>OZ005749.1:5867935-6610435 GCA_963930835.1 Spongia lamella | reverse complement strand
TGCCTGAGAGTTAGAGTAACCCAACTCCGCCGCCTTTGAGCTAACGCTCGAAGTAAGGTCATCAACACTGAGTACTGTAGACATGGCCCGGCCTGTCTACATGCCAGTGGGTCTGGAGGTGAACAGGGGGGGCTCAGCACCCCACGGCCAGTGAAGTTTCTGATTACTGGATCAGCGTGATCGGCATTCAAGGTGACTGGGATCCTTTGGATCCTTCAGTCTGCTCTTGGATGTTTGAGTCAACGGCCCCTTGTCCAGGGGACGTGAAACCTGTCGATCCTCAACTCTGGGGGCCCGTAGTAAAGAAACTATGGAGCTGGGAAGCCCCCGGGCACGATGACATCTGTGGGTACTGGTGGAAAAATTTCCACCAGGCCTTGGAGCTTCTTAGGCAAACCTTGTGGGAACTGCTGGCAGCAGGTGACTCTGACAGTGTCCCCACCTGGTTTGTGAAAGGGAGAACCATCCTCATACCTAAGGAGGGATGCCAGGGCAGGCCGGATCAGTACCGACCCATTACCTGCCTGAATACTGCGTACAAGCTTATAACCGCTGTGATGACGGAGGTCCTGTATCACCACTCTATTGATTGGGGTTACTTGCCTCCAGAGCAGCGGGCTATCCGTAGAGGCCAGAGAGGCTGTTTGGATGCCCTGATGATCGACTCCATGGTGACCCGGGAAGCGGTGGTCCGCCGCCGTGACCTGTCAGTTGCCTGGATCGACTATCAGAAGACATTCGATCGAGTCCCGCACGAGTGGATCAGTTGGATGCTTTCCTCGATGAAGGCTCCCTTTTCCATTCAATATACTCTTGGCAATCTACGGAAGAAGTGGAGCTCAGTGTTCAGTGTAGGGGTGGGACGGAAGTTTGTGAAGACTGAACTGGAGTACCGCCGAGGGTTATTCTAGGGTGATTCTCTATCCCCACTCCTGTTTTGTCTGAATATTGCGCCCATATCAAAGGCTCTAAGGGAATCTGCTGAGGGATTCAAGGTGCGGTACATGGGCTCGCCTGTGTCTCACCTATTCTTCATGGATGACCTGAAAGTGTATGCCAGCAATGCCACGGCACTTGCTGCTGCACTGGAGACTGTGGATAGGGTGTCGCGTGCGGTAGGAATGGAGCTGGGCCTAAGAAAGTGCGCTGTTGCCCATGTCAAGGGTGGCAAGTTAGTCGGCGGGGAGGACTTTCTCCTCGATGCGGAGAGGAAGGTTGAACAAGTTGCCAGAGGAGGTACCTATAGGTACCTAGGAATCGAACAACTGTTCAAGCCCGATCACAAAGCTGTCAGGGAACGTCTGACCAAGACGTATGCGAAACGCTTACGACAGATCTGGTCATCGGATCTCAACTCTAAGCACAAAGTGCATGCCACTAATACGTGGGCAGTTGCTGTATTTCGCTACTTCTTCACTCAGGTGAAGTGGCCAGAAAGAGCACTAGCCGCATGACACAACGAGTCAGGATGTCGAGTTCCTTTAGTCCCCTTTCTGGCCACTTCACCTGAGTGAAGAAGTAGCAAAATACAGCAACTGCCCACGGAACTCGACATCCTGACTCGTCGTGTAATGCGGCGGTGCAGGAGTCACCACAAGGCAGCATCGGTGGAGTGTCTGTATCTCAGGCGTTCTAGTGGGGGTAGAGGACTGGTGAATATTCGCCAGGCCTATGAGAAGGAAGTGGTGGCTTTGGAGCTCCATTTGGTGAGTACCGCAGCCTAGGACGAGCTGCTGCAAGCGGTGGTGCAACACCATTTGTGGATGACCGATAAGGGCAGGCACAATAACTTGCGGAGTGTTAGACAAGTCCTGGGCAAGTACAACCTCTGTCCCAACCTGATTGAGAAGGTACGAGAGGGATGGGCCAATCCCGAAGACCGTATAGAAATGCGGGAACTGTTACCTGCTCAGGCCACTTGGTGAGCACACTATTGGCCAAGCCGATACATGGAGTGTACTATCGCGAGGCTAGCGCTGTGGATGGGGTGGATCAGGAAGGTACCTTTGCTTGGCTGTCTGATGGGAGATTCCGAGCAGAAACGGAAGGCTTGATCTTTGCAGCTCAGGATGGGGTGCTCCTTACTAACCGGTATAAACATACAGTGCTCAAACAGGGCACTTCCTCTACCTGTAGAGTATGCCGGGAGGGGGATGAAACCATAGGGCACATTCTTTCAAGTTGCCGCTCTCATCTGTGGTATCTCATTAAGCAGAGACACGACCGAGTTGTTTATCGCTTGATGCTTGCGCTTTGCAAAAAGCTCAACATCAAAGTGCCAGACTCGTACCTGAAGCGACAACATCGTATTGTTGTCATGGAAGGTGCTGTAGCATGGGAGCCGCTGCTAGCTGATAGGGAACATCAAAAATTTGACAAGTATCAGGATCTGGCACCTGACCTAGCCACACAACATCCTAGATGGAGTGTGGAAGTGGTCCCCATGGTGGCTGGCTATCTAGGCACTCTCTGGAACTTGCGCTCGAACCTCTATGGTCTAAACCTCTTCACTAGAAGTGAAGCCAACAGACTCTGTGGAGAAATACAGTTTGAAGTTCTCTGCTCAGCCGTGCGGTTGATCAGAAGACATCTAGCCAATGCTTGAACGGATACTGGTAGTAGCTCTGTTGTGCGAGCGCCTGCCTGTTGGCCTTTAGTCAATCGCAGGTGTGCTAGGTCTCCGTGGGTGGAAGCTCGTAGTGGAGTGCCTGAGGATGCAAGTACGTTGCGCGAAGGTCACTGAGGCAAGCTCGTGGCTGCAGCCGAAGCATACCCTGGGGCGTCTCAGGGTCCCCTCCCTGGGGTAATTGCCTTTGCCAGGACGACCGTATGAGTGGATACTCGCAAGAAGAGCCGGACCCAAAACCGACTCTGCAAAACCGGACCCCTAAGTGCTCATTTCGATGTAGACTTGGGTCTGGGTCAGTTGAGCAGAAGGGAAAAGCAATACATCAGCGTCAAGAGATGGGCTTGCGGTTGCGTCGGTCAAATGTCTGTGGACAACTAGGCAATTCAGGTGCCACAGCGGGGTGGCCCAGCCTGAGTATGGGGCAGTTGATACTAGAGGCACCTGGTGACAGGGCTCTAGGGATGGTGGTTGGGACAAGGCTGTATATGCTGGGGATCCACTGGCAACAGGGCTCCAGCTATAGCCCAACACATCTATGGGGGCTCAGATTGGTAATTGTTACCAAGAGGATGAAATCCACTCCCAAGGGATGGCCAGCCACCTTGCTGTGGGTAAAGTTGGATAGGACGGTATGCTGGTATTTTTTGGGGAACCATAGACACGCCACCGGGCATTGCTCTCAATTGTGCTCAGCCTCTACGACAATTCACCTACAGAGACAGGTGGTTTATTCCACAGGATGCTTTGTTTGACAATTAAGTAAAAGTCATGCCAGGAGTGTCACCCACCTCCCCGTGGTTCCTGATGGTAACTGTACCACCACTGTGGTACAGGCTAAGAGGTGACAGCCACTGATGGGTTTGCTGCCCATCAGTGGTGTATGTGAAAGTGCAACGAGTCATGTAAGAGAAAGGAGGGACTCGCACTACCCGTACCTGCACCAAGTACCAGTAACGATGTTATGTCATCTATCGGAGAGGACGGTGTCAGGCGCAACAATGATGGTGTTGCTGTCACGAAGTGCCGCATCCAATGGATCTGTGCCTTGGATGCGGATCTGGCTAGATGCAGTGAATCAATCACTCTCCGCCGTGGAGAGGGAAGGCAGAATGAATTAGTCCGGCTGTGGCGTGAGCTTCATCCCGAGCTTCAGCAACGGTGAATGCTCTGTCACAGCGTCTCAGTAGGATCCGTAAATTGGGTAACATGTCGGCTCCCTCCTCTGGAGGTCTGACCGTTAGCCCCAATTCGGTGACTCTCCGTCAATCGGATAGCGAGTTGACCTCCTCCCCAGAGGGGTCACTTGTGGGCTCCGGTTTGGAGACCATCCGTCAACCGGGTGGTGTGTTGGCACCCTTGCCAGGGGTGTCAACCATCAGGACCGGTTCAGGCAATGCTGAGGCTCGTGGGGAGGGCTCGGACGAACCACGATGGACACGGACGCGAGCCTGGGCTGACATTGTGGCCACCACCCCAGGTGTGTCAACTCCAGAGGTCCAGGCTCGTAGGCGAGGCAGACCCCGGAAGTCTAGGCATCTGGCTCTGCGCATGAAAGTGAACTAGATGGGGGAAACAATGCTGAGAGAGCGTTTACTGGATCCGACGAGCCTAGCAGCTCTGACGAACTCCGTAACGAGTACCTCTCAGTACTGAGAACGGTCGAAGCCTGCGAGGAGGGTGACCTGGGTAGGAGGGGTAGACCATCCTGTAAGGGAACCATAGTGTCGTAGAGGCTGTTGAGAGCTGTGGACGACTTGATTGTGGAGGAGTATCAAAGAGGGGAGCGGTCCCACTGGAGACTCAACTGCCTGGTGTCCGCCGGTGCAGAGCAGGTCGCCAGTAGGATAAAGCGAACCTTTGCGAACACAACGAGGAAGCAACCAAGTATGAAGCGGAAGGAGGCCAAAGTGACACATCTTTGTAGGATTATCGGCTGGCTGGAAGCAGAGATTAGGAGACGGAAGGCGGGGACAAAGGCAACCCATAGACAGTGGAGGAATATTCGGCGCTTGAAGCTGGAGCACTGCTCTTTGCGCGAGCTGGAAGCGTCTCTCGAGACGAAGAAGGCGAACCTCAGAGTCAGGGTAACCCAGCTTCACCGTCTTAGAGCCACGGCTCGAAGTTCCGCCCCCAACACCGCATATCACAGGCCTGGCTTGTCTGCGCAGTGGGTCTAGGGGCAAGGATGAAGGCTTCCAGCACCCGTCGTCAGATGAGGTGTCTCGGTTCTGGGAGAGTGTGATCGGGATAGAGGGGGACTGGGAACCCCTCAATCCTGCAATTCTCGACTGGGCATACCCTGGATCGGATGCTCCTGCTCCAGGTGTGGTTGAACCCTCGCGACGGAAATGTCTGGGGGAAAGTTGTTAAGAAACTTAACAGCTGGAAAGCCCCTGGACAGGCGAATTTTTTTTGGGCAGACTTTCGACTTAGAAAAAAATTTGGTTTCTGTTACTCTAGTAATCTTTCCGTAAATGTACATATTTCGTGCAAAATTTTAAAAGGTTTTGGCGCTTGCGTTTCTGTACATGATGTACAACTGATCTTTTTTGCATGACAAATGGACGGAAAAAGCAGTACTAGCGTTACACCAGCAGTTGATAATGGCTTGATCGACGTAATGCTGTCAGGAAGGCTGAACGATTTAGTAAGTTGTTACTGACACCTCAGTGCATTATCTCCACATGTCGCGATGCCATGGCTTGTGCGAGGTTTAGCTGCTTTGTGGTGACATGCTTGCACTGAGTAGTGACATTTATAAATTTCTTTTTGCTACTTTACAGATAATATCCAAATATCTTTGTTTGTTAAAAGACACAGTAAACCAAGTTAGTAGAGTAGCTCAGTAGCTAATATATTTAACTGCACATGCATGATTTATGTATATATATTACAGCTTGATCATGATGGAAAACAAATTGAAGTGATGTCTCCATTCATTCTAGAAAAAGTTGAACAAAATGAGCCTTGTTCTCTGAGTCGCTGGCTTAAGAAGGTGCTACACTGTAAAATGATGTTCACTAATAATGTTATTATTAAAGTGAATGTCATCACTGAGTTAGCTATAGCTATAGCTACATGCTATTGATTATCACTGTGTACATGACAGATGGATAATTTGATGGAATGTGAAAAGGTGTTGTGTCCCATAAACGTTCAAGCATGCCATTGGGCATTGATGGTGAGCATGTACATGACACAATCAATTAATTCAATTAATTATACAGCATTATGGTAAAGGGTATATAGCTAACAAAATTATTGTAGCTATTTATCTCCTCCATAAAAGTGTATAGCTATGTACCATGCACACAACACACACACACACTTGCATGCAGTATAGCTATTTAGCTGTAGATAATAGTAAATTCTAACATGCACATAATATTACACATATATATAGGTCATCCATCTATCAGCAAAAGAAATGGTTTATTATGATTCTATTTATGCTACTGGAGAAGAATGTTTTGCAAAATATCGGTAAATATAGAGCTATAGAATGTATAGTGATGGAATTATTATATAATATTATAATTGACAGAAAGATTCTGGAGATATTTGAAGCTGTGGTCAATCAACATAGTGCAGCCATTAACTGTATTGATTGGAAGTTCATTAATGCTAAAGTATACAACTATAGCTAAAATTAATAATGATCAAATTGGGTAGCTATACTGTCAATAAGTTTGTTGGCTGTACAAGTGTGCATGTCTTATGGCTTCATACTATTGTATGGAAATTCACTACATAGCTAGCTAATTAGCTATATATATATATATATGTAAGGGTTAAAGCATTGCCGCGAGTGCTATATGAAAAATAAAGCACGAGGCAACGAGGCCGAGATGGCTAATATAGCACGAGGTGAAGCCGAGTGCTATATTAGCATCAAGGCCGAGTGCCGAGTGCTTTATTTTTCATATAGCACGAGCGAGGCAATGCTTTAACTGCTATAGAGAATTTCCTCTACAAATTCGTGCGCCATTATAAAACATTCAACCTTACCAATCTTTCAGCAGAACGGCTTTAGCATTGATGTATCCTAGTGTTTCCTACTGTTTACTGAATTGTCCATCAATATATACAGCGAAAACAAGAGGTATAAAGTCTTTCATTTTATTTCCCGTTCTATAACTACCCAATATAGCACTGTTCATGCGTTTCCGGTTCTATATCTGTAATATAGCACTGTTTTCGGCTTTGATCCTCCCACGCAAAATTCTATATGTATATAGTAAGTGAATATCTGTGACAAAACTAACATTAAACAATAAATTGACATTGATTCATTTTAATCAGTGTATATTAAAGATTTTAAAAATGAAAGCTAATGGTGGCATAGCTATATATACACAATTTTCTATACAGAACATTCCATGTCAGAGTTCTGGGAATGACTGTGGAGTTTTTGCACTTTGTTATGGAAGATGTATCATCTTTAATCATGAATTTTGTTTTTCACAGGTACGTTTGTATTGCTATAGGTACCTAGCTATATCGGAATACAAGAATACAACAAACATTATATATGTACATAAAAATAAAAAAAATTAACTATTTTTGTTGTTGATATATGAATTAACATTATACAGGTTAATTAACATGCCAGAAATTCGGAAAAAGATAGCTACTGAGCTGCAGCATAGTTTGTTACTACAGGAAGAATCTTTCTTTGATTTCACTGATGCACCACTGAGTGATAGTCCTGTTACTTTATTTGACAATGAAGATGACCACAGCCTTTCATCTCAAAGAGCTTCTGATGATAATGCCTCAGAAGTAGCTGAGTTTTCTGATTCTGATGGTCAATTTGATACTTGCGGTGATAAGAAGAACAGTGAAGTAACAGATTCTGATTCTAAGGAAAATCGTGAAGTGAGTTGTCAGAAAGCTTATGTGAATTCAAGTGATATAACAGCAAATTACAAAGCTTGTTCTTGGAATGAGTTGGAAAGTAGCTTACAGAGTGTCTTTCCAGAGGACCACTACTTAGCAGGTGGAATGTACCAAGAGTGAGGAAAGAGAGTAACCTGCAGTTGTCTGATGCCATTTTTGAGAAGCATGACTACCAGAAACCAGTAAAGAGAAAGAGAAGACAGATCAAGGATTTTGATCCAAGGCCTGAGGAGTACAGAGGTAATGCCAAACAACTACATGCTAAACTTCTTGAGAATGTCAGGGGAGAATCCCTAGGTGTTTCCCTGCTATTTGATGAGCAGTGCAGTCAACCAAGCCTCCTCAGTAGTGATACCAGTGTACCATCTACACCTGACATCAAAGGGACAGTTTAAGGCTTTTAAGCAAAGTCTGCAGATGTCACCTTCCCAATTACGGCATGTAGAACAATCTACCAGGGAACAGCAGTATTCGGCTGAGTGGCTTTCAGTACGTAGGTACCGTATAACTGCTTCAGACTTTGGTGAGATACTACATCGCCGTAGAGACACTCCACCAGACCGACTGGTGTTAAGCATTTTGATGCCCAAAAAATTCTCATCACCAGCCACCACTTGGGGAATAGAAAACGAGTTCAGGGCCATTCAGGCTTACGTAGAACATAAAAAGAGCTGCGGTATCAGTGAACTTGCTGTGGGGCCATGTGGATTTTTTGTCTGTGAAAATTATCCTTTTCTGGAGGCAACACCTGATGGTACAGTGTATGATCCCTCCAATTCATCCCATCCCTTTGGATTTTTAGAAGTGAAGTGCCCCTATTCTCATAGGGATCGTAGTCCAGCTGAAGCATGTGCTATTCCAGGTTTCTGTAGCCAACTAGGAACTTTACCTGATGGTAGCAAACAAGTTATGCTCCGGAGAAACCACCCTTACTTTACTCAAGTTCAAGGACAGATGGAAGAGCTTGGTGTGATTTTGTAATACATACTAAGTCTATTAGTATAGAAAGAGTATATTTTGATGAGGATTACTGGTTAAATACTCTGTTAGCAAAACTAGTAGATTTTTTCGACAATTGTTTAGGCCCTATTCCAATTCGTAATCTTAGTAAGTAATATATAGTATTCATAATGTATCTCATCATCATTATAATATTATAATGTTATTATAGTGAGTATATTGTAGAGTATAATTATGACCTATTAAAATTATGTATATACATACGTATGTACTTGTGGAACATGTCAAATTATTGGGTGACTTGTTCATCGTC
This sequence comes from Spongia lamella, assembly GCA_963930835.1. Lineage (NCBI taxonomy): Eukaryota > Metazoa > Porifera > Demospongiae > Dictyoceratida > Spongiidae > Spongia > Spongia lamella. The sequence continues at coordinate 6,601,634 of OZ005749.1, read as the reverse complement.
TGAGTCACCCAAGTCACTTAGTTCTTGTTCTTCTTCATCACTGAGTTCTGCAAAGTACTCATCAACGTCGCTGTTTGAGTCGTCATCCTGGTCCATTGTTGATTCATGTGGTGGAACTAGCACTGGTTTAAAATTTGACAAATAGGCACATACACAAACTATCTGATTTGAAAGACCACCTAGTGTAATTGGTATGGTATGCTTTAGTATACTAAAATATTTCATTCTTCTGATTGCCCTCTCCACATGGATACGAACTGATGCTATCTTTCTACCCTCGCTTATCTCCTCTGCTGGCAGTTGCTTGCGTCCATCCATAAATGGTGGTATGTTGAGTTTGACTCCGATGTCATTCAATATATCCTTGATAGTAAAGCCCCTATTTGCCATTATGGGTATACCTGGTTTGTCTTCCAGATGAGTCAACAGTCGAGTCAACTCTACGTCAGATATTGACCCGGCGAAATGAAGGATATGCAGCCATTAGGTGTGCACCCAATTAAAAACTTAACAGTATTGTGGTGTTTATAATTGCTCCAAGTTGACGACTGCATATGCAGGTCGGATGGTGTCTCCATAAATATTTCATTGCCATCTATAATACAGTAAGTACTTGGATATTTCTCTCGAAAGGCAGATGGTAATGTGCCTTCAACTTGTTTAGTACTGGGCATCCAATATATTTCTTTCAGGTGGTGGTACAAAAAGCATACCCAAGTATTAAAATATCTTGAAACCAACCCAGTGGAAATATTAAATCGGAAGGCCAGATCAACAAACTTCAAGTCACATCGTAACTTAACCAGTGTCATAAATAGTTGGTCCATTGGAGTAAGCTTTGTAGAACGATGGCGCTTTCTAGCATCTGGTTTGGTTCCCCAGTAATGAAGTTTGTCAATAGTGGGTCCAAGAAACTGGTAAAACTCCAAAAACAAACAAAGGATGGAAATCCTGTATAAGATGATCATCGTGTTTAATCTGGTCAATACTAAAAGGTTGGGATTTCTTATGATCTGTGGACTTTAGCTTTTCCAACTGAGCTTCCAGAAACTCAATGCGAGCAAGTAGTGCTGTTTCCACTAAATGCTGTTGTGAAGAACAAGTGGCAGTGCTGCATCCATCATCAGGAAGCTCTGTAACTTGATAGTTGTCTATCAGCTGTTCGCCAACTGTGATACAGTCATTGGTTCTACTTCGATTGTTGTCGATTCAGCACCATGAACTGCAGGTAGCTGGGGTAAGCTTGAGGTACTCGTCGAGGAGTTACCAGAGCCATAGCTTGCCGAGCTGCTAGCGGATTGTAGTTCTTGTATCCTCCGAAGTTGCTGTCTTCCAATGGCCCTGGCACTCCTGTCGCTTCCCTTTTTAATAGGAGAAGCAAATCGCCTTCCAATATGCGGCTGTGGACCATTTTTAGGATCGCCATTAAAAAAATACCGAGAACAAACTCTGTGGTGGGGCTTCACAGCTTCAGGATACCCTTACCCATAGAGAACGCCTCGCTGGATCAGTAGGGAATCGATGAAACGAAAGCTGAGGATTATTCTTACGGTAGTTTCCACAAACAAGGCACAAATCTCCAGGCATCTTTCGTGGCACCACCAGTAGACTCAAGTATTATTACAAACGTAGCGATTTCACTCTTTCACTTTAACTAGACTTGTTACACGATGTTAATTTATTTATATTCGCACCTTGATTCACTAATACGACTCCAATAGACACGATAAAGATACACAACTTGGCTGCCTAGGAGGCCGCCGGATGTTGCATCATAACGTCATTTATTTTTCATTAACATTCCATTGCTTATACTAAAATGGTCTAAAAACTAAGTCACGTGCGAGGTCAAAGTTTTAGTGCAACATATTGCTACTCGCGTTGCTACTGTAATCATGCAAAACCGAACAATAGAAAGAGTTTTGACAGGATGGAATCTCTACTTTGATCAAGTAATTCAGTTACTTCAAGAATCCCTGAGACAATACAGAATTGCTAACCAAAGCCTTACGCAACATTTCATTGAGAGGCTTGAATATGCCCTTCAAACCTGCCGTGATCTTACAAATTTGGTTGGACAAACAGGAATTTTCAGATCGCACACCGATTCTTTGTCAGAATTATCAGATTGTTTGTGATCAATTTTGGCAGAGTGGAAAGAATACCAAGATATTCAAGATTCATCTGTTGATAGTTATACAAACGCGTACAGAGTGTCGATTCACTGCTCAGGAAGTCAAGGAAGACCGTGGTTTGACATCACTAAAGAGCAGCTAGAGTATCTGTTTTTGTTATCGTTCACTACTTGTGAAGTAGCCGCGTTGCTCGGAGTATCAAGGACGACATTATACAGGTTATAATACATAATACTACTGGCTATAAAAACTAATGCATGCTGACTTTGTAACTGAGAGTGCTAGGCTGCTGCTACCTATCTATATATAGCTAACTATTAATCACTGAAAGTAGAACAGTGATCGGCTTTGTGTACATACCTAAATGTGCTGCCAGATTAATTTTCATTATCCTTTTTACTACATCGTAGCTAACTGTTTGAACTTGATTCAAGAAAATTGAGTAATGTCACCAGAGTCGGTGTTTCAGTATGCTATTAACATGAGTCTGTCAGGGGACGAGACTACCACACCAACAATTCATGCACTATAACAAAGTAGTTATGTTACAAAAAACAACTATATGTTTATAGTACAGTGTGTTTAAACTTTAAAAGTGTTAATACATTGCTTTGTGTTGTGGGGGAAATGCAAGAGAATATCATGCATGCATAGCTATATTCAAAATTCTGCATACTTTTAACTATACAGGGCCGGCGGAACAGGTCCGGCAGACCCGGCAACTGCCGGACCAAAGTTACAGAAACCCATAACTCAAAACTTTTCACTGTTGTTTATATATACACTGATGGTTTTATATCAACAACAATATAACTTACTTTTTGTGTAAAACCATTGCTCTATTATAATAACAATACTAAAAGCAACTACTGGCTGGTTTTAAAGTAACAATGCCTTCCCGAATTAAGCGCCTCTAAAATTAATTATCGAACGTAATAAATGAAGTATATACAAGCTTTTGATGAAAGAATATTGCATATAGATGTCTATTTAGTCTATTTATGAAGAAAAGAAGTCAAAATACCACCAGATTTAATCTGAGAGCTTCAGTTTTAATCTCATATATAGCATCAATTTTCCTTAGAGAATCACTGAATTTTCCTGGGAGGCATGCTTAAGGGTCACCTTAGCATTGAGATGCCTCACATGCTGCTTATATTTTGCCTGACCAATGTACAATTGCTTCCTCCGGGCCTGCTATAAGGTTTCTTGTCAGGTAATTTATACTTACGTATGTATGCAAAGAAAAAATAATCTGGCTTAGGCCGTAGCACTGTAAATGGTTATAAACGCACATTGTTATTATTATGATAAAACAATTGTTGAGTTAGTACCTTTGAACAAGTTGACTTTGGAATGTTGGAAGATCCATCAAACGAAATTTCAGATGAAGATCTTGAAGCTGTAATAGCCCAGATCCAATCATCAATGCCGTATGTTGGTACATCTATTGTGGTAGGAAGGATAAGATCAATGGGATATGACATTACTCATGAAAGAGTGAGGCAAGCTTTGCGACATCACGATCATCTTAGCAGTGCCCTTAGATGGCGTGGTATAGTAAATCCACGCCGCCCTTACTCAGTTACTGGGCCCAATTCACTTTGGCATATTGGTTAGTTTTAACTAGCTATAACTATGTAGTTACTATAATATTTAATCATGGTTTGGACAACTTTGGCTATTCAATACCTAACTTTCAAACAATATATAAACCTTTGATAGACTATGGCTAGCAGCGGTGTTTTGCTTGACTTAAATAAATCACCAAAATGACACAGGTAACATCAAACATATGCACATTTGAATTACTGCATGGTTGTATACGTAGCATATAAACTTTACTAGTAATGCTGTTTATCTATACTGACTTGAATAAATCTCCTGCAAATTACTTACAATCAAAAACATTTGGCTTTCATAAGGTTTTTTAGTGAAACCTTAATCCATGTGATGTTGGAATGAAAGCTGGAATGAAAAGGAATTGTATGCACACTTTACATGGATGTGCCATAACTAATAGCACACTAGCTAGCTAAGTGTGCATAAAGCTAACTTTTCTATTAGCAACTGTGTAACAACATTTGTAGCACCGGATTTCCCTTTGATTCTCCTACACAAAGCATTTTATTAAGTAAAAATACCATAGTTTGGGAAATTTTCATGTGATAAAAGTTCATGGTAAAATATTTTCGTCTTCTTGGATAGTCAACGAATATTCTTTAATGACGAATATTTTTCTGATTGAAATTTTGTCGCTTTGATTACTATATATTCAGTCATGGTCTTGCTTAGCCATTTGATAATTTCACACAACATGGTTATAAGCGCAAGCAGACTCCATCAGAGGCTACAAGCAAAGGCTATTATTGCATAGATAACAAGCAGCAGAGCTTTGGTCGAATTGCCAAGCATATAAAGCAAGTACCAGCCTTCAAACAAACAGTTCTTACGCCTGAGACGTACACACCTTCCATTCTGCTTTAAAACTCATCGATGCCACTTTGGACACTACTATCGCTTGTGATGAATAGGTAAAGACAACTGAATGTACTTGAGTCTTAGAAAGTTGACATTCTTTAGTTAATAACAAATCAAACTTGTGAGTGTGTGAATTCTCATTCATTGGTAAAAATATTTTGTGTGTTTAATTTGTCTCGTTGCATACCACCAACAAAAATTTTTAACAGCAAAATTTTCCTGAATTATGTTTGTAACAATTTCATGCTACGTATGTACGTAGCTATATTTAGCTAGCTACATACACTAATCTTAATACGGGGTGAGCCTGAGCCACGTAGCTCTATAGTAACAGCATAATATTATTATGATGTGAGCGGTCTTTTAATCACAGTTGCATCGGGTTAATATGGGGATTACTTCTGTTGCTTACTTGTAACCTAACCTAGTAGCTATAGGCTAAGCTCTCTGTTCAGGAGTCACTTTTCTCCAAGATGCCTATAGCTTGCAGCTTGTTCCATTCCATAGCTGTATTACATAGCTATAGTTATAGTTGTTTACGAATAATAGTTGTTACATACTATGAATTCTGCACGTATAGCTTAAACATTGGAGGTAGTTATGATAGTGTGTAATGATCGGTCAACTTGTAAAAAGCAGATAAAACACATAATTATACATCTTTAAGCCTTGCAGTTAGGCTAATTGTTTTCAAATCATAGCTTACCAATTCAACAGTATGTGTTACAAGTTTCAATTAGCATAAAATATATTGGGCATATATATTTGCGAATGCCGTACTAATTTGCAAAAATTTGGACATCGCACATAAAACCCACTATACAGTAAGATAGCAGTAGGTGAAATTATTATCAATTAATGATCAATTAACTTCCTTCTTACCTTTTCGTTGATTTTTTTTGTCACAAAGTGTTTGTTGAATGTTGGGATACAAAACAGTGCACAAAACATGTCTTCAAAATTGCAATCAATAATTGAAGGTACTCCGTAATACAGTAAATATATGTAGCACTCAGGCATGGAGAAAATATACATAGCACTCAAGCATGGTCGAGGCTACAGAAAATATATGTAGCACTCAGGCATGGACGAGGCTAATATAGCACTATATTAGACTCTCAACCTTCCCTCATGCTATATTTCATGTATTGCACTCACCAATAGCTACGCTTCAACTATAGTAGCTATGTAGGACAATATGTCAATATTGTGAAAACGATAACTTCAACAATATAAAGAATATATATTGCCCAGCATCTTTACTTATCTGATCACGTCTTTTTTAACAGATGGTCACCATAAGTTAATTAGGTGGAGACTAGTTACACATGCTGGAATTGATGGCTATAGTCGTTTGATAGTGTATATGAAGTGTTCTACCAATAATCAGGCCTCCACAGTGTATGAACTGTTCGTCAGTGCCATCCAAATATATAATTTACCATCAAGAATACGATTAGATCAGGGTAGAGAAAATATGCTTGTGGCACAGCACATGATTGAACGGAGGGGAGCTGACAGGAACAGCATGATTATTTTACACCGAATCTAAGTCTCAGGTATATGCAACTCTCCATGAGTACTTTCGAAGAAATCCAGTGGCCTCAAGTAATTTAGGTAAGCAAATCGTAATTTTGAATAAAAGTGAATTCTTTATTCTGAGTAAAACGTGAACATTATACGTAATTAATAATAACATTGTTACAAGTTGCTAAAGTCTTTCAAGCATGTTAGCTACGTATGTAGCACAGGAATAACCTTCAACTTGACCATGCACACTTACTCATTCCACCTGGACTTATAAACACTGCATGGGTGAGATGAAAGATTGTGAAATTAATCACATAACTAAACGCTAGCTAAAAGCTAAAATGATGTTTCCATCAAGTGTTTTAAGCTTGTATTATGGTAGCAACACGTGGTACACCAGCATTGGAAAATGCAGAAAGGAAGTATATATGGATTGTAACAATAAATGCATGCATGTTATACTGCTGTTGTTTTCATAATTGTTTACAATACCTATTGTGTTACAAAGCTTTGAAGGATAGTTTACTTTTCGAAGGTTACTTAACCTTTGAACCTTTTAGAATCTTCAAACCTTTGTCACAGCCCTATTATATAAATAATTCCAATATATGTAATATTAGAGATGTCTCAATAATCTTTAGAATTTATTTGCTATGACGATGGGTGCCACCTCCGGAAATATGCATGAAATACTACTAGAAAAGATGCAACACCTACTGCCAGAGTTGGGGGTAATGCATTACAATTCTAACGCGTTACGTAATATATTACTTTTCAAGTTACGAAGTAATATAACGTGTTACATGCCTTGTAACTAGTTAAGACTCACAATAGTGAGTCGCGAGGCCAAGAAGCACAGGAACGCGACCACTGAGTGAGTTATTTACACGTAGCACCGCCCTCAAACTCGCAAACGCTCTAGTCAAGCCGCCATTAAACCTATCGCTTAGTTATTACCGACCCACAACGTTCTTACTATATAGAATCAACAATAGGAATAACCATTTCATCTCACCCGTGTTAGCAATTTTTGAATAGCAAAAAACCTGAAAATACGCATAATACTTTATCATGATAATCATCATCATTATGCACAGCTTAATACTGGTGCTCTTGTTCTGTAATTCCTTTATAATTATACACGTCAAGGCACATGCCAATAGAACACGCAAGTTCTATGTATGTTTTAGCATACAAGCGTGCTTGTGCAAAGCTTAGTGTGCAAGGCAATGGAGAGCACGTCAAGTACATACACGTGTGCCATCGATCTTTCGTGCACACGCATGCAGACATGCGTGCAATTTTAAAACGTGTCGAGTTGTGTAGTTGGGACACGCATATCTTGCCGCATGCAGTGGTTGATTTTTAATAGCGGGAGGAAGAGTATCATCAGTCAAACCCGATGTGACTGATATCCCAGATTGTGAAGTACAATCCAAAATAAAAATGGTATGTGTGGCTAACAGGATATTCAAGTATATGGAAACTATTTGTATAATTTGTTGTTGTTATGGTATAGATGGAAAATGTAACAAATTGCAAATTCTTGCATGTGTTACATGTGTTGATACCACTAGATATTTACTATAGGCATGGTGGAATTACCATTGGGTGTCTCTAATCACTGGAATGGAACATGGAGTGAAATGGAATGTGGAATGGAATGGAATAACCTCAAACCTTGATTGAGCAGTCTGGCTGAGCAATGTGGGCATGGTTAGCAAACAATGTGTAGTTATGCAATAATTGCGGCTACTGTATTTACTTGCAGCTATTACATCTTTGCAAAATGATTGAGGTTATTATTCAAGGGCGGCTACTATTCAGAAACAAGGATAAATAAATAAATCTGCTTGTTATAATACTACTCTATGTTCCACATAGTGTAGTTTTGTAATTGTCTGCACACACCCCTCGATAAGCGCATTAAAATTAAGAACTGTTTTTACTTGACTACCATGTTAGTCTCACGTGGCCAGACCTTTTTAGTGCTGTTAGATTGCTGCCTGGTCTAATCAGTACAGTGTGTTTGGACATTGCATATAGTGTGATCTGCTGTACAACCAAACTCTCCGGATACGTTGCCTTTCTGCCAGACTACAGAACACACAATATTTGTGCAATCAATCATCTGTACTGATTCAGCTATGTATACATACGTAGTTACCGTGGCATTTGATACCTATAGTGGTTCGAAAAATATATACAATCATTTTTCTGAAACATTTTGCTATTCCATTCCATTCCTTTCTACATTCCAGTCCATGTTCCATTCCATTGATTAGAAACACCCTGCATTCATTGCTACTTCAGTGAACAATCTGATTCACTTCCATCATCACAATTTCACTGGAACTATAAGCTTGTTTAGAGCTCCTTGTACATATTTGTGTAGATGTTAACAAACAATTACCTCCTGGCAGGAATTCTGTCTTCTTGGGTTGTGTTTGTTGTGATCAAAGAGAAAATATAGTCAACAGTGCTTTATTATGACCAAACAGAATATACCGTATACGGCAAAACATTCAAGGGGGAAACTTCCACAGTTTTCGTGATTTTTTACAAATGTTTTACAACGAATGGGTTAGCTAGCAATAGACATTGTTATTAAAAGAAGTTGCTACTGCGAAAGTTTTCCCATGAACGTTCATTTTCTATTCCAACCATGAAAGTTTTCCCCCTCGAATGTTTTGTCGTATACGGTACGGTAAACAAAAACACCTTGGGTGAAAAAAAGTGGCGTGGCCAAGAAAAACTGCTGCAGCGACTAAAAGGACTGATATGGGATTGTGGCCAAGGTTCATCATTTATGTCATGCATGCAATCAGAATACACTGTGGGATTAAAAAGTGAGGCCAATCAGAAGCTTTAACTTTCTTCAAGGCAAATGGGAAGATTTATGAATCAAATTTGATGAGCAAGAAGAGTTAAAAATCTCACAAAAATGAATAGCTTGTCACTTAGTCACCTTTTTTTAATCCCACAGTGTATTCTGATTGCATGCATGATATAAATAATGAACCTTGGCCACAATCCCATATCAGTCCTTTTAGTCGCTGCAGTTCTTGGCCACGCCACTTTTTTTCACCCAAGGTGTTTTTGTTTACCGGATATCACATCTTTTTGTTAATAGCTATAAACTTCATATAAATTAGAAAGTATATTAGTCATATAAGAATCCTAAACTATCAATAACACATATATTTGATGCTTAATTTTCTTCCATCAGAAGGGCATCGACTATTGTCCATAATTATGGTGTCACACAGTGATTCTACCTATACATATAAGTGATTTGCTGTACAGTAGACCTTCATCATGTGACTACCTAACTGCCAGCTATGGACTGAGGTTTCAAAGCCCAACAACAAATTCAACAAACTGGATCAAGACTCACGATAGTGAGTCGTGAGGCCAAGAAGAAGCGCAGCAACGCGACCACTGAGTGAGTTATTTACACGTAGCACCGCCCTCAAACTCGCAAACGCTCTAGTCAAGCCGCCATTAAAGCTATCGCTTAGTTATTACCGACCCACAACGTTCTTACTATATAGAATCAACAAACCGAGAATGGAGGAAATAGGCGCCACCATTACCAGCCATTGCGAGTTTTATGGCGCCCGTTGTGCGACTACGCACGACGAACCATCCTTTCCCGCCCAATTCACCCGTTTACTAGACAATTAGTACCTTCATTGTTTGAAGAATCAATATCCCGAAGTTCATCGACATCGATTCAGCCATTCTTCTGATACAGCCTTATAAATGCCTTCCTCACCACAAAAATTTTTATGCGGCAGTCATTTTTTTATCTTCTTTGTTTGTTTTTCTTTTATTTTCATCGCACACTTTTTTCGGGGGCTTGCGGGAGTTTTCGTGAACCCCGGAAATTTTTTTCAAACTCTCTTTTTATATATTCACTTGTTTGTCTAATAACTCACTCATTTCTTCATGGATTTCAGCCAAATTTGTATCAGCACTTCTCCTATGTATGTTCTACCTGTCATGCTATTATTAGTCTGAAGTAAACACTTGAATGTATTTGAGAAGGGCTATTACACTGCAGGTTGATAGTTGTCATAACTTGGACCCCCTTCGAATGATTTGCATAAACGTTCAGATATACAGTCTATATTGATGTATCACTCTGTAGTGAGTTTAAAAAAAATCTCGGGCTTGAGTTTTTCAAAATTAAGCTTTAAAGTTTAATTTGCAATATTGTGTGCTAGGCAAGTACAAGTTATGCCCATGCAGTACTTTGCTATAGCAATAACATGTGTTTATACTTCCAAAAAAGTAGTGATATGCTAAACAAAAACACCCTGGGTGTAAAAAAAGTGCGAGGCCAATCAGAAGCAGCATTGCAAATAGGTATGTGCGACCAAAAACTTTGACATCAGTTGAGGCCAAGAAGTTACTTATCAAAACTCTTTTTAACTACTTGAATGACATACAATAGTTTATAGCATATTTTCACAACTATGATTGGCTTTGTCACTTGGCCACCTTTATTAATAATGATGGTGTGAAAAAGGTGGCCAAGTGACAAAGCCAATCATAGTTGTGAAAATATGCTATAAACTATTGTATGTCATTCAAGTAGTTAAAAAGATTTTTGATAAGTAACTTCTTGGCCTCAACTGATGTCAAAGTTTTTGGTCGCACATACCTAATTGGCCTCGCACTTTTTTTACACCCAGGGTGTTTTTGTTTAGCTATATATACACTATTGGAGTAAAGATGTATGTTCTATTAGGTTGTTTGTATATTTATTATTCTATTTATTTAGAGCATCTTCAATTTCCATCATTGTGTGATGAAAGAACACGTCACCTCATCTTGTGTATTGTTATATATTGTTACGTGTAATTATAGTTTCGTTATACACCAGTGTAGCTATATACTTACAACTGACCATCTAAAAATTGCTAAGGTTGTTCATTGAATTTTTCCTGTGACAAAAAATGAAAAGCTGTTGCTTGCGATCACATGCAATTTTTGAGTTACCTTGGCCGTAGGATGCTTGTAGCTACTTGTAGCTACCTATTATGCCAATCGGCGTGTCTTTAGTTTCAGCTGGGATCATGGTCAAAAGGCTCTTGACTATCATAAAAATAAGGCTTTACCTTTAATTTGACTGCATCACTTTTCCCTTGATCTTTGACTGCAATACAATTACTAAGCATACTAATGAAGTAGTAATTCCTTAATAGGCAAGAACCTGAAGCCAGCATCTATGCCACCACCCATATATTTTATAAACACCCCTGTGTAATTCCTTAATAGGCAAGAACCTGAAGCCAGCATCTTTGCCACCACCAGAATAGCCAATAAATCTTCCAAAGATAACAGAGTAACAGAGAGCAACGTACTTGACACGCATCACCACACTTACCTATTCTACAGCTTTGAAAAAATGAGAAGAAGGAAATCAGAAGGCAAACAATGGCTGTCTCCGGCTACTAATCAGTGTATAATCGTTCTTCTTTTTGAACACGCGAGGGCAGTATTCAGTCAGACGATTTGTCGATAGTGTAGAAAAACACTGCTACACCAACTCTCTGAAAAATCAGTAGCACAAGGTATAGCTATTTCAAAAATCGGCAGCAAAAACTCTGATCACTCTATCACAAATGTATCACGTGAAAGAATCAAAAATTGGAAAGAATGCGCGTTATACTAAAAATAGGTGCGAATGCGAAAAATTACCATCAGCCATCACAGAACGCTTTCAAACTAACAAGTAGTACGTACTATAAGAAAGCTAATAACAACCTTTTTCGCTATCAGAAAGTTTAAAAGAGTTCTAAAATTGAAATTTTGGGATCGAATTTTGATAGACCACATTGAACTTCAGATTGAGCAATAAAATACTTTCATTTGTTTAGTAAACATTGAGATGGAAGTTACAAGCAATTTATAAAGGAGTAAGCTAACCAGAAATTGTTATAAGCGTCCATAAAGTTTGCCCACAACCTGTGAAAAAAAACCAGGAACAAAATTCTTTCTATATTTTGCGAAACTCATATTTGGACAGCCTGTAGAGATTACGTTATATTTTGACTTACTAAGTAAAAGGAGACACCAATGGATGGACAGCAGCGATAAAAAGAAGTGAAAGAAGTGATTTGAGTTGTGGAAAGGTTGGTTTTAATTAATGCGCAATAATTAAAATGTTAATACTTTTGTTACGTGTAAAAGGCTCTCGGTAGTCGTTGCATTTTTCTTGGCCACGCGACTCACTACCGTGAGTCTTGATAGCACACTGTGTAGTGCATACTATGGAAAGTAAAACACCATTTAACACTTTGAACTTAGATGACTTTGTACAATAAATTTGTTTGATTGCTCAATGGAGCAGCAATGAATGCATGTTGATTCGTGCTGGTTAAACAAACAGCACTAGGTAAGTGATATTTCAGCTTAGTGATAGGACTATATTTATTAAATGTGATAAAATAAGGTGACAAATTGTAAATGAACCACAGATCTTAACCTTTGAAAAAGGCTATAAGTGCAAGCATAAGAACCATAAAACTTTGCAGCTGCTCATTCTTTGTTCCTAGCAGTTAAAACAATTTATCGCAGCTACTGTACTAAATTGTACAACTTAACATCACTATAGATGTATGCTAGGACTAACAACATTATTTTGTCTATACGTACCATTGCTTTTCCATTGTATAACTTGAACTCCGGATATCATACAATAAACCAATCAAAGTGCGGCTTATGCTCACTCATGTGCACTACAGCAAATATAGCACTCAGGCGTGGTCTTGAGACTAATTTAATACTCAGCTGCACCTCGTGCTGTATTAGCGACCACTCCTCATGCTATATTTCTACACAGTATTTTTGCAGCAGGAATAACAAGATAAATAATTGTTAAATCAATAAGCCAAGCAGTACTGTTGTTTTAGCAATACTACTGTAAGTTAAAATAACACAAGGACACTGTTAATTTAAGAATGATATTATTTAAAATAACACCTGTCGTTGTTAAAGTTACATATCCGTTTTAGTTAAAATAACCATGCAAGAACCCAATGGTGCATTATTAAAAGTAAACCAATTGTAATGAAAATTTCAGCTTTTGTTGTCAACTTAATTACAAAATTATGTACTGTAATTACAAAATTATGTACTGTAATTACAAATGTAAAACACTTGTGTACATTACAGGTAACAATCAATATAATTTATATGCAGCAATTACAGATACACAAAAACCATTACAATTGCCGTGTGATACATGAGGTTACAGAAGAAAAAAAGCAGAGTGTTTATTAGAAGTGCCCTTGATACCAGCTACAAACTCCTGTAGAAAAAGCAGTGGTTCCTGCACACATGTATCGTACTCCAGGTTGAATACATAATGAACAGCCAGTAAAAGGAACAAGGCTTGAGTAAAGTCAGGTGTGTCATGAAGCATTACTTGTTCGATCATGATATAATATCTGTCTTGAGATGAATCATCTATATCTCTCAGCACAACAATAACAGGATGACTAGTCAATGGAGTAATCTCTTCATAAGGAGTGCCCTTCTATAAATAAGCACAAGACAAAAAAGTAAAAAACATATGAAGTAGCTAGTACCATGCAGTTACTGAGTAAGTTATTTTTATGAGATATAGCTTTTATAAACCCTAAAATAATTATATAGCTAGCAGCTTGCTTTACATGCTCGGAATAAAAATTGCTAGCTAGCTACACATAAAAACTACAACAAAAAGACCTTCATTCAACTTGTGTAATAAACAATGGGCACTAATAGAAATATAGAATATTTAATTTGAATGTTATTCAAGGCAGAATACAGCTAGGGGCAAATTGAAGCTTTTCAAAATGTAGGGGGTTTGTCTTGTAAGCACTACTATTATTGTCAATAATCTTTTAACATACATATTATGTATGTTAAAAGATTATTGACAATAATAGTAGTGCTTACAAGACAAACCCCCTACATTTTAAGGAGACAGGGGGAGCATTCATTCCCTCTAGGTTAATTCTTTCCCCCTAGGTTTTGGAACATAAATTGAATTTCTGTATATTATACAGAAATTCAATTTATGTTCCAAAACCTAGGAAGCAAGAATTAACCTAGAGGGAATGAATGCTCCCCCTGTCTCCTTAAAATGCAGCCCTGACGTTATTTTGATTAACTGAATAATCGAAAAAACTATTCATTTGTAACTAATAGCTTGAAACAATTAGATTCAACCCTAGAACGTGCATTGTTCAAAAGGGCATAGAACAGAGTTGCCACTATGTAATAACAACAAGCCCAAGATTAACAGTATTAAACAGTATACATACGCATTCACCTTGACAGTGTGTAATAGCCTATCAAGTGGCATTGTCTGCTTCATTTTCTGAGGTGGCACTACTAGCTTCACTAATAACTGGAAGGCTGCTTGTATTACAAAATCTATAAAATCCCAATAATCATATATGTGCAAGAAGAAGATACCAAACAAACAAATTACCTTCAGGTAGCTCGTCTAATCCATGCATGCCATCCTCATCAGTAACTTTAATCTTATCTGCCTTTGCTATCTTAAGGATGGCTGGGCTCCATTGCGATAGCCATGCTTCTTTAAACTTTGCTTGACATTCTGGTTGTTTCACAATCATTTCAAATTCTCTGGTGATCTACAAAGAATCATCCACTACATGTATACTTACATTCTCAAATACCATATAGTGGGAAAGTTTGGCAAATTTGGTGAATTATCCGTGATTCGCCAAACTATAATGATTACCATGTAACTGTGAATCTATCCGTTCGCAAAACTTTTCTTTGCCAAACACTCAAAACAGTGAATATGTCAAACTTTTCCCCCGCCAAACTTTCCCACTATATGATATGAAATACTTACATGTCCTGGGGATTTTAAGAGTGGAAATTTTTCACAGACTGAAGATACTGGATGTTCCTCACTGACAATCCACTGACGTCTGTTGGGGAATGTCTGTCAACCAGTGCATCATTATTGGGCTTCGTCTTCTGAAGCTCTTTGGACAATCGAGTCAAGTTTCGCTCATAGCTGACATCATCACAGGCTGGGATTTCTGGATAATCATGCTTGGCAGTTTTACTAAGCTTAGTTTTATCCAGCTTCTTTTTCTTCGGTTCTGGCTCATCAGGATCAGGACGGTTTACATTAAAACAGCGCATATTAATGAACTTCATCCAGGAATACTATGTATGACACACAAAAACATACAAGTAACAGCTATATACGTAGATCACTCACATGTGATTTAGTACCGGTGTCTGCGAGAAATGGATGCTTAGCAACCAATGCTTTTGCAGCTATGGCGCAGTCACTCATTTTGGGAGTAGACACATGGCCCATAAGAACTGTTGCTGCGGTCCTGAGCACTTATCATCTTTAGCTTAAGGTTTTTCCCGGAAATTGGGTACATGGAAGGTCCCCATTGTAAGTGTCTAAATATTGGCATTAAAATTGACATGTAACTAAAAGGTATGTATGCTTACCGACTCAGTTGGTGTTGGGTTGCTAAATATTTTACGGCGATTATGTTTACTTGCACTTGTTGGTGTAAATAGTAAAGATGTAGAGGAAGTATCATCACCAGAAGAATCCTATATATATAACAAAACATGCTGTATTATAATTTCAAAACTGATATAAATAACTTACACAATTGGATGAATGTGTTAGCACCTCACTATCTTCGCTATACATACACATATTTTTTGTAGATACATCATCAACAACGGTATCCTTATTAAAATGAATTGTATAGCATTAGTTTCATTTAACAAAACATACACACATCTACTGATTCTGTAGAATTGGAGATGAACAATCAACAGAACAAGACAGACGACCCTTGAAAAGATTCCTGCTTGGTGTGGGAGTAGACCTTGGTGTATTCACCTTATGAATAAATGAAAAAGCACATACAGCTATATTTATAAACAACCTGCTGATCTTGGCAATGTATGTTCTTTAAAACACGAATTAGCTTTAGTCGTTTACCCAGTGATGGTATTGCTTCCTTTAAAGCTTCAGGGCCATGGTCTAATGCACCAATGAGTGTTTCTCTGTCTAATTCATTACCTGTGGTAAAGCATTCAATGACAGTTTCCAGTCATAATCACAAGGAATCACGTGCTTTACTACTTACTACTACCACTACCACCACGTAACACCACCATTACATTAGCAAGCTTATACAGTATACCTTCAATGGCGTCAAATATATCTTGATTAAATTTCTGTCCCGCAACTGACGACAACCACTGCACTACATCAGAACAACTCGTTTCTTCCAATGGTTTTTGAGCCATCCCCGCTGATATTACAATGAATAGAATACGTATACAAAGTGGCATTGACCTATTAAACGGCAGCGTAACAGTAAAAAGCTTCAGTGTTATAATACGTCTCAACCTCGGTGTCAACCAACCTGAAACGTGGCAAATGCGCGCGTAAATCCACCCCACTCACTGCGCATGTTCAATATATTAGTAGGCATTATTTGGGATCATGCCTGTGTTATGCTGGTATTGTTCCTTTCGTTTGCTGGACAACAGAGCGCTGCTTCAACATTTACGGGAGGTCCGTTCACTTGAGCCAAGATTTTCCATAGATTGTGCCGTTTGTGGGCAATCTTTTCACGTGTTTTCATCTTACACTTCACATGTTTCAAGAAAAAACACCCAGGTAATTTGTAATCCAAGTAGTAGCTAATCCTTTGATTGTAGCTAGTTTGTTTTGGACCCATCATATTGCAGATGTGTGCCAGAAGATGTCATATTATTTTAGTACTTACTTCTCACAGACACGTACTGGACTACAGTTTAATGATGCTTTTAGAATCTTTGTTACTGTTTTATTTATCTTATTGTGTGGCTATTTGGTAACCATCATTTTGGAATGTTTTATTGCATCGATTACAGAGGATGCAGTTGGTTGTATTGTAATTTGAGAAAGTATGACCATGTGTCTAAATTTTACGATGGCTGCCATTACCTCATTTCACTCAGTTTAAATGTATAATGTACCATCAGTATTATAAGTGTTGCACAAGGACATCCTCATATTTTGATAATATTCCTATGTGCCGATTGAGTTTTGCTCAGCAATTTTTCAATTTCAAGCTATTAAATGGTGGAATTCATTACCATCTTCAGTAGCTGTAAAGGTAGTCCATTTTGTGTGTTTGTTGATGCCTTGAAACAGTATTGTGACTCACTTTTCTGATTGAACAGTATGATTATATGATTGTATGTGTTTTTTGTTTTTTTTGTAACATGTTTGTTTAGTTTTATTGCCTTTGCATATGTGTGTGTATGTATGGTTATTTTTCACTCTGGCAAAGAAAAATGGCTGTAGCTGATTGCCAGAATTTATTAAATCAAATCAATCATAAACATGCCAGGTATGACAGCTGTTGATTGTTGCCGTAATTTGGAGGCAGACAACCACGAGGACAGCCAATATTCTATGGATGTGGAATGCGAAGCTCAGCATCAGGAGGATAGCTCACCTGCACTGGAAGTGGACTCTCAAGTTCAACCTGAATTGGGTAGTGCTGCATACGGTTCTATCATTGGAGTACAGCATGCAACGATGCAGCTGGAGATAGCTGCAGCTTTCTTTCTTGTAACTCTGAAGGAAAAGTATAAGGTTGAAGCACGCTATGCAGAATATTGTGCACATATTCTTATGTTGCTCCAAAGGTCAGCCAGTCTGCTGTAGACTATGTTGTCGAGGGTGCTACAAATTTAATACAGCAAAGTTTAGCAGAGTACGAAACGAAAGTTCATCATCTTCTGCTGCCACATCCGTCTATTGCTGAGCAAGTGAAACAGTCTATGTCACAACAACAACCAGCACCGTTTGCTAAACTGAGATCAGCCTATTTGCAAACTAAGTTTGTTGAGGAAAATTTACCTTATGTTGTAAGTATGTATAGCTATAGATATGCTAAGTGGTTAAGGTTATTTTATGGATGTATCTTGTTTAACAACAGAAACCTGTTGAAATTGTATTGGGAGAAAGATGGGTCACAAAGACAAGTGGTCGGCAAGCTGGTCGATTGGTCCAGAAAGAAGATAAATATGTTTACATTCCAATTTTGGAAACATTAGAAATGTTACTAAAGAATGGATCTTTGTCAACTGAGGTAATTATTCATAGGTTTCAAGTCATGCTGATCCTACATATAATGGTTAAATAACTATACTGTTATTTAATATGTTGTTGTTTCTAGCTTTCTCTCATATGCATGGTTACCAGTAAGAAAACATTAATGTATGTTAACCTGAAAAGCAATGCTACATCAACCAACAGAGAGTAGTTTCCTTAATCTTAGAATCTGCTGACTAAAATGTGTTTTCAGCTGGTATACGTATCTTTATATGCTTGTACATACTTAGGTGCTTTCACCACATTGCTCATCAGACGGCTTCCTTAGAGACATCTGTGATGGACAGCAGGGAGGTGAGCTTCCCTTTTCGGAGCACTGTTTTCTTCAAGTCATGGCATACTGGGACGAAGTGGAAATATCTAACCCTCTTGGGTCTCGAGTGAAAATACATAAACTGGGTAAATTTAATTTATGTAACATATACTCTAGCCAATTGTTTATCCAGGTGTGTTCTATTTTACTCTTGGCAATATTGATCCAACACATCGTTCATCGCTGAAAGCTATATACTTGCTTGCAGTGGTTAAAAGCAAATACCTGGCTTTGAGAGATTACTAAAACTATTCATTACTGACATGAATCAACTTGCAGTATGTGTGTACTGTAAAACACATATTTCTATCAAGACTCACGATAGTGAGTCGCGAGGCCAAGAAGAAGCGCAGCAACGCGACCACTGAGTGAGTTATTTACACGTAGCACCGCCCTCAAACTCGCAAACGCTCTAGTCAAGCCGCCATTAAAGCTATCGCTTAGTTATTACCGACCCACAACGTTCCTACTATATAGAATCAACAAACCGAGAATGGAGGAAATGGGCGCCACCATTCCTAAGTACCAGCCATTGCGAGTTTTATGGTGCCCGTTGTGCGACTACGCACGACGAACCATCCTTTCCCGCCCAATTTGCCCGTTTACTAGACAATTAGTACCTTCATTGTTTGAAGAATCAATATCCCGAAGTTCATCAACATCGATTCAGCCATTCTTCCGATACAGCCTTATAAATGCCTTCCTGTCACCACAAAAATTTTTACGCAGCAGTCGTTTTTTTCTTCTTTGTTTCTTTTATTTTCATCGCACACTTTTTTCGGGGGCTTGCGGGAGTTTTCGTGAACCCCGAAAGTTTTTTCAAACTCTCTTTTTATACATTCACTTGTTTGTACTCATTTCTTCATGGATTTCAGCCACATTTGTATCAGCACTTCTCCTATGTATGCTCTACCTGTCATACTATTATTAGTCTGAAGTAAACACTTGAATGTATTTGAGAAGGGCTATAACACTGTAGGTTGATAGTTGTCATAACTTGGACCCCCTTCGAATGATTTGCATAAACTTTCAGATATACAATCTATATTGATGTATCACTCTGTAGTGAAAGTTAAAAAAAAATCTTGGGCTTGAGTTTTACTTTGCTAGCAATAACATGTGTTTATACTTCCAAAAAAGTAGTGATATGCTAAACAAAAACACCCTGGGTGTAAAAAAAGTGCGAGGCTTTTGGTGGTCAAGTGACAAAGCCAATCATAGTTGTGAAAATATGCTATAAACTATTGTATGTCATTCAAGTAGTTAAAAAGATTTTTGATAAGTAACCTGGCCTCAACTGATATCAAAGTTTTTGGTCGCACATACCTATTTGCAATGCTGCTTCTGATTGGCCTCACACTTTTTTACACCCAGGGTGTTTTTGTTTAGCATCAAGACTCACGATAGTGAGTCGCGAGGCCAAGAAGAAGCAGCAGTACGTGACGAATGAGTGAGTTATTTACAGGTAGCACTGCTCAAAAATTCGCAGACGCTGTAACTAAGCCGCCATTAAAGCTACCACTTAGTTATTACAGACCTAGTACGTTCTTACTAATATACAAACAATGAAGTAAATAGGTGCCTCCATTCCTGAGTATCAGCCATTGCAAGTTTTATGGTGCCCATTTTGCGACAACACACGACGAACTATCTGCCCCGCCCCTTTTCGCTCGTTAATTAGAGAATTAGTACCTTCATTGTTTGAAGAATCAATAACCCGAAGTACATCAAAATCGGCTCAGCCAGTCTTCAGATACAGCCTTACAAAGTCCTTCCTTTCACAAAAATTTTTGACACGGCAGTTGTTTTTTTCTTCTTTCTTTCTTTCATCGCACACTTTTTTCGAGGGCTTGCGGTAGCTTTCGTGAACCCCGAAAGTTTTTTTCAAACTCTCTTTTATACATTCACTTGTTTGTCTAATAACTCACTCATTTCTTCATGGATTTCAGCCAAATTTGTATCAGCACTTCTATGTATGCTCTATCTGTCATACTATTATCAGTACAAAGTAAACACTTGAATGTATTTGAGAAGGACTATTACACTCCAGGTTGATAGTTGTCATAACTTGGACCCCTTTCATATGATTTGCATAAACTTTCAGATATACAATCTATATTGATGTATCACTCTGTAGTAAAAGTTAAAAAAAAATCTCAGGCTTGAGTTTTTCAAAATTATGCTTCAAAGTTTAATTTGCAATATTGTGTGCTAAGCAAGTACAAGTTATGCCCATGCAGTACTTCTCTGCTGCTTGCTAGTAATAACATGTGTTTATACTTCCAAAAAAGTGGTGATATGCTAAACAAAAACACCTTGGGTGTAAAAAAGTGCGAGGCCAATCAGAAGCAGCATTGCAAACAGGTGCGACCAAAAACTTTGATATCAGTTGAGGCCAAGAAGTTACTTATCAAAATCTTTTTCACTACTTGAATGACACACAATAGTTTATAGCATATTTTCACAACTATGAAGGTGGCCAAGTGACAAAGCCAATCATAGTTGTGAAAATATGCTATAAACTATTGTATGTCATTCAAGTAGTGAAAAAGATTTTGATAAGTAACTTCTTGGCCTCAAGTTTTTGGTCGCACCTGTTTGCAATGCTGCTTCTGATTGGCCTCGCACTTTTTACACCTAAGGTGTTTTTGTTTAGCATTATTTTTATTGATAGACCAATGGTATTTATGTTGATATATGTGGACAAACAAAGCACTTCAAGGGATCTTTACAGTTGTTCTTGGCTGATACAGTGGCAGCACTTCAGGTTGGTGGGTTTAAAGTTGGCGTTGGATTTGCTTTACGCAAGTGTCGACACTGTATGGCAACTTTTGATCAAATGCAACCAATGTAGGTCAATATATAATGAATTCTAGCATTGTATGTAATCAATAGACTTGTTTGTTTCTTGCAGTTTAGAAATGATGAATTTGAACTTCGTACACCTGAGATGTATAATTACCATTGTTCCTTATTAGTCGGACCTTTACAAGAACATAACTCAACCACATATGGCATCAACTACCGGAGTCCACTAAATACAATCCCATACTTTAATGTGGCAAATTGGCAACTCCCACAAGATGCGATGCATGTATTACTTGAAGGTTTGTGAAACAAGAACTCCAGCTGCTTCTTCGAGTGTTTATTATCGATAAAAAGTTGTTTACTTTGTCTATCCTTAATGCTCGGTTAGAATCATTTGGCTATGGTTATTCTGAAGTAGCCTCTAAACCTTCACCACTTCAGGCTAGTGAATCTGGCTCATTTGTTTTTCATCAAAGTGGTAAGATTTACGTATATAATAATAAAGTACACATTAATCTTGATATATGAAGCCATTTATGACAACCCTTTTATACTTGATGATATCGTACTTGCACATATGTATGAACATAGCATTGTAGTGCCATGAGCACCTAGCTAAATTCCAGGGTATTATACCCTTTGTATTTAAAAATTTGAGGTAATAAATACCCAACAAGGCATCCATTTTCAACAACAGCTATAGTATGCTTGTTATGTTCATTATTAACATCTGTTGTCAACAGTGCCACACCTACATAGAGTATCCAAATCTTTACTTTTGGATAATGAGTTTGCAAGGTTTTACCTTTCAAAAAGTTTCTACTATAATGATGGCTATAATGGTGTGTGAAAAACATAGGCTAAGTGGTTTTTGTGTGAAACTTGAAGTACATATACAATCACATGTGTGTATGTTGTGTTTGTAGCTTCCCAGTGCTGGCTTTTTTGTCGCCTTTTGCCTCCCTGAGGATGACCCCCATTGG
The DNA here is from genome assembly GCA_963930835.1 of Spongia lamella. Taxonomy (NCBI): domain Eukaryota; kingdom Metazoa; phylum Porifera; class Demospongiae; order Dictyoceratida; family Spongiidae; genus Spongia; species Spongia lamella. The sequence continues at coordinate 6,579,194 of OZ005749.1, read as the reverse complement.
GACACATTTTTGTTGCTTCATGACATAATTGCTCAATGTATGGCTCCTTGCGTTTCACCAGCAAGTATATCATATCTAGAAGTTCTCATTGAGATGCATCATAAGTCTTATCTCAGATGCTATACAACTGAGAGAATCACTCCAAAAATGCACTACATGGTGCATTTTCCAGAACTGATCAGGAGGTACAGACTCTTCATGTAACTGGATATTTATATACTAATTGAATCATAGGTTTGGTCCACTGGTACGATACTGGTGTATACGAATGGAGGCCAAAAATTCTTACACAAAGAGGGCTGCTAGTGGCGGAAATTTCAAGAACATTTGTTTATCCGCAGCAATTAGGCATCCAAGTTTGCTGTCCTCACAACTGATCAATCCTTCGATGTTTGATGCAGAATATGAGTGTGGACCAGGTGCATGATACATGTAAAGTTAACACATGAGTATTATTCACTGGTAGGCATATTTAACATGTGAATAAAGAGACTTCATTTTTTGATAGGTCCAGATGGTAAAGCATTAACCTGACATAGCTAACTTAATTACTACCAAGTTTACAAGCATCTCAGATGACTCTATTATTTTCAGGTATGACCTTACTATATAATTATACTAGTACGTATTACGTAGCTATTGTATAGTGAGTATATACATGCAGAGTGCAAATTTTTATGAACCAGATAGGATCAGCTAAAGTAATGTTTGCTATTCAGTAAGTATTTTTTAAAAATAATATGCAGCTACTAAATAAAATACGTACAAGGAAATATTATAGCCAACGTTATACTGATTTTCATATTTTGCAAAACTCAAAACTTTTGACGTCGTGCACAAAACCTGTTTACTATATAGTAAAGCATGGAACATTCAGGTCATTGTGTCAAATGGTGTACTCTATTGAATGCACACTACTATTCAGTTTAATGCAAGATTTATTTAAACACTGTGTATAAAGTGTGTTTGTATACATGGTTGAGTAGTGAAGTCCTTGTGACTACGTACATCTCTCTAGAAATTATATAACCTTAGCCAGCTGTATAGTACCAAGTATACTAGAAATATGGAAATTACAAATCTTACGAAAAATGGTATTCCATAAGTCTTTCATTTCTGCAGGCCTCGGTGGATCAAAGTTAATGGCACTGATTATCGTCAAGACTCTTTTGTTGTTTATAATTACGAAGATATACTTCCAATGTTTGGGAAGATAGAAATGATCGCTGTTGTTGCTGGAGAACCTCTTCTGATATTACATTGTGTTAAGACAAAAGGATTTTATGCACATATACGTTCCTATCTGTTGGATTGTGATGACATAAGCTGCTATTACCAGGCCTTTCATTTATCTGAACTGGTTGACTACTATCCCCTACATAAACATAACACATTGTGTCAAACTGATTATAACTCGTACATTTGCTTGAAGTGGAGTTTAGAAAATGTTTCTGACAATAGTGTTGTAACTTAGTATGTATAATTATTATACATATTGTTGTTTTGACAACTTTTACATTGCATATTTAACAACATGTATGCTGAATCAACAATGTACTGTTAATTTAACATTTTATTGTAGATATGATAGTTTCATTTAGTAGATTCTATATAACTTGTTTTAAATAAACTAACAATTGCTATATTAACATCAGCAAATTAAAATAACAATATCGCTTTGTTGTAAAAATAACATCCATTGTTTGTTAATTTTTTGGGATTTTTTACTGTGTAGTATTATCATTAAGTACGGTAGTACTTAATAGTAGGGATCGCTATGAAAAACTATGGCTTCCGGAATTTTCAAACTTTTAAAAACAACCTTATAACAGGCTTTAGCCGAAAAAACCTACCTGGATGCATTAGTACTGCTGTAATTAGGCTTAAATGCAGCGAAAAGTCTAATATTTCGATCCACAGCGAATTTTAAAAATTTCAAAATTTACCTGTATTTCGTCTGCCGGCCAGCCAGCCAGCCAGCCTGCCTGCCTGCCGTAAGACCCGGTTCCGCTAGGTGTATGGCTCCAGATTTTTCACACAACAAAGGTAATCACGTCGGATTTACGAAAATGTTATTTTGATTAAGGTTTGTCCACTGCGCCATAGCTTGTCCTTTGTTCTATCTTCATCGATTGATCTTCCTCAACCGAAGGATGACGAAATATTGCGAAGGTGTCAACATTCCACGCAAGGTGTTAAAATGAAACAATAAACACCTTGGATAGGCGCATGCTTACTGATGCAATCCGTAATGCGTAATGGAAGAAGAATTCAGTCTTTCCCTATAGTTTCGTCTTCCATAGCCAGACCAATTTATTTGCACGCAGCTGCTTTATCGATCTTCTGAATTGTAAGCGCCGGATGTTAATTATAACATTAAGCGCTTATAATCGGACACCTATTAACGACCTAGTAGCTGTGTATTTGGTCTCGCTACGAGTAGAATATAGTCCTTCCTTCACAGTACAAGTCGTTTTACCATATGGACACTTGGTATTGTGATGAAACGAGTCTGTTGTAAAGGTGGGCGTGGCACATACGTAACGAGCCATTGTAAACTATGTAGATATCAATTGCTAAGAAATAATTCCAGTCTTGAGTGCCTGTAACAGCTAGCTATAAAAAGTAAACAAACTAGATTTTTTTAAAAATTGAATTTTAAAAAAGGGGAGTAGGGATCGTAGCTCAGTATAAAAAGTAAGGAAACAAGTTGTTGATCACTCACCACCCAGCATATTGCATGTGTTTACTCAAGTATACAATTGCAGCTGGGTAAGCGTTCATACATGCACAAATGAAACACATTCTCTAGCACTTCTACAAGATTTAATCCCTACTTTGGCAGCCAGCATTCAAAGCAAAACATCATGCAGCCAACGTAGGGATTAAATCTTGTAGAAGTGCTAGAGAATGTGTTTCATTTGTGCATGTATGAACGCTTACCCAGCTGCAATTGTATACTTGAGTAAACACATGCAATATGCTGGGTGGTGAGTGATCAACAACTTGTTTCCTTACTTTTTATACTGAGCTACAATCCCTACTCCCCTTTTTAAAATTCAATTTTTTTAAAAATCTAGTAGCTATTATGAAGTGCAGTACAGTTAGGATAAGTGGGGAAACGGAATGGAAAATGGGAACAGTACTGGAATTCACAAATTCATTGCAAATGATCAATTAACTCCTTGCTAAAGTAGCATGAAGGAATACTTTTATAATCAGGGAACTTTTGCCTGTTCCCAAAGTGTTCATATCCAATTACTATATGTTCTGTAACAATTTTTGCTTTTGTTAACATCTTATTTCACATTTAGTTACAGGAATGCCAAAACGAACAGGAATTCAAAACAATTTTCATATCAAAGGAGTATGAGGAATTATGGAGGGCATGTGGAATATACGGTACAAGATATGCTAAACAAAAACACCTTGGGTGTAAAAAAGTGCGAGGCCAATCAGAAGCAGCATTGCAAACAGGTGCGACCAAAAACTTTGATATCAGTTGAGGCCAAGAAGTTACTTATCAAAATCTTTTTCACTACTTGAATGACATACAATAGTTTATAGCATATTTTCACAACTATGATTGGCTTTGTCACTTGGCCACCTTTATTAATGAGGTGTAAAAGGTGGCCAAGTGACAAAGCCAATCATAGTTGTGAAACTATGCTATAAACTATTGTATGTCATTCAAGTAGTGAAAAAGATTTTGATAAGTAACTTCTTGGCCTCAACTGATATCAAAGTTTTTGGTCGCACCTGTTTGCAATGCTGCTTCTAATTGGCCTTTTTTATACCCAAGGTGTTTTTGTTTAGCATATCACTACTTTTTTGGAAACAGATGTTAGCTATGTATTACTAGCAAGCAGCAGAGAAGTACTGCATGGCAGAGGCGTAGCTAAGGGTGGGCATGGTGGGGCATTTGCCCGACCGTCACTGATACAGTGTTAGATACTTCTGTTAAAATACACTGAGAGGAGTGGTATCAGCAGTGTTGTTACGCTGGTGACAAGTCGCGTGACAAAAGTAATATCATTTACAAGGGTCATATAGAAGAATTACTAATGAAGCCTCCAGCCTGCAGACTGGAGCTTTGAGACAGCTGGATAATATCAAGGTTAAGCAATGCATGTATAAACGTGTGCCAGGTTATAAAATTAAGCACTTGTGTGAAAAACAGGGTGCCTCCTTACTGTTGGCCTTGTGTATACATGCGATCTTATGTGGTTGCAAAATTATTATTATTTCAAACATTAAAATAACTAATATATATTTTCAATGTCTAGTAGATGCCCATTCAAGTAATCCAGAGGCACGTGAGCTCGTATAGTCACGATCATCGCTGGATAGTTTCCTGGATCTTTTGATCGAGTACCTATAGCTTCATGCAGCAGCATTTGTTTATACATTACATCATAGCTAGGATAGTGTGCATACACTTTTCAAAAGAAGTAAATGCTCACATGAAAGTGGGCATATGTATGCGTTAATATATAACAATATACTTAGTTGCATGCTTGAACCGTTGCCCGACCATCAAGAAATGGCTGGCTACGCTCCTGCTGCATGGGCATAACTTGTACTTGCTTAGCATACAATATTGTAAATTTAACTTTGAAGCTGAATTTTGAAAAACTCAAGCCTACAATTTTTTTTTAACTTTCACTACAGAGTGATACATCAATATAGATTGTGTATCTGAAAGTTTATGCAAATCATTTCAAGGGGGTCCAAGTTATGGCAACTATCAACCTGCAGTGTAATAGCTTTTCTCAAATACATTCAAGTGTTTACTTCAGGCTGAAAGTAGTAAGACAGGTAGAGCATACATAGGAAAAGTGCTGATACAAATTTGGCTGAAATCCATGAAGAAATGAGTGAGTTATTAGACAAACAAGTGAATGTACAAAAAGAGAGTTTGAAAAAAACTTACGGGATTCACGCAAGCCCACGAAAAAGTGTGCGATGAAAATGAAAGAAAGAAACAAAGAAAGAGAAAAAAACCACGGCCGCGTCAAAAAAATTTTTGTGGAAGGATGGATTTTATAAGGCCGTATCTGAAGACTGGCTGAACCGATTTCGACGAACTTCAGGTTATTGATTCTTCAAACAATGATGGTACTAATTCTCGAGTAACGGGCAAATCGGGCGGGAAGGGATGGTTCGTCGTACGTGGGTGCACGAACGGCGCCATAAAACTCGCAATGGCTGGTACTTAGGAATGGTGGCGCCGACTTCCTCCATTCTCGGTTTATTGATTCTATATAGTAAGAACGTTGTGGGTCTGTGATAACTAAGCAATAGCTTTCATGGCGGCTTAGCTAGAGCGTTTACGAGTTTGAGGGCGGTGCTACATGTAAATAACTCACTCAGTGGTCGCGTATGCTGCTTCTTCTTGGCCTCGCGACTCACTATCGTGAGTCTTGATTATTCTGAAAAAGGAAAGGTTATTAATGCAGTAATACAATCGGTGGAACTGAACCAGTTAAAGGATGGTTTCTCTTGTCTTCAATTTAACAGCTTAATCAAAAATCACCCAGAAATTATGAAAAATGAAGTGTTTATGCCTGCAGTTACACAAGTAACCGCTAACTACATACAGGATAGATTTGAACCTGATTTTTCACCATTGGGCAGTATCAACCGTCATATTGAAGAGGCTATCATGATGTGTTCGATACAATATTTACAGCATGTTGAAGGTACATTAACTGCCTTTATTGAGGTTTAATGTTACATTAAATGTGTTGTCTATTGTATAGCCCTGGGTGAGCAAGGATCACCATCGTTAAAAGATATTATGACCTTCTTGACTTCATGTGAGTCAGTTCCACCTCTAGGATTCAGTAACCCCACAATAGAGTTCACTGATGCAGAGCAATTTCCGGTCTCATCAACCTGCTCATTAACCTTGACTTTTTCTCGGAAAACAAAAACCAACTTCGCTGATTTTAAAGAAATCATAGATTTAACTGTATTAGGTTCTCAAGGTTTTGGCCGTCCTTAAAACCAACTGACATTAAAACTATACACATTAATATTTAGGTTAGGTATTGACATATTTGGATCAAATGTTTTAACAAAAAATTATATGCGCAACATGCCTTTTGACAGCCGGAAGTATATAAAGCCATTATATTAAGTATTATAACCGTTTAGCTACTTTTGGGCAGGGACATACGTAAGTAGGAGTGTAGCTACCTAGTTGTACCCGCAATGCCAAAACCAGCTGTCTCCCTGTCACTAAACAAGATTAGAAGTATCTATAAGTCATTACCACTGTTTTATTTATAGTGCGTCCTCAACATTTAGCCTTCACAAACCTGCTGCTATATCGTATGTTCTATGGTGTTAAACGATACTCACTACAAGTTATATTGGCACTCCCTGTTTACTGGTCATAAAATCCCACAATTAGTTTTTTGAGCTTCTTCATTTGATCACCATGCTTGTCTTTACCTGATATCCCAAATAGGCAAATAAGAAAAAGAATTCAGTGATTATAGAGCGAGATGATATCGGCAATGAAGTGTTAATGCAGTAGAACAGTAGCTATTTTATGCTGGGATTTAATCAGGCCACAAAAGGTGGAGTGATGATGTTTGATACATTGCAGACAACAATGAGCAATAACAGTCTCTAAGGTAAGTGAGTTTTGAAATGTTTAAGTAGGCGATTACCCTAGACTCCCCATACCTTTCAGCTGACTTTACCATAGATGGTATAATTATAATACCTTATGTTGTATATACTTATACCATTCAAGTTTATAAGAATTTTTCTAGATTTATTAGGAGGGTAAAAATTTAAGGTAGAAAATAATTTGAAACTAGAACCAATGATTCTGACTCCCTGTATTAACAGACTTACAGCTTTCTCACAGGTTCCTAGTGCAGGAGGTGGCACTCACATAGACTCTATAATCCAAATGGCGAGCGTGGTCAAATTCCAAGTAAATATCTGGCATTACAATCAGAGGTTAATATTCTACTCCCACCTCAGATGGTAATACTAGTTGGCAACACTCTCTATCCACACCCCCTACCTTGCAGCAGATGATTATCGTGTCCGACTGTACTCATAACCGCAGCAGATCTCCAAGGTGATAAGGGAAGTCGGCAAAATAGATCCGTAACTTTGGGAAAAGGATTGGCTCTAAGGCTGTAGTCTGAAGCACCCAGTCGAGATGCAGACTGGTGGATGCCTCCGGGTGGAAGCCAGACTGCGGACCGGCAGTCCATGGAGGGCTACAGCTTGGTCTGCGAGGGCTGATCGGCAGGCAACTAACAGCCAACTTAGAACTGGAACGGACAAGGGGAATCCGACTGTTTAAATAAAACAAAGCATTGCGATGGCCGGTGGTGGTGTTGACGCAATGTGATTTCTGCCCAGTGCTCTGAATGTCAAAGTGAAGAAATTCAACCAAGCGCGGGTAAACACAGGAGTAACTATGACTCTCTTAAGGTAGCCAAATGCCTCGTCATCTAATTAGTGACATGCATGAATGGATTAACGAGATTCCCACTGTCCCTATCTACTATCTGGGTTCCCCATCTTGAATAGGAGATGCTTTGCATGTCTCGTCATTTGGGTGACATCTTCGGTAGGGCCAAACGTTGCTTGGCCCTGCCGAATTTCTCTGTGAAATTACTTATGAATCAAATGTTTGATTTTGCCTGAGGTCTGTCAGCCACTTTGTTGTGGACCACCTAACACTGAGTTGTGGAGCACCTGCAGGGGCGTAGCCAGGAATTTAGCTTTACTGAGGCAAGATTAAAAGGAAAAGGTTCTTCAAATGCAGGGGGTCTGGGGGGCTGTGCCCCCCAGAAGCTGACACAATACATCAAAGTCACTTTTAGTATTTTGTTGAACAGCTATGATAACACAATGGCATAGTACGTATGTATGTAATTGTGTGTAGTTTATATGCATGTTGTAAATTTACTGTAGCTAGTTACAATTTTAAACGATGATTTCCTGTTGAATCAAATCTCTTATAGTTGCATGATGGCTCTATATAATCACAAGTAGCTAAAATTATTAGTTACTAGAGTGCATGTTTAACCAACCTTGCATAGGGTTTTCTGTCCCTACAATCTCCACAGGAGTAACTCTCTGAGTAACTAACTCACTCAAAGTATTAAGAAATGTAATCAAATGTGTGGGCGTCGATCCGTTATACTTTTGTACAAGCACACCTAGTGACTTTCAACAAAGATGTCTGTTGAAGCTTTCTTTTACACCATCTTTGAATTCATCACTTTCTCTTTCTGGCTCATTCACATCAACTATTTGTACATCTTCATCCATAATTATTTTTAACGGTCGATCAGGTATTTTTTGACAGTTGATCGGCAATTTTTTAAAAGATTAATGGCACTAAGGACTGCGAATCAGTTAGGCTCTGCCATTATGACCGAGAATATACTAGTGAGTAAATCGTTATGATATAGTGTAGTATAGCATCCCTATTAATATACTACATTAGGACCATTATCTGAGTGCTTGGCTTAGATTTCAATTTGTTTAATGAGGCATATGCCTCAATTGCCTGTATGTAGCTACGCCCCTGACCTGGGTTCCCCATGTTGATTGAATACGAATAGGAGATGTATTGCATGTCTCATCATTTCGGTGACATCTTCGGTAGGGCCAAACGGTACTTGGCCCTGCTGAATTTCCCTGCGAAATTGCCTATGACTTGAATGTTTGATTTTGCCTGAGGTCTGTCACCCACTTTGTTGTGGACCACCTGATAATGAGTTGTGGACCACCTGGGGTTCCCCATCTTGAATAGGAGATGCTTTGCATGTCTCGTCATTTGGGTGACATCTTCGGTAGGGCCAAACGTTGCTTGACCCTGCCGAATTTCTCTGTGAAATTACTTATGAATCAAATGTTTGATTTTGCCTGAGGTCTGTCAGCCACTTTGTTGTGGACCACCTGACACTGAGCTGTGGACCACCTGGGGTTCCCCATGTTGATTGAATACGAATTGAGATGCTTTGCATGTCTCGTAATTCGGGTGACATCTTCGGTAGGGCCAAATGTTGCTTGGCCCTGCCGAATTTCTCTGCGAAAGTGCTTATGGCTTGAATGTTTCATTTTGCCCAAAATGTGTCAGCCACTTTGCTGTGGACCACTTGACTTTTGGGTGATACCTTTGGTAGGCCTAAGCTTGTTTAAGCTTACCAAATTTGCCTGCAAAATCTTAACTGTCCCCTATAGCCAAAAGTCTCATGCAATTGAACAACCAGAGGTGCTTTGCACATGACCCCAACTCTATTGGCCCTATGCAATGCTATTGGCCTATGCTTTTGTTAACTTTCCACGGAAGATGTAGGGATTTTGCATTTTGGGCCTATGTGATACCACATACGGGGATTCTTATAATTTTTGTTTTTGTGTCTACCAGGCATTCCCAGGTATTCCGACATGTATGAACAAGCAGCTTACAGTATGGTAATGTCATACTCAATACCTGTCATTAAGTTTTATGTCATTTTACACCTTCACATTTTTTGATGACAAATGAATATTAATTGTCCGCCCCGCCCCTTTGCACAGTGTTGGCGCATCCCAAAGTCTTATTGCAAATTTTAGACCTGTCTGATGTTCTGTCATCATAATATGCAATTTTATGCAAAATTGCTCATTACCAGGTTGGCACAGGTAATCGGTGCAAAGGGTATATTTTGCTTACTTAAGGAGGGCATGTTGGTCGGTGCTGACAGCAAAACTTTGATAAATTGCTTTAACATTTACAACACACTATTAGATAAACCGTTGTTTATTTAGCAGCACTTTGTTCCATTGTATCTAGTTAGCTATGGGTTATCACCTGCTATTCTTTCCTTGTAAACATAGCCATAGCTCAACCGATGCACCGATTATATATCAGATGAACGTTTGATATACAGATGGCACCCCCACATTTATGACTGTATCGTGCCATGCCCTTTGAAATGAATATTCAAATAATTATATCAATTGTATATTGTATCAAATATTTAGTGAATACTAATATTTGTTAAATATTCATTTAAGGCCTAGCAAATTTTGTGTTGTTGAATTATCCCTTCAAAGCTGAGGGCACAAAATAGTTTTTTCTGAAAGGCCAATATAGTGGCCACAACGCAAGCTTATTGAATAAGCTCTCATAGCTTAAGAACTGTTCGCTCTATTAAAATAATTCTACCACTAGGTTACTCACCACAAAATTCTGGTTATAGTGTGTCCTCAGAGGAGGCTGGACACGGCGTAAGCGCCCCTATATAGATTAACATTCTTTTAAGTTAATGCATGTGCACTTAAAATGTCTCGTCAAAGCTGCTAGAACTGCCGATTATTCGTGCAGGACTTTCGTTTCAGTACACAATTCTCTCATTTCCTGCTATCACAGTTTCGCTTCGTCATATTGTGTATCAGTTTCCATGTAAAGATGGATCATGCAAAGTATTCGATGGATTTATGAAACAGTGCCCTCTATTGGAAGTAAACCTGCCTGCGTTAGCTAAAATTGAAGATGAAACTAAGGCTTGGTTTATAAATGTACGGACCATATTGTACATGTGTAATCGTATGTGTAACTAAGTGATGACAGGGCTTATTCATCCGGGGGGGCGTATTCACCTACGTATGTGTGTTAAGGTACATTCAACATTAATAGATGGCTCCAGCAAATGTGTTTAGCTAATTTAAAACAATCAAACTACATCATTGATGAAACTTCATCAGTATAGCTAGCCGCATGCATGTTCGGTGTTATTGTTTGATTATTTTAGGAGGATGAATTCAGGAGGTCATTGCCATGTCAGTCTCTGAAGTTACCATCAGATGGTGTGTTTGTAATATGGGAATGGTCATGGATCAATCCAGATCATGCAAGTGACGACTCTAGTGGATCCAGTACAGCATCACTTAATAGTAGCAAGTCCTCTGATAATGAGCCAGTACAGAATCCAGCTTGTCTTTATACCATTACTTTCAAGAGCATTGGTTCTGTTAAGAACTTAGCTTATCAAAGTGCACTGGCTCAAGTTAGCAAATGTTTAAGTAAAGGAGAAACGGTACTGGTCAAACTACTTCCAGAACCATTGAATCCTGTTGACGCACAGGCAGTTGCATTTACCTGTGAGCTTAATGGTGAATGGAAACAGATTGGATATGTTGTGCATGAAGCTCTTGATGATGTTAATGAAGGAATAAAGAAACAACTTATTGTTGAAACTAAATTTAACTGGGTTAAATACATAACATCCTGGAGAAGATCGGGTCATATCACAATGAAGGGACGGTGGTCTACTGCAGTACGTAATTCAGCAGGCAGACAGTATTAACATGGAGCCTATCTTGACTAACCATGACAAGAATGTTGGTTATAGCTAGCAAGCTAGCTATATACATAATTAAAGCAGCTGTTTGTACACATATTTAATTGATCCAGATCACTTATTATTGGCATTATCAACTAAGGTGTTATAACTACTTGCCTTTTTTATAATATGCATGTTCATATTCAACGATGGGACAGTTTGTTGGAGGTGGTAAATTTACCGGTTTATTATGAAATTCTGCCCTTATTGAAGATGATTGATGAACAGCCATTGTTACTCTTTTGCCAACCATTGCATTTGGTTGTTCTCTTCTTCGAGCTCGCTTTGTGGTTTTCTTTTTCTTTGGAGGTACATTGAAATTTGCCCTTTCACCTTCATAGAATTGGTCATAAGCGGCAGTGTGATAATAATAGGGTAAGGAAGGGTTCATTCGTTTACTAAATTCCAAACAAACCTTTCTCCAACCAAACTATACCTTAAAGAGATATAACTTGCTTTTACATGAACATCTATTTATGTATGTATAGCTATACCTGCTTCAGTGTAAAATCTCGCTCTATCATATCTCTTAAAACTGAAAAAAGCATTCCACGTCATCTGTGGTAGATGATCTAGGATGTTCAATATGAAGATTTAAACGTGAAATACATCTACTTCTAGCTTCTCGAGATTCAATATTTGTTGTAAGTGCTATTAATGTTTCCCTTGTAAAGCCCTGAATACTGTCAGTTCCCCTACATATACACATAACCAGCCGGTTACCTTATAGCTACATAGCTAGCTACCTGGTTACTTCTAGAAGGCTAAAATCATAAAAACCTAACTTGGAATGCCACGGCATTAGATCATCCAACAATAGGTTCAATAATTGGTAATTGAATTTACATTGGTGCAATTCTGTCAAACCACGCTCATCACACAAGGCCGTTGGAAGCGGTGAGGCTGGTGAGGCTCTGGCTTCACCAGTTTTAGGGCTAATTCTAATATTTCCATACTGACCTTTTTTAATTTTCCAGTCATAAATATCACACAGTAGCTAAATAGTATAACTTACATAAAACATCTAATACATAAATTATGCACAGCACCGTTATTAACTATTGAAGATCCAAGAGATCACTAGTGCACTCATCCATCGTCGTGAATCACGTGAATGTTAAGATGATCTCGTGATTACCCTGTAACCTACATGTGTATTATTATTATTACATGTGTGGTGTAACATGTCTTTATCTAAGTCGGCTACCAACACCCTCACTGGGAGAAGTATCCAATCATTGAACCACGATCGCTAAAGTTTCCTCAGCGTGAGTTCAGCCAGAAAACAGTTGTGCAATGATCGTTTCTGTTTCGTTTCAGCCACACGCCAGAGCACATAAGCAGTATGATTTGTATGTAATCTATTTGTATGTAATCTATTGTTAAGTATAATGCTAAAATTCTAATACTTTGGTGCTGACCTTTCTTTGAGCTGCACCATAATTGAATTGCTTCCGACGGCCCTGTCACATGCACGCCTCCAGTTACCTACTGTTCTAATCAATTTCTCCTCAAACTGGTATCATTTTTTCTGCATGTAATTTGCCATTGCAAGACTCAAGAATCTTTCAGCATCTTTCTACTTCCTGTAAGTGCTATAAAGAAGTGCAAAATTGAATGTAACTATGTATCTGTTTACATATATAGCTACGTTTTAGCCAAAAAAATTTACGTGTAGCTATAGCTATAGCTATGTATGTAACTAGTTAGCTAAGATTTATAAAATTTTTCCTAAACCCAATTCATTAAAAATTTCACTGTTAAAATTTTGCACTTACTGCTGCTGTGTAGCTATATCTGTACGTAATTATTAAAAGCAAATAATATTTTATTTATAGTGTTATATACGTATCATTAAGTACGGTAGTACTTAATAGTAGGGATCGCTATTAAAAACTATGGCTTTGGGAATTTTCGCACTTTTAAAAACAACCTTACAACAGGCTTTAGCCAAAAAAACCAACCTGGATGTATTAGTACTGCTGTAATTAGGCTGTATCTTTGTTAAACGCAGCAAAAAGTCTAACATTTCAATCCACAGCGAATTTTAAATTTTTTGAAATTTACCTGTATTTCGTCTGCCAGGCTGCCAGCCTGCCTGCCGTAAGACCCGGTTCTGCTAGGTGTATGGCTCCAGATTTTTCACACAACAAAGATAATCACGTCGGATTTATGAAAATGTTGTTCTGATTAAGGTTTGTCTACTGCGCCATAGCTTGTCCTTTGTTCTATCTTCATCGATTGATCTTCCCCAACCGAAGGATGACAAAATTTTACGAAGGTGTCAACATTCCACGCAAGGTGTTAAAACATAACAATAAACACCTTGCATGCATAGGCGCATGCTTATTGATACAATCCGTAATGCGTAATGGAAGAAGTCAGCCTTTCCGTATAGCCTTCTATTTCATCTTCCATAGCCAGACCAATTTATTTACACGCAGCTGCCTATCGATCTTCTGATTATAAGCGTGGGATGTTAATTATAACATTAAGCGCTTATAACAGGACACCTATTAACGACCTAGTAGCTGCGTATTAACTTTAAAATGGTCTGGGTATGAGTAGAATATAGTCCTTCCTTCACAGCACAAGTCGTTTTTCCACATAGACACTTGGTGTGATGAAACGAGTCTGTTGTAAAGGTGGGCATGGCATATACGTAGCAAGCCATTGTAAACTATGTAGATATCAATTGCTAAGAAATAATTCCAGTCTTGAATGCCTGTAAAAGGTGTTAAACCTATAGATACTGAAATATAATGCCATGCAATTTAATGAAGATTAAATAGCTAGCTACACTGTAAAAACAAGGGTGCTTAGTTACACCCTAATAGGGTGTTTTACAACACCTACACCTATTAGGGTGTTTGTTTACACCCATGGGTGTATTATTTCACTCTGCCTATGGAAGAGTGTTTATAGAACACCATTCAGGATGTTTAATTATCCCAGATCTGTAATTAAAGAGCAAATGCTAATGCAACTGATTCCCCAGTTTGCAACATATTTGGACTTAGCTATACACAGTACAAATATTTCTTTAATATTCCAATTAATATATTTTGCATAATTTCGCTGACTTTTGTACATCATACATGATAAAATGACTAGCTACTAATCACATGTACAAAGAGCAAAGGGTAAAATAAAATTATTCGATACGTGACTTGCGGATATGAACAGGAGTATGAATAAATAAGTCTAATGACAAACAATTCTTGAACAAGAATCACTTTCCACTATGTATGCTCGAAAGTGTGGTTCATATGAAGTAGAAGACTGATCCACACAAAATAGTACTTTATCTTCGTTGACTATATAGATATCCCGTATGACTCCCACCACGGGTAAATCATGTTCCACATTAAGGATGACACCAGTAGATATTTTGTATTCATTGCCATCAACTCTCACCCAATTACACCTGCATTCAAAGTTAATTTGTAACCACTGCACGTGGATTATGTAATTATAGCATATCATGTGCATGCAAAATTTAATCACAGTCATTAGCTACTATATTACCTATATTACATAATTATGTCAACGATAACGGATTTTATTACTCACAGATCAAGACTCACGATAGTGAGTCGCGAGGCCAAGAAGAAGCACAGCAACGCGACCACTGAGTGAGTTATTTACATATAGCACCGCCCTAAAACTCGCAAACGCTCTAACTAAGCCGCCATTAAAGCTATCGCTTAGTTATTACCGACCCACAACGTTCTTACTATATAGAATCAACAAACCGAGAATGGAGGAAATAGGTGCCACCATTCCTAAGTACCAGCCATTGCGAGTTTTATGACGCCCATTGTGCGACTACGCACGACGAACCATCCTTTCCCGCCCAATTCGCCCGTTTACTAGACAATTAGTACCTTCATTGTTTGAAGAATCAATATCCCGAACTTCGTAGAAATCTATTCAGCCATTCTTCCGATACAGCCTTATAAATGCCTTCCTGTGACCACAAAAAATTTTACACGGCAGTCGTTTTTTTTCTTTCTTTCTTCATCGCACACTTTTTTCGGGGCTTGCGGGAGCTTTCGTGAACCCTGGAAATTTTTTCAAACCCTTTTTATACATTCACTTGTTTGTCTAATAACTCACTCATTTCTTCATGGATTTCAGCCAAATTTGTATCAGCACTTCTCCTATGTATGCTCTACCTGTCATACTATTATCAGTCTGAAGTAAACACTTGAATGTATTTGAGAAGGACTATTACATTGCAGGTTGATAGTTGTCATAACTTGGACCCCCTTCGAATGATTTACATAAACTTTCAGATACACAATCTATATTGATGTATCACTCTGTAGTGGAAGTTTAAAAAAAATCTCGGGCTTGAGTTTTTCAAAATTAAGCTTCAAAGTTTAATTTGCAATATTGTGTGCTAAGCAAGTACAAGTTATGCCCATGCAGTACTTCTCTGCTGCTTGCTAGTAATAACATCTGTTTATACTTCCAAAAAAGTAGTGATATGCTAAACAAAAACACCCTGGGTGTAAAAAAAGTGCGAGGCCAATCAAGCAGCATTGTAAATAGGTATGTACGACCAAAAACGTTGATATCAGTTGAGGCCAAGAAATTACTTATCAAAAATCTACTTGAATGACAATAGTTTATAGCATATTGTCACAACTATGATTGACTTTGTCACTTGGCCACCTTTATTAATAATGATGGTGTGAAAAAGGTGGCCAAGTGACAAAGTCAATCATAGTTGTGACAATATGCTATAAACTATTATGTCATTCAAGTAGATTTTTGATAAGTAATTTCTTGGCCTCAACTGATATCAACGTTTTTGGTCGTACATACCTATTTGCAATGCTGCTTCTGATTGGCCTCGCACTTTTTTTACACCCAGGGTGTTTTTGTTTAGCATAGCTACATACCTGAAAATACTAGATACTGGAAATTCCAATTGATCATCTAGGAAATCATCAGATATAACTGATCCTGAAAAAGAACACAGGGAGTATTGATGGATGCTTAAAATGCAAATAACAATTTTAGCTGACAGAAATAATAGCTAAGGGCCAGTTATATGCAATTTACTGCTGTCTAACCTGGACCAGTCTCCATATTCTGTTCCCACCCTGGGAAATGTTTTCCATTTATATTCAATAGCAGTGGTAAAGTTGATGCCTCATGGCAAGGGAATACAAAATATTGATAAAATTTCCCATTGAGTTGGCTAGTTGTTTAAAATATGAATGCTTGGCCTCAAATCGCATCGTCCAATGACGAACAAGAGGTCCAAATCTGTAGAAATAAATCTAAAGCAAGATGTAATTCAAATGATTACTTACTTCCTCATCAATCTTGGCATATGTACCATAAAATGCATTTTTGGAATAATATTTGAATCTGGATATAGTCTAGCAAAATCTTGATGGTGATCATTTATTAGAGTGCTAAGATAGATAGCATAATCCTCTGATGTAGTGGGAGTAAATAATATATCCACAATATCCATCAGCTGTAAATACAACATCCACCGTTCATCATCTTCAGGTACATACTCCCCAATAACAAGTGGTAATATCCGTCCTAAAAGCCACGTCTGTGAAGCTACAAAATCATACATAATCAAAAATTAAATGAACAAAAAATACAAACCATTTTGTTTCAGAGAATTCCCAACAGAGCTTAGCGTCTTCTGTGATATTGCAGTTGGTCTGTTTTTTGATTCGATATTACTAAGTTCAAGATTTTCTAATTTTGAGTTCAGTGTTTCAAGTGTAAAGTAGTTTTCAAAATTAATTGTATACTGAAGCATCAGCTTCACTTCATACTGCAATGCACCTTAAAAATACAATAGTATAATTAATGGATACATACATATATACGTATATATATAATATATTATGTAAGTATAACCATATACAATTAGCCCTCACCTTCCAGGATATCATGCATGATATCCGGAATCAGCGAACCATCACATATATGAAAGTATGTTAAATCATTAAGGGCAGAGTTTCGATTTATGCCATATTCCTTTGACTTTGTTCCTGTGATATTATTTTCAATCAAAGTACAGTAACGTTTATGATCTTCTTTATTTTGAAGTTCAAAGTGCTCTTCAAGAAACTGTATAAAATTTTAGTTAATATAACTTTTATAGCATGCATGCATTAAATTAACCTTCTTCTGTGAATCATCTTTTGTAGTCATGCAGTGCCTGCACATCTTTATTGCACTGCAGCTTTCTTTAAATCCACCCAGTGCAAGGCTACCGAGATTGTCTGCAGAAACTGTTCCCCGAACAACAAATTCAACTCCTTGCTCCTATATATATATTATCACAACTAAGTAGCATTTATTACGGTTACTTTACCAGTTTCTTTAAATCATCAATGAATGGCTTCATGATAACATCTATCCCATAGGTGGAAATGAAACTTGATTTCACCAGAGCTAAAACATGTATGCTGGTTAGCTTTGATCTATACTTCGGTGCCAAATTTCCAAGGGTAAAGTAAAACGCACCTACGTATACCAAACAATTCAAGGAAACTCACAATAATGTAGCTAGCTACATACATACCCAATTTATGAATCTTGACTTTGGATCCGAGTGGGTTGCATAACTCGAGTTCATCAAAGTACAGGAATATTTGTAAGGCACTGCTATGTGCTGAAAAGAGAGGGTGTTTTATAAAACTCTCTCCATCACAATAATCGTTAAGGATAGCAGAGGAACTTCTATGCCCATGCTCAACCTATTGCACACGCATATAAAAATTCTGTTTAGCAAAATGGTAGCTAACAACCTCTGAAAGACAGATTTCATTTGCTAGATGGGCTTGAAGGGACTGAAGCATAGGCACATACATGATGCTGTCCTCCTTGGATATACACCTCCTCTTAGCACCAGTTCCCTTCCAAACATGGCGATTACCAAGTACAATTTTGACAGGTTCCTATACAAAGCATTATAATGTCACTAGCATTGATAGATAATACTTACAATCAAGTTAAAATTATTCTTGTAATATTGCAGTTGTTGATATTGCGTTTCAAGGTTTAAAAAAGGGCACTCATACTGCTTAAAACACTCTTCTAGCCCCTGTACTTGTAATGTTTGCCTTCCCTAGAGTTTCATAAATCTGAAATAGAGAATATGATGTCACATACACATAGTATACTTGCTATTAAACTCAGGGCCTAAAATAAGGGGTTATCACTGCACAAATGTGCAGTGATAAAGCTAAAATGTGCAGTGATAAAATGTAAATTGTGCAGTATTAAATTGGCATCATTCATCATAAAAACTGTTAAAAACACACAAAGTACTAAAATCTAACAAAGGGTTGTGTTGGATTGACTTGTTTGGTATGTGTTCCAAAAAATGATGTCACATATTCTTGCTGCATGTACTTCTGAATATCTCTATCTTGTCGGGGTCTTCTCTCTCTCATTCTTCTACAGCTGGTCTGACATCAAATTTGGCAATAGAGGTCATATTATGCCTGACTATAAGATAGTCCTGCAAAGCATCCCCAGATAATGATGAACGATCTGTTGACTTGATAAGGTTGTAGCTGGACACAATTCTTTCAACATCCATTGAATGTGGCTTTGCTGCAATAACCCTAGCTAAAGCAACAATAGTTGGTTCATAGTCTGGATCTTTCTGAAGAATTAGACGGTTCAATAGCTGGAACTGAGTAATGCCTTCTGTATAACCTTGTACGACATCAGAAACAGTGCGAAGAGAATGAGACACCTCTCTCAACTCGAAGTCTGGAAGAAGCACCTGCTGAACTGCTTTTATTTTATCCTTAGAAAGATTTGCAAATTTCTCTGGTTTCAGTGTTTCAACCGCTTCAGCTATTCCATCATCCATGATCAAACGGTCTTCAAGAAAGTTTCGCAGGCTTGAAATAATTTCAACACGAACAGCAGCAAATGCACGGCAATCTGGGACATACAAGTTGTGTGAATTGGTTCGCCTTACTGATTCTTGAAGTTCAATACCGAAGAACACATTCTGACCATCAAGTTTACTAAGAAACAATTCTTCCCAGCCACCAGTTAGAGGCTCATTTTGAAGTTCTTCCAGCTGACTAATAATTCTTGTTTTTAGATTAGGCAAGTCACTAAGTACACAAGTATCCTTTTGTAGACTCTTCTGTAGACCTTTAAGAAGGTAAGTGACATCGGCTAAAACACAAATTGTTAATAGTCTGTCCTTGTTCTTCCATTTTCGAAGAAATCCAGCTGATTCTACATCATGACCCTTTTCCCAATAGCATATGCAGCTACGGTAATTGCGCAGGAATACAGCAAAAAGCTGGTGACTAAACTCAGCAAAACGCACCTCTTTGAAGTCTGGCCAATGAAGAGGCTCTGAAAGCCCGCTAGAAGTGGCAGCTTCTTTTAATTCATGTGTTCGTACTCCTGACACATGGAAGTAGCTCCCAACACTGACTACATCAGATGTGACAAGCCTTACCTCACTTACAGATTTAGAAACATCTCTATATGCTAAATTTGATCTGTGAGCAGCACACCATATCTTTATTAAAGGACCATGACTTGAATCATGGAAGCTCTTTTCTTCTTCCAATTTTTTCCAAAGACCATTACGCTCACCGGAGTTTAAGCTTTCACCGTCAGTGACAATAGAAGAAGTGACCTTCATTAAGTCATTCCAAGGTTGAACAGCTTTTGTTGCCTGCTGAACACACTGTACATAACCAGTCACTCCTCGTTCTACTGGCTCACTAAAACCAAGAAATCGACTAACGAGATCTCCTTCAGTGGTAACAATCTGTGCACAAACATGCTTACTATCAATTTGCTGTCTATCAACTGAGCCATCAACTCGAAGACTGACTGCCAATGCTTCTGAGATCTCCTTCTTGACCTGCTTTTGTCCAACTACAGCTATACAGTTGAGAAATTCTCTGTGCTGTACAGGATTGAGGTACTGTATCTGATTAGGTGATGGAACAAAAGGAGAAAAGCTATCAATTTTTACTCCATCTGCTTTCAATCTTGTTAAAACACGAGATGGCCAGCTCCAGGCAGAAAGTGTTCCTCTCTGTGCATCATTGTAAACATCAAGCACATATGCGCTGACTTTCAAGAATAGATCTGCTTCCATACGCCTCAAACCAGCCAACAAAGGAACAGATATGGGTTCACTGCTCCACAAATCACATGTACGTTTTGCTTTTAGAGCCGCATCATGACAGTCATGCTTTTCATGCTCTTCTATTACCTCTTCTCTGTACTTGGTTCCATCAATTGTAGCAATTGCAGGAATTCGCTGACGATAACAGTGCATACTCACAATAGATGGATAACTGATACAAAGTTTACATCTTACAAAGGTCCCTGCTTCCCGTCTTTCTTACGAAACACCTCACACCAGTTTCTTCGTCTTTCTCTTTCTACTCCATCAGACGATGCAGATGTTATCACAGTTTGAGTTGATGTCGAAGCAGATTCGTCTCCGTCATATTCCCCAGGATCACTTTCCTCGCTCACTACACAGTCTACACTACAACTATCAGTCAGTCTACTTTCAGCAAGATTTTCAGTCTCATCGTCACACTCATCATTACTATCTAAGGAAGCCAGCCTTTTTGTTTTAGAAACCCACGAAGATAAGGAACTCTGCCTCTTCATCATTCAACAAAATTAATATGGCCTCCATGCAGCTATATACATATAAGCGCCTATATGTACTATATATAGTCATAGATTATAGAGGGTGCCTATAGTCACGTGATAATAAATTTGAATTCAATGCATCGGCCATGTTTGAGTTTGAGTATAGTATAGTAAATATCTTTTTATTCGCTGAAGTACGTATCCTAATTGACTGTGACAGTGCTACAGCCGGCCCAGCAGTATTCTGAATAGTCGGCCATGAGACTCAAAACCTTGCACAAAATAGAGTATTGAACAAGGAAACTGGAGCGCAAGGAGTAGTTATGAAGACTATACAGTATACAAGAGATGATGCTAAACGAGAGGTCCAATTCGATTTTCTGCTGGTATTGAAAAGTTAATTAATGATGGCACCATGATGTTGCTCAATTGGTGAGGCCGTTGACATTCATCAAATTTTCCACCAACAACTTTCTCAGTACTTAATAAAAACAACTAGACGAAATAATTAGAATACAGTAGCGTTCAAAGTGATAGTCCATTTAAAATTGCTTGTGGTGTGCTCTTCTTAAAGGTAACCTACAGTTTCATATATGTATAAAATTATTAATGTTATTGTGTAGATTTAACAATCAGTGAATAAAAAAGTGGTGAGGCCATGACCAGCCGCACTGCTTCCGATGGCCTTGTACCTGTAGCAGCCTACCAGTATGGGCATGGTCAGCAGTAGTTAAATATAGTACTACATAATTATAGCATAGCAGGATAAGCTGCAATAAACAGCAGTGTGTAGGATCTAGCTAGGTGTAGAGCTAACTAGTTATGCATTTTTGAAAAATATTGTATGTATGTATGCCCAAATAAATTGGGCATTTTGAGCCCTCATGAAAGTGGGCTCCACGTCTAGGATGTAGTTGCATGGATAAATGGGAGGTTGTTATGAATTTGATAGTCTCAGTTCTCATGATTCCAAATTTGAGGTGTCTTGTGCAGTATTAAAAAATAGTTATTTTAGGCACTGATTAAACTATGCTTATAGATTCGTGCAAACCTGTGATTTCAACATGCCGATGTTTTGCTGAGTTAAAGCTGTCACACCCTGTATAACACCTTGTAAAGATACTTGTGTGAGTTTAAATTTTTCCTTTAATCCCAGCAAAAAGATAGCTGAAGACTTCTGTAATGATTCTTTGGAGGAACATGGCTGGCTGTCAAAAATGTCTGGATCAGTAGGTGCATCATCTAATACTGTAGCCATCGTTATCCTCATCACAATCCAGTGATGCATTATTTACTGAGGCATCACAAGTTTCTGTGGACCTTTCACCGTGTACAGCATAAATATGATTAAAAAATGTTCCTGGGTTGGTATATGTCCTCTTACACCCTCCAATATCACAAGTAATTCTGAAATCCATTTGATGTGCATGGAACAGTTTGATGCGCTGGATATATTCTTTGACTTGAAATCTCAAATGTGATGCAGCTGAACACAACTTGCATGTAATAAGTTCTTCCCTCGGCTCTCCTTCCATCTATATACAATTAAAAACATGGCCTGACACAAAATGCACATTCGTGCAATACAAGTATAACTCAGCTAAAATCCATACAACAATGCATGGTCTGTGGATTATACAATATAGGTAAGTACGGACCGATGTAGCTGCAAGACAAGAGGGACTGAACAGAGGCAAGGCATTACCAGAAATGGCAGCCATCTTTGTATGTTGTATCACAATACAACATACAAAGATAGGGTATTTTAAGTAGATTTCTGTCTAATTTACAGCAAGACAAGCTGCAAGTCTATTATTATACTAGTTGGTCGTGATATGTATAATGACAGCAATCAACTACCTTACAGAATTCATAGCAGTTGTGAATTATGTTAAGACTATTATAAGCGACAGACATGTCACTAGGAATGAAATGAATCTCATTTGGATTTCTATGGTTAAGTAAGCAACTGTTAATTTATTGCACACGTCAAAACAGCTTTCTTTACAACTGTACTGTGAATGAACACTCTAATAGAGCATACGAGACGTGTCAGGCGCCATTTCTGGTAATGGAAACCGACGCTATTGAGCGGCCTGAGGTACACTTACGCGTACATACAAAATTATTTAATACCTTAAAATAAACATGTGTAGCTGCTACTGCGGAACAAAACTTAATCAAGATGCATTTTCTTTAAGACGATCACTCTCGGCCTCGCACTCTCAGTGATACTCGATTCACGTGGCTTTCTAATTGAAGCGCTCCTGATAAAGTCTGATTAATATGATGGATTGCCGTTTCACTGTGCCTCGCACTGTGCAGATAAGCAGGCATCGGAAGGCGGGTATCAGTGCACTGAATGCCTATGTTCCGGATTCTATCGGATGTCAATCTTGCCGGGAATCCCCATGTATTGACCTTCCGGCCGCACCGAAACCGAAACCTCGACCAAAACAATACACATCCAAAGATGTTGAACTGTTATTACATGAAGTTTGTAAGAAGCTAGTGACAGTCCAGAGAGAACGCTATGTGATGGGGCTAAAGGCACGAATGGAAGGATGCCTCAACGGCAAAAGTCTTTCTGAACTTGAAATACTAGAATGGTATCATTTTTCTGGATGTCCAAAAAAGTACTTGTGACTGTTTTAAATGAATTGAAATGATCAATTGAAATAAATTAACCGCATAACTACATGTTTTTATAAATGCGAAGCGCTAAATGGAATCAGTAACACGTGACCAATTTTTTGACAACGTGCTCGCAACGTGTTAAGAATGGAGTTCTCGGACGCTTATGAATTTGAAGCATTTGCTGAATATTTAAGTGCAAGGGGCTTGCATGAAGATGTTGTTTCAGCTATTCTTGGAAACAGAATCAACGGCGAATTGTTTCTAAGCTTGTCCGAGAGCGATTTAAAGGAATTAGCGCCAGCTATTGGAGATAGAGTTTGCTTAAGAAAGATTTTGAAAGAGGTAACTGCTTTGACATGTTTAATTGACAATTTCATCCTTACATCACTTCACCAGGGCCAAGCTGTTGAAGGTGTATGTGAAGAACCACATGGCTCATCAATCACTGAAAGTAATCACAGTGTGACACCAGCTGCAGCACCCAGTCATGCTCATACCAGGCACATAGAGCCATCGAATACAGAGATATGTTCATCAGAGTGGCACATCAGCTTTTTAATTCCAGAACTCCAAACCTTTTCACAGCATGTTAAAGATGCCGTTGCCACTGGTATAATCCCAGGAAGAGCGAGGAGAGAAATGGTTCAAGTATTACGCACTTACATGACTGCCCATACCATCAGGCCTAATTCTGAGCAGTACAACACGGTTTGTAAAAAACTGATTTTGAAGTATCCTAAACTGAGTGATAAAGAAGGAAAGGGGACTAAATATGTATGGATATATTAATTGATAACAAATTTGATGTATTTTACCACATGCAGAGTTCATGGAAACTCTCATTACGAAATTCTTTCAAGAATTTCAGGCGGGGGGACATGAAGAAGAATGTCACCAGTGATGAGTCTGCACCACCACCAACTAAGCGCCTTAAAGTTTGTTGCATTGATGAGCCAGATATCACTGAAGAAGAATACCATGATGCAGTTAAGCAATTACAAGGTGAGCAATACCTAGAATGTCATGTTTTGCGCTTTCAATTCATTTTTTAATCCACAGAAGAATATAAGAAAAGAAAGGGAAGTAAGCACAGCATTGTAAAGCAACTGATGGAGAAAACTAAGGTCTGACGACACTTGTGGATTCGAAATGATCATCCACTTATCTCAGAAGTTATAGAGAAGTTTCCACACTTGAGATCAAGCAGATGGGTAAGGTACTATTACTCTCAGTAAACCCTTTTTATCACTTTTGTACAGGTACGACGTGAGTTTAAAGCAGTTATCGGCTTTGAAGATAACATTCAGTCATTGATGGACAATTGGCAAGAGTGGAAGGAAAGGCTTATCCAGTTAGCAAAATTGGAATCATTGACCCGTCCTTTTCTTAAAAAACTGTTAGAAGGTCTCAATAAGTGTGACGAGCTTGCTTAGGTAAAACAGTGAGCATATATATGGCTAAGTGTGATCTTGTTGTACACACAGATGGTGCTGACACTATTTGCCTAGATGTACTAATCAGACTACTGCATCCACGGTGTATGATACCATTCTAATTAGAGCACATATTGTATCACGTGTATGTTGTAATATTGAGTGACCAATGATGAGTATATAGATCACACATGGTGCTGCGAGCTACTACCGAATCTTAGATCTCAATACTATCCTAACCTGCCGAGAGGTTCCCTGGTGCCGGTGAGAGGCACCCAAAAAGGTTACGCGTCACCTGTTTGGGTCACAGTTGTTTTTGCCACCATTTTATTTCCAGTAGATCTCGTCACTTCGATCGACCAGCCCACCATGGCAGTGACCTATACCTTCCGTCAAGGTGACCTCCCAAAGTTGGATCTACAAGTGGACCGTGGGTCTGATTTCGCAGCATGGAAGCTACAATGGGACTCCTACCGCAGCTTGTCTGGACTCGCCAAGCAAGGAGCAGCTACACAGGTACAAGCACTCACCTTATGCTTTTCACGTGACACCCTATCAGTCGTTCAAAACCTCGGCTTAACCGAAGAACAGAGAGGAAGCGTCGATTCTATAATTAGCGCCATCAAACGATACATCGATGGCCACGTGAATGAAACTGTTGAGCGCAGAAATTTTCGTAGACGCACGCAACAAGCTGGTGAATCGTTCGATGACTTCCTCGTATCACTCCGCGAGCTGGTGAAGACATGCAACTTCTGCTCTGATGCCTGTACTCAGAAGAACATCCGGGATCAGATCATTGAAGGCTTACTACACGATGATACAGTAGAGGATCTCTTGCAAGAGACGGATTTGACATTAGCTAAAGCTGTACGCAAATGCCAAGCACAGGAGGCTGCTAAGAAACAGCGCGCTATGTTGCATAGTAACAATGCAGATTCGATAGCTGCACTTTGGAAGCCACAGAATTGGAAACCTCAACCTGTGATGTCTACATGTCAAGGATGTGGTGCTACATCCCACCCAGGTGATCGGACCCAATGCCCAGCCTATAGCCAGATTTGCTTTAGCTGCCAGAAAATTGGTCATTTTGCCAAAGTCTGTCGGAGAAGGCCACCTCGGCAACATGTTCCCCTCACTACTACAGTACAGCGTACCCCACACCCAGGACAGCGCAGCCTTTCCACTAACAGTGCTGATACAACCCACCCAGGACTAGACAACATTCATCACGTAGCTTCCTCTGACTCAGCCCCCTCAATAAGTCTAGACATCATTGCTGCAAGTGGCTCCTGCAACACCAAAGCCCTCCCGGACTCTGGTGCTGACATCTCAGCGGCTGGCAAAGCCATACTAGCTACCCTGAATGAACAAGTTGCCACTCTTCTACCTTCCCAGAGCAGTCAATGGAGCTAAGATGTTCCCATTGGGAAGACTTCCTGTCACATTTCGCCTTGGTGGTACAGAATACAGCGATGACTTGCACATCTACCCCGAGATTCATGGTACCATCCTCTCCTGGAAGGCATGTAAAGCTCTTCACATCTTACCTCCAAGTTATCCAAATCCAATGTCAGCTCCAATAATACATGAAATCACCTTGCCATCTACCCCTGGAGAGATCACAACATCCCTTACCCTCCAACAGGCAATGTCAGCTTATCCCACTGTCTTTGATGGACAGATTAGGAGTATGGAAGGGGAACAGTTTCACATCTCCCTAACTGACGATGTTAAGTCATTCCGTGTCAACACCCCTCGATCCATACCATTTGCGTACAGGGATAAATTAAAGGCAGAACTGGACCTCTTGGAATCTCAGCACATTATAGCACCAGTCACTGCTGCGACTGAATGGTGTGCCCCAATTGTGGTCACTCCGAAAAAAAACACAGACTGCATTAGAATGTGTGTCGATCTTTCACATCTTAATCGGTTCGTACGCCGAGAGCAATATCAGTCATCCACCCCAGCCCAAGCAGTAGCAGATATTGCAGCCACCAAGGCTAAATTCTTCACTGTTTTGGACGCCATGAAAGGCTACCACCAGTGCCCTTTAGACCCGGACAGCCAGCTCCTTACTACATTCATTACGCCCTTTGGCAGATTTAAGTACCTGCGGGCCTCGTATGGTATCTGCTCAATATCAGAGCACTATGATCGCCGTATGGCTGAGGCATTTGTGGGATTGACAGGCTTCCGTCGAGTCGTTGATGACATAATCATTTACGATGACAATGAACTTCAACATGCCACTCATGTCAGACAATTCCTCCAACGCTGTGCAGACAAACAAATTGCATTGAATCCAGACAAATGCAAATTTTGTCAGACTAAGGTGACCTTTGCAGGATTCACCTAATCCAGACCTCTCAACTCTCACGATTTGGTCGTGAGACACACGATTTCAGCATTGATCTCACGACTGCTTGTTCATCTCACGATTTCTCACGATTTTACAGAAATATTATTAATATGCGCTAAAATAATTATTTATTGTGTCACGTGATCTCACACGTGACTTCAGATTTGAATTAATTGAAAGAACTTCGAAGCGGAAAGCCTAAACCCCACTCAGGAGTGAAAAGATTGATGCGGTAAAGTTGCCAGTGAATATTATTGCAAATGTTTATGCAAATTATTTTGTAAGCTGACTACACTGGTCACAAAAGCCGGGGAGAATATCAGGCTGACAATTTGTCGTACTCCATGACTTCGTACCTACATAAAAGATACAAAAGAGTGAACAGGTAATCGGTACAATGAAGTAAACAATGGGTTGAAATTGATGGGTACTCTAGATGATTTTGAACTTCTGTATTCACGTGATCCAAGACTAGCCGTGCCAAACGAAGCTCGTGGGTTTTATCATAGTGTAGGCTACACCATAGCATAGGGAAATAATGAGCTGCAAAAACAGCAGTGTTGCATCTAGTTAGCTAGGTAATCATGCATTTTCCAACAAATTTTATATTAAAAATGTATGTGCATGCTGCGTGGGGTGGGTTTCTCACGACCAGATCTGTTCCCAGGTTGAGAGGTCTGCTAATCAGTAGAAGGATACCAAGTCGACCATTCTATCACTGATGCCATTACACAGTTCCCCACCCCCACCAACCGGACTGATTTGCGATCATTCTTTGGCCTAGTCAACCAACTCTCGTCCAGCACAAATGCCATAGCCTCCCTACTGACACCATTACGCTCGCTTCTCAGCACTAAAAACGACTTTCTCTGGTCACCTGATCATCAACAAGCTTTCTCAATTGTTAAAAATGCTCTCACAATTGCACCAGTCCTTTCCTACTTCGACATTAATAAGCCCACCCGCCTGTGCACAGATGCTAGCCGCCATGGCCTGGGTTTTATACTCCAGCAAAACACAGCACCTTATCCAGGCCGGATCACGATTCCTCACAGACACCGAAGCTCGTTATGCAGTTGTTGAACTTGAAATGCTTGCTGTGTGTTGGGCCATCTCCAAATGCAAGCTGTTCCTTTCAGGGCTACAACATTTCACTGTCATCACCGACCACAACCCTTTGATCCCTATCCTCAACAATCATCGCCTTGATGAAATTGAAAACCCACGTCTTCAAAGACTAAAGACACAAATAATGGCATATAACTTCACTGCACAGTGGCTGAAGGGTGCTAACAACACTACTCCAGATGCCCTGTCTAGACATCCCGTCTGCGACCCTCAGCCTGTTGACGCACTGGCTGAGAGAGACATCCATAACAACCCTGAGATGTCCTTCACTGAACTTCGAGCCATTGGAGACACACACTCTGGAGACTCTGAAAGCCTTCGTCTGCAAGAGCTACGCAAGCATGCTGAACAAGATGAGGAATATCAGCTGCTACGAACATTCATACTAAACGGATTCCCTAAACACCGTAAACAACTCCCTGACTCTTGTAGGAGATACTGGAATATTCACCAGCAATTAACCTTAGATGATGATCTCATTGTTTACGGTTGTAGACTCCTTCTCCCCTCGAAGATGCGTCACCAAGTCCTTTCAAACTTGCATGAAGCCCACCAAGGAGCACTGCGAACCAAACAACGTGCCCGTTTGACCATCTATTGGCCTGGTCTAGATAATGATATAGACAATATCATACTGAACTGCCGACAGTGCCAAGACCATCTACCTTCCAATAACAAAGAGCCTATTATCCAGAAACCACAACCCTCTAGACCATTTCAGGAAGTTGCGGTGGATCTATGTTCCTATGCAGGACAGGATTATTTGATTATGGTTGATTGCCACACTGACTGGCCTGACATTATTCCTATGACACATAACACCACCACATCTCAAATCACCACAGCACTGAGACAAGCGTTTTGCAGAACAGCTATTCCAGATGTTCTTTGGTCTGATGGTGGACCGCAATTCACCTCCCATCACTTCAGGCAGTTTGCACTGCAGTGGGGGTTTATTCACAAGACCTCATCCCCTCACTACCCCCAAAGTAATGGAAAGATTGAATCAGCAGTCAAATCAATGAAGAAGATTATTTACACTGCCTGGAACAGTCGCTCTCTTGACCACAACAAACTCTGCCGTGCTCTCCTCCAATATCGGAACACTCCCTCCCGCAAGGATGGGCTATCGCCAGCCCAGAAGCTTTATGGACATCCTGTCCAAGACACCCTACCTGCCCACAGACGCTCTTTTTCACAAGAGTGGCAGCGTAAGGCTGAAGCAGCCGAGCAGCAGGCAGAAGCCACACAGCAATCTTCGGCAAGTTACTACAACCAACATGCGCATCCCCTCACTGAAATTGACATTGGCTCCAATGTGGCCATCCAAAATCCCCGCACGAAACTTTGGGACATTTATGGCGTTATTACAACTATATCACCCAACCGGAAATATTACATTAAAACTTCCAGTGGTCGGGTATTGGTCCGAAACCGCCGCTTTTTACGCAGAAGAGTTCCACTGTCCATGCCAGCACATGTCACACTCCAAGACTCTTCCACTGCCCAGACTACCCAAGAACTTCGCCGCTCAGCAAGAGCCAGGCAACCACCCAATCGTCTGATTGAAGACCCTACCTGGCACTGACACTGTAGGTAAACTGGCACTGACCTTATAATCATTGTAAATTTTCTTGTTAATTAGCATTTGTGATTTTGTAATTTGTAATTTTATCCTCCCAAATGCTTAGGGGGAGGTGTATGATACCATTCTAATTAGAGCACATATTATATCACGTGTATGTTGTAATATTGAGTGACCAATGATGAGTATATAGATCACACACACGGGGGCTGGGTAAAAATGCCGTTTTCATGAAGAGAATTGAGGTCAGTTATTTACATGTGTTTACAATTATAGTTATCTGCATGCACGTACTGATTAATGATGAATGGATGGGGCTATCCACTTGTCAAATTTCACTGAACATTTTTTGGGTAGTTAGCTAATAGTTTAGAGGGCTGGTACATCAAAGTTTTCCATTTTCATAATCTAAGAATTTTTCTTCCACTTAAAAAGTAACTACCGCATACTCAGAATTATTGGCGAGTCAAATATTTGATGATTTGCTCAAAAAAATGCTAATGGCGGGATTTTAAATTGGCGGTTTTGAGTACTGTAAGGAAAGAAACCCATGCTTGCAGTATAAAATGGCATACATTTAATTTGGTGATCCTTATGAAAATCGCCAAAATAAGCACACCATCAACTATTATGCTTATACGGTGTATATATATGCTTTTCTAGCTACATTTAACTACAATGCAACATTTAATTAATGATGTTTTTAATAATCACAGTAATCAAATACCGGCAAAACAAAAGCTTGATATAATCGAAACAACAGATGACCTGGCAATGGTTTCAAACGGTACAAAGCATACAGCTTACATCTAATCAATTCCATGCATGTGTGCTTGGTGTAATGGGTTGCCTAGGTGTTGTAGATGGGTTGCCTATAGGTGTTGTAGCCAGAATGCAGTCTTCTCTGTGGAGAAACTGGCAATCAGAACTGATATACAGCACAACAGAGGATGTAGCTATCATGCAGGTGGACAATATTTAGGTGGATCATGCAGGTAGATTAGAAGACTAGCTGTTAGGTATAGTGGTAGCTGAGGAGGGACCAGATCTGGAAGAGTAGAAGAATAGGGTGAAACAAGAACTGAAGGTGAGCATTAAATAGATCAACTAGCGTGGTATTTGTGTGACACGGATTACAAAATATCCATAAAATCTTGCAAAATGTTGGTTGCGTGAGCTAATTCAGGTGTTAGGGTTGTGAATTTTAAATGAGGATAAATTCTAAGGCTGGAGTTCAGCATTAGGGAAAATTTGCACCTCAGGAAAATAACCCCTTATACCATACATTTGTTGCTCAGTAACTGTTATTCAATTTATGTGGTGCACCCTTTTTATCCGTTCCTGATTTAAATAAATGTATAAATTAATTATGATACTTAAAGGTCATCTGAAATGGAAAATTGACTTGTGCTTATAATGTAGCTTAGTGGTGATATTCCGCTTCGTTTAGCTACTACAGCAGTTTTAAAACATTGCGGTTAGTGACATCATTAAATGTCATACTGAGAATAAGGACACGCGCATTTGTATTGAAATGTATGGAGTTACGCATGTGCTCGATTGATTTCCAGAGAAGGACCATGGTTAAGGGCCCTTAGCTTTGCCTATCGTATTATCACACTTACTGCTTGCTTTGTAACAGATGTTCAATTCGAAATGAGCGCTGATGGGGTGCAAAAAGGTAGGTTTGCGGGACTGGAATGCCGCCGAATCGATGAATGGGATTGCAACGCGTCTCAAGCGAGCTTTCTATATACACTTTGGCTCCAGTCACTTAGTATAGTTGATGGAGTGATGCATTATAGTCGGCGTTAGCGGTAGGTTAATTGTAATAAAGACCAGTCCAGTGAGGCTTTTGCTACTAGATTGATACAGTGCACGTGATAGATAATAATTCATGTGTACTGGATATTTGCAATTTTGTAAATTAATGTCAGTGGTCCCATGGTGGTACTGGATCTATTGTTACACTTCGTCATTCAAGGTGACAGCATTAATGTATGTAAGGCCTTGTTGATTATTATTTCTCTATACAGGTGTTTGCACTGCTAAGCAGCACATGAATGGTGGTCTTGTGCAGCAGACTCCAGAAGACATAATCAAGAGTTGTAAAGTGTTGATACATTTATACAGCTTTATTTATTTCAGTGGTTAACTATTCAACTACTGTTATATATGAAACAAAAATCAAGTACAAGTATACATCGCGAGCACTACGTACAGCAAGTACGTATAAATGATCAAAACATATACGTACGTACTAATGAAAGCTATAACTGCAAAGGAGATTGGATGCTGGCAGCTGCATGGTTGAATGTTAGTGTGTAGATTTGAAAAGGGACCAGCAATGACTATACAGGATATATTTACCACAAGCTCTAAGTCCTAGAGATCTCTTCCATTGTTTAGCTGGCCATGTCACAACCACACTAAAGTTGACACCAAAAGAATAGTTGCTTGTTATAACACCTTACGTTCCACACTTCTACCCATGCATTTACAGAGTACACATACGTCAGTATAATCATAGGGTAAGGTAGCTATAATATAATGGCCAGAGTAGTACAACTTGGTCAGCCCGCCCTATCATGGTAAGGTGATAACCATGCAAGAATCGACACACCACTGAATCATTTACACTCCATAATGACACAACTAACCTATTCAATGGTAGATAACCATCCATCTACACCGAGTCTATAATACTCTATATCCGGCTGTCTTCATCGTGTACAATGCGCGAGTGATTTGGGATCTCCGTCCTTTGAAACGTGGCCTGACAAAGAACGCTGATAACACGATATTTAATTCGACTCAGCATTGCGGTCCTTTTGGCACCAGATTATTTATAGAAGGCAAGAATAAATCCGCAGTTATTTCCGAAGAACAGGGAAAGTTTCTTGAAAATTACCATCATTCGCCAATATAACGCATGGAATAAAAGTATTTCCGGAGCTCGATCTGACGTCACAACATTTTAAGGAAATGACGTATTTATCTCTTTTCGGCTTTATATCTCGATAATTCATTAAAATATTATTATAAAAATGTTGTTTTTGTGCATTGTATGATCAAATATACATATTTAAGTAATAAAATAGCAGGGTGATTTTCCATTTCAGTTCACCTTTAATACTGTTGTTTCTTGTTTAATCATGAGCTTTTAAGTGAAAAACTCCTTTGATTGAAAGTGTAGTGGAAGGGACAACTAGGATACGATGAGCATTTAACTGTTGCACTACCACAGGAGGAAAAGTCAAGGATTTAGATAATGCGGTAAGATGCAAAAACAGTAGATAAAACCAACCAGACTTCCTATCCATAAAGTAGGCTTTAAAGGGTGGATTGATAGGGGGTTAAATTTCTTAATGAATTTATTTATCTGCTAACCACCAGGGAGATGAATTAAGCTCTTGTTGATCACTTTATTTGAAGATTTACCTTTGGTTTTTAGATGGTAATACATCAGATGAGGTGTGACAGGATATAAGCGCTTGAGATTTATTTACCTTAATTGCATATTTCTCTGCATATTTAGCAACTAGGGAATAATAATGCAGCATTTTTAGTGTTGGAGGGTTCCTAGGATGCTTGTGTAACCTGTTTGCAGACGTGTAATTGTGTTGTATTCTGATCGTGGCCACTTTCTCCACACAAAGTAAGCTCATGTGATTCTATTTTATAACGGTGGGGTTGAATGGGGTTGATCATGCTATGGACTTAAGCATGAATTTCGAATGATATGTGTTTTACTCTTACAACCCTTTATATAATCTTACCTGTACAAAACCTACGGCTCACGTGAATGTGTCGCACCTCTTCTGATAATACATCAACTTGTAATTTGCAGTTGACTGCCACCTCAATCAGTGCATGTTTAAATTTGTAATTTTGTATCCACATATGCAGATGCAATTCAGATGACCTTGTTATCCAATAGAATTATAAGAAATTACTTCAAAGTGCAGTGGTGACAGTGGGGGAACCTGTATCATCTTCTGATGATGAATCAGCTAATGGACAAGCCACACCCCATGGTTCATCAAGCAAACAGCAAAAACTTGATGTAAGAAACTTTCATTAATTTGATTGTAGCCAGGGATTTTTATTTCAGAAGGAGAATATGTTTACGAACGATGAATGTGTGCAATTGTCATGGTACCTCCAGAGGCTGAAAAAATGCCACACACAACTGTGCCAATCTTTTGCTAATGATAGAATTAAGAATTTTATATGCGCATTCATCGATGTCATTCTTTTTGACTGTGAAAATGAAGCATTGGTGTAAGGCTTTTTATATCTGTATACTTGAGAGCTAATATGGTTTATAGATGGCTATCTACAACTAACCAACCAAATCAACTGGATGCCTTATCCGTTGAGGCAAAGACAAACAGTAGAACTTACATTTGTGTAATATACATATGTTATGGGGACTTGTGTGGCAATTCCTTATGTCTATAGGGTGTGGCAGATGTGATAGTATTTAAGACTCCAGATGAGAAGGATCCAGATGACATTCTTTTGATAGCCAAAGTAAGAATTCATGTCAGTATTACATCAGTTTAACATTCTTACAGGGTAAATCCCTTGAAGATGATAATTCTGAGGCGCATGGGATTGGGCCCCAGAATTATAGCTATATTTGCCATGTTATCAGCATTTGTAAAGGCCAAGGGGAGGAACAGCATTGTGGGTTTCACATTGAGCCCTACAAATACAAGTTTTATTTGTTCAGTCTGTATGAAGTGTAGTTCATCTATTCACAGCTTTCAGTCTTTGACATACCAGCCCTGACTCCCAACTACCAAAAAATTACAATAAGATCCCATGAATCTGTGGTACAGTATGATGAATCAAGCTTGCATGATTTATATTCTCTCATACCATATGTAAGACTGGCAATAAAGCAAGAAAATGTTATATTTAAAGAAAATGATATCAAGAAGTAATTCATAAACAGCTAGCTACCTATATATACCCTTGTGCTTTCAACTAGAAAACTTTGTATGAAGAAGCTGTAATT
The DNA here is from genome assembly GCA_963930835.1 of Spongia lamella. NCBI lineage: Eukaryota > Metazoa > Porifera > Demospongiae > Dictyoceratida > Spongiidae > Spongia > Spongia lamella. The sequence goes on along the minus strand of OZ005749.1, from coordinate 6,544,000 downwards.
ATGTAGCCAATTTAATTGAGGCTATAAAATGTGTGAATAAAATGATTTTTCACAAAAAAACTTTCCTAATATTTTCCCTACCAATGCTAATTTGTGGTTCTCTGTCAATTTGTGGTTTCAGCTACCCTCCCTATGCACTTACGTAGTGTTGCAGTGTTGCGGTAGCACTCCTTTGTGCATGCATGCATGCATGCAGAAGGTTCACTATAAAAGACATAGTAAAATCCTTCAACCTACACATGACCAGTCATGGATACTGTTACTGAGCTGTCAGCCAACGAGTTTGCTATTTTTCTGACCAATGAGCTAGATGGAAAGGTTGATCACCCTGAGCCCATAGTCTCCATATTTAAAGATCAGATTGATCTTTCTGACCCTAACAACAGAAGAACTTGAATTTCTGGTGCCAACTTTGGGAGAGAGAAAGGTCATTATTAACCCCTTAAAGTGAAAAAGAAATGAAGAAACAACCACAAAGGTAAATCTATAGTTATACAGATTATCTAGCCATATACTTGCTATATATATAGACTTCCAGACACGTGAGCTTAGAAAATTCAAGTTGGGTGGCTAACTTCAGTTTTCCAGTATTTTCTAGAAAAACCCAAGACTCCATTGATAATTGCCAAGTTGTGAAAGGAGTGAGACGTGAAATTGTTACCAGCTTAGCATGGGAAATATGGCAGCACACGCAATATCCTTCACTTGTGCTATGGGTCATAAGTATCACAGTATACATAATATATAATTGTATGCAGGGGTCATGGAAGGTACAGCTGAGGCAAAAGCTGAAAAACATGCGAAGGTCAGCTGAAACAACTAGTAAGAAGAGAACACAAGAAGACATCCCTAGTTGCAGTTCATCAGAAGCTACAGATAATGGCACCTGTACGCCTTCAGCCCTGCACAAATCACTGCAACTTAGATCCCTCTGATGATGAAGTTGAAACTAGAACAAACTTTACAAGTGGATCGTCCGAATAGAAAATATGTTAAACAGGCCATGAAAACTACATACCGTGCCAGGAGGAAATGGATCCTGGAAGATTGGCCACCAGTATCAGAGACATTAAGGAGGTTTCCAATCCTGAAAATTACTAAATATGTAAGAATTCTTCATGCATGCTTAACATGTTGATTAATATACCAGATAAGACGAGAGACCTCTACATACTGGATGAAGGGAAACATTCTTACGACTTTGTGGGTGCAAGGAGCAGAATGGACAACTTAGGGTCTCAAATAAAAGTACATGCTATGCTGGAGAGTAAAACATCACACACATTAAGAAATTTAATCAAGTCATTACAAAATGATGATGGTATTTAACTAAACGCTATAAAATAATCACATATAATATATTATAGCTAGCTAGCTATATCTTTTTGTTTTACAGAAAGTCAAAATATCCAAGATGAACAATCAGTTATTCTTCTTAGTCATCTCTTAAGACCAAAAGCCAAGGACAAAATATTACATACTATAATTATTATCAGTAAGTACATTAAATACAATAGAAGTCAATTACGTAGCTAACTATAGCTATGTGTTTTAGAAAGATGAAGAGATCCAAATGGAGTTACACAAAATAAAGCAAAATGAACTTTATATTCTAAAAGTTCAGGATCAAGATGAACAATATTTCGTGGTCATAGAGAGGGAAATAGCAATGGAGACAAATAATTGCTTAGATGCCATGATATACATGATTTGCTCATACTATGTCTTTGATATAAACTACCCAAAGCAACTTTACAGTTATAATTTAATAATGATCTTGATCTGCTGACATCTAGCTACCTACGTATACATGATAATTTGTTATCGGCTCTGCATGTAGGAAGGTCTGAGTGGCTTTTCCCTCATAAGTTGCATGGTTTGACTCTAAGCTATCATAGTTCTTATTATTTTAGTGTATATAGCTGCGCACACACCACACGATATAGCTAGCGTGGGGCTATACATACTTATAGAACATATGCAATAAAACTACCAGCAATCTTGCTCAATTAACAGGTGAAAAAGGACCTCAATATAAGAATCCGAGCCTGAATCACAGTGCTGGAACTCCTTTACTTAGACATGCAGCGTATCTCAACCAATGCACCATGGGGTCTTCACACACCTAAGCAGAACCATGGAGTCTTCACGATACCAGAAACCCAAACCGCTATTAGTCTCGTGAAAAAAAAACGGGGAAAAAGCGGTCTGGCAACACGTGACCTTTGACGTCTGGTCGCCTGTGAATCCCTTACGAAAGATTATGCAGCTGAAAATGACAAAGTCATCGCTGGCAGTAATTCAGTGGTCCTTTTGATAAGATGCGAGCAATGATGAGAGGGACGTATAGTGAGTGCATTATTAACTAGAAACACATGAGTAGATAAATACATAGTAAACGTACTGATTCATATCAAGACTCGCATGTACAAATAGTCAAATGAAGCCATTTAAGATTAGAAAGATGAAACTTAATATAGCTACCTAGAAAAACGGGAAACCTATCTAACACTGAAGCTTTGAACCTTTCGGTGCATTTTTTAATGAAGGTTAAATTTCAACCTTTGTTCCAGCCCTAGATCTATGCATGTAATGTGGAATACCAATGCATATCTTACCATAACAACATATTAATTGTAATCGCTCCATACGTACAACAACCCATGCCATATGCGTATATGATTATACCATATATTGTACTAAATGCCTTTCACCTTTTCATATTCTGAAAAGGTTAATTTTAGATGCCATGACCCCTTGGGAACAATCAACTAGTGAGAGCAGGCTAGTATTATTATTTTGACTGGTTTATTAAAACTATTCTGAAAACAATAATAGCTACACAGTTTTTTGTTTAAAAGACTATCAAATGACTACAAAATCAAGTTACAACCATTCATACAAGAGTTTGGAAACATTGACCCGAATTGTTATACTAAGATACATCAGCAAAACAATCGACACTTCAGAGCATTCTTGAACATTTTAAATGAAAATAATGGAATTATTTCATATTTTTAAATAGTATCAAGACTCACGATAGTGAGTCGCGAGGCCAAGAAGAAGCACAGCAACGCGACCACTGAGTGAGTTATTTACACGTAGCACCGCCCTAAAACTCGCAAACGCTCTAACTAAGCTGCCATTAAAGCTATCGCTTAGTTATTACCGACCCAAAACGTTCTTACTATATAGAATCAACAAACCGAGAATGGAGGAAATAGGCGCCACCATTACTAAGTACCAGCCATTGCGAGTTTTATGGCGCCCGTTGTGCGACTACGCACGACGAACCATCCTTTCCCGCCCAATTCGCCCGTTTACTAGACAATTAGTACCTTCATTGTTTAAAGAATCAATATCCAGCCATTCTTCCGATACAGCCTTATAAATGCCTTCCTGTGACCACAAAAATTTTTACACGGCAGTCGTTTTTGTTTTCTTTCTTTGTTTCTTTCTTCATCGCACACTTTTTTCGGGGGCTTGCGGGAGCTTTCGTGAACCCCGGAAGTTTTTTTCAAACTCCCTTTTTATACATTCACTTGTTTGTCTAATAACTCACTCATTTCTTCATGGATTTCAGCCAAATTTGTATCAGCACTTCTCCTATGTATGCTCTACCTGTCATACTATTATCAGTCTGAAATAAACACTTGAATATATTTGAGAAGGACTATTACATTGCAGGTTGATAGTTGTCATAACTTGGACCCCCTTCGAATGATTTACATAAACTTTCAGATACACAATCTATATTGATATATCACTCTGTAGTGAAAGTTAAAAAAAAATCTCGGGCTTGAGTTTTTCAAAATTAAGCTTCAAAGTTTAATTTGCAATATTGTGTGCTAGGCAAGTACAAGTTATGGCCATGCAGTACTTCTCTGCTGCTTGCTAGTAATAACATGTGTTTATACTTCCAAAAAAGTAGTGATATGCTAAACAAAAACACCCTGGGTGTAAAAAAAGTGCGAGGCCAATCAGAAGCAGCATTGCAAATAGGTATGTACGACCAAAAACGTTGATATCAGTTGAGGCCAAGAAATTACTTATCAAAAATCTACTTGAATGACATAATAGTTTATAGCATATTGTCACAACTATGATTGACTTTGTCACTTGGCCACCTTTTTCACACCATCATTATTAATAAAGGTGGCCAAGTGACAAAGTCAATCATAGTTGTGACAATATGCTATAAACTATTATGTCATTCAAGTAGATTTTTGATAAGTAATTTCTTGGCCTCAACTGATATCAACGTTTTTGGTCGTACATACCTATTTGCAATGCTGCTTCTGATTGGCCTCGCACTTTTTTTACACCCAGGGTGTTTTTGTTTAGTAATAATTACCAATACGGGCAGGTGACTAGTTTTCTCATGCTTGGTCACATATTGTTCACATCATGTACCTAAAGTGTATTGTGATACATAATATAAACTATGGTATCATGATATGCAAATTAAATAAACAGCCCTATCATATTTATCCTTTTTCTATATACAGCAACCAATCCAGCAATGTTCTGTCAAAGAGTTACAAGTTGAAGGTATGTAGCACTTATATTTATACAAATATAAAATTATTATAAATTTGAATTATTGTAAATTGGATGTTACATATGACCATTATGAACTTGGTCTTGCTACTGATAGCTACAAAATGAACATTTGAATTTAATGGATTGCTAGCTAGCCAAAAACTGGCATTACCAGAAATTGGAAGTCATCATAATTTTTTTTAACAGATCAATGGAAATTTCGCTCGTCTAGATCAATAAGTATTAATTTCCTAGCAACTTTAAGCGATCCATAACTTAATTCCAGCAAAGTTGGCTTATGGCGACTCTGACCCTGCACTGCTCTTTCAAAGTTTATACCTCTGTCAAATACACAAACTAAGAGTATTGTCACACATAAATAGACGATCGTATAGATTAAAACATTAAACAACTTGTAAACACCTTATATTTCCTCTGATCATATTCACCTTTGAGCAACCTTAGCGGAAGCGCTTCACTGTATTAGAACATTTAAACTGAATATATCTACTGCGTGTTAACCAACCTTGAAGTTGAGTTTATTTTTGCACAGGGCATCTTCCTTCGCAGTCATGATACGAACTTTATTGTAAGCGCATGACTTTATTATAGACATTGAATATGGTGCTCAGCTTGATGGTGTCATTACAGTGGCAACTGGTGTGCTGTACAGAGAGTCTTTCACATTATACAGGTAGGCTTATATTTATATTGAATTGGATATTTAGATCTCTGGTACATATCACTATCAAACATTTTGCTGCTTATTGCCAAGCTTGTTGCTGCATTTTAAACAAAGCGCCAAGGTGGCTATTCACTTATCCTCGCACTTATCCAAGTAGATTTTCATTTCTTGAAATTGGGTCTGAAATCACAAAAATACTTTGCACAAAAACGTAGCTAGCTACTACGTGGTAATGACAGCACAGAATGGCACGTACAGATTATTTATTCAAGATTCATGCTTGCTTTTTTCCGAAAACTGTCATATACTTCTGTGGATTTTAGCTGTGAAATTTTTTTGAAGTTTGATGGGCTATAGCACTTTGACAGTTGACTATGACGAATATTTCAGGTTGACTGTTGATTTTTATTTTGACCGCGGTTGCAGCTCAAAGTACAAAAGTCTATTAAAGTGCAACCCCCTTGATTATTAATCAACACACAGTAAAATTGAAAAGTTATATGTACTCAATTAATTAATCTCTTCAATATGGGGTTATTGTACCATTATGTCAGTTGGTTTGACTGTCCTGGGTAGAATTAATTAATAAGGTAATTTTAAACTATAATGGGTACTGTAACCTATGTTGTATATAGATATGGCAACCATTATTCAATGCGTATATATTTAACTCTCCAATACTTCTTATATAACCTATTTAGTATGTAAAATATAACCAACTGATGATCGTTTTTACCTATATTCATGCATGTAACTATAAATCACTTTTAGGTTGACATAACCATGCTATCTTAGCATATTCTATCAATCCATACTGGTAAATTTAAGTTTGCGGTAGATTATGCTGACCACACAAAGTTAAAATAACGCTTGGAAGTTACATTAATCATTATAGCTTAAATTAACCAGTGTTCTTATTGAGCAAAAGCAACAACAAAAAGTGGCAGTAACTCAAAATGGTAAAACAAACAAATTATACAACGGTTGTTTTAATTATCAAGGTTCAAGCAACCATAAAATGATTATCTTAACCGATATTAGCGGTTGTCATAACCACGCATTATTGTATACATCTCATGACAATTCAAACCCACTATCAATCACAACACATTCAAAAGTACGTTACTTATACATTGTGATAACCTTATATAAATAGGTATGTTGGTTACTTATGTATATTGTATTTGTTGTTGTTGTTATTATTGTGTATTGCTATATATAATAGGGTAGATTTGATCATCCTTACAGGTTGTTGTAACCATTATAATCATGGTTGATTTGACCACTCACAGATTAGTATATAGTCCCATTCATTTTATTAATTTTATCTGTACAGTATCTAGTTGAAGTTACTAAAGTATCAGTTGAAGTTACTAGAAACAAACCAGTTATTATTACCAGTGTATATTTATTTTTACCTGCTTATATAGGAGTTATTTTAATTAAAACAAAAAGAGTTGGATATAACCACATTGTTTGAAGTTACTTACAACAAACCATACTGGTTACTGCAACTGTCATATTAAATAGTTGCTAATACCAACATACCAAAGAGATATTATAACCAAAATTTTGGGTCATCTGAATTACAGGTAAAACAACCCAATTTTTTGGGTAGATATAAACTTTTTATTTTACTGTGCAAGGTTAGGGCATGCCTTTCGTTCAAAACTCTCCCTGCCTCCCCCTACATAGCCCCAGGGGGAAAATAGTAGTCTCGGAAGTTAGACTGCTTTTTATGTGGGGCAGGTCTGGTGACACTCCGTTACTGACTTGTTCTGCAAATCCCAAGATTTTTGGAATAGTAATTAGTGGACAAGCTTGTTGACAAGACAAAATTTAATTGCAAATTATGCTATAAGTGTGGTACTTACATAATGTGTACAGCTGCCATAACATAATACGCAATTTGTTTGCTTAATTTGCACCATACCCTTTTCCCACCCCCGCACACAAGAGAAAAACGGTCTTGCGCATGACTAGGATAATGGGGCTAGCTTGGGCTAGTTAATCAGAGAGTGTGACCTCGTGCAAGTGACAAGACTTAGTTTATGTATGTTAGCGTGTATTGGATCACTAGATTGTGAACTCAGATAGTAATTATCATAATAATTATAATACATTTCATGTTTGAGTGTGCCGAGCACCAGTAAGGTGCCGTTACAAGAGCCTGTAATCTACATGCTAAACAAAAACACCTTGGGTGTAAAAAAAGTGCAAGGCCAATCAGAAGCAGCATTGCAAACAGGTGCGACCAAAAACTTTGATATCAGTTGAGGCCAAGACATTACTTATCAAAAATCTACTTGAATGACACAATAGTTTATAGCATATTGTCACAACTATGATAGGCTTTGTCACTTGGCCACCTTTATTAATAATGATGGTGTGAAAAGGTGGCCAAATGACAAAGTCAATCATAGTTGTGACAATATGCTATAAACTATTGTGTCATTCAAATAGATTTTTGATAATTTCTTGGCCTCAACTGATATTAAAGTTTTTGGTTGTACATACCTATTTACAATGCTGCTTCTGATTGGCCTTGTACTTTTTTTACACCCAGGGTGTTTTTGTTTAGCATATCACTACTTTTTTGGAAGTATAAACAGATGTTATTACTAGCAAGCAGCAGAGAAGTACTGCATGGGCATAACTTGTACTTGCCTAGCACACAATATTGCAAATTAAACTTTGAAACTTAATTTTGAAAAACTCAAGCCCGAGATTTTTTTTAAACTTCCACTACAGAGTGAGATGTATAGATTGTGTATCTGAAAGTTTATGCAAATCATTCGAAGGGGGTCCAAGTTATGACAACTATCAACCTGCAGTGTAATAGTCCTTCTCAAATACATTCAAGTGTTTACTTCAGACTGATAATAGTATGACAGATAGAGCATACATAGGAGAAGTGCTGATACAAATTTGGCTGAAATCCATGAAGAAATGAGTGAGTTATTAGACAAACAAGTGAATGTATAAAAAGGGAGTTTGAAAAAACTTCCGGGTTCACGAAAGCTCCCGCAAGCCCACGAAAAAAGTGTGCGATGAAAGAAAGAAACAAACAAAGAAAGATAGAAAGAAAAAAACGACTGCCGCATAAAAATTTTTATGGTCACAGGAAGGCATTTATAAGGCTGTATCGGAAGAATGGCTGAATAGATTTCTACGAAGTTTGGGATATTGATTCTTCAAACAATGAAGGTACTAATTGTCTCGTAAACGGGCGAATTGGGCGAGAAAGGATGGTTCGTCGTGCGTAGTCGCACAACGGGCACCATAAAACTCGCAATGGCTAGTACTTAGTAATGGTGGCGCCCATTTCCTCCATTCTTGGTTTATTGATTCTATATAGTAAGAACGTTGTGGGTCGTTAATAACTAAGCGATAGCTTTAATTAATGGCGGCTTAGCTAGAGCATTTGCGAGTTTGAGGGCGGTGCTACGTGTAAATAACTCACTCAGTGGTTGCGTTGTTGTGCTTCTTCTTGGCCTCGCAACTCACTATCGTGAGTCTTGATACAAAGCCGTTTTGTCCAGTGTCTCCGTATACAGTCATATGCTGTAGTTTGATAGTTTGATAGTTTCTTTCACTAGAAGTATAAGCATATAACAGTTAATTTTTAAAATAATCCGGGGTGCTATTATTTCCAGAAGGGACAGTTGATTTTCTTTGTACCGGCGCCATAGCTAGCCTACTGAGCCGCTATAGCTACCTTACGTGAATGAAAACAGAAGTCGCGAACAAAGCAAGTTACTATACATCTGAAATTTTTTTGGTATGGCCCAAAACCGGTCCGGCCGGACCACCGACTACGGCCTTGTTCATGTCTACTTAGATGAGACAGACAGGGACTTCACATGCTTCCTGTGGCTCTCAGATCCAAGTGATGCAACCAGCTTGTTCGTTATCTTCAGATTCAAAGTAGTACTGTTTGGGGCCACCTGCTCCCCATTTATGATTGCAGCACTCAACTACCATTTGACAAGGAACACCTCAGCCATATCTCAAGACATCCTTCACAACCTGTATGTGGACAATCTAGTGTCCGGCCGCCCCACGGAAGATACTGCTGTGACAGATCATTATTGAGCAGCGCCACATTTAACTTGAGCTTCTGGGCTTCCAACAGCCCTCGTTTGATGAACATAGCAGCAGAACATCAGGTTGCTGAGACAAGCAATCCTTCTTGGACTATGGTGGGACATACAACATGATCTACTCTATGCTTTACCAAAGCCAGAGACAGCAACTAATGTTGACGCTATGACCAAACGAGAAATTCACAAATGGACCTCCAGTATCTTTGATCCACTAGGCCTCATCACACCGGTGACCATCTCCGCCAAGTTATTTCTACAACAACTGTGGCAGAAACAGTTGGGATGGGATACTGAGTTGAGTGAAGAGCTCTGTAAGGCATGGGAAGGAATCTCTCGCAATGTGATACAGACTGCTGAAATGTCCTTTTCCCATCAATGTGTAAATATGTCACCAACACCTGATACAACACTGCATGTCTTTGCTGATGCAAGCCCAAGGGCATATGGGGCAGGAGCATATTTCCAACAAGGAACCAGTTCCTCACTTGTAATGTCTAAATCCAGAGCAGCACCCCTGAAAACCCTATCAATGCCCAAACTTGAGCTGTTGGCAGCCGTACTTGCTGCAAGATTGTGTGTGTTTATCACAACATCCCTCCATATCCTGACAGTCAGATCATGCTCTTCTGGATCACCAGCAAGAAAACGCTCAAACCATTTGTCACTAATCGTGTCAGTGAAATACAATCTGTCTCAACCTCTTGGAGATACTGCCCATCCACTGACAATCCCGCAGATCTACTCACCAGAGGTGTAACATATGAGCAACTCCACTTGTCAGTTTGATGGGAACATGGCCCAGCATGGCTGATCTCACCATCACAATGGCCTACGTGGCACCAGCCAGAGACTCTACACACACATGCAGGGCTAGCTTGTGATTTAGAAACATTACAAGAGAACGTTGCTACACCATTGGGATTTACCAGCTTATAGACATCACAACATTCAGCAACTTAGACAAATTGTTAGCCGTTACAGCCTATGTACTTACAATATCAGACAACCCACTTCATTAAGGAGACAAGGAGCTCTGACACCATCTGACTTAACCCAAGCAAACCTGAAATGGATACACCAAATCCAACACACAGTGTTCTCCGAGGAGATAACCAACCTACAGTCAAACCAGAGTCGATTACCACTGGTAAGACAACTAAGACTGTTTTTGGACCGTGATCAACTATTACGCTGTGGAGGAAGAATCCATAATGCTCCTCTGTCTGAGTCAGCAAAGTTCACCATCTCGACATCATTTTACAGTACTTGAGATCCAAATTGCTCATGCTGTACAACTTCACAGTGGGGTAAATGCAACCCTTACCACTCTACGCCAACAGTATTGGATCCCATCTGCTCGGCAATGGATCAAATCAATTATACGCAAATGTGTAGTGTATAAGATCTCAGGGAAGCCATACACAAAGCCCGATCCACCTCCACTTGTGAAATCACGAGTAAGCCAAACTAATCCTTTTGTAGTTACTGGAGTGGACTTTACGGGTGCCCTGTACGTCCGCACTACTGAAGGGGAGCATAAGGTCTACCTGTCTTTTCACATGTGCAGTATCTCGTGCAATTCATTTAGAAGTAGTTACTGACCTCACAGTTGAATGTTTTTTATAGGTGTTTCATAGATTTTCTGGACGAAGATCCATTCCCAAACTTCTGTTGTCAGATAATGCATCCACATACTTGGCGGTTGCAAAAATCATCCCCCAGAAAATTGTATGTATGTATACAGTATATGCATATGTTAAAATAGTAGCAAGATTACTTATGTATGGTGTGCATTAAATAAAGCAAACACCAATTATTAGTTGTGCCAGCAAGACAACACAGTGTCAGTTTTTTAAAAAGGCTTTAAAATCTACACACTTTACACTTGCATTTAGGGCTCGATAGTGTGATATGTTGTGATAGTAGGTTATTATTGATATCGCGATTATTTCTAAATGACTATCGCGATAGTTATTAATTGAATGCTAAACAAAAACACCCTGGGTGTAAAAAAAGTGTGAGGCCAATCAGAAGCAGCATTGCAAATAAGTATGTGCAACCAAAAACTTTGATATCAGTTGAGGCCAAGAAATTACTTATCAAAAATCTTTTTAACTACTTGAATGACATACAATAGTTTATAGCATATTATTTTCACAACTATGAGTGACATAAAGGTGGCCAAGTGACAAAGCCAATCATAGTTGTGAAAATATGCTATAAACTATTGTATGTCGTTAAAAAAGATTTTTGATAAGTAATTTCTTGGCCTCAACTGATATCAAAGTTTTTGGTCACACATACTTATTTGCAATGCTGCTTCTGATTGGCCTCGCACTTTTTTTACACCCAGGGTGTTTTTGTTTAGCATATCACTACTTTTTTGGAAGTATAAACAGTTTTTATTACTAGCAAGCAGCAGAGAAGTACTGTATGGGCATAACTTGTACTTGCTTAGCACACAATATTGCAAATTAAACTTTGAAGCTTAGTTTTGAAAAACTTAAGCCTGAGATTTTTTTAAACTTTCACTACAGAGTGATACATCAATATAGACTGTGTATCTGAAAGTTTATGCAAATCATATGAAAGGGGTCCAAGTTATGACAACTACAGTGTAATAGTCCTCAAATACATTCAAGTGTTTACTTCAGATTGATAATAGTATGACAGGTAGAGCATACATAGGAGAAGTGCTGATACAAATTTGGCTGAAATCCATGAAGAAATGAGTGAGTTATTAGACAAACAAGTGAATGTATAAAAGATAGTTTGAAAAATACTTCCAGGGTTCACGAAAGCTCCCGCAAGCCCATGAAAAAAGTGTTCAATGAAAATGAAAGAAACAAAGAAAAAAATGACTGCTGCACGAAAATTTTTGTGGTGACAGGAAGGCATTTATAAGACTGTATCAAAAGAATGGCTGAATAGATTTCAATGAACTTCAGGATATTGATTCTTCAAACAATGAAGGTACTAATTGTCTAGTAAACAGGCGAATTGGGTGGGAAAGGATGGTTCGTTGTGCATAGTCGCACAATGGGCGCCATCAATTTGCAATGGCTGGTACTTAAGAATGGTGGTGCCTATTTCCTCCATTCTCGGTTTGTTGATTCTATATAGTAAGAACGTTGTGGGTCGGTAATAACTAAGTGATAGCTTTAATAACAGCTTAGCTAGAGCATTTGCGAGTTTGAGGGCGGTGTTACGTGTAAATAACTCACTCAGTGGTCGAGTTGCTGTACTTCTTGGCCTGGGTGGTAACAATGCCATAAAACAGTTATGACTGTTAAAACAGTCAAACAGTTATGTATGAACATAAAATGTTACAAATTGGAAATTTAGAAAAGAATGACTTTGAGAAATAATATTCACTTACTTCGTTGTTCTGTTATTCTGTATTCCATATTTTGTAGAATACCCCCAAAACACCAAAATATTAATCCATAAATCATATCTAGGGAATAAATCAATAATAAATCCAGATTATAGAGATTACAGTTCCATGACAATTAATACTTATATCCATATGCGTGGGTGAATCAAAGGAAGCCGCTGGGTGATAGACATGTTAGCCACAGAAACATAGCAGTTGTCACTGGTAACCGGATACAAATAAGAGTTTCACGTGTTTTCATATTGCTAAGGAAGAAAATCAATTCAGTGTAAGTGTTATAAGTAGTTAACTTGGTAAATTATTTTCACATGAATTATTTAGAACACTAGGATTGAAAACCACCCTAACAGCAGCTTAGTAGCCATGGGAAATAAAACTTGTACTGCAGTACACTCATACAATATCTAGGTTATTTCCCACATCCTCGGCTTGGGTAATACTAAGACATTGTACTTGTACTGGGGTATGATTTTATGACAATATTTTTATCAAACAAAAGCACACTTGTAATACATACAGTATCAATAGATATTACTTGTAATACATAGTATCAATAAATAGATAATATTTTATCAATAATGTCTTTAATACTTTTCACAAATTAACTCCTTTGCCTAAGACTGCCATATGGTAGCCATGAATGAAGAAGGGGAGAACCAACTCCATCAAGTACACTAACACAAATAGTGGTACTTATTAGAGCAGATTTATTTTCATCACGAATGTTAATGGACAAGTTCATGAGATATTTAATTTAGTAAACATTTGTATCCACAACAAAAACTTGCTATATGGTATATCACAGGCACTAGTAGGATAACATTATTATTAACACTCTGCCTCAGCTGGTCTCATGTGATATCCAGGGGCGTAGCCAGAACTCACTTGATGCCTGGGCACACAATTTTTTATAATACACCATATAGCTAGCTAGCTATACTACACTGGTTCATACGTGCATTTATTAATAGTTGTTGTTTGCAAGTGCATGGCACGGCACGGCACGGCACGACTAGCTATAGCTAATCTAGTGTAACAGCATGAGGTGTATAACTAATGCATAAACTATACAAACTGCTTGAGCCATTCTATGAAATATAGTGCATGAATTATTAACTATCGATTGTGGGAACGTATCCAGATGATCACGTGTGCCACATACATCTAAGCTATGAGCAAGACTTCTTTCCTTCACTGATATCAGCCACATAAAGACAACAATTGGTGCTCCAGTCTTGTAGTTACTACTGCTGTAGAAATTCAAAAGCTACGCCTGACGTCTTTTCTCGAAAAACATCTTTTACGGGCACAATTTCTTCATTTCCATACGTACACAAAGACGGTTGATGCGCAGTTATCACTTAACTCTTCTAGCCACGTTGCATATCGTTGGCGGGTTCGGCCGTTGGAATCACACAATGGGCTGTATAAACGGGAGTGAAGAAAACAAAGCTTAACTAATTCAGTCACTTACTTGTATTTCTGTAACTCTCTTTAAAAGTTGAACCATGTATTTCTTCTATGGCCATTTCGCAAATTTCCAGTACTGCCTTGCCTCCATTTTGAAAATTTTAAATGCATATCTCGTGAGTAGCCTTGCCTCCATTTTGAAAATTTTAAATGCATATCTCATGAGCTATTTTAATTCTAATGAATTCAGTCAGAGTGTCATCAAGTGTTTCAGTACAAGTGTTTATCAAGCACTAGATTCACCACTAAATTAGGATAATGCTACTAGCATTACAAGATAAATCATTATTTGCTTCCTTCTAAGTTTTGGTCTGATTCGTCATTGAGTCATGTGACTCTTACTGAGCTAGCCTGGGAAGTGCACAGGCCCTAGTAGGCCCAGGTCTGGCTACGCCACTGGTGATATCTAATTTAGAACATGGCATGCATAGTATTCAAGATAATGTTGTAGGCTGGACACATGTCTAATCATAATTCCTAATAGGCAAAATCCGTACATAAATCTTACTCACAAGCCTTGTCTTTAATACTTTTCCGCACAAGTGCTCTTTAACATGTTACAGTTAGCTCTGTTAGTCTCATGAACCAGATCACTTTCCTTGGTGTTATTCGCACATATTAAACTACCCTTTGTGCCGCTCAGTAAACTTTCCTTTGAGTCACTCAATACCAATCAACCTACAAAATGTGTAGATCAGCAGAACAAGTATGTCTGCTAGGTTCACCAACCTTTCCCAAGGGGGGTGTGCATATATTAATCTCCAATCGATAAGTGCCACCACTGAGATGTGGCATGTATGTTAGGCTCTGAGCCACTCAACACAATCTACAAAATTACTACCAAGGATGAGGACGAAATCTGTAGATCAGTTGAACAAGTGTGTCTGCTAAGTTCACCAGACCCTTTCCAAGGGGGCGCTTATAATCGATAAGCTTCACCCCTGAGCGAGGGGTCCGCAACAAGCTATAAATCTTGTAATCGTAGTCAGAAATCTTTAAAAATCTCTGTAAATCTCAAAATCTTTCACTTTTATCGAATTCCGTATACTTATCGTAATTTCTCGTTTTTGTCGCGACACGTGATTCAAGCTAACACGTTCCGGGAACACGTTGCAGCTAAGAGGAGGGTACGAGCGAGGGTACAATTCTAAGTTGATCACTATAACCTATACAAGCTTTAAGGCCTCATGTACAGTGCATGAGTGTTTAATTAATACGTTTACTCCGAGGTGTCAAGCAAGCGCGCAGGTGTCACGTCGTCAATGGAGAAACCTCAACCCGAGAAACCTATGCAAGAACCGGCTGATAACGAGTCTGAAAACTCGTTTGAGAAACTGAAATTTGAGTGCGAATCAACGATGGAATCAAGGCACAGTATGGAAAGGTATGGTTCCTGCTATAGCTATAGTGTCAATGTAATAAATCACTTATATTTTTAGCTATGCACAACGAAATACACAGCGAGATGCAGAGATTTTGACTCGGATTCTAAGTCCAAATTCTGTAGGTGATCACTCAAGTGATCAGGAGGCTGAACAAAGTGGCAGTAATACTACCTGTGACATAGTAATATTGATGAAACAAAGATTACTTGAGTACATTGTCAACTGCTTTATGTCTTCAGGATATGATGAAATGGAGGTTATATCCACAATGGATACTAGTGATAAAGAACACAATTCAATTGATAAAATTGAAAAGTTCATTCAGCGTAAGTATGCAAATAGTGCTGAACACAATCCATTTCCATCACCAGCACTTGAATTTCCGCCTGGGCACAGAATCCGGATTTGTAATTTTGTGAAAGAAGTTAAGGAGTTGAGAGAGTCATGTAGAAGTGACAAGAATGTACGTACAGGAAAGAGGAGAAAACCTGAGTTACATCCTGAGTACAATGTTCCCTCAGAAAAAAAGTGGCAGAAACATGTAGAAGACTCGGAGGAAGAGGCTGATGATCAGGAATCCAATGTTCTTACTGTCATGGGAGTCTCAAAGCAAGTAAGAAGTAGCTTGAGGAAATGGATGGCCAAACAACAGAATGATCGATTGGGACAGCTGCATGAAGGTGAGCATTATTCTTTGCAAATTATACCAAAAGGTACTCCAGGAGTTTTTTAGTATCAATGAAGTGTCTAGCATGTGGGACATCTGTCATGCTGCATCAGATAAAGTCGTCAGTTATGGTTTCTAACTGGTATAGACATGCCAAATTATGTTTCAAGAAGCAAGCAGGCAAAAAGCTTATACAACTGCCTATACATGGGTATATTGGAGAGCCTCAAAGTGAAAGTGGCAGTGACATAGCTACAGAGAGTAGCTCTAGTAGTAAAGTTTCAGATACTGAGTCAGATACTACTACTATCAATGGCCCCCTAGTTGATTTGGGTAGCTTTAATAAATCTTCACTCAAAGAGTTGCCCAATTCTCAGCAATCACAAACCAATACACTGTCGGATAATTTTTTGCTACTGCAGAAATACGAATGAAGGTACACCAATGGTATGTTGCGATGGATGCAGAGAATGGTTTCATCTTAGCTGCATAAACAGCAAGGTTGAAAGAGAGAAAAAATGGTACTGCCAAAACTTCAACAATAAAGAATGATTTCAACACAGACTATTAAAGAAACAGCTAGCTAGTTAGCTACTTGATTATTATAGTTAGCTCATTTTTGCTTGTTAATAATGATGTATTATTCTTTAAATCTGTAAAAAAGTCATATAAATCTCAAAAAATCCCCACAAATCCTTAAAAATCTTTAAAATCTTGAAAAATCTCTAAATCTCAAAATCTTGGGATTTATAAATCTTTAAGGCGATTTTGCTTGGTTGCTGACCCCCCGCCCCTGAGGAAAGTGGTCTGGTTCACAAGACTAGCTTTCGGTATGGAAAATTCTGCTGTATAGTGTATAGCTACCCACTTTTTTAATTTTATACCTTTTAGATTAGGCATCCATCACCAGTTGTCAAGTATGTAACACGCTAGTATAACTACTTGCCTGATCTCTAACTTACATTTTAAGGAGGCAGCCCCCCAGAAAATTTTGCAAATTAGGATTTTAAAATGAGTAATTTCATGATTAAATATACAGTTTATGCCTAAGTATATATTGTGTCTTGCTAGAAAGATAATAATATTGGCTTGAAATAGTCATAGTTACTTATCAAAAATCTTTTTAACTACTTGAATGACATACAATAGTTTATAGCATATTTTCACAACTATGATTGGCTTTGTCACTTGGCCACCTTTTCACATATTAATAAAGGTGGCCAAGTGACAAAACCAATCATAGTTGTGAAAATATGCTATAAACTATTGTATGTCATTCAAGTAGTTAAAAAGATTTTTGATAAGTAACTTCTTGGCATCAACTGATCAAAGTTTTTGGTCGCACATACCCATTTGCAATGCTGCTTCTGATTGGCCTTGCACTTTTGTACACCCAGGGTGTTTTTGTTTAGCATAAAAAAATATACTGTCTTATATTTGTTTCAACTACATAATTATGGCTACCCCAGTTCTCACATCAACAGCTCAAGCATAACTTGTACTTAAATAATTCCAGTGACAAACTGGTAAAAGTAGATAATTACATAACCATATTATAATAAATATTGTCATAATTAATTAATTAATTAATGAATGTGTGGCAAACTGGTAAGGGCTAGCTTTATAAATAACACTAAGACTTGATACAAAGGGAAATTAAAACAAGGGGATTTTAAAGACCTAATTATATCATACCACAAGTGTGATATCAATATTGTAACACAAGAAATAGAAGCATGTGCTATTTTTCATGAAAATATTAAAAACCATTTATGCAAATCTGATTATGGAAATATAGAACTGGTAACTGAAATTTTAATAAGCTAACTGGTTATCTCTATGCTAAACAAAAACACCCTGGGTGTAAAAAAGTGCGAGGCCAATCAGAAGCAGCATTGCAAATAGGTATGTACGACCAAAAACTTTGATATCAGTTGAGGCCAAGAAATTACTTATCAAAAATCTTTTTAACTACTTGAATGACATACAATAATTTATAGCATATTGTCACAACTATGATTGGCTTTGTCACTTGGCCACCTTTATTAATAATGATGAAAAAGGTGGCCAAGTGACAAAGCCAATCATAGTTGTGACAAAGATTTTTGATAAGTAATTTCTTGGCCTCAACTGATATCAAAGTTTTTGGTCGTACATACCTATTTGCAATGCTGCTTCTGATTGGCCTCGCACTTTTTTTTACACCCAGGGTGTTTTTGTTTAGCATATCATTTCTTTTTTGGAAGTATAAGCAGATGTTATTACTAGCAAGCAGCAGAGAAGTAGCTACTGCATGGGCATAACTTGTACTTGCCTAGCACACAATATTGCAAAGTAAACTTTGAAGCTTAATTTTGAAAAACTCAAGCCCGAGATTTTTTTTAAACTTTCACTACAGAGTGATACATCAATATAGATTGTATATCTGAAAGTTTATGCAAATCATTCGAAGGGGGTCCAAGTTATGACAACTATCAACCTGCAGTGTAATAGCCCTCCTCAAATACATTCAAGTGTTTACTTCAGATATGACAGGTAGAGCATACATAGGAGAAGTACTGATACAAATTTGGCTGAAATCCATGAAGAAATGAGTGAGTTATTAGATAAACAAGTGAATGTATAAAAAGAGAGTTTGAAAATAACTTCCGGGGTTCACGAAAACTCCCGCAAGCCCACGAAAAAAGTGTGCGATGAAAATAAAAGAAAGAAACAAAGAAAAAAAATGACTGCCGCGTAAAAATTTTTGTGGTGATTATAAGGCTGTATCAGAAGAATGGCTGAATCGATGTCGATGAACTTCGGGATATTGATTCTTCAAACAATGAAGGTACTAAATGTCTAGTAAACGGGCGAATTGGGCGGGAAAGGATGGTTCGTCGTGCGTAGTCACACAACGGGCGCCATAAAACTCGCAATGGCTGGTACTTAGGAATGGTGGCGCCTATTTCCTCCATTCTCGGTTTATTGATTCTATATAATAAGAATGTTGTGGGTAGATAATAACTAAGCGATAGCTTTAATGGCGGCTTAGCTAGAGCGTTTGCGAGTTTGAGGGCGGTGCTACATGTAAATAACTCACTCAGTGGTCGCGTTGCTGCGCTTCTTCTTGACCTTGTGACTCACTATCGTGAGTCTTGATTTATAAATAGTATATTAAAAGCTAGTTGGATTGGGGCACGCGCAAAGTGTGCTATCAAGGCTCTGGTAGCTCTAGCATACATTACTTGTGCGTCTACCACTATAGTGGTAGAGCCAATCAAATTGAGTCATTTTTAAAAATTACGTTACAGTGACGTTTTGACACATAGAATGGATATCGATGAACTAGTTTTGTGTGCGTCCGAGAAAGTTGCTGGGTTTTTAGGTTATAAAGAAGGATTGAAGAAACACCAGAGATTTATAATCCTGGAATTAATGAAGAAACGAGATGTTTTTGGCATTCTTCCTACAGGTTATGGAAAATCTTTATGCTACACCTGTATGCCTTTGCTTTGTGATGATATTTTTCACAAGGAGCCATCCATTGTAGTGGTAGTAACGTTCACTCATAGCCATCATGCTATCTCAGATTCCAGCAACTTAGACATTATCTAGAGACGAACTATTAAGCCTTCTTCTTCCTGTGCAACTTTGTACACGCTCAGTGTCACCACAAGCCAAACAAAAGAATACCGTCGCCATTTTAACCCGACGTCATATATGCGCAATTATCATTAATTACATTCCAATCACACAAGTAATGTATGCTAGGATTTCCAGACCCTTGATAGCATGCAATCCAAGGATCTGGCTACGCCAGACTAGGTAGCAGCTGTGTGTTATAATTAGCGTTAGAGCATTGTACTTGTATATACTTGTGTGCACTATCTCGTGAATATTGCCACATTTCTCATGAGTGTATGGTCAGAAAGTCTGTAAGGCACCAATTAGAAGAGCAAGATCATGTGAGAGAAGAGGCATGTGCTGAATGCTGCTAAGAGATAGGATGTTAAGAAGTGTGAACAGTATTATAATCTAGATATACAGTCTGTAGTGATTGTTTTAATAATGATCAACTAGGAGGTCCTACCGGGATTGAGTGTGAATTCGAAAAGAAAAAGACAGGAATGATGGAAAACCAGTGTGTGACGTGCAGAGAAGTAAAGACTGATGACAAAGCAATTCTCTGTGAGATATATGAATCCTGGGAGCATGTGGCATGTGTAAAGACCTAGTGAAGCACTCTACGAGGCAATGATGAGCTGTCGACATAAGGCAGTAGTATTTGAGTGTATGGGCTGCCGAAAGCGTGGCTCCATTGTAAAAAGATTAATGCATGCATGAGTATGAAGGTGCACATGCCGAAGATGAGTGGCTGGCTATTAGAACAGAAAGAGGAAACAGTTGCGAGGTTACAAGCGGAGTTAGAGAAACTCCGTACAGAGAGACAACATGCACAAACGATTGTTATCTCAAGCGACCGTCAAAGAACAGGTTAGTGTGACTAGTGCGGGGGCAAAGAAGTGAATTAATCAAGAGTGCCACAAAGGTGAAATCTGTAAGCAATGTAGATGAGTCCGCGAGGCCGAAGTCCTTGAGTTTAAGTGGGTCTTCATCATCAGAGCAATCCTCAGAAGAGCAGGACAGTGTGGAATCTGGTGAAGGTCGATTGGGACGATGAGCTAGTTGCCACCTACACCCGCCAGGATTTAAGGAGCTGTGCAGCCAAGTAGAGAAGTTTAGCGGACGAACAGGTGATTGATATTTTGAGCACATTTTGAAGAGGCCTCTAGAGATTGTGGCTGGAATAACAAGCAACGAGCACAGTGGTTCTCTTGGTTTATTTCAGGCCCAGCAGGACACATGGCAGAGTTGAGGAGAATGCTTCATGGGAAGCTATCAAGAAAGTTTACCGAGGACAATATAGTATACATCTTGACCCACGTGCAGCATATCAACGGTGCCATGAGCTGCGATATGAACAGTTCAACTCAGTCCAAGGTCTGCTAATGCTATGCGCGACTATGAAAGGATGGCACCACACAAGCTGAGGGACAAGACTCTGGAGTCAATTTTTGGAATAAAGTTCCAATTGAACTGCAGCAAGAAGTCTGAGAGATTACAGATGGCTCAGTGCAGGAGTTTCTCCAAAAGTTACTCAGAGCAGAGTCAGTCATTGCAGAGAGGAAGCAGACAAAGTAATCGAGACTTTTCAACAGGGAAAGGTAGAGTTCCTGCAGTACCACAACCAACAGGTAAGGACCCCAAGCTGCCAAAAACAATGACACCAACACTACACAGCCCTCAACCAGAACAGTACCACAGTCTGGGTTTCAAGGTGAGAGTAGTCGGCAGAATGTGAAGTCAACGCAAAGGCCATGACGGCAGACTGCCCCGATCCCCCTAAGAAGAAGACATCAGACACAGCTCGGATGATAGAACATGGAAATTCTGCTGAATCAAGTAAGCCACAAGACCCTTGGATACTGACAGTCAGCGCAAGTGAGGAAAAAACTGTGAGGACTGATGGAGTTTTGCCCAGGCGAGGACCCACATACAAGGTAGTGGCAGAAGCTGATGGAGTCTGAACTAGAGCCTTGTTAGATCCCAGTGCCCAGATATCACTGGTCCGTCTAGAGTTACTACCAGTCATTTTGAGAGAAACAGGGTTGGACAGAAGAACAGCACCGGCAAACTAGACTGACAACCAGTTGGAGCCAGTGGAGAAGCTCTAGGAGTCATGGCGGTGGTCATGCTCAAGATCACTACTGGAGGTGACAACAAAACTTTCACAGCTCCCTGTTATGGTTGAAGTCAGACAAACCTTTATGGAAAGTTGAGTTAAGTGACTGTGCATTAGTGCTTGGTACTAACGCACTAGAGAGTTTAGGGTTTCAGATAACTCATCCGGATGGTGGTGTGGTAGAACCAATTATGGTAGGAACTGAGGCTGAGGTAAGGGAAATGGAGTACAGTGGTACACATGATACTGGACAAGTAAGAGTAAGTGAGGGTACATCTGTACCACTGGGAATGCTTATACCACACTCCAATCTGTCAGAGAGCCAATGTGACTTTGCTGAACAATTATTGGAAGAGAAGCCCATAGGAGGACTATCAATCAAGAACTGGAGTAGAGTGCCACTTACAATTGAACCAATCGTGTCTGTAGTTGTTCAGGATGAGCCGATATGGGAAGAGCAAGCAGTGCAGGTAGCCAGGATTAGCCAATGTTCAGAAGATGATATTAGACTCAGTTAGTTATTGGGAACACCTGTTCAGATGAGGAACAGAAGCAGTTTGCAGAGTTGCTGTTGTCAAGACATGACAGTTTTGCAATGAGCGATGCCGAGTTGGGTGAGAGAACATGCCATAGACACTGAGGAAGCTAAACCTGTGAGGACATGTCCACGTAGGCTACCATATGCTCTTAGGAAGGGTTACAAGAAGAACTTGGAAGACTCATTGCGTCAGGCGGCATAGAGCCTTCCACTAGTCCGTATGGTGGGCAAGAAGGATGGATCCTTGAAAGTATGTGTTGACTATCGGAGGATCAATCAAGACACTGTCCCTGATCGATACCCCATGCCCAGAGTGGACAAGTTAGTAGATGCGATTGGATGCCGGAAAGGAAAGTACTTCTCCACCTTGGACATGATGAAGGGATACCACCAGGTAAAAATGGAAGAGCAATCAAAACAGAACACTACATTTACCTGCCACTTAGGACTTTTCAATATTGTCGAATGCCTTTTGGCTAAACAAACGCTCTGGCAACATTCCAAAGGCTAATGGACAGGTTATTCCCGGGACTCAGTTTTTGTCTATTTGCATGATATTTTGATTGTGTCTGCTACATTTGAAGATCACCTAAGAGAAGTGGGACGTGTTCTGGATAAATTAAATGAGGCGGGTCTACATCTGAAGCTGAGTAAGTGTTTGTTTGT
Source organism: Spongia lamella (assembly GCA_963930835.1). Classification (NCBI taxonomy): domain Eukaryota; kingdom Metazoa; phylum Porifera; class Demospongiae; order Dictyoceratida; family Spongiidae; genus Spongia; species Spongia lamella. The sequence goes on along the minus strand of OZ005749.1, from coordinate 6,520,819 downwards.
CCGAAAGGAAATAGGGTACTTAGGATTCACCATTTCTGCACATCCTACAGTGCCAAGATCAAAACAATAACTGATTTTCCCCATCCAGTACTTCAGTAAGAAGGTTCTTGGAAATGTTAAGTTTTTACAGGAGACATGTCTCAAACCTGGCCAGACCTTTGACTGCTCTGACACGGAAGGACAATTCAACTGGACCAATGATTGTGAGCAAGCTTTCGCAGAGCTGAAGCATAGACTAGTGAGTGCACCACTCTTGCAGCCACCAGATTTGTCAATATGTTTGGATGGGGATGCGAGTATAATGGGTTTTGGTGCAGTACTAGAGTAACTTGATGATCAGCAGCAGCGTCATCCCATTGCGTTTGCAAGCTGGCAAACAAACCAAGCTGACTGGAAGTGGTGGCTCTAATATTCGCAGTGGAACACTTTGAAGTGTAACCGGTTTACAGTTTACACTGACCACCAGGCGCTGGACATGAGGTCTGCTAGCCCGATGGTACCTGCGGATTGCAAAGTTTATGCCACAGATGAAGTTGGAATATCAGCAAATGTTGTAGCTGATGCCCTTTCAAGAGCACCAGTGGAGAGTAGTGAGGCATCTGTTTTACAGGAGGCTAGTAGCTCAGCACAAGGAGTAGACTCATTCCTGCAGTAGAACAGACAAAGATGAAGATTATGAATTTCCTAACTGATCAAACGTTACCAACTGATCCTCAGGAGGCTAAGGTGGTAATCTAGCTACAGCCAAAGGAGGTTACCATATGGTGGATGGGATCTTCTACTACGAGGGTGCAGATGCCCCTGATAGACGCCATGTGGTGGTACCACAACATTTACGACAGCAAATCTTGGATGAGCATCATGATTTGCCATTCTCAGGACACTTTGCGGCAAGGAGGATGTCACAAAGAATTAGTCAATACTTCTACTGGAAAGGACTCAAGAGTGATGTATACAAGAAATGCAGTGTGTGCTTCAGTTCAAGGGACAAGGGAACCGTGGTACCCCACCACTTGTGAACATACCTGTTGGAGGACCTTTTAACTGCGTCGGAATGGACTTCGTGGAGTTGGATGTCAGGAACAGGTATGCTTTAACCAAACGGCTCAAAGTGTATGCTCTCTCAAACAGGAAAGCAGACAGTGGCTAAGTGCCTGTTGGATGTAGTATTGAAGCATGGAGTGCCGAACAAACAGGGCAGTGGAATTCCTGTCTGAGGTGCTTCAGGAGACAGCTGAACTGCTAGGATTAAATCAGTTACCAACATTAGGGGCATCCCCAAACCGATGGCCTTGTCAAGCGATTTAATCGCACCTTGAAGCAGATGTTGGCCAGGTAGTTAGCAAGAATGGGAGAGATTGGGACAAGCAGCTGGGACCAGTGATTCTTGCTTATAGAGTAACACCCCATTCCTCAACAAACATGTCGCCATTTTATCTGTTGTATGGGTGAGACCCCCAGTTACCCAGTGCTCTGGATTTCCAGGTACCAGTGAGTAGATACCCAACAGTGGGGACAGATTACGGACAAGAGTTGGCGAAGGACTTGAAGAAGGCCAGGGAGATAGCCAGTGGAACAATACAGAAGAAGCAGAAGAAACAAAAGAAGTTCTATGACTGGAAGTGTAAAGAGGTGGAGTTGAAGGTAGGAGATTTGGTTATGCTGAAAACAGAGCCCAGATTCCATTTAGACCGTTCGTACAAAGGACCCTTTGTGATTAGATCACTTACTTCAACCAAGAGTTAATAATATATATATAGAGGAGAGTATCCTACTCCCCAATACCCCTGTAGAAACGCGTAGCGTAAAGTGATGACGTAACATTTCCGAATTTATCCGTTTCTTCCTGTATAACGAGTGACGTCAACAACTGAACATGGTATCGTTAAAATAATCGAATGCATGCAATAACGTATGACGCAATCCATATAGCGGCGCCCGGCATAAAGAATTACTTGGAGACAAAGCAGCAAGATGCTAACTCCAAAGAGCAATGGTGGCCTTGACGATGTTGAACCCCCGAACACTTCTGTACGGTGGATTTTTAATTCACCAGAAACTTTTATCCAGGAAGGTATATGCTTTGGCGATACTATGTCTCCTGTTATCTCTGCTGCCTCACCTAGCGACCTTGTAAGTTCTAAACAGCGACGTAATAGCTATAGACTATTCTACCGTTTCTTTCTCTCAGAGCCGCAACCAAGAAAGTCCTATTCCAAATGAAGACGTGTCGAATGTTTCGACACACTCGGCAGTTTCCAGTGAGTCTTCCAGTATCAGTTTGTTTTCGCACCAGTTACAGCAGAACATATTTAGCAGAACAACTACAGAAGTTTTCCGTTTAATTCCTTTAGAGAACATGGTAAGCGTTTATTTTCCGGAATTAAAGGCCACTATAAACAGAAGTCCGTGTGGAGCTAGTATATTGAACGTCACTCACAACCAGATGCACTACCACCCTCCAGCAGGATATATCTACTGTGTGAGACTTATTGTTATTTGCAAAAATGATGAATTCAGCTATGACAAGCAAGTTTTTTTAAACACCATTTGCAAAGGAAATTGTAATAGTAATGAAGAGTTTGCAGCACTTTGTGGCTCATTACTCAAGTCTAATGGCTATGTTTTTTGCCCTGGTATTGACTACACTGAGTACATGGAGACCTACTACTCTATAATTCGTTTCCACAGCAAACAAGTCAACATAGTAGAAGCTCCATTCCAGCGGGTAAATGCTAAAGGGTGTCTCTGGTGGTTCAAGCTTGCCAGCAATGCTACAACAGAAGAGAAAATAGCAGATGAAGTTTGCTGTAGTTGTTGCAAGCGCCTTCGAAATGATCTAGAGCACCAGAAGAGAAGATCAGTATTAGTGAGTCCAGCAAAGCGAGTCCGACGACAAGGAGCCAGCTCAAATTATCCGACCAAATTATTGTCTCCAGCTAGTGCAGTTAAGCGAAAAACCAATACTCTCAAACAAACATTCAAATTAAAAGTAGTCTTGACCAAAACATTCAGATACAGATGTAACTTTAGATGATGTGCAACATGACGAGATGTGTGAAGTAATAAAAGAAATAGAGAAAGACAGTAGCCGGTTAGATGAAATTTACAAAGAAGCAGCATCATATGGTGTGGAGGATTCATTACGAGAGATATGGCTGATGGATAAGCAAAGAAGGGAGTTTATGAAAGATCAGATTAAAAATGGTATAATATTATATAGCTATATACTTAATCTAGTGAATTTTGTGATTAACACTATACTGTTAATGCAGATACTGTTCGATGTGGTAACCGCTGGAATTTGGTGACAATTCGTATGGGTAAGAATGAATGTTCATTAAGTTATTTTGAACATTTTGTTATAGCTTTAGCAGTATATTCTAGAAGTTCAGCTGCTTATGAAGTTTTAAGATCTTTTAACATATTGAAGCTGCCATCCCGAAGCACCATGCAAGCTTATACCAGTTGCTTTCTCCATGAAGGAGGCTCATCTTGGGATTGTATTAGCAAGCAGGTATCTAGGTATGAAAAGTTTAAGCAAGAATGTAGAGAAGCTGGGAAGCTGATACCAATGGGTGATGGGGTGCTTATTTTTGATGAGGTTAAAGTGATATCTTGTGTATTATGGAACTCAAGAAGTCAAACAATCGTTGGCTTGGCAATGACTGCTGAAGACCAAGTATCTCTTCATGACATATATCAACAGTTTAGTAGTAATGAAAAAGTCAAACAAACATCTTATATGTAATATGTGCCACGAGGTTCAATCCAAATTCTTAATCTAGTACCACTGTCACACGTGCCAACTAAATATATTCCTTACGTAATACAAATATCACGTGCATTCCTACTACACACTAATAGTTACATTTCTACATCATTAGTTCAGTCTACATACGTCCCTCTCTAGTTGAGCTTGTCCTCAAGCTTAAGGCCTGTAAAACTGTGGTGGTCGCCGTTGTCGTGGTGGGTAACGGTGTGATGGGCTAACTGTCTCTTCAATAACATGTTCAACTTGAGGTGGGGTCCACAATGGTACTGCCTTGTTAGTCACAGTGCTCTCTGAGCTGTTAGCTGCTGCTTGAAAACGATGTTGTAATCTGTTACTGTGAACCACTTTACTCTTCCTTCCATTACTGATCTCAATAGTCACTGGACTCTTGACAAATGTCACTTTCCATCCACCCTCCCACCTTGGTTGCAGCTTGCCAGCAGTGGGTACGGAAAGCCATACTTCGTCATGTATAGCAAAGGAGGGTGCCTTGGACTGTTTATCATAATGGAACTTCTGTTGATCTGCTGCCTTCACTAAATTGGATTCAACTAAATCTTGGAGTTCAGCAAGCTTAGCTCGAAGGTAGTATTGATAGGAACCAGAGTCAAAAGTAAGTGGGGAATCAAATAACAAAGCATGAGGTTCCCTGCCAAACATCAGCATGTGTGGGGATATGCCTGTAGAGGAGTGCGCTGCTGTCCGGTAAGCATACAGTGCAAGAGGTAGATGCTGTTCCCAATCAAATTCTTTGTCAACATATGTGCGGAGGAGTTGCAGAAGAGAGCGATTAAACCTCTCAACAAGGCCATCGCCTTGCGGATGATAGGCTGTTGTGCGTGACTTTTGTATCCCAAATGCATCAAGGGTTTGCTTAAGCACAGCACTCTCAAAATTCTGACCCTGATCAGAGTGTACAATCTGAGGTATGCCCATGGTAGCGAATACGTTGACAAGTGCCTTTGTGATGGTGATAGCCTTCTGATTCGGCAAGGGAATGGCATCGGCCCATTTCGTGAAGTAGTCTTGTACAACAAGTAGACATTTGTTACCGCTGGCTGATACAGGAACACTACGGCTACCATTTGCCAGGGCTTGCCTATTGGTGTTGATGTCAAAGGGGCTCGAGAAGGTGAAGGAAGCTTAGACTGCTGGCACTTTTGACACTGTCGGCAATATGACTCAACGTCACTGTAGTAACCGTTGCGGAGGTAGATAGCGATTATGATAATCACACGAGCAATACAATACAACTTAAGAACAGGACAACTGAACTAGACAATTACAGAAGGTCTATTTATACTGTACAAAATATGAATATGATTAACTACATTAGCTATCTAATTACAAAACCCAAAACCAAAGAGCTAGCTAAGTAAATACAACATACATAAGTACAGTTACTATATTTCCTCCCCCCCTAAGAGGAAAACAAGTTCAAGTCAGAGGGTTTAGCTGTGTAAACGATCTGCAGGTTTCCTGTGGCGTGATGATCGTCGCAAAGCATCATGTGATTGGTTAGGAGGATTAGGAGTGTGGGAAATAATGTCATCCGGCCAGTCATCACCACGTGAAGGGTGAATTGGAAGTGGAGCAGTGGCTAAGGGTGAGCGTTCTTGAATATGGTCAATGTGGCGGCGAATGACACGACCATCAACAAGCTTTATCAAAAATGACAGTGGGCCCTTGCTTTGTGTGACAGTGCCTGGAAGCCAATTCTTACCAGCTGGAAAATCACGAACAAAAACAGTGTCACCAATGGTAAGGTGTCGCTTGCTGGCATGGGAATCATGATTGTTTTTCTGTCTCTGCTGCTTGTTAGTAACTCTGGTCTGTATTGTAAAATCAGGGTGAAGAATCGACAAATGTGAGCGCAGCTGTCTACCCATCAGGAGTTCTGCTGGAGAGATTCCAGTGGTAGTATGTGGTGTCGTGCGATATTTGAAAAGGAAGCGGGAGATTCTGGTCTCAAGTAGTCCTGTCTTGCTCTTTTTTAAGTTCCCTTTTAGTGTCTGGATAGCACGTTCAGCGAGACCATTAGTTGAAGGGTGGTATGGAGCTGATTTGATGTGTCTTATACCATTAGATGTCATGAATGTTTCAAATTCGTCACTGGTAAAGACTGTTCCATTATCAGAGACAACAATCTCTGGAATCCCATGAGTGGCGAACATGCTTCTCAGCTTCTCAATGGTAACAGAGGATGTGGCTGAAGTGACCACAGCTACATCGAGCCACTTGGAGTGGGCATCGACAACGACAAGTAGCATCTTCCCTTCAACAGGACCAGCGTAATCAATGTGTATGCGGGCCCATGGGCGTTGAGGCCATTCCCAAGGGTGTAGCGGGGCAACAGGTGGAGAGTGGCGAGTCTGTTGGCATTCATAGCAGGTCTTCACTATCATGTCAATGTCTTTGTCAATGTTAGGCCACCATACATAACTTCTCGCGAGATTCTTCATGCGGGATACCCCGGGGTGACTCTCATGCAACAACTCAAGCACGGCTTGTCTTCCTGCTGGTGGTACCACTACTCTGCTGCCTCTCAGAAGACATCCGTCTTGTATGCTCAGCTCTTCTCTGCATTGATAGTATGGTGTTGTCTGTTCCCCCGCAGGTGATTGCCAACCTCGTGATACATAGTTCCTCACTCTTGACAGAACAGGATCTTGGTTAGTCCACTGCTTAATCTGTGCAGCTGTGATAGGTGATGAGTGTAACTGTTCAAGTAGTAAAATTGTTTCTCCTGGGAGAGGTATATCTGGTGGACTCTCAGGCAGTGGCAATCTGCTTAACATGTCTGCATTATTGTGAGAGTTGCCTGGCTTGTAGCGGATGTTGTAATTGTAAGCTCCTAAAGTCAGAGCCCATCTTTGAAGTCTAGCTGAAGCCATGTGTGGGACTGGGCGAGTTTCACCAAAAATGTGTTGAAGAGGTTTGTGGTCAGATTGAACTGTGAACTTCCTGCCAAAGAGATATTGATGGAACTTCCTCACTCCAAAAACAATTGATAAACCCTCCTTGTCTAGTTGAGAGTATTTACGTTCCGCTGGAGCCAGGGATCTTGATGCAAAAGCAACTGGCTTCTCATTCCCATCTGGACATATCTGAGACAGGACAGCCCTGATGCCATATGGCGAGGCATCACAGGCTAATACGAGTTCTCTGTCAGGGTCATAGTGAACTAGGAGTTTACCAGATGACAGTTGGTCCTTGGCAGCTTCAAAGGCCTTTTGCTGTTTATCTGTCCAATTCCATTTGCTGTCTTGTCGCAGCAGTGAATAAAGTGGGGCAAGGGTAGTGGCTAGTTGAGGTAGGAATTTTCCGTAATAATTCACAAGTCCAAGGAACGATCTCAATTGTGCCACATTAGTAGGAGTAGGAGCATCTTTGATGGCACGAACCTTCTCCCTGGTCGGCTGTAACCCTTCTGAGGAGATTGTATGGCCTAAGTAATCGACAGAGGTGAGCATGAAGGAACACTTCTGCTTCTTCAGCCGCAGTCCTGCTTTCTCCAGACAGGTTAGCACTTCTTCCAGGTTTCGTATGTGTTCAGTCTCTGTTTTACCTGTAATGAGAATGTCATCCAAGTACACACAGGTATGCGATAAATTTTGTAAGGTGTTCTCAATTGTCCTCTGAAAAATTGCTGGTGCTGAAGAAATCCCGAAAGGTAGGCGATTGTACTCATACAGGCCACGGTGGGTGTTAATAGTCGTAAACTTCTTAGACTCTGCATCTAAAGGTACTTGTAAGTAGGCGTGTGCTAAGTCCAGTTTTGTGAAGGTCTTCCCACCTGAGAGAGAAGCAAACAAATCGTCAATACGTGGTAATGGGTAACTATCAAACTTAGCAACTTTGTTGACTGTAATTTTGTAGTCCCCACACAGGCGAACTGAGCCATCACGCTTCACAACTGGCACCACTGGAGTGGCCCAATCAGAATGTGTTACAGGTTGAATGACCCCTTCCTTTACTAGGTGGTCAAGCTCCTTCTCCAGTTTTTCACGGAGGGCATAAGGTACTGGCCTGGCTTTGAAAAACTTGGGTTGGGCTGTGGAATCAACGTGTATTTTTGCAGTTACTCCTTCTACCCGTCCCAGTGATTCTTTGAAAACAGTAGTGTGGCGGTCCAACACTACCTGTAGCGAATCTGCATGACTGATGTGGTGGATTTCGGCCCAGTCTAGTCTAAGATGACTTAGCCAGTCGCGACCAAGGAGACATGGTCCATTGCCAGGAACAACCAGCAGCTCCAGCTGTTGTTTTTGGTTGTTAACCTCTACCTGTACAGAAATAACACCCAATGGTTTAATGTTCTCACCAGTGTAAGTCTTCAGTATAGCATTTGTAGGTTTCAAAGGAGGTTGTAGGTCTTTAGGCCATAATTGAGTAAACATCTTATCACTTATTACAGACCTAGCGGCACCTGTGTCAATCTCCATAATCGAATTAGCACCATTAAGGGTAAGTGAAACTGTCAAAGGTTTATTGGTGCTGGAGGTCACGGTAAATAAATTGTATTCATCTTGATCTGAGCCTGCATCCAGGTGGTGAGTCTTTGCAGTCTTAGTGTCCTTCCTTGGAGGCACTGCAGGTGATTGTGAATTGGCTTGCTGTCGCTGCTGCTTCCGGTTCCTCGGAGCTTCGGTATTGGCTGGAGCACTGCGACATACCCTTGCGAGATGCCCTTTCTTTTTACAGGAATTACAAATAGCATCCTTGTACTTGCAATCTGGAGCTTTGTGGTTACCTCCACAGCGATAACAATTGAAACGGGGTGGTGTACGTGGTTGAAAGGGTGCTCGTGGTGTATAGTGAAAATCTTCTGATTTGTTACGTGGCTCACTTCGAGATGAGGCTGCTTGCAGATCACTAGTATTCTGTTCAGCCGTTTCCATAGACTGCGCCAGCTCAAATGCTGATTTGTAGGTGAGTTCAGGTTCTGCTAATAAGCGGCGTTGAATGCGTGGATCGTTGATTCCACAAACTATCCGATCTCGAAGCATTTCCTGTAGGAAATCACCGAAATCACAGTCTTCAGAGAGTCGTTTTAACTCAGCAATATATGTTGCAACTGATTCCCCTGGCTTGCGAGAGCGGGAATGGAATTTAAAACGCTGCACAATTATGGAAGGCTTGGGCTGGTAGTGATCTGTCATTTGTTTAACAATATCTGCCAAGCTTGTGTCCTTAGGCTCCTTTGGAGAAAGTAACGAACGGATAAGTTTGTAGGTGCGAGGACCACACACACTGAGCAGAATAGCACGCTGCTTAGCTTCACTTTTAATGTCATTTGCAATAAAATAGTTCTGTAAACGTTCAGTATAGGAGCGCCAGTCCTCTACCTGGCTGTTGAATTCTCCCATTAGTCCATGATTACTGACCATTTTGATCCTCGTCGCCAAAATATGTAGTAACCGTTGCGGAGGTAGATAGCGATTATGATAATCACACGAGCAATACAATACAACTTAAGAACAGGACAACTGAACTAGACAATTACAGAAGGTCTATTTATACTGTACAAAATATGAATATGATTAACTACATTAGCTATCTAATTACAAAACCCAAAACCAAAGAGCTAGCTAAGTAAATACAACATACATAAGTACAGTTACTATAGTCACTAATCATGTTGACCCAATATGCTTCTTTACGAAGAAGTTCTAATGTTTTGTTGAAGCCTTGATGGCCAGCTACCGGAGAGTCATGGCATTGCTGTAGGGCTTGTCTTTGAAGACTCTTGGGTAAGATTGGTACCGTTACAACTGTTCCCAGAGGTTGTGGTGTGTACTGTCGGCACAGAACGCCATCGCACAATGTGAGTTGAGACCACAACCTGCAAAATCTAGATAGTGGTGTTCTATGCCACTGGTGATAAGTTGGTCTATATCTGGGCTTCTGTACTGCTTCATAAACTATCTGCAAGGTGGGGTCTGCTTGTTGAGCTTGCTGGATGTCCTTCTTAATGGGGCCAGAAACAAACTGTGTAGCTGCGACTACAGGGGGGGCAGGTACATTGCGTGACAGTGCATCAGCATTACCATTATTGCAGCCCTTGCGGTACTTAATGACAAAGTCAAACTCTTGCATGGCTAGTGCCCATCGATAGAGCAAGCCCTCCATCTTCTGTGATGACAACCACTGAAGTGGTGCATGGTCAGTTAGTAGTACAAATGATCTCCCAAGCAGGTAATGTCTGAATTGTTTTAATGCAAATACTATTGCCAAACATTCTTTTTGTATGACACTGTACTGCTGTTCTGCCTGGTTCAGTGCTCTGCTTGCATATGCTATGACACGACCCCCTTGTTCCAGTATAGCGCCTACGCCAACAGAACTGGTATCAGTTTGCAACACAAAGACAGGGGAAGTCAGGTTAAACTGGGGGTAGGCAAGTACTGGAGCTTGAACAAGTTTGTTCTTTAGCGTATTAAATGCTTTGTCACATTCGTCCGACCAGGCAAACTGGACTTGCTTCACGGTGAGATTGTGGAGAGGTTTGGCAATATCTGAAAATCCCTGTATATATCGACGATAATACGACGCAAGTCCTATGAATTTACGAACCTCCTCCACACTAGTTGGCGTCTTCCAATCACTCACAGCAGTGACTTTTTGTTGGTCAGGTGACATCCCTGCAGAAGAAAACACATGACATAGATAGGACACTTTTGACATAGCTATGTGGCACTTACTACCTCTGAGAGAAAGATTGGCCTCACTCAGGCGATCAAACACTTGCCTCAGGTGCTGAGCATGTTCATAATTATTGGCTGAATGAACAAGTATATCATCGAGATATACCGTGACAAATGGTAAGTCCCTGAGCAGTTGATTCATCAGCCTTTGGAAGGAGCTGGGGGCTCCAGTCAGTCCAAATGGCATACACCTAAACTGAAATAAACCCATTCCCGGTCCCGGGCAGAATGCAGTCTTGTGACGGTCTTGAGGGTTAACGGGCATCTGCCAGTATCCACATTGCAAATCTAGGGTAGTGAAAATTTTAGAGTTTGCTAATTTGTCCTGTACTTCATCTGGTAGTGGTAATGGGTATGTGTCCTTTTGAGTCTTCTTGTTTAACTCTCGGTAGTCCACGCACAGGCGTATATCACCTGACTTCTTCCTAACGAAAACAGCAGGTGCCATCCATGGGCTGCAACTCTCCTCTATGATGCCTTGTTGTAACATATCGTGGATTTGTTGTTCAATCTCTTGCTTGTAATGGCCGGGAATTCTTCGTGGGGGTACTCGTATTGGGTTTTCTGTGGTTGGGATATGGTGGTAAACCAGGGTGGTAGCACCTGGTATTGATCTAAACAAGTACTTGTATTCTTTGAGCACCTCACCAATATTGATCTCACTGCAAGGCGGTACATCATAGATGACTGGTTTGTCATAGCGTGGAATGCTACATCCCTCAACAATGTCATGGTCCGAGGCATCACTTATAGCAGCTGTGGCACATCGTTTAGCTTTGGCTTCTACTGTGGCATCCCACAATGGTTGTAGACTGTCTAAATCAGATGTATTGTGCTGAATTGTGACCGGGGAGGATGTAAAATCTAGACACATTTGGTGTTTGTAAAGGAAATCAGTTCCAAGTATCACCGGATAAATCAATGAGTCCACAATAAGAAGCTGATGTGTCACCATAAAATGGTCAGTTATCTGTACAGATGCTTCAACACAACTGATAATAGGCAATGACTCCCCTGAGGCGGTGACTAACTGGATTGAGGAACATCCCTGTGATGATGGGTGAGTGTTCATAGAATCTGCTTCTGTGCGGCGCAATAAGGAGACGGCTGACCCTGTGTCAAGCATAATTTCAACGACAACTTCTCCCACTTTCCCCGTGATCACTGTGGCCTTGTTTCTCACTGTGGCCACCATGACTAGTTGTGGGCTTACTGACGGGGACGACTGCTGCCCCAGGCAGTCGCCCCCTGGCCGTTTCCCTGTGGGCAAGTTCTCCAGCCATGGCCTTGCTGTCCGCAAGTAAAACAGAGTCTTGAGTCCCGGCGTGTTGGGCAATTGTATTGCAGGTGGCCAACCGTGTTACATATAAAGCATCGTGTTGGTCTGTTCTCCCTGACTGCTGGTGGTGTCCTGGGACTGGCTTGACGTGTAGTAAGGGCTGCCACTTGAGCAGTTAACTCGGTGATTTGCTGTTGCAGCTGACGGAACTCAGTGGTAGGTTTTGGTTGAGCAGTGGCAACGGGGTTAGCTGGATTATGCTGTTCAACAGTCATTAGGATCTTTGCTCGCTCGAGTGCTGTCTTTAATGTATCTGTGGCTCCGGTTGCTCGAAGTTGCTTGCTGACCTCTTGCGGCAGACCGGTTAAAAACTGATGTAATAATAACTGTTCTGCAGTTGGTGCTGTAATCTCCGGCATCGCTTGATTTAGCAGTTGCTTTAGCTCGTGAACATACAGAGACAGTGGTTCTTGCGGACGCAATACTCGTTTGTGAAAGTCGTCCAACGAAATGAAACTCATCGGTTTGATAGCGTCGATAATTTTCTGTTTCGTCGCGGAATAGTCCTTCTGCTCCTCCGCAGTTAGCTCTAACCATACAGCTAACGCCTCGCCTTCTAGAAGGGTAGGCAACTTTAGCGCCATTTTGTCATTGTCCCATCCGTTTGCACGATTCGAAGCGCTGGAACCACTCAGAGACTTTTCCTGAGTCAAAAGTCTTCGGTAAACTGACGTGCGTTACGCTGGACATCCTCTGCTACCAATGTAATATGTGCCACGAGGTTCAATCCAAATTCTTAATCTAGTACCACTGTCACACGTGCCAACTAAATATATTCCTTACGTAATACAAATATCACGTGCATTCCTACTACACACTAATAGTTACATTTCTACATCATTAGTTCAGTCTACATATATATTACAATTTCTTTGGAGGGATATGACTTCTGTGTTTGATATTGTCGGTCCTTATTATTCTAGTTGTGATGTGTTCTCAGCAAAGTTTATCCATGCCTGTCTCCTTGACACAATTCAGCTCTTTCAGGTAAGTGATGTTCATTTTTGCTTTACTGAGCTATATATTGTTCAATATTTTGCAACAGATTCATGGGTTCACTACAAGTGCACTTGTATGTGATGGTGCATCTGCTAACATGGCAGTTATTAAATCAACACATGGTTGCTCAGGTGCTTATGGTTTTAATGCAGAACTTACAGACCCATATGCTGTGGAACCATGGTTCACAAATCCCTTTAACCCACCACAGAAAATATTCTGGTTAATTTGTCCTAGTCATCAGGTAATTGATGTATGTGTTGCTGCATAACTTTATATGCATTTCCTTCTAAATAGTTGAAGAACATGATAAATGCACTCCATTCTTCCCGTAATGAAGGTACCAAGAAGCTGACATTGGATGGAAATCAATTTGGTTGGGAAGCCATTGTTAACATGTATGAATGTGAATGTCAGCGAGTCAGCAGTGGAAATGCTAGAATGATACCGAAATTACGGGAAGTTCATATAATAAGAGATAGCTGGACTAAGTTGAACGTCTCACCAGCGAAGATAATGCAAGTGAGATTTTTATACTTGGAAAAGTGCAGTTTTATTATCCGTCATCTACAGCAAGAGCAAGTACTTGGAGAGCTTTTTGACTACATAAGTCAGAACCACCTTGATGCTGCAGAGACCAGAGCCACATTGCAGTATCTTGAGTCATGCCATAAACTTTTTGAGAAAGGATTTCTCAGCCATAATCGTATTTTAGATACAAATTCACCCATTCTAAAGTCGATAAATGAAGGGTACTTTTTCTTTACAAAGTGGCACAAATCTCTGATCAAACCAGGTAAGAGAAATCACATGCAGAATTAGTAAAATGGATAGCAAATAGGTTAATAATTGGTTTTGTTGTTTAGGTTGATGACATGATAAAATTACCACACTAATAACAAGGGTGTGTGTTGTAATTATTTAGGCATGCATGGTTGTTATACATGTAGGTGGTACATGTAGGTGGTAGTGTACCCAGTGATCAATTTTTAGCCTGGCAAAGTGAGTATGTATTTTGTTATGTAATGAAATTACTTACTTGTATATACATAGCTTGGGATTTGCTCAGAATCTGTATGTATGGATTCAGTGGATTGTGTTGTGACTTTCTACATAGACACCCAGGTTACTTCATTAGTCCCCTACGACTTTCAGGGAGTGCTGTAGAAACTTTATTTAGTCAATGTAAAAGACTGGCTGGTGGTAAACTGGAAGCTGTTAATTATGTAACATCTAGAGCAGCACAGTTGATCCAGCAAACGTTGACATCACATCACAGTGGGAGTGATTATCGTAATAACAAACTAGACATACCAGATATTGAATTGGAGCAGAAAAAATATGGTAGATGTATTAAATAATTTTTGTATCTCCCACTGCTGTACAACTGAGGGTACATGCATTACTAATTTATAATAATAACATGCTATGTATGGCTAGTGTTGCTGTGTTTTAAATTTGTGTGATGAGTTAATAGTTTATCGCGTAAATTTTGCCCTGAAATACTAGCAGTTCCTTGCTTTCTTGCAGCAGCATGTTTAAAAGAATCTATAAATTCCTGTATTCTAGTGTTACATAGCTTAGAAACCAAGGTTTCGAATACTCTTGAAACTGCAGATGATGGTAGCTCTTCAGGGTTGGAAAAGCAGTGTGCCAATGCATTCTGAAAATATCCTCTGAGTCTATCTTTGCTAATGCTGGAAACTGTCACTTCTACAAGCTTTTTACCATGCTTTTCAAAGCCTTCTTTATTGGCAATACTTTTTATAGCAACATCTACCTCCTTCAAGAACGGCAGAAGCTCTTCACAGGGTAAATACATATGGCCTTCGTCTCTGTATTTTAAGTACTCTGGAGCTTGACTCTTGTCTGTAGCTACTAATCTTTGAAGAATATGGATTTCATTTGATGTCCTCTCCTTCTGACTGAATGTGCCAGATTTCATGATCTCATAACAATTATGTAACATGCTTGCCAATGTAGCTCCACCAAACCTGTAATAAACGTCTACTGGATCACAGCTTGCAGACCCTTGCACAGGAGAAACTGGTTTCAATACATCATGACATCTACTTAACAGCTCTTTGTACACCTCAGACAGAAATACTAGCATAACAATTTTTGCAGCATCACTGTTGGAGCCATGGCCGATGTACAAGCTATTCCATTGCTTTCGAACCATTTGAACTGCCTCAGTAGACTGGTCTCCAGGAAATACATTAACGCTACTAAGATCTGTTGCCTTTTCCACTAACAGTGGGCAGCATTGCATATGCCACTGAAACTGAAATGAAATGTACTTGTTCTTCCCCTTGGAGCACTTCTCATATGTGTTGATAAACAATTCTTTCAGAAATGAAGTAACAAAGCACAATTCACTCTCTTTAAGTTGCGTACTTAGTGACCTGACAAGATTACATCCGTGTACCTGTAGCTTTGCTTTAGTTGTTTCTAAGGAGCGAGATACCAGGCTTTCCAAGTTGTGCTGCCTTATGGTTTCCAAAACAAGACATTTGTCTTTTTTCTTAATGACCTTGCGACGCCTTTTTCTAGGGGACTCGTCGCTATCTGGAGAAGGGTCCATTTCACAGAAGTCCTCATGAAAAACCTCCATTTTACTGAGCTCTTAAAATTTTGCGCGCTGTTATAATTAAGATAATTATTATAGCCTGGTCGACTCCATCAGCTGATTTCAAGGCATGTTGAACCATGTTTGTATGTTATATACCACTTTGTAACCCATTTGTAACTTAATCGATAGTACAAGAGTGGTTGTAAACATGTGATTTGTTTTCTTGTTTACAGTACAAGTGCTACATGCATGCATACCGAGATTCATACCTCGATTCATTGTATTGTAAACTAATGCCGCATCAACAGTTGAGTCTTTCTTAGAAAATTAACGCTACAATTTCTGCCAAGGTGGAGAATGGAGCGCCTGAGTGTCATATGGAGCGCTATAACATAGCCGCCATTATAAATACTAGTAGTGACTCGCCTGTGTTGCGTGCAAAACTAGAGCCTTGGTAAAAACCATTATATAGACTTCGTATAGTATGGAGGCTATAATATCTATAGTCTTATTCCTCGATTAGCAGGACCTCTAGTCCATAGATTTATGGGGGCGTTACCAGGCCGTATGCGGACCTAATGCAAAGCGCGTTATTGATATGTACACTTTTGGGGCTTCACATACGTCATAACACAAGAACAAGTGTCGTTATGTCATCACTTTACGCTACGCGTTTCTACAGGGGTATTGGGGAGTAGGATACTCTCCTCTATATATATATATTATTAACTCTTGCTTCAACTAATGCTGAAATTAAATTGAAGGCTGATACTACGGCGGAGTTATTGAATGTCTCCCAACAGCGCCTATCACTGTGTAACCCAGAGATGTCACTGGGTGGGACACTCAGGTAAATTGAGAGTAGGATACGCAAGCGGACGAAGCCTGAGTATAATGATCCAGAGACCCTACTGACAGAGTTTCATCTAGTGTAGATGGTGAGAAAACAATAGTGAGAAACCAGCAAGGTTTCATTTGATTGAACCCCAGGTTCACTCACAAAATGAGGGGGAAGTTGTAAGGCACCAATTAGAAGAGCAAGATCATGTGAGAGAAGGGGCATGCGCTGAATGCTGCTAAGAGATAGGACGTTAAGACTGAATAGTATTATAATCTAAATATACAGCCTGTAGTGATTGTTTTAATAATATAACATCCTTACAGTCACGATTTTGACTAATTCGCTCGCATGTCAGTAATGATTGTGAGCTATGTTCATGAGGTTTTTACGAATATTTGATAGGACTATCTTGTGAGTTCAAGCACTCGCTAATGCAAGGCTGAAGGCTGATAATGCATGTGGGAGTGCACCCGGTTGCTTGGTCAGATGCTGTTGTTTGCAGTTACAGCTATTGACACTTAGCAATGTTATTGTAGCTAACACAAAACAAATTTTTCGTTGCTAGGAGATAAACAAGCTAGGAGGGATGTTTACACTGTATATGCTACTCCCTCCTACCTTGTTAATCTCCTAGTAACAAAAAATTTCTTTGTGTTAGCTTCAATAACATTAGTCTTTTTGAACAGTGGCCAGTTGACTGTTGGTATGTCAGATCAACCATAAAGCTGGTCTGACATTTGGCTGGCTACTTTTGAAAAGTTATTTTCACCCCTGCAAAATAAAAGGGTCCAGTAAATTATAAGCTCATATGAGCATATGAATTCCTACGTATGTGTTTAACACTCTGACTAGCATTGTTTGTGGAGATGTCCTCTAATATTATGAATATTTAATTTGAAGGTTGACTAGTTGACTTGTAGTATTAGTGGCTATGTTGACTGAAAGCTTTTGCTTCTATTGTGGCCGGGCGCCATAAAACTCACAACGGCTGGTATTTCCTCCATTCTCGGTTTATTGATTCGATATAGTAAGAACAAATATTAGCATTTATGTACTATGTTTATAATCACATGAAGAAGCCAGTTTATATGGGATAAATTGGGATGGTCCTGTTTCGATGGATGATGATTTTGAAGAACCTGAGCACATGATTGTTGGTGCTATTAATAACCCTTTAAGCAGTGAACAGTATGAGGATTTGTGTGCCACAATAAATTTGTTGTCTCCATCCAGTTTATGGTATAGACTTGTACTTGGTTGTAATATCATTCGTCACAAGTTGTAACATTTAGCTAGTAAAACAATGTTAGTATCTGATATTTTTATAAGTTGTCAACAGTGCATGTAGGCATGTGGACTGACAATCAACATTATGTTATACATACGTATGTATATCACTGTTTTCATGTACGTATGTATACTATTACTACAGTTTTCCAATGAAATCATCATATTTCTCATATCTAGTTGGCAATGTTAACTCTACTGTGTTAGAAAACTTAAAGTCAGTAACAGATTCACTGTTAGTCAATTAAAGTTCGAAAAAACATAGCATACAGTCACGTGCCTTTTGTTACAAAAACATAACATGTATGCTTAATTATAATAATGATTAAATGTGTAATTACAAAACTGATTAAATAATTAAAACTACGGATGAGTTCCAGTCCTTGCTACTTTACTTAGATTGCTAATCACTAACACTCCTTCTCAATCTAAGTAGCTAAATAGATTTAGCAACTCCAGTTAGATGTCGAAGTTTCTTAAACTGTCTGATGGAAAGTCCCTTTGTGAAAATATCAGCTACCATGTTTTCTGTGGCACAGTAAATGTTTAATTTTTCGTGCTTCCACCAAATCACGGATAAAGTGATACTTTATATCTATGTGCTTAGTTCTTCCATGTACTGATTGATTCTTGGCTAAGCAAATAGTAGGCTGATTGTCTTCGTAAATAATCATTTCTTGAAGAGTCTTCTTCGACAAATCACTCATTAGCTGCTGAAGCCATATTGCTTCTTGTGAAGCAGTGGACAAGGCTATGTACTCTGCCTCAGCAGTGGACAGTGCCACAGTAGTCTTTTTGGTGCTCTTCCAGCTAACAGCAGCACCTCCTAAAAGGAATACATAACCTGACGTTGACTTTCTGTCCCCCACATCACCTGCCCAATCTGCATCAGAGAAGCCTGCAATCTCTTCACTTAAGGTGTTAGCTTTGTACAGCAATCCAAGCTGTCGCGAGCCATTTAGGTAACGCAGGATTCTCTTCACTGCAGTCCAATGTTCATTTGTGGGACTTGCACAAAAACAAGCAGTGCTGCTTACAGCAAATGCAATATCTGGTCTGGTTTTGGTTGAGAGATATAACATAACAAGCTCCCAACTACTGCTTGATACATTTCCTGATTGCACACATCATCTGGATTCTCACAAGCAGTAAGTTTAACATCAGGATTTACAGGAGAACTAACCGGCTTAGAATTGTGCATGTCAAATCTGTGAAGAATCCTTTCAGTATACGTTGGTTGACCAACCCAAATACTTTCACTGAGTTGATCCTGAATCACCTTTACACCCAGAAAGTGGTGTAATGGTCCTAGATCCTTCATCTCGAATTTCTGACTTAATTCCCGTTTCACTTGATTCAGTTTAGACTCGCTTTTTCCTCCAAGAATAATATCGTCAACATAGACAGCTACAACAAACCTCTCACCTTCTGAATTAGTATGGACATACAAACAGGGATCACTAGCTGTCTGTTCAAAACCCATTTCCTTTAATCGGCTGTCTAACGCATGGTTCCAACATCTGGGCGATTGTTTTAATCCATATATGCTACGTTTCAAACGACAAACCAGCTTTTCTTTACCTGGCTCAACAAACCCTTCGGGCTGCTTCATATACACTTCCTCACTCAGCTCTCCATGTAGGAAGGCGGTGGATACATCCATCTGATGTAGGCATAACTTGTGTTGAGTCCCCATAGCCAACAAGCATCTGATAGACTCAAAACGGACCACTGGACTAAAGGTCTCTTCGTAGTCTAACCCAAATTTCTGGGTACACCCTTGGGCAACAAGTCTGGCCTTATAGCATTCTAAGGTTCCGTCAGCATCCACTTTCCGTTTGAAAATCCACTTACTCCCAATGATTTTTCTGTTCGGTGGTGGTTCTACCAACTCCCAAACTCCATTCGACTGCAATGACTTCATTTCTGTTTCCATTGCCTTTTCCCATTTCAGTTTGTCAGGTGAAGATTTTACTTGAGACAGGATCTTGCTGTTCATCGGAAACAGTTGCTACAACATGACCATACCTGTGAGGCTTTTGCTTGTCTTGAGTTGAGCTCCCTCACCTCTTGAAGTGACTGTTGAATTCTCTTCACTTGACTGTCTGGGTTCAGCTGAATTTTGGGTTTCTGTGTCTGTGAAATTCTGGACAGTAGTATGTTCAATAGTTGGCTCATCATCAACCTTTAACTCGACATACTCACAAGGAGACTCCTTCTGAATTCCTAGTGTGGAGTCCTTATTGAAAACAACATCCCTGTTGTGAATGACCTTCGTACGCTCAAGGTCATACAAACGATACTCCTTCTGAGTAGTACCATAGCCAAGCATTATACACTTTCTTGCCTTAAGGTCTAGCTTGCGCCTTTCGACTTTGGTAACATGCGCATATGCACTACAACCAAATATGCGAATAGAGCTTATGTCTGGTTTAGTGCCATACCAAGCTTCATGAGGGGTAATTCTACTTAACAATTTGGTGGGACTACGATTTCGTAGATAAGCATATGTTGACAGTGCCTCTGCCCAAAATCTGTGAGGCAACTTTGAATCTGCCAACATGGTACGTACGCCCTCAATTAGCGTGCGATTAAGCCTCTCAGCAGCACCATTCTGCTGGGGTGTATGAGGTACTATCAATTCGTGTTTGATCCCTTGGGTAAGGTAAGTAACAAATTCAGTAGAGGTGTATTCACCTCCATTATCACATCGTAGAGCTTTTACCTTCCTTTCAGTTGATTTCTCAACAAGGGCTCTCCATTCTCTAAACTTCTGAAATACCTCACCCTTGTGTTTTAAAATATACACCCATATATGTCATGTGTGGTCATCAAGGAATGTTACAAAATACTCACCTCCACCAAGAGATTTGGTTCCTATTTTTCCACATACATCACTGTGTACCAGGTCTAGTGGATGGTTGGACCTCTTTGTAGTAGATGACTGAAATGGTAAACGGTGACTCTTGCCTTGAATGCAACATTCACAAAAGCCAAACTCTTGCTTCTCATCAAAATCCATTCCTTCCACCATTTTGCTCCTTGCCAATTCTTGCATTCCTTGAGCCCCCAGATTGTCCCTTTACAACTGCTCTGCTCTGAGCTTGGACAAGCTTGATGTACAGTATCATCATGATCAAGATAGTACAAACTTCCTTCTGTGTCCTACAGCCAAGAGATTCGACCTGTTGTCTCTGATTTCACATTTTAGTTTGGAGAACGTGGTAACTTTTCCATTCTTAGAGGCAGATGTTACACTTAAAAGATTGTATGCCAGGCTGGGTACCAGCAGTACATCCTGAAGTGTACATGCCTTTGTCTTACCATTTGGCAGTTTCATTTTCAGCACAACACTTCCTAGTCCTGTTGCCTGCAGACTTTGGCCATCACCGAGTACAACATTCAGTGTGTTTTGCAAAGCTTGATAACCACTGAATAATGTCTCCTGGTTGCACATATGACATGTGGCTCCAGAGTCTAGGATCCATCGGTCACGTGCATTATACTCGGATGACAGGGCATGCTGCACTACCAGACCAGTGCTCTCACTGTCAGTGCTATCATCATCCTGAGTAACCGTCACTTTGAAAGCTCCCATCTTGGTCTTTTTCTTGACTTGAACAGGCTTTGCCTGACCTTTTAACTTTGCAAGTTCCTCACATTCTTTCTTAAAATGTCCAGGCTTATTGCAAAAATGACATCTCAGCCTTTTCTTGAAACTGACAGCGAGTGCTCTTCCTGACTTGGTCTAGTATTTGCTTCCAGTGCAGTTACAAGAACACTGTAACTCTCCGGTAGACTAGCCAAGAGATAAACAACCCTGTCTTCCTCACTAATAGTTTCACCAATTCCTGACAGTTCATCACATATTACTTGATGTGCTGTTGTACTGACCCACCTTCCGCAAGCCGAAGAGAAAACAATTTCCGTTTTAGTTCTAGTTTATTCGCCCAAGTCTTACGCTGACGAGAGCATGCCATACAACTACCGGATCGGTTGGATCTGGCCCAACTAGGTAAAGTAAACTTGGCTCCATCACCAGTACAATAGTCGCAAGGGCTTTGTCACGCCTTGCTGCAAACTTTGCCTTTCTCTCGGAATTACCTTCAGGCTCCGTTTCTGTCCCATTGACGATACTCCACAATCCTTCATTGATCAGCGCTATTTTGCATTGGATCTTCCACGTGGAATAATTTGTACTACTCAATGGGACAACCGCGACTGTTTTGGATTCTGCCATTCTCGAACTCTATAACACGATGAGCATATCAGACTGTTAAGTCGTCAGACTGGGCCCATAACCACTTAAGGTCAGTAACAGATTCACTGTTAATCAAATAAAGTTCGAAAAAACATAGCATACAGTCACGTGCCTTTGTTACAAAAACATAACATGTATGCTTAATTATAATAATGATTAAATGTGTAATTACAAACCTGATTAAATAATTAAAACTACGGATGAGTTCCAGTCCTTGCTACTTTACTTAGATTGCTAATCACCAACATACTGCACACGTAGAAGCTGTCGGGTACAGGTCTTTGCTACTGAAATACAACATAGGCTCTGTTGCAAAGCCATTAGAGCAGCTTCCGTAAAAGAACTCATTATAGAGTATTATCTGTAGTAAAAATAATGCATAGATAAATACAACATAGGCTCTGTTGCAAAGCCATTAGGAGGAATATCTTCAGCTCCCGTAAAAGAACTCATTATAGAGTATTATGTGTAGTAAAAATAATGCATAGATAAAAGCATGAAATTTTTGAGATCAATTTACTGTTGTTACATACAATACCCATAGCACAAAATTTTGCCTAACCCAATCACCCAACTAGTGCCCAATGTTGATGACGTAGTCTGAGTAACAAATCATAGGGTCAACAAAATGCTCACTACAAAAGCATGCAGTCTAAGTTAGGGTTGGGCGATAACAAAAATTCCATGTCATGATTCACGATATATCATGAGAGTAATTATCATGATAATCGATATTATCACAATGTCATTTAGCTAACCAGTGACTAGGGCTGCATCTATTATGCTCTGAAAATTGCCTATTATGCTTTTTGGAATTGCTCCAATTTTGTGCCTATTATGCCAGATTTTATGCTACCCCACAATCAATTATGCTACTAATAATACACAGTTTAACATATATTTCTATAAAGCTCACTTGTTTATGAACCTCCAGTTACCTCTACATACATAAATTCTGATCTGCCACATGCCAGTGGTATAAGAGCTTCCAACAAAATTATTATAATTAATTTTAGAGGTGCCTAACGCATAGCGATTATGAAGAAGTTGTCCTTGTGAATTTCTGCTGTTGAATGGCAGTGGGGGTGAGTATATTTTATAGTTTTTATACTGTATAAATGGCACGAGTAGGTTTTAAATATGTAGTTTGTGCCCCATGCCATAAATTTTACTTGATGCTTTAGCACATCTATTATGCTAAAAATTATGCTGGCATAATCGACACAGGCCTACCAGTGACAGTATTAAATTTCGCAGTGTCTATTCATCCGGCAGCCGGATGCTAAATTACAGTTTTCTCAGCTCCTTTGGGCCTACCTCTTTTCTTTATTTTTGGCGGTAGCTTTACGTTCTCCAGACCTAAACAAAACATTAACAATTCCATGCTTCAAACTAATTCCTAACATTCTCCTTTACACAAAGCAATTTTGCATGGTAGGCTATATGTTAAGTACCATTTCTGCTTGATTCACTTTCAAGGACAATCACATCAGAAGCACAGCTAACATTATCAGTACCTTCACATTCTTCCTCTATAAATTAATGGTATAAATAGAATTAGGTATGTAGCTGTTGTGGTATTGTAGAATGCGCATGCGTGTAGCAAGAATTAAGTGATTTGAAAGCTTAGTCACGTTGCCCACCGGCCTTTGTGTATCCGGCCACGTAACAAACTTGGGAGCTTGTCCGGGAGCACCAGACGCTGAATCTTCATAGAAGCAACGAAGATTTTGTATTCGTAGTCAATTGGCTACTTGTCGCATCGCCAATTTGTCGCGGTTTGATCCGCCCAAGCTCTGATCCTTTGTACCGGGTTTAATGGTACCTGAACAGGTGTGATCGTTCTCTTGTGTTGGCGTTTTGTTGTTCTGTGTGCTTCCTTTATCGTAGGACGCTGTTAATCGTGTACACGAGCTGTTACTGTGGTGGGCACTAATTAAAGCTACTTTTGTGAACTTGTCTACTGCTTCTGTGATTATCTGCTATACATATTCAGGGTGGAGTTATGTCATTCAGTGTGGAATCATTCGTAGACTCTCCTAATTTGCCGAGTTTAGCTTCGCTAAAAAGGGCCGATCTATTGGCACTTGCTACTCATTACAAACTAGAAACAACTAGTGGAATGAAAAAGAATGACATACGAGCACTTCTTGTCGATTATCTAGTTGAGGAAGAAATTGTATCAGAAGACGAGACTGCTAGTTCCGACTACGAGGGCTGTGGAACTAAGAAGGTTAGAACTTGGAGAAAAGGAGAAAGAGCGAGAAAGCCAGTTACGCCTAAAAGAATTGGAATTTAAAGAACGTGAACTGGCCATGCAGCTGAAGATAAGGGAGTTAGAGCTCGCTGCTGCCACTCCGACTCCAGCTAGTAGACGTACGGAATTTGATGTGAGTAAGCAAATACGCTTCGTTCCCCCTTTCCAAGAGACTGAAGTCAATAAGTACTTCTTACATTTTGAGAAGATTGCTTCTAGCCTAGAATGGCCTAAAGAAGTTTGGACTCTATTGCTGCAAAGTGTACTACTGGGTAAGGCACGGGAAGCTTATTCAGCCTTGTCGGTGGATCACAGTTCTGATTATAACGTTGTTAAGTCTGCTATTCTCAAAGCTTATGAACTGGTGCCAGAGGCGTATCGCCAGAAGTTCCGGTCCAGCAAGAAGAGTGAACTCCAAACTTACGTAGAATTTGCTCGAGTTAAGGAAACATTATTCGATCGCTGGTGCACCTCAAAGGAGATTAATAATGATTTTGGTAGACTGAGACAACTGATGTTACTAGAAGAATTTAAGAGCTGTCTGCCTGTTGAGATTAAGACTTATTTGGATGAACAGAAGGTGGATACCCTTCACCAAGCGGCAGTCAGAGCCGATGATTATTCTCTGACACACAAGACAGCATTTGGAAAGACTCACCTTCGGGCCCTTGACCACTCTGAGGAGTTACCAGAAGGAGGAAATCCTCCGGCAAACACACATGGCTCTAGTTATCCATCCCATCGAGACAGAATGGACAACACAAGTGCAAACAGTTCGATTGTCTGCTGGTCCCACGTGCTTCTACTGCAAGAAAAGGGGTCACATCATGTCAGAATGTTGTGCCCTTGAGAAAAAGAATAAGACGGCTCTTGTAGTATCCTCTCCTCCTCAACCATTTAATTCCAAGTCAGAGTTTGAAGCAGAGGATTTTCCCAAGGAGTACTTACCTTTCCTATCTCAGGGCTTTGTTTCCTTTGTTGCATCATCGCACAAGGTTCCCATTGTTATACTGAGAGACACTGGTGCTTCACAGTCTCTGATATTAGAAAGTGTCTTGCCTTTTAGTTATCAATCAGATACTGGGATGACAGTTTTATTACAAGGAATTGAACTTAATGTACTGAACGTACCATTACATGAAGTGTTACTGAAGTCTAACCTTATCACTGGACCTGTGGTGGTTGGAGTAAGGCCTTCTCTTCCTGTGAGGAAGGTGAGTCTCATCTTGGGAAATGATTTAGCAGGTGGGAAGGTGGTTGTAAACCCACATGTTTCCAGTCTACCCTGTGGTGAGACCAATGAGAAAGAGGTGGAAGAATTCCCTGGGCTGTTTTCGGCATGTGCTGTTATTCAAGCAAGGTCCAGAGCTGCCAAGTGTCAAGTAGATACTGGCATTGTGGTGAAGGGAAATGAAACCCTTGAAGGGGTAGCTGACACATTTCTGGGTGATGAAAATAAAGAATGTTTCTCTATGGCTTCGGTCCCTGTCCTGGAAGACCCCTTGCATAAACCAACCAGTAAGGTACAAGAGCCCCGTAGAGCACTCATAGAAGAACAGGAGAGGGACCCAGAGCTCATCTGTCTGGGTCAGCAAGCCTTAGATGAGAAAGAAGCAGCTGTTGTACCTAATTGTTATTTCAAAAGGGAAGGGGTACTGATGAGGAAATGGCGGTCACCCACAGCACCGGCATCCTATGAGTGGAAGGTAGTTTACCAAGTGGTAATCCCACACAAGTACTGGCACGATATCTTAAGTCTTGCTCATGAGACTCCTATGGCTGGTCATTTGGGTATAAAGAAAACTTACCGAAAGATATTGAATCACTTCTATTGGCCAGGGATACAGAAAGATGTCAAGCATTTTTGCCGTACTTGCCATACTTGTCAGATGATTGGGAAACCAAATCAAAGACCACCACCCGCCCCATTGAAGCCTATTCCAGTCTCTGCTGAACCTTTCTCCCAGGTGATTATCGATTGTGTGGGGCCACTTCCTAAAACTAAGGAGGGCAACCAGTATCTTCTCACCATCATGTGCTCCTCTACTCGCTTCCCAGAAGCCATTCCTCTCAGGAGTATTAAAGCTCCAAAGATTGTCAAGGCATTGGTCAAATTCTTTACATTGGTTGGGCTTCCCAAATCCATTCAGTCCGACTAGGGCTCAAACTTTATGTCTCACTTGTTCCAAGATGTCATGGCCCAGTTTGGCATCAAGCAAATCAAGTCATCTGCTTACCACCCCCAATCGCAAGGGGCTTTAGAGCGATTTCATCAAACTTTGAAAAGTATGATGAGGTCATATTGCTTCCAAGATGGGATGAGGGTATTTCCCTTTTGCTGTTTGCTGCCCGAGAGGCTGTGCAGGAGTCTCTGGGATTTAGTCCTTTCGAGCTGGTATTTGGTCACACACCCCGAGGTCCCTTAAAGTTACTGAAAGAGAGATGGTTATCCGATGATGAACCTGAAAGTGTGCTGACTTGAATGTCTGATATACGCCACCGGCTGCGGAAAGCAAATGAACTGGCTCAAAAGAATCTTAAAGCAGCACAAGCTGGGATGAAGACATGGTATGATAAGAGGGCGAGGACAAGAGTTTTTAAACCTGGAGATCAAGTACTTGTACTGTTACCAATTCACAGCCAGCTCGTTATTGTGGACCTTTTACTATTGCCGAGAGAGTTAATGAGGTGGATTACATTGTCAACACACCTGGACGCCGAAAAGCAAGACGACTTTGCCATATCAATATGCTCAAGAGTTATGAAAAAGCAGAACAAAGTAGTTGTAAATCAGTGAATGTCATTACTCCACTAGCAGGTGATCCTTCTGATTTAACCACCGATGGATGTCCAGTTAAAGATGAGTCTAGGAGGGATGGTAAACTCCGAAATTCAGATGTCTTACAGAATTGGGAAGGCAAGCTGAGTCATCTACTCAGGGAGGAGAAGAAGGCGATGGAGTTGATGGACGAATTTGTGATAGTCTTTCCAGATGTCCCAGGTAAAACTACTTGTGCTTGTCATGATGTGGACATAGGTGATGCTCGTCCTATTAAGCAACATGCCTACAGGGTCAATCCCACCAAGCGGGCTGCTTTAAGAGACGAAGTACAGTATATGTTACGAAATGGTATTGTGAAGCCCAGCCAAAGCCAGTGGAGTTCTCCATGTGTTTTAGTACCCAAGGCTGATGGTAGCTATCGGTTTTGCACCGATTTCAGGAAGGTGAATGCAGTGACTAAATCAGATTCTTATCCGCTACCGCGGATTGATGATTGCATTGATTCCATTGGTCATGCCCGGTATGTTAGCAAGTTTGACTTATTGAAGGGATACTGGCAGGTCCCACTCACCCCTCGTGCTAGGGAAATATCAGCTTTCGTGATGCCGGATGGATTGTATGAATATACTGTCATGCCATTTGGAATGAAGAACGCTCCGGCCACATTTCAACGCTTGATCAATCAGGTGATCAGGGGGCTGGAGGGTTGCCAAGCATACCTTGACGATGTCATTGTGTACAGTAATGATTTGAAACTCACAGTTAATTTAATTAAGACTGAATTTTGCCATGCTCGTGTGGAGTTCCTTGGACATGTGGTGGGACAAGGTCAGATAACCCCTGTGGCTGCAAAAGTGGAGGCGATTTCTAAGTTTCCGGTCCCCACCAACCAGCAAGAGCTAATGAAGTTTTTAGGGATGGCCGGTTACTACCGAAAGTTTGTCACAATTTTTCCACCTTAGTGGAGCCTTTAACTAATCTGTTACAAAAGGGGACAAAGTATATTTGGTCTACTGGTTGCCAAGAAACATTTAAGAAAATCCAATCAGTCTTGCTCTCCACTCCTGTTCTTATGGCCCCGGATTTTCAGAAACAATTTAAATTGTTCATAGATGCAAGTGATATAGGCTGTGGGGGTGTCTTACTTCAAGAGGATGCACAGGGGGTTGATCATCCCATTTGCTACTACTCACGGACCACCAAAGGAACTATTGCACAGGTGAAAAAGAGACCCTGGCTTTACTACTTTCTCTTCAACACTTTGAGGTGTATGTGGGTTCTACTGTTGTCCCTGTCAAAGGGTTCACAGATCACAACCCCTTGATGTTTATTAACCACATGAAGAACAATAACCAACGATTGCTCCGATGGAGTTTGGCTCTTCAAGAATACAATTTGGAGATTAACCACATCAAGGGGAAAGAGAACATTATGGCTGACGCCTTATCTCGGGCTATGTGATTTGACTCGTTCATTGACATTTGAACTTTATACTAGGCTTTGTGATTTTTGTAGCCTATTATTCCCTCTAATTAGTCATATGTAGTAGGATTCCCTTTGTTTTGTACTGTAGAGAGTATGTATGCCATGTATGTGGGGGAATCTTTGTAGGGGGGAGTGTTGTGGTATTGTAGAATGCGCATGCGTGTAGCGAGAATTAATTAGAATAAAGTGATTTGAAAGCTTAGTCACGTTGCCCACTGGCCTTTGTGTATCCGGCCACGTAACAGTAGCTATGTAGTGACACCTTGGATTCCAATCTCCAATTGTATTTCATCACTATTACTTTGATCATTCACATCTAATTCATTAGCATTGATTATGGCCTCAGCATCGATTATGGCCTCAGAGTTGTCATCACTTGTGTTAGGTTCATGACATACTTCCTGAAAACCTATACATCTCCTCTAGGTTTTACAATTTCATTTGGCTGTGATATACCTGATGAATCTCCAGCACATGGTTCATTGCAGTCGGGTACTCCAACAACTACTGCATTACCTCCTCTTGTCCAGCACTTCCATACGCTCTAAAAACTCTTCCATCCCAACTTCAGATGCAAGAGCAGGCAGTTGATCTATTAAATATTTAGCTTTGTGAAACTTCTGATGTTGAGTAAGTATCCTTCTTGTAGGTTCTGATTGGACAGTTGTTGTCTATAAATGATCCCAATATTTTCATGCATATTGGTTAAACTTTTTACCTGATAGGATTTATCTGCCATTATGGAATCACTACCACATTTATTATCAAATACTTGCTGCACGTAAAAAGTCTTCCATCTGTCAGCTATGCCATCCTCTGAGTACAATGAAAGGCCCATTTTTTCACGTATGGCTAATACATGATGGCAAGGTAGCTGCATAGTAGTAGCAAACTTACATGAACAAGTGTCATGTGTAACATTAAGGATGCCTATATGAGCGAAACACAGGTATGCATCTACTCAATAATATCAATCGGCGTACCTTCATGTGATAAAACTGTAAATCCAGTATCTGTTTCTCTTTCACATACAACCTTACCCTTCAGTGATAATTGCTTTTCACACATAGTCAAAGTCAGCAAATCAGAAATCAGAAAAGGATTTTTCTGCATTACTAAAGGTGGCAACTGGGTTCTTCACCAAAGTCATTATGGTGTTGTGATCTCTTTCATTACGAAGGGTAGACAAGACAGCAAATATGTGATCAAAGAACTTAGACAGGTTAGCATGCTGTGAACAAACACTCTTGATCTTTCCATTTATATTTTCAAGTCTGTTATTAGTTCTTTCTCCTAAGGTAAAACTGAAGGATTTGAAACATTCAACCCATTCATCACGGATCACATGCCAATTAGAATTGAAATATGTTGTAAGTGATTGAGGGCATGTTTCTACTAAAGTTTTGTAGTGCTTGTCATATTCTTCTTCTGATGTGGCATAAGCAAGGCTTGTAAGCAACTCTAGAGCATGATCCCGCTCTCCAGGCCTCATTCCCAGTTTCTCACATGTAACTTCCCTTCGCATACTTCTTAGGGCATGAAACAAACATATACGCATAGCAACATGAGGAAATTCTTCATTAAAAACACTCCGTTCTACAAAATCTTTGTCAATTATCACAATACCTGTCTGTGACCAACAGGGATTATTAGCCTTGAATGACTGTACCATCTTTGATATTGCTTCTTTAGTCTCCAAAGAAGTGAGACACAGAGAAACTACTTCGCTTTGCCCATTACCATCCACAATAAGCAATAAATACAGGGGCATTCTCAAATCATTTAATTTGTATGTAGAATCAACCATTAACACTTCTGGATAACACTGATAGTTAAATTTATTATCTTCGCTAACAAACACATCTACTGTTGATCCTATATTATGTGCAAAAATACATTTAGTCAACAAGCCCAGTAACTAGCTACATATGTACATTATACGTATTATGCTGTGCATGTAGCTACATAGCTTTGTACCTTCACTTGCTCTTAAGCGGGTAACTAAGTGTAGTGATGTGACTACCTAAGATTAACTTCTTTTAAGTGTGTAATATAGCTACATAAGTAATCCACACCTTTTTTGTAAATAGGCACACAGGCATGCATATATATAGCCATGTAAGCACGTGCACAGTCAGTCACTAGATGAACCAGAGACCAGTCATTACATAAGCATCCAGATCACTGTCACTGTCATTACTGCTTACTTCACTTTGAATGTTACTTGTAGAGCTCAGATGTTGTTGCAACAGTTTCTTGTTCACTTTCATTTTTAAAAGCAAACGTGCCTCCCTTTTCTGTTCTTGTCCAAGCTTTCTTTGCTTTGGTAAATGATCAAATATTTCCTTCATGCACATATTAAAAGATCAAACATACATATCAGTATGGTGGCAATACTATACAACCTTGCTAGTTGCATGATTATGTTCCAATTGTACCTCAGTCACAACAAGCTTCTGGCAATCATCTGTAAGACCTAACTTGATTCCAGCCGGACAGGAATGCTTAAAAGTACTAGTTAGTAACATTGGTAATCATATAGTGAGGGAAAGAATTCATTACCTTTGACGAGGCCTAACACCTGTGCTTTCTTTATTGTACTTCTTTCCTCCAAACACACACGTCAAATGAATACTGTAATATAGCAGCTCTGGTTTAGCTCGTTCCGCTACCTTTGGCGCCCATTTCCTAGCTGCAATGAGTGTTCGAGAATCCCTATGTACCAGTTGGGTATGATTGGCACATTCAAATTCTCTTATACAATCTTTCAATTGACTGTAGGAATCAAAGGAATCTCCTACGGACAAGGACATCATCGGACGAAACACAAATATAAGGATCGCGTGACACAATAATTAATCGCATGTGCAAAAACAGGAAGTGCCGGACGAATAGTAAAAAAAATTAGCATCCGGCTGCCGGACGAATAGACACTGCGATTAAATTGTGACACAGAATGAACTGATGTTAAAATGCTTATGAACAATGAACTTTACGATAATCATGGTATTGACAATAAATATCATGCTGCCGATATTACAATATTAGAAATTTCTCTTTGATATCGATTATTGTGACACTTTAGACGATAATATCGTAATATTCCCCAAGTCGACAAATACACTCACTATACAGTAAATGGGTAGTGCATGAGTGTAACATACGTAAGCAATCAGACAGTATCATTTATTGGATAATTTTATAAGTTCATAAGGTAAGCAGATGATATTACCAGAAGTATACATATAGTATATGCCTATATGGATTTAATTACATAACAAAAGAATGGGAAATTTCACTTTTAAACACTTTAAACCATTTTAAAGATACAGTAAACTGTTTGTCTCACCAGTTTGGCTGATTTTCCAAAGTACAAATTCCTGTATTGTTATAACACAATGCCAGAGAAAGAAAATAACATAAAAACTACATGACTTGTTTTGCATACAAAGTTTTGTGACTGTCTAATACAGTACTTTGCAAAGAAAACTTCGCAAACATTTGTGAACTTATCGTGACCATTTGCAAACGTGTCATGAATGTTCACGAACGTTCATAATGGGCTCTTCACAAACTTAGACTATGATATAGGGAATTTGCAGGGTTACTAAATCACTTAGTCACTTGCATGTTCACTTAGTCACCTACACATGTTTACTTAGTCACCTACACGTGTTTACTTAGTGCCCTGGCCCACCGACCATCAAATACATTTCGACTATACTTTCATGTACAAAACAACTTTTCATTCTATGGAGTTTAAAGAATTTAAACAAGGTTAATGTTGGAGAGACCCGTGCTTATAACTAAACAGTCAAAGCAATCAAACCATATAACTAGTAACCTACTAGGCACAAAATAGAATATTGCGCATGCGCAATCAGTGCACTGAGGTGTAAGTTGTTAAGAAAACCTTCTGTCGCCAACGTAACTGGAAAAAGATGCCCCCTCGTCGAAGGACTCGCGGTGCTTCCAGAAGGAGGAACGACCCTTTATCCGTCGCTCCCGTTTTGCGTAGCACGACTCGCCAAAGAATTTCATACGCTCCCGCCCCAGAAGTGCTGGATAGCTCAACGCGCCCTCCGCAGCAAAAGAGACAACGAAGGAATCCTTCCTCTGACAGATCTACTGATCACCAGTCGACCTCTGAAGACCCTGGTCGCCCTTTAACGGATCATGACGTGCCGAGTATCGTGAAGGCCGTGCTGGACGCACTACCCGGCACCGGCACCGACTCCTCGCACGGCGACTCCAGATACATTCCCAGTCCCCAAGCTGATGTTCCTCGTAAGTTGCTAAATCGTATGTTGGCTATACTTTAACCAGTTACATGGATATAATATGATTATATCGTTGCTAGTATGTGCACGTGATGACGTGTGATATCAATTGTTGCTTGCTCCGCGACGCCGCTGCTTCCACATATTTCTCTCGCGTCACAAAATTACTCGAGCTAATGTTATTGGATGGGTCCCAGCTCTTATGCCTGCATGTCGGCTATTTTCTGGGGCTTGTCTGTTTACACTGAGGTCTCTTTGTTTAATTAACACCTTGTAGTAGTAGGCTGTACCAGCTTACGCGTTAACATGCTAAGGAATTTTTTAGGAATTTGTAAACACGGCCACTGCGTGGTAAACAACTTAGTACAAAATATCTTATAAGTGTAGCTATGTGTGCAGTTGTATAGTTGTACAGCCGTAAAAATTGTGTGTGACACCGCTCTGCTTACTCACACCTAAGACACAGCTAGGTGACCATAAAACAATTGTTATATACAATAGCTACATGTACAGCTAGAACCATGCACTTGCATATAATTAACAATGACCTGATATCGCATGGAATCAATTCACTATTAGCTAAAACTCCATAACCCGTTATTTAGCCATTGGTCAACTTCCCTCACCATCACAAATTGCTCATGTATCTCAAATTACTGAAGACCCTCCTTCATCTCAAGAAGAGACCACCCTTAATCAGCAATCTACTCCTTTTATCTCAGACAATGGATTACCATCAAGTTATCAGCAAAAAGATCCAAATGTCATTCATATCGGAGCAGCTCTTCCTCCCATTTCCGGAAAACTTATCAAGCAGATACAACAGGGAAGTTTCATTGAGATGGCCGAATTATTGCCAGAAAGTCTCGGACATCTTGTTGCAGATGACGATCAATCAGCAGTAAGCAAACCACCTAAGCGACGAATAGTTTCGGGCATTGTTGAGTGGCTGTAGTGTTTTGGAACTTACATAGCCATTATATCACGAAAACAACCTACAAGAGTGATAGATCTCCTAGCCTTATTATCCAGGCATACCAAGAGTACCAAGGTGATTGCTGGTTAGGGTACGACCGCCGTTTTAGGCATCAAGTAGCAGCCATACCCTCGGCCAAGTGGGCTATAGCAGATTCAACTTTATGGAACCTTGCATTTTTACGAGCCTGCACGTCACGTTGTAGCCACTGTTTCAGCCTCCGGAGATTGCGAAACTCTACCCAATACACACGAAGAACGGACACCCTACAGAAACCAACCCATAATTCCACCAAGAATTGGAAAACCAGTGTGCTACAGCTTTAATGAAAATCCAAAACCAGGGTGTCAACATCCCAATTGCCGTTATGATCACTCCTGCTACTGGTGCCGACATGATCCCAAAATAACCAACAAGCGCCATAAAGCCATCTTTTGTCCCAACAGGCACAAATCCCAACAGCCTCGTATACCCAAAACAGTGAACTAATGTGGACTAGGAACCAGGGATCTTATTCACTTTGTCTAATTACTGCTAAATTACTAATATGCATGATTGCAAGACAATGCTGTGTACGTACAGAATATATATGTATGTACCTGTATGATGTTTCCTTGTGTTTCATACGTATGTATACCCATGGACATCCTGAAATGTATTGTATGTGTATTATACTGATACCAAAACAGTATTCCGATTGTATTACCTATTTAGCTAGTGCATGCACATGCCCCCCCCACCCTCCAAAAAAAAAAGAAAAAATGTACGTATCCATTTTATTTTACAAACTAGTGCTGGAGTCTACACTACCAATTGATGATACAGAATATAATAATCACTCCCTACCTACCACACCTGGTTGCAAGAGTGGAACAAACATATGGAAGGCGCCCCTACACTAATGCTAGTACCAGCTTCGGCCCGCCTAATTCACACACCTCTAGTTGTACGTAAATGGTTTGAAGCCCTACAGATATATCCACTCAAAGAACTAGCCGAATTTTTCCTCTCAGGGATACAATATGGCTTTCGCATCGGATATAACAATCCTACAGCACCACTAAAGTGTGCACATAAAAACCTGGAAGGTGTCCTTCTTCACCCAGAGGTAGTAGATGACTACCTCAAAGCAGAAGTTGTCAATCATCGAATGGCAGGCCCCTTCAGCAAAAAACCGTGCCAGAATACCCAAATTAGTCGATTCGGAGTTATCCCCAAGCGTAATCAGCAAGGCAAATGGCGACTGATCACTGATCTTTCATATCCCAAACACCACAGTGTCAATGACGGCATTCCTAAGAACCTATGCAGCCTCTCTTATGTCACAGTAGACGACGCTATTGCAAAAATCATAGAAACCGGTCCTAACTCGCTTCTTGCAAAAGTTGACATCAAGCATGCATTCCGCCTTCTCCCAGTACATCCTACTGATAGGCATCTCCTCACAATGGAATGGAAACAGTCTCTGTACATCGATACTTGTCTCCCATTTGGGCTTAGATCCAAGCCCAAACTTTTCAACATTCTTGCAGACCTCCTCATGTGGATTACTAAGTAGCGAGGTGTGTCATTTTCCATGCATTATTTAGATGACTTCCTTTTGGTTGGGCCTCCTGATTCATCCACCTGTCAACACAACTTGGATATCTTTACACAAGTGTGCAATGAGCTCGGTATCCCCCTAGCAACAGAGAAAGTTGAAGGCCCATCAACATCACTCATTTTCCTTGGAATCCTTATAGACACTCATCTTATGGAAGTTCGTCTACCAGACGACAAGCTACAGCGCATTCATCGAGAATTATCAAGATGGCTTCATAGAAAAGTAGCCACTAAGAGAGAGATCCTATCCCTCGTAGGTCTCCTTCAGCATGCTACCAAAGTTGTCAGGAGTGGAAGAACCTTTGTAGCTAGGATGTACCAGACAGCAGCAAAACTGAGAGAATTGACATTCTTTACAAGGCTAAACAAAGATTTCCGTTCAGACCTTTGTTGGTGGTACACCTTCATTAGCAGTTGGAATGGACTTAGCATCCTCCGCAAAATAGCACCAAAAAGTCCAGCTGACTTTTACATCCAGACCGATGCTTCAGGAACATGGGGCTGTGGCGCATGCTCGGGTCAATATTGGTTTCAATGGCAATGGCCAAAAAAGTGAGAACCAGTAGGAATCATGGCCAAAGAACTAGTACCAATAGTAATGAGCTGTGCAGTATGGGGGCCTTACCTCGCTAGATGTACCACAATGTTTCAATGTGACAACCTTAGCCTAGTTGCAGCCATAACAAAGGGCTCTTCAAAAGACCAAACGGTAATGCACTTACTCAGATCTTTGTGGTTCTTTGCAGCAACATTTGATATTCACATAGTCGCAGAGCACATTGCAGGGGTAAATAATTCTAGAGCTGACATGCTTTCTAGAAATAATTTAACACAGTTCCATCTTTCTAACCCACAGGCGAAACAGTTACCAACCCTGTAATAACCGGACTGATTATAGTAATGATCAAGCGGATACAACTACACACACGTGCACGTACTAAAGATCATGTATTCTAATTAATGCTTACAATTACTGCGCATGTGTACATAAACATGCATTACAATAATAATGTCAGTCACTACACTCTTCCTCCCTTGGCTTTCAGGAGCGGTAATCATCAGGACAGTAACGGTGGGGGGATGGCGGTCTCTTGGCGGGTTTCTCCTGGGTGGATCTGGCTCTACTGCTGGAAGGCTTTCATTGGGCGTATTGGTGCGATCCAAGTCTAGCGTGTCTGCAAACCCATCTGAGGGACATGAGGAGTCGCCCACTGGTGCATTGGTGTCCTTGAGTTTACGGATGTGATCTTGATGACGACGGATGATTCTTCCATCCCTTAATTTTATCTTGAATGACAACCCAGTGGCCTTGATTATTTTCCCAGCTACCCAGGGAGGACTGTGTCTGAAATTCCGAGCATATACTTTTTCCCCTTCCACAAAAAACCGATTGGAGGCATGGCTATCATGGGAAAACTTTTGTAATTGCTGCTTGTACTCCACTTTCCTGCTCGTGTCTGGTTTTACCCGGTCCAAGCGTGATCTGAGGTTACGGCCAAATAGCAACTTAGCTGGGGAGATCCCAGTAGTACTCTGTGGGGTGATCCTGTAATTAAAGAGTAGCTTAGATAATCTTTCTTCAATGGTCCCGTTCCTGATATTTTTGAGCCCCTGCTTGAGAATTTGTACAGCCCTTTCAGCTAGACCATTACTGGCCGGATGGTAAGGTGGAGATTTCTGATGACAGATGCCATTCTCTAAAAGAAACTGTTCAAATTCACTACTAACAAAGCATGCCCCATTATCAGTTACCACGGTATCTGGAATGCCAAACCGAGCAAAGATTGTTCGCAACTGTTGGATAGTTAGCCGAGTAGTTGCTGCAGGCAGAGGTATAGCCTCTATCCATTTAGAGTGGGCATCAATGATGACCAGAAACATGTGACCAAGGAATGGGCCCGCATAGTCCACATGAAGGCGAGACCACGGTCGAGCTGGCCAAGTCCAGGGTTGTAGGGGTGCTACTGGAGGGGCTGGCCGAACTAGCTGACAAGCACTACATTGGTTGACTGTGTCTTCAACATCTTGATCTATACCTGGCCACCATACAATTGTACGAGCTAGAGCCTTCATCCGTGATATCCCAGGGTGTCCATCATGTAACCCCTCAAGCAACTGAGAGCGTCCAGCTTCTGGAACCACTACTCGCGAGCCCCATAAAATACAACCATCCAGTAGTGCAAGTTCGGTTTTCCTGGACCAAAATGGCTTCAACTTTTCCTCAGGACATTGCTGCGGCCATCCCAGCTGCGTATATCTCAATACCCAGGCTAACACTGGGTCCTGTCTGGTCCATCTCTGAATTTGCGAGCATGTTACCGGAGCTCCTGATAGAGTGTCTAACAATAGTACAAATTCTGGTGGCTGAGGTGTGTCCCGCGGCGTGACCTTCAATGGGAGACGACTCATGGCATCGGCATTCCCATGCTTAGTGGTGGGTCTGGCTTCCAAGGTATATTCGTAACAGGCCAAGGTCAATGCCCAGCGTTGTATTCTTGCGGATGCTTGTGCCGGAACTCCCCTGTGTTCACTAAAAAGAGAGGTGAGAGGTTTATGATCAGTGATTAAGGTAAAATGACGACCATATAAGTATGCATGAAACTTTGTTACCCCAAAAACACAAGCTAACCCCTCTCTCTCTATCTGTGCATACCTTCGTTCAGCTTCTGTGAGTGTCCTTGACACAAACGCTATCGGTTTCTCCATACCATCCGACATCCTGTGAGCTAACACAGCTCCGACCCCATATGATGAGGCGTCACAGGCAAGAATCAGATTTAGCTTGGGGTCAAAATGTACAAGAACTTGGGATGATGTCAGCAACTCTTTTGCTTTTTTGAAAGTGTCTTCTTGTCGCGGTCCCCAATGCCATGACATATTCTGCCGGAGGAGTTCATACAAGGGGGCCAAAACTGAGGGTAGGTGGGGTAAGAACTTCCCGTAATATGTCAACAATCCCAAAAAGGATTTGAGTTCCGTGACATTCCTAGGTTGGGGGGCTTCCTTTACAGCTTTCACCTTATCTGCCAATGGGTGTAATCCTTCCTTATCTATTCGATAGCCCAAATAAGCCACTGAAGAGCCCATGAAACTGCACTTCTTCCTTTGCAACTTTAGTCCTGCCCTCTCCAGCCTTGATAGTGTTTCTTGTAAGGACTTCAGATGGTCAGCATCAGTCTGCCCTGTGATCAGGATATCGTCGAGATATACAACTACCCCCGGAATATCTTTCAAAACACCTTCCATAACCCGTTGGAAAATTCCTGGGGCCGACGCAATTCCGAAGTCTGTTGTAACGGAACAGCCCCCTATGAGTATTAATAACAACATACTGCTTGCTATCTTCACTGAGTGGTATCTGCATGTAAGCCTGACTCATATCTAACTTCATAAACTTCTGACCACCTCCCAAGGTGGCAAACAAATCATCAATTTTTGGAATTGGGTATCTGTCGACTTTGGAAGCACTATTGACTGTTACTTTAAAGTCACCACATATGCGGATACTCTTTTTGTCACTTTTGAGCACAGCCACAATCGGGGCAGCCCACTCAGCAAATTGAATTGGTTCAATGATTCCCAGTTTGGTTAACTTGTCCAACTCCTCTTCAACTTTTAATTTGTATGCATAAGGGATGGGGTGTGCTTTGAAAAACTTGGGCCTGACTGCTGGGTCAACATGAATTTTTGCGCTGTAATCTTTTAGAGTTCCCAGGCCCTCACAGAAGACATCTTTGTGTTGATCTAAAATTCCCTCTAGTGTTTCCCCCTGGAGACTATTGATGTGATTCCAGTCAAGCTCCAGTTGCCTTAACCAGTCCCTCCCCAATAGGCTAGGTCCATTTCCCTTTGTAACCACCAAGGGCAGAGGACAGTGCTGTGAACCGTAGACAACATCTACTTCCATACTACCACACAATTGCAGTTGCTCACCAGAATACGTCTTCAAGACCATTGTTGTTTGTTGCAGTGGTTTGTTAGGCCACATCTTCCGATATGTTTCTTCTGACACTAAGGAGACAGCTGCTCCTGTGTCTATTTCCATCATGAGCTGCTGCTTGTCAACTGTAACTATCACTTGGAACGGCCTATTCGATGCTGAAGCAAGAGTAAACAAATTGTACTCGGCGTTCTCATTGTCAGAGGCATCATCTTCTTGTGTCAATTCGTCGTGTGTCACTTGTCGCACTTCTCTGGTGGATCTTTGAGCTGTGCAGGCCTTTCGTATGTGCCCCAACTTTTGGCAATTGTGGCACCTTGCCGTCTTGAAGCGGCAGTTTGCTTTGGTGAGTGTCCTAGCTTGGTACAACGATAGCAAGGCATGTTTCTTGTCCCTTGCTTTTCCTTCACCCACTGCACGGGCTGAACGCTCTGTGGTTGCAATAGTTGCAAATCTTTAGTAGCTGCCTCCATGGCTTGAGCTAGCGTTGCTGCTTTGCTTAAGGTTAACTGATCACCCTCTGACAACAGACGTTTTTGAATTTGATCATCATTAATCCCGCACACAAGGCGGTCTCGGATCATAGCGTTAAGCGTTTGTCCAAAGTTACAAAAGCGCGCCAAATCTCTGATTTCTGAGATAAATGTGTTAACTGACTCTCCTGGTTTCCTACTGCGGTTGTAGAACTTGTAACGAGACACGATTTCGGACAGCTTGGGGCTGTAATGGGCCGTCAACACTGCTACTAGTTCCTCGAAGGTTTTATCGGCTGGCTTAGCTGGAGCTAAAATACTACGAAGCAACTTGTACACGGATGGTCCAATGACTGTTAGAAAGGTAGCACGCTGCTTCTCTTCCGAAGTGATCCCGTTGGCGGCAAAGAAAAACTCTAACCGCTCCACATATTGCGGCCATTCTTCCACAGCTGGTTGAAACTCGCCAATCTTTCCGACTGTAGCCATCCTCGTCGCCAGATGTAATAACCGGACTGATTATAGCAATGATCAAGCGGATACAACTACACACACGTGCACGTACTAAAGATCATGTATTCTAATTAATGCTTACAATTACTGCGCATGTGTACATAAACATGCATTACAATAATAATGTCAGTCACTACAAACCCCACTCCCAATTCCGCTTCTCAACATCATGTCTCCAAAGGGACCGGACTGGACATCCAATTCCTTCAGACAATGGTTCACCGATACTATCACCACGGTATCTCCCCAGCCACCAGAACCACTTAGTTCTTTGTAAACATATTTTTTTAGTCAATAGCATCAGAATATACTACCTTTATCAATAAGCTCCAAAAGGATGCCCGAACTATGAGATGGCACCCACTAATGATACATTGGTGCTTGTATTTAAGACACACATAGCTATCCAATATTATAAACATGCTGCTATATAATTATATAAAATTTATTTAAGGTCTAGTGGGGCTTATGAAGCACTTAGAGAATCTGGCTGCTTGCATTTACCATCACAGCGTACTCTTTGGGACTATATGTATTATCCAGATACTTCAGTGGGATTTTCTTCTGCAGTTGATAAAATGTTAATGCAAGCTGCCAAAGTTGACACATCTCCTGAAAGAGAAAAGTGCATGTTAATTGCTATTGCTTGATGAAATGCATATTCGAGAAGATCTTGTGTATGACAAGCATTCAGGGGCTCTTGTGGGTTTTACTGATCTTGGCAGTATAACTATGCACTTATTGAAATTTGAAAAGGAAACTGTAGATGAAAAGCCACCTTCCACACAACTGTCCAAAATTATGATGGTATTCATGGTTAGAGGGCTATTCAACAGCCTACAATTTCCATATGCACAGTTTCCATGCTGTGATGTAAGTGGTGAAATGCTATTTGATCCATTTGGGAAGCTGTGCGTAGAATCAAAACTTGTGGCCTGAAGGTATGTGTGTTTCTATTTTTAGTTACTACTGATCACAGAGCCTTGTTATTTATAGGTACTTAGTGTTACTCTGGATGGTAATAGCATCAACAGAAGACTGATAAAATTGCATAACCCTAAAGTTCTAAGAAGTGTATAAAGTTAGAAATCCATTCACTTTATAAAACAGAGATTTCTTTTTATTCTGGATCCACCCCACTTAATTAAAACAGTCAGAAATTATTGGCAGTCAAAGTGTCGCCACCTATGGGTAAAAAATGTTGTTAATAGCTGTGTAGTTTTTTTGTCCTATTAATAATCATGTAAGAAGTACAGTACATGTAACTTTAAATAATATTTTTCATTTAGAATGATGGACAGAGCATTTCTTGGTCTCATTTAGCCAGTTTGTACAACAGAGACACAGCATCAGGGCTTGGAATAAGGATGGTTCCTAAGCTCAAACTTGAGCATATATCTTTGACATCTTTCTCAAAAATGAGAGTGGATTTGGCGGCTCAGGTTAACAATCAATGCTACAATCATATAAATTGTATCACTTTGTATGTGCCTGCATCAGGTCCTTAGTGAGTATGTCTCCACGGCACTTAAAAAACTGGTGGAGAAGAGGCTGAAGGAACATCAAAATTTGCTGATATGATGGATAAGTTTTTTGATTGCTTAAACATCCACAATTATACACATGGAATCCATTCTTGCAAAGATTTCCAAAAGCCATACACCTCTTCTGATGATGCTCGTCTTAAGGTGGTTATAACTACAGATCTTGAATTGTATTTATGCTTTTTAGTGTAGTGGCTACAAGAAGACTTCATGAAGTA
This sequence comes from Spongia lamella, assembly GCA_963930835.1. Classification (NCBI taxonomy): domain Eukaryota; kingdom Metazoa; phylum Porifera; class Demospongiae; order Dictyoceratida; family Spongiidae; genus Spongia; species Spongia lamella. The sequence continues at coordinate 6,478,968 of OZ005749.1, read as the reverse complement.
TCTTAATGACTGAGAAAAATCAGTTGAACGGCGAGAGGGGTATTCTAAGACAGAGAAAGGCACCATGGTTTTGAGACAGCCTACAAGACAAGGGCTTAAGATGGCATGTAAGTATATACATAGCGTAATTTTTAAGTTTTGGTTTTCCTTACATTTTTCATTTTCTATTTTCTTACAGCTTTGTAAGCTTAAAATTTTCATATTTTATTCCTTGTATTTTTGCCTACACCACTAAGTCAAGTAGTTGCATGGTTTATTTATGCAAGTTCCCCCTTTTGGTACAGGTAATTCATTTGTGGAGTTGGTGCAGTATCTGTTTAGCATACCACATGTAAATTCGTTTCTAAGCCAGCGAATTTGCCAAGATTCCTTGGAATGTTTTTTTGATTGTCAGAGACAAAGAGGTGGGGTGCATGACAACCCAAATGCTCAGGAATTTATGAAGAATACTCAAGCATTGAGAGTAGTCAACAGCATTGCTAAGCCCCCTAAGAGTGGAAATTGCCGTGGTGGAAGGCAAGATATAGATGTCAGCCAAGAAAATATGATGCCACTACCAAAGCGTCCCGCAAAGCTAAGAAGTGACATATTCATCCACAGGGAACCATTCACAAAATAATATAATTATTTTTAGTGGCGCTTGATCTAACGACTGTAAAAGGGATTGCAATAGTTGCTGAATTCAGCCTAGCAGTTGTGTGATTGTACAGTATGTGTGTAATGATAAGCGTGTGGCCCTTACAAATGATTTGAGTATGTTTTCATTATAAAACTGGCGCCGCGCCCTAGAAATTTTGCCTATTATGCCAGCATTATGCTTTAGTGATGCTTTCAGCTACCTATTATGCCCAAAATTATGCCGGCATAATCGGCGCAAGCCTACAGCAAGACACGTTTGTATTGTGAAAAATGAAGAAACTCATAAGGTGGTGGATCAATGTATTAAATGGGCAACTGAAATCATAATACAAACTACTATATAATATATACTATACTATATATAGCTACTACTTTATATAAACTTTACTATTGATATAGCTACTAGCTCAGTTTTTAAGCATCCATGTGGCACTGGAGTTGGCAACAGTTGGCCTTGGCCTGTTCGATGATGGGCCAATAGTTTTCCTTTTTTTCTGTCTCTTTGACTGGGCATTCATACCTTTTTAACTTACTTTGTCGAGGCACTCTTTAAATTTTGTGACCCTCTCTGATACCCAGGGTAAAGGGTGAACTTTTAATTCATTTTCTCCGTCACTATCTTCGCTGGATATGTATTCCAAATGTGAAACCTCTTCCCATTTTTCACTGTTTCTTTCAGAAATTTCCATTGCTTCAAAAGTTGCTTTTCTTTCTTGAAGTTTCTACACAAGTAGCTGGTAGATCACTATAGCTACCTACGTATATATCTCATAGCTAAAATACATAGCTAGTTTGACCATATTTGGATTTCAAACTTGAATATTTATGGCTATAAGCATAATATTAGAGGTAGCAGAATTTCTCATTGAATTTATAGCTATTTGTGTCTTGTTAGTTTGTTGTGCTGAATAAGTTCGGCTAATCATGCATAAGCTAGAATTTAAGCCCAGGTCACAATGCAAAGGCCATGTATGCTATATAATTCTAGTGAGCCAATTAAGTATATAATAGCTAAACAAAAACACCTTGGGTGTAAAAAAGTGCGAGGCCAATCAGAAGCAGCATTGCAAACAGGTGCGACCAAAAACTTTGATATCAGTTGAGGCCAAGAAGTTACTTATCAAAAATCTTTTTAACTACTTGAATGACATACAATAGTTTATAGCATATTTTCACAACTATATGATTGGCTTTGTCACTTGGCCACCTTTAATAATAATGATGGTGTGAAAAAGGTGGCCAAGTGACAAAGCCAATCATAGTTGTGAAAATATGCTATAAACTATTGTATGTCATTCAAGTAGTTAAAAAGATTTTTGATAAGTAACTTCTTGGCCTCAACTGATATCAAAGTTTTTGGTCGCACCTGTTTGCAATGCTGCTTCTGATTGGCCTCGCACTTTTTTACACCCAAGGTGTTTTTGTTTAGCATATCACCACTTTTTTGGAAACAGATGTTATTACTAGCAAACAGCAGAGAAGTAGTGCATGGGCATAACTTGTACTTGCTTAGCATACAATATTGTAAATTAAACTTTGAAGCTGAATTTTGAAAAATTCAAGCCTACAATTTTTTTTTAACTTTCACTACAGAGTGATACATCAATATAGATTGTGTATCTGAAAGTTTATGCAAATCATTTCAAGGGGGTCCAAGTTATGGAAACTATCAACCTGCAGTGTAATAGCCTTTCTCAAATACATTCAAGTGTTTACTTCAGACTGAAAGTAGTATGACAGGTAGAGCATACATGGGAGAAGTGCTGATACAAATTTGGCTGAAATCCATGAAGAAATGAGTGAGTTATTAGACTGCAACTTTCCTGACCAATCCAAAATTGCTTCCTACTCCCCTGAATATTCATTAGCTTGCAATATTACTCTATCTATAATTATAAACAAATGAATATTTTAAGTGTGAACCACATTGCTTTGATTGCAGCTAAAAATTAATTCACCAAAAATAATGAGATAATCACTTGATTTATTCCATAGTAGATCATTATTAGATGTTTATAAAGGCAGGAGTGCCAGAAGCTATTCAAAAGTGTGGGGACAAAAATACTGTACAAGCCACATTTGTATTGCAAAAAACTGATTCCTATGGGTAATATATAAAAAGTGTGGGGGCAAATGCCTCCACTGCCCCCCTATTCTGGCACCTATGATAAAAGGTAAAGGTATCCTATCCTCTATCCTATCATATCTTCTAAGAAAGCTGATAGGACAGCATCCTCATTAAAGGGTGACAATAAGTGTTAGTAGACTCACACTTTGTATAATCCATTAAGATTAAACTGGCAATTACTGTAATTAAATAACACAGGTAGAGTAATCAAATGATTAAAATATGTAATGGTCACCTACTACCTTGTCTCCTATTACAAAATGGTTTCCAGACCAACAAATCATAACCATAGCATATACCCTATAATATTTAACTTGGAATAATGCTAACATTTTACCATAATAACAACAACAACAACAACAGTGTTACCATGGAAACTATAGAATACAATACTTACATTGTTACAGTATGTTAACAGTAAGTATGTATCACAGTAATAATATTTTTAGAACTGCTTATCATTATTATTATAAGTGTGGCACGTAAGTCAATTGCTCAATGCCATATTGTCAGGCTATTTATTATTGGACACTCTGGATATGCACTTTGCTTCACTTTGCTTTGCTACCTTGTGTTCGTGCAAAATTATTAGAATTTCAAACTTGAATCATAAGATATGGTTACATTGTGTTTTGATCTACCACAATGGGTTACTACCACACACCCACGCGCACACACACATTATTGGATAACCATTGGGAAAATTTGCAATTACGTAACAAGTGTCTTTAAAGAACTCAAAAGTATATTCATGAAATGGTCTACCTCTTATAATTAGTTGCCAGTGAAGGCATTGTCTTTCACAATGATCCAGAAGCAGCAATCTTGGTGCTAGATCTTTTTGCCTAAAATACGTAAACAAAGACATTAACTCACATGTGTCATTAACACCAAATAATGCACAAATTGATATTTCACGAGGAAAATTTTCACGAATGGCATTCAATTTGCAAAAATTGGTGATATGCATATCACTAGGTGATACGCATAATTGTGTGTGGGTGGTTTTATATTTGTAGTAGAACTTAAGCCAATTTTCTGGCCAGGCTTATGTGCATTAAAGGGTTAACCACTAGTAATATTAGCAAAGTGAGAGTTTTCACATATTGTAAAATTCCCAAAGCAAAACTTGTTTTATTTAATTAAGCCATGACATCAATTATTTGTTACACATTTATTCGTCAGTTGCTCAACTGAACATTGATAGGGAAGTGAAACTATTAACATTTGTTAGCCCCCTGCATCTGTACACATGATAGATATTGTATACAAGTGAAGTGTTTATGCAATTGACCCACACACATGCTAACATGGTGGAGCCAGCTGACGAGTCTTGCCACCAAAAACATAAAAGATGAAAAGTCTTGTGTTGCAAAAACACAGCTGAACTGAAACTATGTTTACAATGAAAACTATTAATATTTAATATTGTCACAGCGATTAAGCTGAGTGGAATGATAGTTGATTTGAAGAATGAATGATTCAAGCATCATTGTTGTTGGCGAGGTGCTGCATTTTGATTTGTTGTTCAATTAATCTATGTAATGTAAATACATGTACCGTAATGCCTAGAGACTAGAGAGCACATTACATTGTTCTTATAAACAACATGTATCCACTACATCCATATGATCATTAAATTTTGCACATGACCATAATTATTATAAATTGATATATAGTTTGCTCGAGAGTACTATGTACTCTTGGTTTGCTTAATTCAACAATTACATTTTGGTTTACATAAATACCAAACTGACAATTATACTGTCTCATCACGTGTCATTTTCGTATAAATAGTTCCAAATTGCAGGAAGTGTACATGTTCCTCTGTTTCGACCATCATGAAGACAGTCCTATCTAGAGCTCAGAGGGTGGTGCACTGTTAAAAATATGGTGTGTTGGTAACACCTTTAGGGGTGTGCTAAGTGCTGTTCAAATTAGACACCCTTGTAGGGTGTACTTGAAAACTCTAAGGGTGTTGTCTTACACCATCATAGGTTTTCTGTTACAGTAGAAGGGTGTTAACAGCAATACCCACTTGGTGTAATTATACAGTAAAAGGGTGTTAACAGCAGTACCCACTGGGTGTAATTATACTCTGTAATGGAGTAAAAATATCCCTCATCACTACTTGCTATAAATAATTATTACTCTATATAATATTATCTTTTGCTTGTATGTTACAGGAAAACACAATGTAAAATGCAGCATAAGAAAAATGTGTATGTACATGGCATAAAGAGTCTGCAGTAGCCAGCAAGCAGCGTCAAGTATATTTTATCTTCTTTAAACTTCCAACTAGTTTTGATGTTGCAGGTGGTAATGGTTGCTGATCTGTAAGCTTGAAAACGTAATGTTGAAGGAACAGCAAGATGGCATTTAGGGATTTGGGGTAAACAATGTCAAAAACAAAATATGTACAAATTAAGTCAATAATCACATCCTTTGCAGAGTTTGACTCCAAATATATGGCTTGCTCACAGCAAACAAAGAATTGGCTATTTTCATCACCAACAGATGCCCCAGTAGTAAGAATAAAAGGTGCAGATTGCTCAATTTCCGAGACTTCCTTTTCAAGATCAACATCACATGTCTGCATATAAACATATAGCTAGCTAAAGACCATTATAATAAACAATAAAGCATGTCACACCAACCTCAATCTGCTTCAGGAACACAGCATTTTTTCCCACTCCTCGTGGATACAGTTGTCTGTACAGCAGTTCCAAGCAGCACATGTCATACACATCTATATAATTATAAGTATGCATGGTAAGTAAAAATTATAACATTCAACATACTGTTATCATCAGTAGCATTCTCATCTAACCGATCAAGTATCCTTTTAATAAATAAACGAGAAGAATACTCAAGCTTTGAAAGCTGTATAAGTCTGTTGCACCAATCTGACCAAGAGTCCATCAGTGTTGCCACATCATTCTCATATGACACTACAGATTTGAACTCACGGCGTAACTAAAAAGCAATAAAGCATGGAATCATCAGTTTGATTTCAAATTACATTACTTACCCATTTGTTTGTAGCTAAACATGGAAATTTTTCAACTACATCAAAAACCATTGGACGTTCTTCTCTAATCCACTGATGTCTTCTGAACTTGGTTAACTCCATAAGACGCTTAACTTCCTTATGGTTACCACTTTTCTTGTGTTTTCCAAGCATTTCCAATTGCTCCAGTGCTTCCATGTAAACATCATCATCAATCTGACCGTCATCGTCTGAATATAATTTGGCTCTCTTTGATGGCGGCTCTGTGATTGCGTTATGAGATACTGCAGTTGCTTTTTTGTTTGTTGGATAGCCCTTTCGAAAATTCTTTAAAGAGTTACGCAAACCCAACTTCCATGATCCCTAAGAGTATAGTGATGATTAGTTAATGTGACATATGTTAACTAATTACTGAAACTTACATGTGGACTCTTTCCTATTTCATCATCTCTCAAGTTAGGAAACTTTGTAACTAGCTTCCGGCAGACAGTGTTGTACTGCTCAGAAGTTGGATAAATTGTGTGTGCAACAGTATAAGTGCGCAAGATCAGGTTTATTTCTCTTCTTGCCTTTGCAGTAACCACCCCAGTGTTAATTGCTTCTTGCACGCAGCCAGAAAATGTTGAAGCATCCGGAATTTTGAAATGTAGATGCCAGTCTGATGAAGTTGTAGAAGTATCCTGAGAGGATGACCTGGAATTGGTTGTACCACTTGCTGAAGTGCTCTGGGTGAGCATCCTGGATCTTGTCAACCCATTAGCTGAACCTGAAGCAGTGTTAATAGTCTGACTTGCAGGTGCATCCATCTCATCAGATAATTCCGTTGACCTACATGCTTCCTTCAAACAATAACAACACAAGTAAATAATGTGGCTACTGTATAATATGTAATATTATAACATTATTATGTCAAAATACCTATTCTGTTATAAGTATCATACATATTTCGTTATTATGAATTCTTGTTATTATTAAATGCTTATAGCTATGTACATGCCTTGAAATGTTTCCAAGTACCTGATAACACTCTCTTAAAAGCTCTCTTACTAATATTCTGTCCCCAATAATCGGGATAAGCTCCTTCAAATCATCTTCGGAGATTTTTAAAAAAGCAGCTCCGCTGACTCGCTGGGCCACAAACAACGAAACTACATCCTCATGTAAACCCCTCTCTGAAAGAAAATCTCCAAACTCATCGTGACTTAGAGAGTCTATTACATCGTGAACGTTCCAGCCATCCATTATTACAACCACGTGGCACTAAATGATTCTGCCGCCAAAATCCAAGTGGCCAAATTAATGCACAGCATGCTGTACGTATTACGTAACTCGTTGTGTTTCATAAACGTGAAATTTTTTATTTCAATAGCTACATGTGCATGGACTTCAATATTACAGTTATAACTCCACTATTGAAAATCGATCCGCGTATACTATCTATGGTCTACGGCTTTTAGGCGCTTAGGAAGGTGAGCGAGACCATGCAGTCAGCACCTAGCTACATCGGATAACCCCCCTCCCCAAGCAAATGCTCAATAACATCAACTTTATACGTACGAACTACGGAATAACAGTCCTACACGACAAGACTATGATACTTTTAGCACTAGTTTATAAGCGCCTGGCGCTATAAAGTGGTTTGATTGCGCGTATCATTACACCTCAAACATGCAATTTGTTAACGTTATCTTAAGCAGTCTAATCATTTCAATCAATTTGTAAAATTTAATATCAAATATCAATGCTGATGCTTAGTTTGATATTCTGAAAAGTCATACCACTCTAAATTGTTAATGTCCAGCTTTCCTGCTAATAATGCTTCCTGTTGTGCTTTCTTTACCATACATCTTCTTTCTTCTTGCACTTGTAACAAACACCTGCAAACTTCCTGGTGAAAATCATCTTTAGCGGTTTTGTCAGGTATGCCAAAATTGCTCAATAGCCCACGGCTCAGGCTGAACATTCGGCAAAGTCGATCCTTTTTTGCTCCATTGGTACTAGTAGAGTGAACGGTTGCCTTAGTACTGGATTGGTACCGAATGCTTGCTCCTAAACTTAAATCAAAAAAACAGTACAAATCTACTGATCCAAATTGCTGCAAGCCGTTGATATCCATCTGAGCAGACTTAAAAAGTTTCTCCATGCTTAAAAATGAACGGGGATCTAACTCTGCTGGTTTTTCTAAATAAAATTTTATCTTCTCGACCGTTGACAACTTGATTGGCATTTAATAGGGCGCACCATGTTGAAGAAAATCGTTATAGATAACTCTGTACAGCTTTCTACTTGCACAACTCGTCACAATACTAAAAACTGCTTGGCATGCCAACCAAAACTTCAGGTTGTTGGTACACAACAGCTCAATTGTAATATACCGATAGAAAATCTGAAACGATCCCTCATTCAAGTAGATTTTTCTGTCATTCCAAGCGGTAGTTTGCGAAGGAGCCTCCATCATACCTGACACGTGACAAGTACTAGAAACAACACGTGGCTGAAGGTGTGAATGCGTTTTTATTAGAGTGAAGTTTCGTGATGTAAACTAAAAGCGCTGAGTAATTAATTTGCATAGGCTATATTTGGCTGACCAGATTTTGTGATCATGAGTGTAGAAATTGAATGTTCGCTGTGCAATACTTCGCTGCGTGTAAGTTATTCTATCAGAGACTATCTAAAGCACCTACAGCTTTTCCATGCGCATCAACCTACTTTTAAAGTCACCTGTGGAATTGGTGGATGTTGTCGAAGTTATACCAACATCAAAACTTACTCAAACCACGTCTATGGCGTGCATGATTTATCAACAACCTCGAGCTCTAATTCCACTCCGAGTGCTGGTAGCGGTGGCAACGATGACAGAAGTTTGGATCCCACTGAGTGTAGTACAGATGATGAAATTAACCCAGACAATGATTGTATTATTGAGAATGATGAACATAGTACTGAACCATCTGCTGATAACCTGCAGCTACAGAAATCATCAGCTTTACTGCTGCTTGGCTTAAAGGAAAAATACAAGCTTCCTCAAAGTACTGTTCAAGGTATTGTAAATGGAATCACTAGTTTGTTTCAACAACAGATGGATACACTGAAGTCACAGGTGCGTAATTAAAGCATTTTGCTTAGCTGTATATGATTGATAATTGTTTTAGGTATTTGAAAGATTAGCTGCAGCAAATGTAACTGTATCACATATACATGGATTAGAAGAATGTTTTACCAATAACAGTAATCTATTAAATGGTCTTGATACCCAATATCAACAAAGGAAATTTTTTGTTGATAATTTTAACCTAATTGTAAGTGTATGCTTTTGATGTGTGAATGCATTACATACACATTACATTATTATGTGCTTAATTCTAATTTAGGAGCCAACCAGTGTTTTACTTGGAGAAAGGAAGAATTGGAAAGGCAGCGGGGCTAAACGGAAATGTGTAACTAAGAAAGACTATGTTTACTATATTCCAATCTTGCAAACACTTCAAAGTCTTCTAAACAATAGTGATTTGTTATCAGAGGTACTTAACTTTTGTTGTAGTTTATACTGAGAATGTGTAGCTATCATATAATACATATGTAGGTGGAAAAGGGGCACAAGTCATTGTCAGACATAATGGAGGACTACTGTGATGGAGAGGTGTTCAAATCACATCCTTTGTTCTCAGTTCAAACAACTGCTATACAGATTTTATTCTATTTTGATGAATTAGAGGTATGTTGTCCTATAGGTACTAAAGCAAAGATTCACAAATTGGGTACGTATTTATATTTTGTATATGTATCATGTGCTACTTGTGCTAAATGTACTACTTATAGGAGCCTTTTATTTCACAATTGGTAACATGCCACCAAAGTACAGGTCTCGACTGTCATCCATACATCTGGTTGCACTGGTTAAAGCAAAATTTATTGGAAATTATGGAATGGATTTAGTATTAAAACCATTTGTTTCAGATATGAAAAAATTGGTATGCAATGCACATGTGGAACTTTTTATTTCTTTATTAATTAACACATTAAACACTTACATAGGAAAAGGGAGTTGAAATGATGATACTTGGCCAAACAAAAACAATTTATGGTACAGTTGCAGTCATATCAGCAGACAACTTAGGCAGTCTTGCCCTGGGTGGATTTAAGGAAAGTTGCTCTGCAACAAGAATGTGTAGGCACTGTATGACAACAAAGGCAGACTCTCAAACAAAAGTTTGTTTCTAATAAGTCATAATATTATGTATCTAATGCATTGTATTTCAGTTTACTGATCGCCAGTTTATTACTCGAGACAAGGTATCACACAACCTTCAATGCAGTTTGATAGCACAGGATTCATCTGGCAAGGAATCTAGAGATTATGGTGTGAATCGTGATTCCATTTTGAATCAACTAACATATTTCCATGTTTGTGATGGGTCACTTTTGCCCGATGTAATGCACGACTTGCTAGAGGGAGTGCTGCAGTATGAAGTTAAACTACTGTTACATTACATGATAGAAAACTGTTGCTTAACTCTTCAAGAATTTAATTTGAGATTGGAAAATGTAGAACTGGGTTACATGGAATTCAAAAATAGGCCAACTGCAATATCAGGCAAAACAATGAAATCAGAAGGAAATTCCCTTAAGCAAAATGGTGAGTAACTAGTCACACACGCGAACGTATGCACAGATACGTGCTCAGGGACTGGGGGTTCTACCCAAGAATTTCTGAGTGGTGACCTAAAGTTAACACAGACTGAAGTGTGTAGCTATAGGGTTGTATAATAACCACTTAATGTATCTAGCTTTGTGTAAATTATTTATGTAAAAATTACACTAGTCAGTTTTCAGAGGTGCTTGTCAGTTTTTAAAGGTGCTGGTCACTTTAAGCCATTGCTGACCAGTGTGGGCAGAACCCTACATTCACACACATGCACAGTATACATGATATATGTGTATTATATGTGTATTACAATACATATAGTTAGCTGAAGTATTCACTTGCTGCATATATTTTAGCTTCTCAAATGTGGCTTTTGGCACGCATTTTGCCATTGCTAGTTGGAGATTTTGTGGATGAAGATGATGAGCACTGGCAGTTATACTTGCAGCTGATGGATATAGTTGACCTCCTTTTCTGCCCAAAAACCTCACATGATCATGCAGTTTATGTTGCATCCCTTATTAGTGATCACCATTCTGTGTTTTGTGAACTTTACAGAGGAAAGAGTGTCATTCCTAAAATGCACTTTATGGTGCATATGCCTAAACTCATGATACAGTAAGCTTTCAAATATGCTTTTTGTTATGCTTATGTTTTAATCACATTTCAGGTATGGTCCCTTGGTACGCCACTGGACTATGAGATTCGAGGCTAAACATTCTTACTTCAAACAACTAGCCCATTCGTTAGGAAATTTTATTAATTTACCCTTTTCATTGGCATCACGGCATCAACAATATCAGTGTTATCTTAATGCTGTTGATTTACCTGATTCTGTGGATAGCTTAGAAGTTGGACCAGGTTCAAATGTTTGTTTTTGCATCCTTCATTGTCATAGATTTATTATTTTAGGGTCTACTGTCTCTGTAGAAGAACTGGAAGAGGTAGCTGGAAACAAAATATCCACTGCATTTCAGTATGTGTAACTAGCTGCTTATACTTATATTATATGTACCACGATATCTTCTTGTAGAACAAACTGGGTGAAAACAAATGGCCATGAATACAAAAATAATGCTGGTATCATTTATGATGTCGAACATGATCTCCCGATTGTTGGCAAAATAGAAGATATTTACATCATAGATGGCTGCAGAGTTTTATTCAATGTAAAATCATACTTGACATATTATCAGCCACAATTTCGTGCCTACTTATTGTATGAAAGAACTGATATACAAAGAATATTTTTGTATTTATCAAACTTGTTTATAGACACTCCTGTACATATCCGCAGATCTCAGGTTCTAGGAACGGAGACATTTATATTATTACCATATGCATTATGTACACTGTAAATTTTTCTTATTTATATATATTTCCATTAAATAGAATCATATATACACTCACTGGATTATGGGTATACCCTTGGGGTGTACATATACACCAAATTCGATGGTAATTCCTTTAGAGGTGTAATGATATACCCCAGAAAACAAAGGGTGTTCAGTAACCACCACTAAGTGTTACCATTACACCTTTTGTGGCATGGGTGTAACTTAAACCACCCTGCTAGGAGTGTAAGACAAACCACCATTTTTTACAGTGTGAAGATGGTCCTAGCTCAGAGGTCTCAAAATTGGCTTGTGAGAGCCCATCGAGTCCGAATTAATTTTGCGCCTTCATTTTTGATGTCAATCATGAAATGCACCACACATTTGAGTCAGATGATGAAACCTGTATTGGAATATGTATTTCTAAAATTGTTTATTTAGCTACCATATCAAAGCATGCAGCCATACACATGCATTATCCACAAATCAACACTTTGGTGAAGTGACCACAACGTTTCTACTGACCACAAATACTGCAGCTATTTTATGATAGCCTGGTTAAACAAAAAGACTGAACCAAGACTCTTATTCAAACCACACTGAGTCAGCTGAGGGGTTTGTGGTAGCAGAAAAATCAAAAATAAGTGATTTCACAGTAATACAAGGAATGATACAACTCGATAGAAACTTACTATGTGTTCCATGTGAGCTATCCGAGAGCAGTGCCTTCCAACTGTTCATATACCAGATGCTAATTGAACAAAGACACAGTAAAATAAAACGTTCAGCCAAGTACAGGACTTTTATTAACATGATAAAAAGTTGACTTGTGTATGTGTGTGTATGTGTGTGTGTGTGTGTGTGTGTGTGTGTGTGTGTGTGTGTGTGTGTGTGTGTGTGTGTGTGTGTGTGTGTGTGTGTGTGTGTGTGTGTGTGTGCGTGTGCGTGTGTGTGTGTGATGTGTAATAATATCAATACTGTGATAATCGTATTGCAGAGATCCATTATCATGATATGATAACAGTGGTATTTGATTATTATCAGTTAATAACTTGTACAATCATACAATTACAACTACAATATAATATCACTACAACAACGAGCGTCTTGGCACCTAAAAGTAAGTGATGAATAATCACGTGTCAGTCTCGTGCCCCACATCTCCCTTTCTAAATCTTTGAGGGGGGTCTCGTCAAAGCTCCAGTTCGAGATCGGGTCATGATAGTACTTCGTTCGGAACTTGTTCTCTCTGTCACTGGAGTTTTTCAGATGTCGCCTATTTCTCCTTACCGTTCCACTGTCAGTTTGAACGACATATGATCGAGGGGTGTTTGCTCTGGAAACTACTTGGCCTGATGTCTGTCTATTCTCTGTTGTAACCCAAACTTTACTTTTATCCAGAATAGATGGTAATGGATGGACAGCATGGCGACGATCATAATTACACTTTTGTGACTGTTTGAATTTCTGATCATTTTCTTTGAATTTATTGTAATCTGGTAATTCAGGCAACAGTTTCTCTTTTAATATGGGAATGTTTGTCCTCATCTTCCTCCCCATGAGCAGCTCTGCAGGGCTGTAGCCACACCATGGTAATGGCGTTGATCTGTAAATCAGCATTGACAAATAAGGGTCATCTGAGCGGCTTAACAATCCCTTCACAGTTTGAACCATGCGTTCAGCTAATCCATTTCCCTGAGGGTAATAGGGGCTACTTGTAAGATGTAGAAAGTTATATGCCTGAGAGAATTCTTTGAATTCTTTTGAAGCATATTGTGGCCCGTTGTCACTAATGAAGCTCATAGGAATTCCATACCTGGAAAATGTGGATTTGAGAGCCGATATAATACTGGTGGATGTAGTAGAGGACATCTTCGAGATTTCAACAAAGCGTGAAAAATAATCTACTACCAGTAAGTAGTGAACTCCTTTTAGCTCAAAGAGATCGGACCCTACTTTTTGCCATGGATAGTAAGGCAACTCTGACGATAACATCGGTTCTGTATGTGGAGTTTGGTACTGTAAGCAAGCTGGACAGTTCTGTATTAGATTTTGTAACTGGCTGGATAAGTTTGGCCACCACACTGAGGATTGAGCTCTCAGTCTGCTTCGTCGAATTCCTTGATGACCAGCATGTAACTTTGTAAGGGTATCTTGCTGAAGAGAAACTGGAACTACAATGCGTTGGTTGTAAAGTAAAATTCCGTCTGTAACTGTTAGTGATTCTCTTGCCATCCAGTATGGTCTCAACTGGGAAGTGATTTTATGTTTGGATGGCCAGCCACGTGAACAGTGATGGATGACCTGGGAACAGACAGGGTCTGCTAACTGGGCAGACTTGTAAGATTCCAATCGTTGTGCACTAGCTGGTAAGTTTTCAACTGCTGCCATTGCAAACATCTCTGCTTCTGTTTGAAAGACTTTGTCTCTTTCCTCAGCTGTTGACACCGGAGCACGCGAGAGAGTGTCTGGGGTATAAAGAAATTTGCCAGGCACATGGTAGATGGAATAATTAAATCTAGAAAGACGAAGTCTGAACCTGAGGATCCTTGGAGGTAAACTGTCTAGGCTTTTACTCCCTAGAAGAGGTACGAGCGGTTTGTGATCGGTTTCGATTACGAATATACGTCCCAGAAGATAATCAGAAAATTTGTCACAGGCTCATACTGCTGCTAATGCCTCTTTTTCGATTTGGGCATAACGATGCTCCGTTTCAGACATGGCTCTTGAGGCAAAAGCTACTGGTTTCCAAATGGTGGCATCTTTCTGCAATAGCACTGCTCCTAAGCCGAATGAAGAGGCATCAGCTGATACTTTAGCCTCCGCAGATGGATTATAGTGAGTTAAAATCACAGGTCTGGTAAGTCTGACTTTAGTTGTGAAAACGATTCTTCTTGGGGTAGATCCCAGTGCCATGAACAGTTCTTGTTCAGTAATGATCTCAGAGGTTGGGTTATCTTGGCAATGTTGGGTGAGAATTTTCCCAATTGATTTGCCATTCCTAACAGTCGTCTCAGTTCGGTGATATTTGAAGGAGTTTTCATGTTCACTATTGCTGAGATTTTCTCTGGATCAGCTTGTGTGCCATCTTTGTCTACCACGTGTCCCAGAAATTTTACTTGATCCTTCAAGAAAGCACACTTACTGCGGTCCAGCATTTTGTAGCTTCCGCAACACAGCATCTAAGCGATCATCATGGTCTTTGCGACTGGGTCCAAAAACCAGCACATCATCTATAAGACAAAGGACTCCCTCTAGACCTGTTAACAAACTGTTCATTCTCTTTTGAAACAACTCCGGCGCACTTGAAATGCCGAAAGGCAACTTATTGAAACAATACCTTCCATATGTGGTTAATTCTGTTCGTACCTTATCACGTAAAGGGATGGGGACATTACGTGTAACATATATGGCATGTGGTTGAGCATTTGCCTGTAACTTAATAGTGTACTCCCCTTGCATGGTTCCCAAACCCGTGAACACTTTTGGATATTTCTGCATTATAACAGAGCTATAATCTTCACTCACCTCAGCTACTCTAACAACTAGATTGAGGGCGAGTATAGCTCGCAGTCCCAGTAAATTAGAGTGAAGATTTTTGACTACAAAAATAGTCTGCTTTGATGTACACTGATTAGTAGACAGGGTCCCTGAGAATTGTCCCAGAACTTCCAGTTTCTGTCTGGTTGGTCCCACTAATGACCTTGAAGATTGTTGTAGTTTAACATTTGGCAACCGTTCATAAACTGTGTGGGAGATGGCTGTTACCTCAGCACCAGTGTCTAATTTGAAGGTGACCTGTTGCTGATTCAGTTGAATTGTAGCATTCCAAACTGTGTCACTTCCTGTTTGTACTACATCTAGGAATGTTGTTGTGTCTTCACCAGAATGTGTAGAAGTTAAAGAACTGGTGTCAACACTGTGTTGAGTAGCTGCTTTCTTAGAAAAACATTGTGAACTAAAATGTCCCTTTTTCTGACACTTGTGGCAAGTGGCATCTTTAGCTGGACACTTGTCTCGGCTATGGTAGCCTCTGCCACATCGTCCACATGGTTTAGAATCAGTAGGTTTTCTGTGATGCTGCTTAAACTTTGCCTTTGCTTTAACACTGTCCAGTTTGTCTGGTGTGTTTGTGGATGCTTCTGCTTTGCTGAGCACAGTTTGTTGCTCGCAAACAGCTTCCCGTTGTCTCACTGTTTTCATAGCTTTATCTAACGTCAGATTACCATCCAGCTGGAGATGCTCTGAAAGTGCTGTGTCCTTGATTCCGATGACCAATCTGTCTCGGATAAGCTCCTCTCTGAGGTCACCGTAGTTGCAATTTTCCGCGAGGGCGAACAGTGCGGTTATGAATTCCTCGGCTGTTTCGTCTTCTCCTTGACAGCGATGATTAAATCTAGCGCGTTCGAAGATAGTGTTCTTTCTCACTTGAAAAAAGGAGTCCACTTTGGCAACGACAGTGTCGTACTTCTTCCGCTGGCCAGAAGTGATATTGGTTGAATCTAGCACGCTCTCTGCCTCAGGGCCTATGCAGTACAATAGCATGCTGATTTGTCGAGCTTCGTCAGTTTCAGAGAGACCCGATGCAATCCGAAATTGTTCAAACCGCCTTTTCCAGGATAACCAGGCGTCTGGATTCTTAAAGTCAAACCTCTCGGGTGTTTGAAGTTGCACGTTCGCCATCCCACTCCTGTCACCAAGTGGTATTTGATTATTATCAGTTAATAACTTGTACAATCATACAATTACAACTACAATATAATATCACTACAACAACGAGCGTCTTGGCGCCTAAAAGTAAGTGATGGATAATCACGTGTCAGTCTCGTGCCCCACAATAACTATCAGCAAAAATGCATGTACACACACATCCACGCATGCAACACAGACACAGACACACATACATACACACATTGTTAGAATAGGTGAGGACATTTCAATTCTAAATGTAATAGCATATACAAATCATTGACAAGTCTTGAAATGAGGAGGTTAAATAGGTGCACACGTCCACATTTCAGAGTGTCCTCTTTGAAGAGATGGACAGGGTTATAGGAAGCAAGATGCTGTGTGTGCTGGAGGATCCCCATACTTTTACTGTAAAGTGATTTTTTGCATATATTGTGTCCTGTTAGCACCTCCAGCTCTGAACAGCTTCCCATGCATCTCTGGTATGGCTATTCATCCTCATTACATGATACAGTGCTTGTTGCTCTATCACTACAGACTCAACCTTCAGTGACGTCAGCTGATCAAAGTTAGAGGATACATGAAATACGCACTTCTCTATTGAATTTCACCCATTGCTCATGTGTAGGTACATAAATGATCAGTATACTTGTATCTTCTACATTAATAGTGCTGTCCTGAATGCTATCCTTGTACATATGTATGTATGTATGTATGTATGTATGTATGTATGTATGTGTGTAAGCTGTTTGCGTGTGTGTGCATTTTTGTGCATGTGTGTGCAACTGTGCATGTGTGAGGGGGCAAGTTCATGTGTGTGCATATATGTGACCAGGCCTGCGAAAGTCAACCATGTGAGCGCAAATTACACCTAGTTAGATATTCATAAATATCTTCAGGTCTAAAAGCAGTATTTTTATTCTGTAAGCTTTAAAAGATCCCCCATTAAATTCTGCAGTTGTGGTAAAATATTTAGCGTGTTAGTATAAATGGAGCAAAAGTTATGGTAAGATATATTTGAAAAAAATAGGCGATTTTTGTGCGACTAGATGGTTGATTTTTGCAGACCCGGTCACATATATGAGTTTGTGCGTGTGTGCAACTGTGCATGTGTGAGGGGGCAAGTTCATGTGTGTGCATATATATGAGTTTGTGTGTGTGTGTGTGTGTGTGTGTGTGTGTGTGTGTGTGTGTGTGTGTGTGTGTGTGTGTGTGTGTGTGTGTGTGTGTGTGTGTGTGTGTGTGTGTGTGTGTGTGTGTGTGTGTGTGTGTGTGTGTGTGTGTGTGTGTGTGTGTGTGTGTGTGTGTGTGTGTGTGTGTGTGTGTGTGTGTGTGTGTGTGTGTGTGTGTGTGTGTGTGTGTGTGTGTGTGTGTGTGTGTGTGTGTGTGTGTGTGTGTGTGTGTGTGTGTGTGTGTGTGTGTGTGTGTGTGTGTGTGTGTGTGTGTGTGTGTGTGTGTGTGTGTGTGTGTGTGTGTGTGTGTGTGTGTGTGTGTGTGTGTGTGTGTGTGTGTGTGTGTGTGTGTGTGTGTGTGTGTGTGTGTGTGTGTGTGTGTGTGTGTGTGTGTGTGTGTGTGTGTGTGTGTGTGTGTGTGTGTGTGTGTGTGTGTGTGTGTGTGTGTGTGTGTGTGTGTGTGTGTGTGTGTGTGTGTGTGTGTGTGTGTGTGTGTGTGTGTGTGTGTGTGTGTGTGTGTGTGTGTGTGTGTGTGTGTGTGTGTGTGTGTGTGTGTGTGTGTGTGTGTGTGTGTGTGTGTGTGTGTGTGTGTGTGTGTGTGTGTGTGTGTGTGTGTGTGTGTGTGTGTGTGTGTGTGTGTGTGTGTGTGTGTGTGTGTGTGTGTGTGTGTGTGTGTGTGTGTGTGTGTGTGTGTGTGTGTGTGTGTGTGTGTGTGTGTGTGTGTGTGTGTGTGTGTGTGTGTGTGTGTGTGTGTGTGTGTGTGTGTGTGTGTGTGTCCCATAGTCCCATGGTTTAAACTGTAGGACTATAGGACTGTGGGACTGTAGGATTTTGACTCTACTAGTGCAAGACTGTCTATGATAACTGTAGGACAATCCCATAGTCACATGGTTTAAACTGTAGGACTATAGGACTGTGGGACTGTAGGATTTTGACTCTACTAGCCCAAGACTGTATGATAACTGTAGGACAATCCCATAGTCCCATGGTTTAAACTGTAGGACTATAGGACTGTGGGACTGTAGGATTTTGACTCTACTAGTGCAAGACTGTCTATGATAACTGTAGGACAATCCCATAGTCCCATGGTTTAAACTGTAGGACTATAGGACTGTGAGACTGTAGGATTTTGACTCTACTAGTGCAAGACTGTCTATGATAACTGTAGGACAATCCCATAGTCCCATGGTTTAAACTGTAGGACTATAGGATTGTGGGACTGCAGGATTTTGACTCTACCAGTCCAAAACTGTATGATAACTGTAGGACAATCCCATAGTCCCATGGTTTAAACTGTAGGACTATAGGACTGTGGGACTGTAGGGTTTTGACTCTACCAGTCCAAGACTGTATGATAACTGTAGGACAATCCCATAGTCCCATGGTTTAAACTGTAGGACTATAGGACTGTGGGACTGTAGGATTTTGACTCTACCAGTCCAAGACTGTATGATAACTGTAGGACAATCCCATAGTCCCATGGTTTAAACTGTAGGACTATAGGACTGTGGGACTGTAGGGTTTTGACTCTACCAGTCCAAGACTGTATGATAACTGTAGGACAATCCCATAGTCCCATGGTTTAAACTGTAGGACTATAGGACTGTGGGCTGTAGGATTTTGACTCTACCAGTCCAAGACTGTATGATAACTGTAGGACAATCCCATAGTCCCATGGTTTAAACTATAGGACTGTGGGACTATAGGATTTTGACTCTACCAGTCCAAGACTGTATGATAACTGTAGGACAATCCCATAGTCCCATGGTTTAAACTGTAGAACTATAGGACTGTGGGACTGTAGGATTTTGACTCTACTAGTGCAAGATTGTATGATAACTGTAGGACAGTCCCATAGTCCCATGGTTTAAACTGTGGGACTATGGACTACCATAGGAGACCATAAGACTTTTTACGGCATACCTGGCCCTTACTGGAAATTTTCTCCTTAAAAAATCTTTTACAGCCTTGTTGACAGACAAATCCATGGGCTGTAATCTGTCTGTACAATTCGGAGGAACTTTGACAACTAGGATATCATTTTCTTCCAGCAAAGTGAACACAGCTGGGGTGAGCTGGCCTTTGAACTCATCATAAATAACTAGTGCTGGGTGAGTGGGATGAAGCTTCAAGTCCTTCCGCTTGGCTTGGACATAAGGAAGGATTATCTGATGGATGTACTCCTTCATCTTTTCTTCGTTGCTCCAGTGGTTTGGAGTGTATGTAATATCCCAATCATCTGGAAACACATATCTTGGCAAACAGGCTTGTGTCTTTCCTTGATAAATCAATTGTACTGGAAGAAACTCGCCAGCAAGGGAAGCACAAAAGACAGCTGTAATTTGCCGTTTGTCATTGAGTCCGGCAACCTCTACTCGCTTAGACCCTTTCTCCTCCATAGTCCATTGGGATCCTGGAACAATATTGATTCCAGTATGGTCCCAATTTAAAACAAGTGCTGGAGGAACCTTTTCCATTTCAACCACAGCTTTAATATCCAACAGGTACTGCTCTTTAAAGTCATCAAAACAGGAAGGATCTACCTTTGCAGATGTTGTGGCTTTTCTTTTCACAAAGCACATACGATCAAGCAGGGATTTGGCCCAATGTCTGGTTAGTTTGATAGGCCCTCCTTCATCGTGTAAGAGTTTTTCATTGTGGGTCCGCACGATAGCCTCTCCAGCTGCCAAGACCACTGTAGTAGTGATCGTTCCTCCCGTGCTACGAGTGGCGCGAACGTAACATTGCACTTGTTTATCCAATGTATCTCCTACTAGTAGTGGCCTCCCTCGTTTATAGCTAGGAAGAGAAGATACTACGATCTCGCCTGATTTATCGTATTCCCCATTCTTATGACATTTTCTAATCTCTTCCAGATACTTCGACTTCCACGTACTGAGCGTACTCTCCTTAACTTCAGCACAAAACTCTTTACTGTAGTGGCGAATAGCAGCTTGATTTCCATTTTCAACAGCATACTTGGCAACTTGAGCTTGTTGTACAGGGGTAAACTTCATGTAAGCTCCACTGCCTCGTTTTCCACCGCCACATTCACTCGTGCCAATATTTTTAGTGGCCCTTTCGACACTTTTGTTTGCTTCTTTTATAGCCTCCGATGGTACTTCCTTAGACAAAGGCCCATTGGGATCTGGAAGCTTACTTGAAATCTTAAAATATCGATGCAACGACATGGTGTTCCGGCTCCGCGTGGCAGCGATTAGTTGGTCGTGAATCGATTGTGGGACTTGGTTTAATTTCGAAGAGACTAATTTTCGTAGGTCATGGTTTCACAAAAATTCGAAAATAAAACTCCTTCGAAAATAACCCGTTATACGGTACCTCTTCATTGTATGTAGGATCATTTTCATGGGAAAGACTGATAGCAGAATTATCAGCTGTGCAGCAGGAGCCACTGTTAAGCTGTTAAAAAAAAATTATGTTTTTCTATATACTTGTGAGATTTCAGCCTGTATTTATAATTTTTGAATGGATTTCCAAAGTATTTTGATATTCTGGTCATCTTATGTTGGATTTATTTCAAATATGTAAATCTTAACTGTAATCTTTAGATCTTTACGAATCCTGACAGAGATTAAATAAATTGCTGTTTGTAGCATGTGGCAGACTGGGCGGACCCTGGGAATTCCGTATAAACCACTATAGCTACTTGTGAACATGATGACCATTGCACATGTCAGTACAATACAGAAGCGTAGAAATAGTGAAGCCCTGGGCAGGGTCCCTATTTTACAGCAGGGTTGAGTACAATAATTATTAGCTACCATTTATGTACATAGCTTGGATTACAATTGAGCTTGGATTACAATTGTGGCCTCCTACAACTTTCCATCTTCACAATAAACTTACATTTGTATTAATTTTATCGAGGGGTCCGCAACAAGCTATAAATCTTGTAATCGTAGTCAGAAATCTTTAAAAATCTCTGTAAATCTCAAAATCTTAAATCTTTCACTTTTATCGAATTCCGTATACTTATCGTAATTTCTCGTTTTTGTCGCGACACGTGATTCAAGCTAACACGTTCCGGGAACACGTTGCAGCTAAGAGGCGGGTACGAGCGAGGGTACAATTCTAAGTTGATCACTATAACCTATACAAGCTTTAAGGCCTCATGTACAGTGCATGAGTGTTTAATTAATACGTTTACTCCGAGGTGTCAAGCAAGCGCGCAGGTGTCACGTCGTCAATGGAGAAACCTCAACCCGAGAAACCTATCCAAGAACCGGCTGATAACGGGTCTGAAAACTTGTTTGAGAAACTGAAATTTGAGTGCGAATCAACGATGGAATCGAGGCACAGTATGGAAAGGTATGGTTCCTGCTATAGCTATAGTGTCAATGTAATAAATCACTTATATTTTTAGCTATGCACAACAAAATACACAGCGAGATGCAGAGATTTTGACTCGGATTCTAAGTCCAAATTCTGTAGGTGATCACTCAAGTGATCAGGAGGCTGAACAAAGTGGCAGTAATACTACCTGTGACGTAGTAATATTGATGAAACAAAGATTACCTGAGTACATTGTCAACTGCTTTATGTCTTCAGGATATGACGAAATGGAGGTTATATCCACAATGGATACTAGTGATAAAGAACACAATTCAATTGATAAAATTGAAAAGTTCATTCAGCGTAAGTATGCAAATAGTGCTGAACACAATCCATTTCCATCACCAGCACTTGAATTTCCGCCTGGGCACAGAATCCGGATTTGTAATTTTGTGAAAGAAGTTAAGGAGTTGAGAGAGTCATGTAGAAGTGACAAGAATGTACGTACAGGAAAGAGGAGAAAACCTGAGTCACATCCTGAGTACAATGTTCCCTCAGAAAAAAAGCGGCAGAAACATGTAGAAGACTCGGAGAAAGAGGCTGATGATCAGGAATCCAATGTTCTTACTGTCATGGGAGTCTCAAAGCAAGTAAGAAGTAGCTTGAGGAAATGGATGGCCAAACAACAGAATGATCGATTGGGACAGCTGCATGAAGGTGAACATTATTCTTTGCAAATTATACCAAAAGGTACTCCAGGAGCTTTTTTAGTATCAATGAAGTGTCTAGCATGTGGGACATCTGTCATGCTGCATCAGATAAAGTCGTCAGTTATGGTTTCTAACTGGTATAGACATGCCAAATTATGTTTCAAGAAGTAAGCAGGCAAAAAGCTTATACAATGGGTATATTGGAGAGCCTCAAAGTGAAAGTGGCAGTGACATAGCCACAGAGAGTAGCTCTAGTAGTAAAGTTTCAGATACTGAGTCACTATCAATGGCCCCCTAGTTGATTTGGGTAGCTTTAATGCTAAACAAAAACACCCTGGGTGTAAAAAAAGTGTGAGGCCAATCAGAAGCAGCATTGCAAATAGGTATGTGCGACCAAAAACTTTGATATTAGTTGAGGCCAAGAAGTTACTTATCAAAAATCTTTTTAACTACTTGAATGACATACAATAGTTTATAGCATATTTTCACAACTATGATTGGCTTTGTCACTTGGCCACCTTTATTAATAATGATGGTGTGAAAAAGGTGGCCAAGTGACAAAGCCAATCATAGTTGTGAAAATATGCTATAAACTATTGTATGTCATTCAAGTAGTTAAAAAGATTTTTGATAAGTAACTTCTTG
This sequence comes from Spongia lamella, assembly GCA_963930835.1. Classification (NCBI taxonomy): domain Eukaryota; kingdom Metazoa; phylum Porifera; class Demospongiae; order Dictyoceratida; family Spongiidae; genus Spongia; species Spongia lamella. The sequence goes on along the minus strand of OZ005749.1, from coordinate 6,455,703 downwards.
GCCTCAACTGATATCAAAGTTTTTGGTCGCACATACCTATTTGCAATGCTGCTTCTGATTGGCCTCGCACTTTTTTTACACCCAGGGTGTTTTTGTTTAGCATATCACTACTTTTTTGGAAGTAAAAACACATGTTATTGCTAGCAAAGTACTGCATGGGCATAACTTGTACTTGCCTAGCACACAATATTGCAAATTAAACTTTAAAGCTTAATTTTGAAAAACTCAAGCCCGAGATTTTTTTTTAACTTTCACTACAGAGTGATACATCAATATAGACTGTATATCTGAAAGTTTATGCAAATCATTCGAAGGGGGTCCAAGTTATGACAACTATCAACCTGCAGTGTAATAGCCCTTCTCAAATACATTCAAGTGTTTACTTCAGACTAATAATAGCATGACAGGTAGAGCATACATAGGAGAAGTGCTGATACAAATTTGGCTGAAATCCATGAAGAAATGAGTGAGTTATTAGACAAACAAGTGAATGTATAGAAAAGAGAGTTTGAAAAAAAACTTCTGGGGTTCACGAAAACTCCCGCAAGCCCCCCAAAAAAGTGTGCGATGAAAATAAAAGAAACAAAGAAGAAAAAAAACGACTGCCGCGTAAAAATTTATGTGGTGAGGAAGGCATTTATAAGGCTGTATCAGAAGAATGGCTGAATCGATGTCGATGAACTTCGGGATATTGATTCTTCAAACAATGAAGGTACTAATTGTCTAGTAAACGGGCGAATTGGGTGGGAAAGGATGGTTTGTCGTGCGTAGTCGCACAACGGGCGCCATAAAACTCGCAATGGCTGGTACTTAGGAATGGTGGCTCCTATTTCCTCCATTCTCGGTTTGTTGATTCTATATAGTAAGAACGTTGTGGGTCGGTAATAACTAAGCGATAGCTTTAATGGCGGCTTGACTAGAGCGTTTGCGAGTTTTAGGGCGGTGCTACGTGTAAATAACTCACTCAGTGGTCGCGTTGCTGCGCTTCTTCTTGGCCTCGCAACTCACTATCGTGAGTCTTGATAAATCTTCACTCAAAGAGTTGCCCAATTCTCAGCAATTACAAACCAATACACTGTCGGATAATTTTTTGCTACTGCAGAAATACGAATGAAGGTACACCAATGGTATGTTGCGATGGATGCAGAGAATGGTTTCATCTTAGCTGCATAAACAGCAAGGTTGAAAGAGAGAAAAAATGGTACTGCCAAAACTGCAACAATAAAGAATGATTTCAACACAGACTATTAAAGAAACAGCTAGCTAGTTAGCTACTTGATTATTATAGTTAGCTCATTTTTGCTTGTTAATAATGATGTATTATTCTTTAAATCTGTAAAAAAAGTCATATAAATCTCAAAAAATCCCCACAAATCCTTAAAAATCTTTAAAATCTTGAAAAATCTCTAAATCTTAAAAAATCTCAAAATCTTTAAAAATCTTGGGATTTATAAATCTTTGAGGCGATTTTGCTTGGTTGCTGACCCCCCGAATTTTATACATACAGTAAATTAACGTGTTGGCTAACCACGTAATGTTCACCAGCATATGAGCAAATATCTGAGACATGCACCTGGCCAGCATTTTGATCATAGGAAACCTTTACAATAATAAGCATTCTAGCTTGGCCTTTCAGTTCCAATTCCACAGCAAAGCAAGGATTCACAATACTCCAATGAACTTGATAGCAAATAATAACTAGCTGTATAACCTAATTCATAGTCAAGTCCTGTCAATGAATTTACCCTCGAGCTTGAGTAGATATGCTATATTAACCTCTTTTTCTTTTACCCAGCACAGCCAGCAGCCCCTCACATAAGATTAGTAAATAAAGAATGGACCGAATTTCTGGCTTCATAATGGTAAACTCTAATAAAACATACACTGCCTGAACACGACATAACTAGCATTATATTTTATTTCAGAATAATAATAAAGTACCTCAGAATTGCTGTTCACGAAGTCTGAAGTTAGTGAAGTATGCTAGAAAAGCTTCAGCAATATTTTCCTGTCTCCAAGGGCAGCTACACCCAGCTCTTTCAGCTCGTCGTCTGTTAACATGGAGAGCACCGGTCCCCTAATTCGATTTGCATGAAAGAGCTCTATTAGATCGTTCTCAAAGCCTTTTTCTTCAATATAACCGCAAACCTCTTCAACCGACCAAGTTTCCATCTCTGGTTTCTAAGCGTACAGCCGCTTGCACGAAAATTCCCACTCGCGCGAACTCGTCCAATTGGTTACCGGCGTAAGGTACCTTATACCCTTCAACATTATCTCCATCAACATAAATAAACAACCAGTGAGTTAAAAATGTCGTTATAACATGTAGAATATACACATGAATCTTTATTCACATGGAGTGTAAAATGTGTACAGTGTTTATGGCTCGGACAGAAGAACTTCTGTTGGAGCATGTATCCAAGGTCCATGCACATTCTGCTGACTTTCAAATGCCCTGCATAATGAGAGGATGTCAACGTACATATCACAACTATGGAGCCTTGAGGAGACATTTACGACAAACACATAAACTCAGCTACGGTACCTTCTTTGGGTGATGAAGAAAATCGCATCACCAGTATTGATGATGACAGTGACCTCCCTGACAGAGAAGTTGGACCACCAACTAAAAGAAGCAAGCTGAGTGGATACTGAAAATTAAGGAGACAAACAAATTGACTCAAACATGTATGGAAAATATTCTACAAGATGTTACACACCTCTGTACCTCCATAATCCTTGACTTGACTTCTGTGGTAAAACAGCAGTTGGATATGCACAATGCCACCCCTGAGCTTAGCCATGATATGATAAGTGCTCTTCAAAGTGATACCTACAACCAACCATTCAAAACAAATGCAATATTTAAGAGAAAGCTTTAATTTTGTGGTAGTGGCAATACCAATTGGATAATACACGCATAGTAAGTATGCAGGGGCGTACCGAGGAGGGTTTCCAGGGGTATCTGGAAACAACCAAAATTTTTTTAAAAAGTTAAAAATATATCTTACCAATTTATAGTTAAGCAATAGCTATAAAATATGTGTTAGATCCTACTAACAGGTTTCTTTCTTTCTTCTGGCTAACATCAAACTTCGTGCCACACGAAGTGCGTTATTTAGAATACATTATTATTAACATTGAATATTGTGGCACTCGATCTGCGTTATTTAGAATAAGTGAGGTTTCTCTTGTAGTATAATGACGAAACGCCAGAAAGGGCTTTTAGATTGCTTTTTGAGACCGAAGAACAGGTAGGTGTACCAATGTAACTATGTAGTGTGCCTGCCATGCTGTAGATTTGGTATGGTTGAAACAGCCAGTTCGCGCTATCAGGCACTAACAGCTAGTGTAATGTAGTCCTATTAGCCTTAGCATGCGTAGTGTTATTAGCCTTAGCTTCAATAGCAGCTGTAGGCTAATAGCTGGCTGTATTTAATATAATAGTACAAGTAGTATACATAGTACCCCAATGCTGCAATTGTTAGACTGTATACACAGCTACTGTACATAATTTATACATAATCCCACTGGCCAGTGGCCACAATTTGTAAAAGCCGGGTGTTACTGCTCTCTGTTGAATGGGTACAATGTGTTCTGCAGCAGCAGTAGCCTGAGTGAACGGTACATTATCATTATACTAAAGCAATTGTTGGCTTCCACTCAGTGCTTTGCCTTGCACTGCAATGGAAATCACTAGATCAGGTTCATATACCTATACCTTTGCAATTAAGTTTATTCTTTAACAATAACACTGCTTTTAGTTGCCTTGCAAGTCAACAGGATGTGCCTAGTACAATTCCCGACTCATCAGAATCCAGTGATCAGCTATAGTCACAAATCAAGATCATATGTAACCATCAAAGTATACATATATATATACTATATTAGCTCAGTGCTAATGTTTGCATGCATGAGAATGAAGTTTTTAGTACTTTAAAATGGTATAAGCTCAAAGCTTTCGCGCTTCGCGCGGGAGGGGGGACACCCCCCTCGCAGCCGTGACAGTGGCGAAGCCACTGTGATCCCACCGTTCAATTACTATATTGGTGCATGTTGGAAACCCCTCTAATAAAATCCTGCGTATGCCCCTGGTATGGTATTAAATACTCACACAGTGTCACCCACCAAGGCGGTTACATATGTACTTGACACATACTGTCATTGTGACAATGACATTATGTCACTGTCATTATGTCATTGACATTATGTCACTGTCATTAACATTATGTCACTGTTATTATGTCATTGACACATACTGTGGGATACATATTATAGGCAGCTGGACTAAAATTTTTCAGGATGAAACAGTACAATTTTTGAATTTTGAAATTCTTGTAAATCCATAGTATGCCATCTACATAATTTTTATTGTATTAGGACCCAATTCAGATCAAACTAGGAAGTGATCAAATATGCAAGACAGTCAGAGGACAACAAAAGCTTGTTGATGTAACTGATTCTTTCACATACATTCCATTGTTGCCTTTGTTACAAGCAATGATTAAGAATGACAAAATATATCAAGAGGTATTAAAAGAATTGTGTGTGTGTGTGTAGTGTGTGTGTGTGTGTGTGTGTGTGTGTGTGTGTGTGATGTGTGCATGTGTGTTGTAGACAAATGCTCTGTACAAGAGCAGCGGAACCGGTCCAGCTGGTCCGGTTTTAGCCGGACCACTTTTCCATGAAGATTCTAATATTTTCGGGTAGACCAAAAAACATCCAACGATTGTGTAGAATTGTTGCTACTTCACGGATAGGATACGTATTTAGCTACACTATAAAAAGGATACTCTAGTTCATTTAGTCCATGAATCAGTCGCGCTTACAGTAGTTCTCAGTGCACGCGCACACCACATGACACGTGTCAGTGACGACCAAGTGTGAGTTCGAGTGTGAGTTTTCATTGATGGATGCTGATTGTGCTAGTTCTTCTAATACTAATTATACCTTCAATCGATTTCATCCACTGCTTTCCAAAGCGATCATTCGGAAAGAAGAACATTGTTTTAAGGTCTTGCCAGAGCACTTGGTTTTCCAAATGGTCTTGGCTGCACTATGATGAAGTAAGTTCTGGCTGAGAAAGCTCTCAGATGGAATCTCAGAGCATGTTTTTTCAAAAATTTCCTGGGGCAATGCCCCCAGACCCCCTAGCATTCACACACTTCTCTTTAACAGCCATACCCTTGGCCGGACCTATCAAAAGTTGCTTCTGCCGCCCTTGCTGTAGTCTGTAACTATGAACACACACACACACACACACACACACACACACATTATGACAGACACATATACAAACACATGACCAGGGGTTACTCTGGCAGATTGAGACTGGTCAGGTTCACCGGCCTAGGCTAACAGCCAACCTGAGCAAAAATTGCAAGGGCTGGCTATGTCAGACTAGTGCTCACCATGGCATTATACTGCCCACATATGATAGCATAAACCCATGATAAAAAGAGCCTGTGAAACAATTAGAATACAGTGGTGTTTGTGGATAAAAGCATTAGAATAACAATGGCATCCAATGTTTTTACACAGTTCCAGGATGGAATGAATCATTACTTTGTATTGCAGAATATGTAACCGTATTTACAATCACAAGATAAGCAATGACATACAGTCACTTGTCCTGCCAAAGCCAGACCAGCCGGATCATCAGAACCGCCCCTGATGATATGCACACACAACATATGCATATGCACACACAACATACACATACACACACATGACACAGTGACACACACACAAATATTACTAAACCTCACCTTAGATATGTGATGGCCATAGAAGAAGTGATGGAGTTGTGGAAGACTATATTGATTCAAGTAGTTCCAAGTCTCATCCACTCTTTGGAGAGGATTCCAATGCAATCCAACTTCTCCTTTATTACAATGAAGTTAAACTGTGCAATGCTGTTTGGGATCTAGTAGGAAGAAACACAAATTAGGTTTGTAGTAACTGGTTACAGATACTAACAAATTACACTTTGGTGTTTTTACTTCTCACTTGGCAATTTAAAACCTTGTGTACGGTCTAGCCTAAAGGCTATTCAAATCCTTGCACTTGCTGAAGTTCCCAAAATTTCTAAATATGGCATAGCAAAGATACTCCAGGCTATTGTTGAAGATATTGCCACGCTTGAGCAGGTATAATTTGAATTGATGTGTGTAGATATGTAATATCAGTACTTTTAAAGGGAGTGACATTTATAACCTGTAAAGGTGAGACTAAACTAAGAGGAAGTCTAGTATCCCTATCAGCTGACTATCTTGGAAGCCACTTTATCGGCGGTTTTAAAGGTAGCTGCACAGCATCAAGACCTTGTCGCCACTGTACAGTAGAGTATGCAGATATGAAGAATCAAGTTAGTTCAGAAATAAGATAACAGCAGAAAAGATAAACACAAAGTGCCTGCACTTTACTTCCCATACGTAGTTCATACAGTTCGAAAGTATCCTTACAAAATATTACAAGAATTTGATAGGCTATTAACAGGGATCTATTTCTCCAAGGGGTCAGTTACGCAGCAAAATCGTCTATAAATTTTGAAATTTGAGTAAAATTTCTAATTTCCAACATCAAATCTGAAATTTTATTATTTCTATTATAATAAGTGCACCTTTGAGTTATGTCAGCACTCTGAGTCTGCATGGTGTGTCTCAGTTTGTAAGAAGGGAGTAACTACGTAAGTATATTCAAACATCACGATCCGTCAATACTGCTTTACCATTTATGGGTTAAAGGTAAATGCTAGTCATACAGCACCAGACATAAAATTGACAGGGCAGAGATGCATCACTGGTAGCCAAGAGACTAAATGAATGAGAGGACTGAAATATGAATTTACTGAATCATTTAATTTGGGATTTTTATGTACAGCCGAGATTTTTAATATATATATGTATGTATGTATGTATGTATGTATGTATGCTTACTATATTGTTGTAAGAAATATACATGAAACAATTTTACTAAAGGCGTCTTTGTTAGTAATGGCTGGTATTTTTCATGGTTTGACTTATATGGACTAATCTAGGCCTTATATACCTTATGTTCCAGCTTAGCTATAATATATAACTATTCCCTGAAGGCTAGACTAGGAGATAGGGTGGACTATGCTGGAGTTACATATATTTCTGGTACTGTATCTTATCACTCACACAGTAACTATAACTGAAATCCCCAAAGATATGAAGAACCTGGCATAAATATCTAACACACTGACAGTCATCAATAATAATAATGACTAATCCTAATAACAATAATGACTAATCCTAAAAACAATAATGACTAATCCTAACTAGTCGTGCTCTTTAATTGGTGTAGAATCACATTGGTGCCCTCGATAAATTCATATTTTTGGCAGGATTTTGTAAAATTGCACAAGCCGTGAAGAAAATTCATGTCAAGTTTTAAAATATAAGCAGCACTGGTGTCCTTCATTGCCACTAACAATCCATACATCCGTACCTTGTATACAATCTTTCCCAACTGCAATGCCATCGTAATTAATTTGGTTCCTGCACCATACATATCATACACACACTGCATTGTCAAGTTCTTTATTTTTAACCTCAAACGCACAACCACTTGTAATTACCCTTTCAATAATTGGCAATACATCTGAACTGTCTTCTTCATGAACTGTTACCGTAAAACCCACAAGCATGTTGGTAAATACAGTGCTGGGATAATAAATAAGACAATCAGGTTTACTGGTCGAAAATTCACAAACGTTTGGCACAATTTGTTTATTGATTTTGTCCTCTTCTACAATAAATCCTTGATGTCGCAACTTGGCTTCAATTTGCTTAAACACCCAGCTATTGAACTGGACTTCCTTGTCAACTTTTACTGTTAATATGTCCTTATCAATGGCACTTCTGTCAAATAACGACATGATTCCAGAAACAGAACTTCCTCCACCGTACCACATTTCCACCACTGCCGTTCTTGTTTTGCTTATAAAAGATTCAAAGGCATCATTAGGGATAAGCTCTGAAGTGAAGAAGTTTATCTTGTGGCTTACATAAGAGGTGTCGGTTGGGCAGTTGCTCAGCCCTAACCACTCAATTGTTGGAACAAGAGTCAGTTTATATGATCCAACACCTGTCGCACTGCTTGCCGCAACTGTCTCCCTGGTTGTTCGTATAAAACAACAATGGGTGTCACCACAAAATGCTATATATGACTCATCCTGATGTTCAGGCTGTTTCCAATACTTCGTTCCGCTTTGTAAATTCATCTTTATTCTCTGGTCTTCTAAGTCACACGCAACAGAAGTTTGTATAGACATTTGAATCCTATTAAACTTCAAGTCATATGTGTAATGGTCATGATGTGTCATTGTCTAATCTCTGCAACAAAAATCACTATTAATTTAACATCAAGAAAAACAAGAATTATGAAGTAACCTACCGTGAAGGTGTTCTGATTTGTCTAGAAAAACAAGAATTAGGAAGTAACCGTTAAGAGGATTTGTCTTATCACTATACAATCCAAGACGGTAACCATCCAAGACTGATTAATAGGCCAAACTGGGTAATTGCCCACCACTAAAATCAAGTGAGCAAAGACTCATCAATAAGTAACACAGCAATGTACATAATACAATTTTTATATTTGATAGGTGTCATACGGTTGTTATCATGACAACTGCATGGCAACAAATCCGCTGTTTAATGTGCCATCCATCAACAAATGGTATAATAATTAAAATATCACTCAATAAAAGTGATTAGTTGGCAAAAATGCGGGAATAAACAAATTCAAAACTCTATACCTCTAATCTTCTCCATTGCGTGCTTCCTTTTGAACTTCTGCAAGATCCTGTGATAACCCCTACCTCTAAACTGCCACACACCTCAGCAGGCTACATTGGATCACATGATCACACCATATTGATCACATGATCAACCAGTAGATTTTGCAACACTTCTTAATTAAAGAGCAGCAGCTTGGTCATCGACTGTTGGCACAACAGCCTGTACTGCAAGCATTCTGAGCATTTTGCAGATACTGAAATTTTTGAAATATCAAATTTTTTTGCAAACCACTGTGAATATGTGTAAAACCGGTTACAACAACATGACTTTCACCATTGTTGAGCAAAAAATTGCATGGGAATATATTGAGGCATACCAGAGATATAGTGGTTTTACTTAAAACAGCGTAAAACAGCTTATTTCCAGCTATTGAAATTTTGAAAAATTAATTTTTGCTGCAATCCACTATGAATACGAATTAAACTGTCTTTCACTACCGTAGTGCAAAAAATTGTTTGGGAATACATTGAGGCATACCAGAGATATAGTGATTTTACTTAAAACAGCATAAAACAGCTTATTTTAAGTATTTTGGGCATTTTCCAGCTATTGAAATTTTTGAAAAAATAATTTTTGCTGCAAACCACTGTGAATATGTGTAAAACTGGTCACAACAACATGTGTTTCACTACCTTAGTGCAAAAAATTGCATGGGAGTACCTTGAGGCATACCTGAGATACACAGATTTTGCTTAAAACAGCTTATTTTAAGCATTCTGAGCATTTTGCAGATACTGAAATTTTTGAAATATCAAAATTTGATGCAAACCACTGTGAATATGTGTAAAACCGGTCACAACAACATGACTTTCACCACTGTTGAGCAACAAATTGCATGGGATTACATTGAGGCATACCAGAGATATAACGATTTTACTTAAAACAGCTTATTTTAAGCATTTTGAGCATTTTCCAGCCATTGAAATTTTTGAAAAAATAATTTTTACTGCAAACCACTGTGAAAATGAGTAGAACTGATCACAACAACATGTCTTTCACTACCGTAGTGCGAAAAATTCCATAGGAATACCTTGAGGGATACCAGAGATATAGTGATTTTACTTAAAACAGCATAAAACAGCTTATTTTAAGCATTTTTAGCATTTTTAGCTATTGAAATTTTTGAAAAATTAATTTTTGATGCAAACCACTGTGAATATGAGTAAAACTGGTCACAACAACATGTATTGCAGTACTGTAGTTCAAAAAATTGTATGGAAATACCTTGAGGCATACCAGAGATACACTGATTTTGCTTAAAACAGCTTTTTTTGAAATATCAAAATTTGTTGCAAACCACTGTGAATATGTGTAAAACCGGTCACAACAACATGACTTTCACCACTGTTGAGTAAAAGTTGCATAGGAATACATTGAGGCATACCAGAGATATAGTGATTGTACTTAAAACAGCATAAAACAGCTTATTTTAAGCATTTTGAGCATTTTCCAGCTATTGAAATTTTTGAAAAAATAATTTTTGCTGCAAACCACTGTGAATATTTGTAAAACTGGTCACAACAACATGTCTTTCACTACCTTAGTGCAAAAAATTGCATGTGAATACCTTGAGGCATACCTGAGATACACTGAGTTTGCTTAAAACATTCTGAGCATTTTGCAGATACTGAAATTTTTGAAAACTAAAAATATGCTGCAAACCAATGTGAATACGTGTAAAACTGGTCACAACAACTTGACTTTCACCACTGTTGAGCAAAAAATTGCATGCGAATACATTGAGGCATACCTGAGATAGAGTGATTTTGCTTAAAACAGCTTAAACCAGCCTATTTTAAGCATTTTGAGCATTTTCCAGCTATTGAAATTTTTGAAAAATTAATTTTTGCTGCAAACCACTATGAATACGAGTAAGACTGGTCTCAACAACATGTCTTTCACTACCGTAGTGCAAAAAATTGAATGGGAATACATTGAGGCATAGTGGTTTTACTTAAAACAGCACAAAACAGCTTATTTTAAGCATTTTGAGTATTTTTCAGCTATTGAAATTTTTGAAAAAATAATTTTTGCTGCAAACCACTGTGAATATGTGTAAAACTGGTCACAACAACATGTCTTTCACTACCTTAGTGCAAAAAATTGCATGGGAACACCTTGAGGCATACCTGAGATACACTGATTTTGCTTAAAACAGCTAACCACTGATATATATCTACACCAGTACGAGTATCAATTTCGGCATCATCAATAACATCTGTTACTGGTGTATCTTTGGCCCATAATACCAGTACAAACAACCATTTCTGCAAAGATAATTTGGATTTTGAGAAGCTTCCTTCTCTTATACTCTTCCACCCTTTGCATTGCCTGCACCACCAACTGTAGCCATCAGATACATCACTGCGGGGCCTCTCTTCCATGGCTACTCCACACCTGTTCAGTATCTAGTGGCTATATCAGCAAGCAATTACTTAGCAAGTACAGTTACATCATGAAGCTAAAAGGTGGTGTTGTCTAAGAAAGTCTATGATTCCTTTATTCCCTCCAAAAAGAATTGGACCAAGTTCCAAAATAGACATTTTGTAAGTGAATTCCCGCCACTTGCACCAATATTGATCACGTGATGTGTTGCAGTAATTGTTATTTACCAGTGATCTTGTATATTGTAGCTACTATATTATCAAGACTCACGATAGTGAGTCGCGAGGCCAAGAAGAAGCAGCATACGCGACCACTGAGTGAGTTATTTATACATAGAACGCTCTAACTAAGCTGCCATGAAAACTATCGCTTAGTTATCACAGAGCCACAATGTTCTTACTATATAGAATCAATAAACCGAGAATGGATGAAGTCGGTGCCACCATTCCCAGCCATTGCGAGTTTGATGGCGCCGTTCGTGCGCCCACATCCGACGAACCATCCCTTCCCACCCGATTTGCCCGTTACTCGAGAATTAGTACCTTCATTGTTTGAAGAATCAATAACCTGAAGTTCGTCAAAATCGGTTCAGCCAGTCTCCTTATAAATCCTTCCTTCCACAAAAAAATTTTTTGACGTGGCAGTCATTTTTTTCTTCTACTTTCTTTCTTTCTTTGTTTCTTTCATTTTCATCGCACACTTTTTCGTGGGCTTGCAGGAGCTCACGTGAACCCCGGAAGTTTTTTCAAACTCTTTTTATACATTCACTTGTTTGTTTAATAACTCACTCATTTCTTCACGGATTTCAGCCAAATTTGTATCAGTACTTCTCCCATGTATGCTCTACCTGTCATACTACTTTCATCCTGAAGTAAACACTTGAATGTATTTGAGAAAGGCTATTACACTGCAGGTTGATAGTTGCCATAACTTGGACCCCCTTGAAATGATTTGCATAAACTTTCAGATACATATGTATATTGATGTATCACTCTGTAGTGAAAGTTTAAAAAAATTGTAGGCCTGAGTTTTTCAAAATTCAGCTTCAAAGTTTAATTTACAATATTGTATGCTAAGCAAGTACAAGTTATCCCCATGCAGTACTTCTCTGCTGCTTGCTAGTAATAACATCTGTTTCCAAAAAAGTAGTGATATGCTAAACAAAAACACCTTGGGTGTAAAAAAGTGCGAGGCCAATTAGAAGCAGCATTGCAAACAGGTGCGACCAAAAACTTTGATATCAGTTGAGACCAATAAGTTACTTATCAAAAATCTTTTTAACTACTTGAATGACATACAATAGTTTATAGCATATTGTCACAACTATGATTGGCTTTGTCACTTGGCCACCTTTATGAAAAAGGTGGCCAAGTGAATAAAGGTGGCCAAGTGACAAAGCCAATCATAGTTGTGAAAATATGCTATAAACTATTGTATGTCATTCAAGTAGTTAAAAAGATTTTTCTTGGTCTCAACTGATATCAAAATTTTTGGTCGCACCTGTTTGCAATGCTGCTTCTAATTGGCCTTGCACTTTTTTACACCCAAGGTGTTTTTGTTTAGCATAATAGATAACTAATATAGATATAGCTACATATTATGTAACATTGGTGGTGAATCCGTTCAATCGAATCACGGAAGTGACGTAATTAATCAGCGCACCCCCGAATCGAAATCCTTTAGGTGCCGTATATTCCAACTGATCCGCCGTTTGAACAGCTGTACATTACTAACAAGACAGAGTACTTCAGTTTTGAAAGTGGGCATGCCGTGCAGGTTGCAGAGCTTATAATACAAGACTAGCCTATATAGTGTTACAGTAAGAATTTCGGCTTAAAACAACTTTGTACTTTTAAAAAGTTTTATCACTAAAGTACTGGAGTATAAAGCTGGTTTAAACAAAAGAATTTTATTTGTATGCATTGCTATGTGCCCCTTAGTGATGAGTCTTTGCTCACACGACTTACTCGTGACGTCATTAATTACTATTACAATACACTGAATAGCAGTGGTTTAACTTACACATCGCCTGGTTTTTAGATGGTAGAACATCAACTTGTTTGTGTTTACAAAAAGTAACAGCTAAACTAAAAGATCAGTGGTTGCTCTCAGTGGAAGCACTGGATACTCGAAGAATGATGGTGTAGCTAACTCCAGAAACCATTGGCTCTGATATCTACCTTGGCATAATTCTAAAGCACTGCAAACTTGAAGCAAACAGCTTCACCAGGCAAGGGATGGGGATATGCTACATCATAACAGACAACAACTTTTCAGTCGTATCATGTACATTATAATGGGTGTGTACATCTTAAACCTGAAAGGCTCTCCCACAAATACATTAGGATAGTAAATGTGGTGGAATGCATTATGGTTGTAGGCACATAGCAACAGTGAATTGGAGTGCAAACCCATACTCTGTTCTGTTGAAATAGCAGAAATCCTCGATTCTTTTGGCAAGATTCCAAAGCCTGATACAAACATAAATGGAACTTACTCAAGAGACAGCATGATGATTAAGGGAATTAAATGCATTAGAGGTGTCAACAAAGCGTCATAGCATCAAGAGTTCATAATAAAAAGAGAGAGTTTCTTGTCTGCGGCGTTTATTAGAAGAAGATATGAGGTTTGTCATTTATCATGCCGAGTTTATCGCTGTGCTCCCATTGATGGTAATAGCCTTAGATAAACGGAGCTTCTACTGAATCGAGGTGGATAGCTTAAATAATAATGGGGGCAAGCTTGCTTTCATCTTCAACACCTAAGGTAATTACTGGTTGTTACGTCATCACTTTACGCAGTGCGTTTGAAGTTAGACACATACTCTCTCTTTTTATGGCATAAACAGCTGCTTAATGATGATGCCATGATAAAAAATTTTAATACCACAATACCGTAGAGTGGGAAACGTTGGCAGTGGAAAACTTTGGCGTGTCCACAAAATAAGCAGTTGGCAAAAAATACTTTGGCAAATGGACATAATACACTAAAACAATGGTGAATCAGACAAATCATAATAAAAGTTTGTGCTGAATTACCAAATGAATTTCCGTAAATCTAATTATCTGGGTCAATGGGTTACTGTATGTGAGTCACTGAGTCAAGCAGTCATAGATACTTATAGCCTAAAATTTTTGAGGTTGTGGAATAGTGGATTTAGCAGTTTCGTGGATAAAATTTTGTGGATTGCAGTTCAAGGCTAAGTTTTTGTGGTACTCCAAAATACATGAAAAATTCACCCTCAAAAATTTTAGGCTACATGGTATACAAGTTAATCTCTTTAAATAGTTGTGGAATTAATCTGGGTGTTGCAATGCCTTTAATCCAGTTTCAATCATGATACATACATATACAAGCCTTTCAAGTAAATTGCATTGTTTCATTTCATTAGTTGAATTTACTGTCTAATAAGGTAGCTAGCTAATGTTATCTATCTAATTGCAGGTAGCAAGGATAATATCTTTTGAAGATGTATGGAGCTCGAGTTGACTAAACTGTACATATGAAACTCTGATAAAACTCAAACATTTTGTATTATGTACGTATGTATATGTAACACTTCCGGTTAATATATTCTAGCTCTTTGTTATTCACCTTAGCAACTAATTCTCTTTCTTAAGATGGGCAGGCCTCTAGAGCATGCGTGCGCATGTCACGTGACCCGCTTATACTTCATACATACAGTTTATAAATATTGTTAGATTTTTTAAAAATTTGAATTTAAAAAGGGGAGTAGGGATCGTAATAAAAAGTAAGGAAACAAGTAGTTAATCACCGGGAGTAGGGATCGTAATAAAAAGTAAGGAAACAAGTAGTTAATCACCCAGCGTATTTACTCAAGTATACAATTGCACCTGGGTAAGCATTCATACATGCACAAGTGAAACACATTCTTTAGCACTTCTACAAGATTTAATCCCTACTTTGGCTGCACGATGTTTTGCTTTGAATGCTGGCTGCCAAAGTAGGGATTAAATCTTGTAGAAGTGCTAGAGAATGTGTTTTATTTGTGCATGTATGAACGTGCAATTGTATACATGAGTTATGATCCTTACTCACCTTTGTAAATTCAAAATTTAAAAAAAAACTAGTTTGTTTACTTGGCACTCAAGACCGGAATTATTTCTTAGCAATTGATATCTACATAGTTTACAATGGGTCACTACATATGTGCCATGCCCACCTTTACAACAGACTCGTTTCATCACGATACCAAGTGTCTATAAAATGACTTGTAGTTGTACTGTGAAGGAGGACTATATTCTACTCATTTTAAATTTAATATGCAGCTACTAGGTTGTAAATAGGTGTCCGATTATAAGCACTTAATGTTATAATTAACATCCGGTGCTTACAATCAGAAGATCGATAAGCAGCTGCGTGTAAATAAATTGGTCTGGCTATAGAAGACAAAATAGAAGGCTATAGGGAAGGACTGAATTCTTCCATTATGCATTACGGATTGTATCAGTAAGTATGCGCCTATCCAAGGTGTTTATTGTTACATTTTGACACCTTCATAAAATTTTGTCATCCTTCGGTTGAGGAAGATCAATCGATGAAGAAGATAGAACAAGACAAACCTTAATCGGTACAACATTTTCGTAAATCCGATGTTATTACCTTTGTTGTGTGAAAAATCTGGAGCCATACGTATACCTAGCGGAACCAGGTCTTACGGCAGGCAGGCAGGCGGGCGGCGGGCTGGCTGGCTGGCTGGCAGATGAAAATCTATTGGTTTTCGAAATTTTTAAAATTCGAAAGTGTAGCATTGTAAGGATAGGAACTATATATAACTGTATGATCACTTGTATGTAGCTACACTATTGTACTTGTAATGTGTTGTGGGTCTCCGGTCTCACGTGGTTATTAAAATGGCGTATTAACTTAGTAGCACGTGGCGTACAAACACTACATTTTCTGGCGACGAGGAGTCTAATGGCAAGTAGCCATGGTCAAATCACAGAGTTTTCAGGCAATGCTGACGATTGGGAAGCCTATATCGAACAGTTGGAGAGTTATTTTGTGGCGAATGACATTACCACCGCTGCTAAGAAGCGAGCGATTTTACTTAGTTCCTGTGGGACTGCCGCATACAAAACAATCCGGAGCGTAGTGGCCCCAACGAAGCCAACTGAAGTCGAGTATAAGGATCTGGTACAGGAAGTGCAAGAACACTACACACCAGTTCCGTCAGCAATTGTCCAATGCTTTAAATTCTACTCTTGCAACAGGCAAACAATGGAATCGATAGCCAGTTACGTAGCAAGGTTACGAGCTTTAACTCAACACTGTGAATTTGGTGACAACCTCGACACTATGCTCAGAGATCGCCTAGTGTGTGGCGTCAATAATGAACAACTACAGCGTCGGTTACTATCAGAGCCCCGGTTGACCTTCGCAAAGGCAATGGAGATCTCTCGGACCTTTGAAACAACTACAGAGGATGCACGTACACTACAACGTGACGCAAGTGGTGCTGAATCCCTAGCAGTCAATGTGCTGTCTAACCCTGCTGATACTGCTGTAAGACAGACTGCTAATCATATGGCTAACAAACCATGTTTCCAATGTGGGGAAGCCCACCCACCAGCTAAATGCAGCGACGTGCCATAAATGTAAGAAGGGCCATATAGCTAGAGCCTGTCGGAGTAGCCAGGCTGGAATGGCACCGCAGAGACATGAGGAGACCCGCCCTGTACATCAAGTTACACAAGAGGACAGTTCAGAAGTTTACACTATGTATAATTTGCCAGGAGCTCAATTAGACCCCATTCATGTTGTTGTGTGGATTGGAGATCAAGAACTACCTATGGAGGTTGACACAGGTGCATCACTCTCCATTATAAGTGAGCAAACTTATCATTCCCTTATTAAGGCACCAGCATTGCTACCAACCCAAGCCAGATTACGTACTTACACAGGGGAACCACTGCCCGTACTAGGTTTAATTACAGTCCTGGTTCACCATAACAACCAGCAGAAGATCCTTCCATTATTGGTTGTTAAAGGAGGAGGACCAAGTTTGCTTGGCAGAGATTGGCTGCAACACTTACATTTAGACTGGACCAGGTATGTCTAATAGATGACGTGCGTGCTGTATTGGACCGTTATGCTGGACTGTTTCAGGAAGAGCTTGGGACATTGCAAGGCACGAAAGTGAAACTCCTGGTGGACTCAGATGTTCAACCGAAGTCTTGTAAGCCACGCCCAGTACCCTTTGCATTAAGGCAGAAGGTTGAAACTGAACTGCAGCATCTCCAAGATGAATCTGTGATCGAGCCTGTCCAGTTCTCACAGTGGGCAACGCCTATCGTACCAGTAGTTAAGCAGGATGGAACTGTTCGCATCTGCGGCGACTACAAGGCCACTGTTAACCGAGCACTAAAGTCGGAAGTATATCCTCTACCAAGAATAGAGGAGCTATTTGCTGCGATGGCAGGAGGGCAACAGTTTAGCAAAATGGATTTGTCCCATGCATATCAGCAGCTGGTACTAGAGGAGGAATCACAGGAACTAGTCACAATCACGACACATAAAGGATTATTCAAATATAATCGATTGCCATTCGGAATATCCACTGCTCCCTCAGTTTTCCAGCGTGTTATGGAAAATCTTTTTCAAGGCTTGAAGTATGTTGCAGTATATTTGGATGATATCCTCATCACAGGAAGATCAACACCTGGAAACCCTAGAAGAAGTGTTGAAGCGATTAGAGAAGGCAAGGATGCGACTGAAAAAGAGCAAGTGCAAGTTCTTAATGACAGAGATCGAGTATCTGGGTCACAGAATCACAAAGGAGGGATTGAAACCAACGGAGTCTAAGGTCCAAGCTATTGCACAAGCCCCTATGCCAACGAATGTGTCTGAGCTGAAGGCTTTTTTAGGCCTTGTGAACTATTATGGCAAGTTTTTGCCAAATCTGTCCACAACACTGGCACCGCTGCACAGGTTGCTAGCAAGAGGAGCTCGTTACCAATGGAGCCAGAGGCAACAGGATGCTTTTGACACAGTGAAGTCGCAGCTAGCTTTGAGCAAGGTACTAGTACATTATGATAGTGATATAGATTTAGTATTGTCTTGTGATGCATCACCCTACGGGGTGGGTGCTGTACTCTCACACAGGTTTGGTGCAGACTCAGAACGGCCCATTGCGTATGCATCACGCACCATGGCTCCAGCGGAAAAGAGGTATTCCCACTTAGACAAGGAGGCATTGGCTATAATATTTGGCTTGAAAAAGTTCCACCAATATTTGTACGGCCGTAAATTTGTCATCTATACGGACCACAAGCCCTTGTCATATCTGTTTGACCCCATACGAGCTATTCCACAATTAGCTTCATCACGCCTGCAAAGGTGGGCATTGACACTCTCAGCTTATACATACAGTATTGAATATAGATCAGGGAAGAGTAATGGTAATGCAGATGCTTTCAGTAGGCTGCCACTGCCAGACACCCCGACAGACATTCCGATGCCCGCAGACACAGTTTTCCTTCTTCAAAAATTGAATGACACACCAGTTACAGCTAACATGATTAAGAGATGGACTAATCAAGATCCAGTACTGGCCAAGGTGAAAAACTTTGTGCTGAAGGGATGGCCATCATCGGTGACAGACAGTGGCATACGCCCGTACTGCAACAAACAGACGGAATTAAGTGTGGAGGGGGGATGTGTACTCAGAGGTATCAGGGTGGTTATTCCACCACAAGGTAGGCAGAAAGTGTTAGAACTGCTACACGATACTCACCCGGGAATGGAGCGGATGAAGAGACTGGCAAGAAGTTATGTTTGGTGGCCGGGGCTAGACACTGCAATTGAAGGAAAGGTCAAGTCTTGTCATACCTGCCAGAGTAGCAGGAATAGACCTGAAGTAGCACCCTTAAACCCTCTGGAGTGGCCAAGCAAGTCGTGGACTAGAATCCACATAGATTGGACTAGAATCCACATAGATTATGCCGGGCCGTTTATGAACAGTATGTTTTTGATTATTGTAGATGCTCACACAAAGTGGTTAGACATCCATGTAACATCTTCCTCCACAGCATCCGTTACAATTGAAAAACTACGAAGGACCTTTTCAATACTGGGTCTTCCAGAGACGGTAGTTACCGACAATGGGTCAGCATTTACAAGTCATGAGTTTGCTGAATTTATGCGAGTGAATGGCGTTACACATATTCGGACCTCACCATACCACCCCTCGTCAAACGGGATGGCTGAGCGTTCTGTGCAAACATTTAAAATGGCTATGAAGAGGATGACAGGAGGTACTATTGAATCACGAGTCTCACGCTTCTTATTTAAATATCGGACAACACCACATTCTACAACCGGTGTACCCCCAGCTGAGTTGATGTTTAATAGACACTTACGAACACATCTGGATTTACTGCAGCCAAGTATTGGTCAGACCGTTAGGCAGAACCAGAGTAAACAGAAGATGGGTCATGATGCTCATGCAAAGATGTGTGATTTCAAGGAAGGGGATACTGTTTATATCCGCGGTTTCGATGGCAAGGATAAGTGGTTGCCCGGTACTATTACTACTAAGCAGAGTCCAGTTTCATTTAGAATTACCCTTGAGGATGATTGAGTAGTCCGACGTCACATAGACCACATTAGAAGTCGGGAGTGTACTGATTTACCTGTAGGAGCAACCACTAGTTTTGATGATGTCTTACCTGCTCCCATCGAGGCTGACTCTATTGAACAACCAGTTGGCACTGCAGCTGTTACTATTCCGCTGCGCAGATCAGCAAGGATTTCACGCCCTCCAAGTAGATTAATTGAAGAGATTATTAACTGACTTAAGAGAGGAGGGATGTAGCATTGTAAGGATAGGAACTATATAACTGTATGATCACTTGTATGTAGCTACACTATTGTACTTGTAATGTGTTGTGGGTCTCCGGTCTCACGTGATTATTAAAATGGCGTATTAACTTGGTAGCACGTGGTGTACAAACACTACAGAAAGCAGGCCAAGTTAGCAACATTAATGGAGTTATGGCATTGTTAGTATTGTACCAATAGAGTTGTAGTTATTTTTCTCCTTCTGGTTTTTAAAAAGGTTGTTTTTCAAGGCGCATATTTTTTGGAAGCCATATATTTTCATAGCGATCCCTACTATTAAGTACTACTGTACTTAATGATTAACTGTTTCTCAGTAAATGGTGAACCAAGAAAAAACACAACACCCCATTTACTGAGCCTGTTCTAATAAGCTAATGACTTCATTAAGCAAAACAAAAAATGGTGCAGATTTTCTGCATCTTTCAAAAAAACAAACTCCTGCAGTAAAATTAACTTTTAGCTTCAACAATCTTGCCTGATGATGCTCATGGGCAGACACTAATATGCCATATATTATCACTAACTGAACACGCTTTCCTCAGTTTGGCTGCCTCTCCGAACATAGTGTAGAAGGTCTCATTCTCAGCACAGGCATCTAACTTATCCACTTTCATTTCTGCTACTCCCCCTTTCAACTTGACTTCATCAATCGCGTTGCATTCACTCTCAAGGCTAAGCTGACCTAGCAAAACATGAGCTGCCTGAATGTTACATTCAACATGTGCCTCGTGATAAAGCAGCAAGTCACTTTTGCAAAAGATATATTCATTTACTTGTGGGGCTTTAAGGCAGTCTTTATCTCGCGTAAATACAGCAAACCCCAACACACACAACTTCTCATTCACAAGGTCAAACAGCCAATCATTGTATGGTAGCTCATAGTTCAATTCCATTTCTTTACTTGAGTTGTATTGCGTTCTGTATGACCTTTGCCACTTCTTGAATAGGAGAAATCTCAATTATTTCCAATAAACGCGTATTTAATTCACGGTGAGGTGGTGTCATTGTCCCATTGGCAGGTGTCTTCAATTTGTTTCGCTTGCTATTTCTGGTGAGTTGGTTATTACTTAGTTCATCAGTGTTATAACTTTTATTCATTAATCACTCTTTTACTGAGTGTCTCTTAATTTTCTGTAGTGACTTGTGCTATTTGTGTGAGGTGGCGTCATTGTCCCATTGGCAGGCGTCTTCAATTTGTTTCGCTTATTCTATGTTAAAACTTTTATTCATCTTATTCAGTCGGAGAAAAAAGATGTTGCATATGAAAAAAGGAAAGTTGACTCACAGGCACTTGTTTTATACGGTTTTATTTAATGATGTGTGCGTTGAGGAAAAGAATTATGCTTGTTGCTTAGAAGACCAAAAAGTAATGTACAATGAGCAGTTGATGACAAAAACGAAATCACTACCAGATAAGTACAAATTTCTGCTACATTATGGTCCAGATTGCTGCATATATTGCACTCATCACGCATGATTATTCGCAACACGAAATTTTGGATGGTGCAACCAACAAAATATACATAAAGAAAGAAGATATTGATGAAGTTTTGATTGACACTTTGTGTCACATACAATATGTGCAGTCACACACACAAATAGCAAGTTAGGAGACACACAACAATAATAAAGATGAATAAACAAAGTAATAATCAACTCAGATCGAAGATAGGATTAATTAAATGGAAATCATGCTTTAAATACTTGAGATTATTCCATAGTTCACGTGAGCGTTGTTACAGTGATTAAGGGGGCTCAACACTGTTAGCATATGGCTTCACTTGAAAATTTAAATGCTTCGTATCTCTAAGATGATCCTAGTGATTAATACCATTTTACCTGTGAAGAATATGCTGCTCATCCTCTACAGTTTGGCGCAAACCCAAAGATCAAACTCCTTGTAGATCCGAAGTTACAAAATAATTGCTCAAATTGGAACTATAGCCATGGCTTTTGCTACAGAGTCCTAATTTTGTAATATTACACCCATTATTGTTATACCTACAATAGAGCGAAATAGATTTGTGAGTAGCCTTTCTTGTTTAGCAGATTCTAACATTCAGGTTTTTTAACATCTTACCTCACATTTGCGTGGACGCCATTTCTCGCCTGAATCAGCTATCAAAAATCAACAAATGCTGTTTTGTAGCAAATTTATCGATGCCTTTCCAATAAAAAATTGATCTTTCGGATAGAACTAGTTTCAATTTTTGTGAACAAGTGTAATAGCTGGGCGCACCAGATTATATACCAAACCACAAATATTCCGTAACCCAATCAATAAGCGGCAGTTTACACAGTTCATAGGGTTTAGTAGTTCATAGTATTTATAATAGACTTACCCGAATTGCTATCACGTTTTGGCTTATTTTGCAAAGGAAGGAGTATTATGTAGCCACGAACAAAATTTTGCTTCTTTCGCTACAGCTGCTTCAATGATTGGTGCTAATAGCAAATTATGTTATTAGCGCCTGCTCGACCATGCTGATATGTGGAAGCCATATGCTAACAGTGTTGAGCCCCCTTAAGGTGGTGCTGAAGCAATAATATTATAGCGAAACCATATAATTATGTTGTTTACACTAATGACTAGTGTGGGAATTTTGGGATTTTCCGATAACTGATATCTTTGCATAAAATCTGCCGATATACCGATATCCAAGCCGATATAGAGTTTATTGATTTAAAGCCACTATTGTTCATAACTGTACTGAACTTGGAGGTATCCCACAAGTTAAAGCATAAATCACATAACTAGCTTATAAATACAAATTAGCACTTCTATAAAGGTAGGCTGAGACTTGTCTGAAGGGTTAACCTCGGTGTTTGTATAAGATATGGCTTCTTAACCACCAGCAAACCACCAAAAAATTTAATTAGTAAATAATATGCTACTAGCATGCCTAAGTGTGCCGATACCGATAAACAAAAAATAAGCCAATATCGGTGGGTGCAACACTACTAATGACCTAATTAGAAACACATGTTTGTGTTTACATGAAGTGATATAATTTAAAGCATAAACGAATATACTAAACTTCGAAGGTTCGTTCGAAAATAAATATTCGAATGTAGATTATTAGAATTCAAATGTTATATACAAGGAAATTAAATTTTTAACGGCATGCTTTTAGCGCACGTTTTAGCACCAAAATTTTTATATTTGCGTACGTGCATTATATGAACAAAGGAACAATACAAAGAGGAAAGGCGGCGTGTAACTTGTTTAGTTGTTGTTTGTTTATTGTTTACTAATGAGTGGTTTATTGAAACTAAAAGCTGGTTCATGTATGGGATCATTTCGAGAAGGGAAAGAAAACCGCAAAGTGCAAACACTGTGAAAGAGAGTTATCGTTTTGTGGTGGCACAACAAACTTGCGAGATCATTTACAATGAAATCATGGAAAAGAATACCAGGCAAAGAAAGTCAGTGATAATGAAAGCAAACGTAAGATCGACGAATTTGTATTGAAGACAACGTGTTCAAGTACTCGTGCAAGAAAAATCGCTCAGCTATTGGTAGACATGGTGGCAATGGATGCGCGACCTACCGCAACTGTTGAAGGGGCAGGTTTCAAACATTTGCTGAATTACTTGGAGCCAGGTTACAAAGTTCCATCAGCTGTTCACATTGCTTTGTGTCTGCATGAACGATATTCTCAAGTTAAGGACGTGGACGTTTGGACCAGTTTAGCCACCCAGTCATACATCAGTGCCACGGCACATTTTATAACCTCTGAATGGAATTAAGCAGTTGTGTACTACAAACGCTACACTTCCCTGAGAGTCACCTGGGGTCCATATATCTGAAAAAGTTGAAAGAAATATGTGACTGGGCCTGCGAAAATCAACCATGTGAGCGCAAATTACACCTAGTTAGATATTCATGAATATCTTCAGTTCTTTAAGGAGTATTTTTATTCTGTAAGCTTTAAAAGATTCCTCATTAAATTCTGCATTTGTGGTGAAACATATAATTTTTTAGTATAAATAGAGCACAAGTTATGGTAAGATATATTTGAAAAAACTAGGCAATTTTTGTGTGACTAGATGGTTGATTTTTGCAGGCCCGGTCACATATGTTCAAACTTTAATGATAAGGTGGTAGCTGTTGTACACGATCAGGGAAGTAATATGCAAGCTTCTCTAAGGATACTTCATGACGATTCGGGATGGGCAAGTGTGCACATACACTCCAGCTTTGTGTTAATGAAGGACTTCAAATACGTAGCATTGCTGCACTTTTAGCATCTGGTCGAAAATTGGTTGGCCACTTCAAACATAGTAGCAAAGCAACAGCTGCACTGGCTCAGAAACAGAAACAAATGAATATGCCTGTTAAAAGACTTATTCAGGACTGTCCAACGAGATGGAACAGCAGCTTTTACATGCTTGAACGAATCTTAGAGATACGATGGCCAATATCAGCTGTGCTTGGTGATGAAAGTATAACTAAAAAAGCTGACAGAGCTTTAGATTTTAAAAGTGAACAGTGGACTCTTGCTGAAGATTTATTACCATCCCTTCAAAAAATTGAAATTGCAACAGTATATTTTAGTGAAGAAGAGAAAATTTCCCTTTCAACTGCTCTGCCCATTGTGTTTGGGCTAGCTGATGATCTTCAAGCTTTGCCAGATGACTATTGCTGTACAATCCTTTAAGCAAACTGTTAAGGCTGCAATACTGAAAAGATGGAATGTAGAAGAAATTTCTTCAATTTTACTTATATCTACAGCTCTGGACCCTCGCTTTAAACTCATAAAATACCTGGATGAAGATACAAAAGCAGAAGTTATAGAATTGGTGACATCAAATACAGAGAGACTGGTTGGTGATATAGATTGTACTATGGCAGAATCTGATTGTACAATGGCTCAGGGCACATTAATAGAATTCAGTTCTCACTCCAGTACTCAAGAACAACCACCTGTAATAAAAAAGCAAAGAAGTCAGCGCTTGACATTTTATTGGGACCAGAGGAAGGACAATAAAAGATGAGGCTGAAGCATATTTTCATGAAAAAGTGTGTGCACGTAAAACAAATGTTCTTGAATGGTGGAAACTTAATGAATCTAGATTTCCCAACATAGCCAAGCTTGCAAAAGCTGTTATGTGCATTCCAGCTACCTCAGCACCTTCTGAAAGGCTTTTTTCAGCTGCAGGGCACATTGAAAACAAAGGAAGGACATGTCTGAAACCAGGAAATGTTGATGTTATCTTGTTTTTAAACAAAAACTTAAAGTTTTTAAAGTAATGATAAAGTAAAACTTTTAATTGTGGGTTTTAGTTATTTAAAAATTCGAATGATTCGAATTATTTAATCAAACATTCGAATCCTTAATTTTAGTATTCGTTTATGCATTAATATAATTGGCTAGTTTATGGGTGGGAACATGTGTAATTGTATGGTTTCTACTAATTGGTTCA
The DNA here is from genome assembly GCA_963930835.1 of Spongia lamella. NCBI lineage: Eukaryota > Metazoa > Porifera > Demospongiae > Dictyoceratida > Spongiidae > Spongia > Spongia lamella. The sequence goes on along the minus strand of OZ005749.1, from coordinate 6,430,201 downwards.
GCGTCACCTTAAAATGGCTGACACCAGTAGTACTTAGGGGATATTATGGAAAACAAAACAAATACTGTATATAAAACACGGTGCTCTCACTTGGTAAGTTATCGATCCATTAGTTGTATTTGGCCACCTTTATAATAATTTTGGTACAAAAAAGGTGGCCAAGTGACAAAGCCAATCATACTTGTGAAAAATATGCTATAAACTATTGTATGTCATTCAAGGAGTTCAAAGTAGTTTTGATAAAGTAACTTGCTGATATCAAAGTTTTTGGTGTTTGCTTCTGATTGGTGGTGTTTTTGTTTAGTATAATAAATTCAACACAATGGTACCAAACAAAAATATGTCAGTATGTTATTACTATTCAAACAAATCATCTATGTGTACACTTTAATACATATACTGTGTCACCATGGTGATAAACCCATGGTGATGACCATTGGTTCTTAGATGGTACTCAGCCATTAAATATGACCTAAGCTCTAATTAATCAATGTGACCCATGATTCAATCAAGTTAAAATATTATACGTAGCTCACAAAATTATGAGTATAGATTTTTACAAGCATAATTTATACAAATCATACATACATGTACATGTGTAGCAGAGCTTGAAATAACAATCGTCCATTGGCAGGAGATTAAGTCAATTTAAAAGGCAATAGTGTGCTTCCATTTTCTTAACCTGGTAATATGTAGAGCTGTACCGATATACCGATACATATCGTATCGGTGGCCGATAAAATGCCAGAATACCAATTCGATATGCCGATATACGCACGTGCGCATTTGTAAAGTTTTACTCGTATAATTGAAAAATAAAGGTGTATATAAGATCATGGTGAGAAACGCGTCAAAAAAGAGGAGTGTGATTTGGGATTACTTTGCTATTAATCCCGAAGACGAAAGAATCGCTATATGTAACACTTGTGACGAAGCGATAAGCAGAGGTGGAGCGAGCGCCAAGAATTATAATACAAGTAATCTAAGATATCATTTGCGGCGAGTACACCCTGCTAAGTTTGACGAGGAGTAAAAGAAGCAGAAAGAAGTGAACAAAGTGGAGCAGAACAGGATTCAAAGCGAAGAAAGCTCAGCTTACGCTGGCCCAAGCGAAGGAAAACAAGGAAGCATGGACTTACGACCATCCACAACACAAAAAGGTAACGAATTGGATCGCTGAAATGATGGCACTTGACTCGCAGCCATTTTCCATTGTTGAGGATGCTGGTTTTCTTTGCTTATTAGCCAATGTGTGCCCTAAATATGTGATGCCTTCAAGAAAATACTTTTCAGAAAAGATCATACTTGGTATTTATTCTACTATCAGAACAAAGCTTCACGAAGAAATTCACTCTCACGGAGATAAGTTCCCTGTAAGTTTTACTATGGATATTTGGACTAGGGAGGCTGGTGGTGATTCATTAATAAGTTGGACAGCCCACTATATCAACCCAGAGAGGTTCACGAGGGAAGAGCGGATACTTCAAGTATGTCCATTTCCAGGCTCTCACACAGCAGAGGCCATATCCGAGATGATCACCAAGTTGTTAGATTCCTGGAGTATTGAGAAGTCAAGGGTACATGCAGTGGTAAGAGATAATGCTGCTAATATGGTGGCAGGTATTAAGAAAACTGAATTACCTGCTATTGGCTGTACAATACACACCTTGCAGCTGGTCATCAAAGATTGTATTATGACCCAACGTGCTGTAATCGACATGTTAGCAAGGAGTAGAAAAATCGTTGGACATTTTAAGCATTCTCATTTAGCTGTCGAGCGTTTGCATAGAATTCAGAAGCAACTAAACTTGCCTGAGCATAGGCTTATGCAGGATGAGCCTACTCGGTGGGACTATACGTACAATTTACTAGATCGTTTAGTTGAACAACGTAGGGCAATTAGCCTATATGATTCTGATTTTGAGCTTCCAGATAGGTTAAATTCAAATGAATGGCAGCTAGCTGAAAAGGTAGTCAAAGTACTTGAGCCCATGCAGCGAATCACAAAAGAGTTGAGTGCTAGGGGGGCTGTTATCTCAGAAGAGATACCTTTTTTAGAAATTTTAAAAACCGAGCTTGGGGAAGAGTCCAGCGATACACAAGAGAAGTTTAGAGGTGTACTATCCACTAAAGATGAACTACTGGAGTCCCTTCAATCTCGGTTTAATCATGTGTATAAAGAAGATAACTACATTATAGCTACCTTATTAGACCCAAGGTTCAAAGCCTCGTTTTATGATACTACAACTAGTGAATTAGCAGTACAAAGGTTGATTATAGCATGTCAAAAAGAGCCAACATTAGTATTACAGGAACAGCATAACACTCAAGTGACTCAACCGTGTGAGGCACAGCTACAAGTTAGCAACTGTGATTTATTGGAGCAGCCCAGTACTAGTACTACAGACTCAAGTAACCCACCCACAAAAAAGAAAGGATTCAGTATTTACAATTCCTATAAAAAAGCAATTAAAAAACTAGCACCTTCAGCTTCAAGTTCAACTTCAGCAGTCAACATCGAGGAAAGTCTGTCAGCTATGGTAACTGACTATCTTAGTGAACCTGTCATGGACAACCCTGAAAATGAAACATTTATGAACCCTTTTGATTACTGGAGGAAAAATAAAGAACATTATTCTATGTTAGCAGTGATGGCCAAAAAATACCTATCAGCCCCACCAAGTTCTATCCCTTCAGAAAGCTTGTTTAGTGACACTGGTTTAATTGATAGCAGTAGAAGGCAATGCCTTCTAGCTGAAATGTTGACTTTTATCAAACGAAACTTGCACAATAGACTGACTGACTGACTAGCAAAACAATTTAGTGAAATTTCATTATTTCAGTAACATTATAATTACATTATCATTTTTATAATTTTTTGGGTGATTAAAACACTGATTATCTCCCTTGTACTTCACAGCTCAGTAACCACAGTACCTGTAACAAAAAACACTAGTAGTGATTACAAATATAAGTCTATATCGGTATATCGTATCGGTATCATATCGGTTCCAAAAAATTATCTCATATCGTATCGGTATCGGATCGGTTTAGTTTTCTTGTATCGGTACAGCTCTAGTAATATGCACTAAAAATCAATCCATAGTTCTATTGAGAAATCCAGTCACCACTCATACTAGAAATTTGAAGTTATTTACCAAAATTGACAGGGTATTTTTATAGCCATTATCATGCGCTTCCAGCCGCCACTCATCCAGCCAATTAAATTATTTCATGACTCACAAACATGTGTTTTCAATTATGTCAACAGCGTAATTGTAAGGTTTCATTTTATTAGCGCGCCGCATACCTTGGTGCTCCAGTGCAAAAGTGATTTATAAACATCAGCAGAAATGTAGATGTCATTCTACCATTTTCCATACGCCAAGATTGCTGGGTGCTTGACAGCCTACAGCCCATGCACTGGGTGCTTGACATCTATAGCATAGGATAGATGGCTATTAGTGTAATATACAGCTAGCCTTCTTGTCATCCTAAATTTTCATGTAGGTCAGACCATTATGCATGTACATAGTGTCAATATTACAATATAGCTAAAGGTTGCACAAACACAATGAGTTGGCAGGTGAGGTTGGACTCATTTACAATTTTATCCATTCAGCCAGTGCCAGTGCCAGGGGAACCACTACAGTAGCCCTGGCTGAGGCGGGTGCATAATATCATCTAGTCTGACTTTACCAAAGAATAAACCGGCAATTGAGTCCCATTACTTGTTATGGAATGTGTATGGATGCTCTCATAGATAGTTCATGCCACCATAGATTATATAGACTCTGTAACCGACCCAATCGTGTGTCTCACGACCAAATCGTGAGAGTTGAGAGGTCTGATAGAAAGGAGTATGGTATTGCCTGTGCTATCAGTGGATCAACCATCATCATCACCACCACCACCATCATCTAAACTATCAGATGATGAACAAACCTCAGAGGACAGTCAAGGTACAGATGTGGCAATCATAGAAAATTCCATTGAAAGTGAAGTTCGCAAGCTATCTGTGTTTTAGGATAACTGCTATCAAATATGCACATAATTTTAGTTAGAAAAGCATTGAAGAGAATGCAAGATGATTCAACCAGCATACAAACTACTCTTCAAATTTATATCTGAAAGTAGCACTAGTAAATCGAGCATCTGGCACAGCTATTTGCATTTTTAATATGCCAGTTATGTATATAGAAAGAGATTTTGATCATACTGCCACTCATCAGTTAGCCAGAATAACAATAAAAAGCGATAGAAATATTAGTGACTTTGTGTTTTTTTCAAAACTTGATTATTGAATAGTTAATTGATATTCTTATATTACATTTTAAGCATTCATTAAGGTGGTATCGCATAATTATATATTAAATAATTAAGCATTTACACATATAGTGCAATTATGTGGTGGGGGAAAATATTGGCAAATAGCTTTGGCACATTGTCATACTATAATAATAGCTAGGTCTTTAAGATTTTCTTCAACCACACCTTGCAACACAAAATTCATGATTACATGGTTAAAAAGATAAGTGAATATATCTCACTGAAGCCATACTTCAAAGGAATTTACTGTACCACATATCAATTATTACCTGGTAAGATATTGTAACTGAAGAAGTGTGTATATCTTTGATATCTTTGTTAACACTCGTCCTCAGCTTTGCCTTGGACTCGTGTAATAACAAAGATATCTGTGATATAACATATTTCAATGACGTAAGTATTTAAAGGTGGCGGACAAGGTAAGTGACAAACAATCAAGTGACGTCACTATCGACTCAATGAAACTGAATTTTGTCCTGGACTCACTAAATTTTTCATACGCGTGCTTCGCCCAGTCATACGTGGAGTATTGTTGGTGGTGTCTCCTTGTTGAAGTTGTGGAGTCCGTGCATGCGGAGGTAAGTAAGGTAACAAGGTATCATGACTATTGTGTTATTTTTGTTTTTACAGAGGGATCTCACATTTTATTACCTTGGTAGTAGATTCATTAAGACAAAGGTAAAATTACCATCATATCTATGCGACCACCCTCAATACATCTGCAGACTCTGGACGGGAGGTTTCCCAGCCAGGAATTTACTTTTATTAAAACAGATACACAGGCATTTATGAAGGCCTTTTTTCCTAGTGATCGTGTTTCTGTAGACGTTTCCACGCTTCGTTTAGAAGGGAGACAATTATTTGTTAGTGCCGATACGACAAAAGCCAGCTTCAAGTTTAACAGAGCCAACGTTAAAGGAATGGGGAATCGACATAAGGGGAAAAGCCCCTGTGGTAATATATCCTTGCTCCAAGGATGATCATGCAAGACACGAATACATGCTCCCCTTTTACAAGAGTAACAGGGATTTACTTGCACATTACAAGCACATCATGGAGGGATCTGATCTCAGTCAAAAAGAAGTAGTAAGGGCAGATTGGGACTTTCTAAAACAAGTTGAAGCTGAGCCACCCCTTCCAGAGTAAGCAATACAAAGAACCTGATTGGGCAGCTAGATTATAAAAGATAAACTGCCAAATAACCTAAAGGTATACCCCTCATATGCATTTATCAATACCTTCCCGGAGCTGCAACACATGTATTCTTCAGTTTCTACTGCACAGTTTTATCATTTTCGTTCAGTACCAGACTTGATATTTACTAGATCAGCAACAACTTCAGGAGGGGGTGCCATGTATACAAGTGACAAATCTGACAATTTGTTAGAAATCAAACATGGTGGCCGTTTGGAATATGCTAAATTGAGTAACATACCAAACGTTTATGCTCAGATTACTGGTGGGCTACATTTCTTAACAGTGGCGAGGTTAATGTGAGTGGTTTATTAGTGAACAAGAGAGTAGGGATGACAATTGTTACATTGAATGTAGGGAAACTGTACAGTTCACACCTCGCAGTTGAGTAGAGGGAAATAAACTACCACACTGATGAGCTGACACTGGCATTGGTATGCAATGGAATCAACAAACTGGTATGAATAGTAATTATGTAATACATGGTAGGTTTTTTTGTTTTTTCTGTTTGTGAGATGAGAGTAGGTTTTTTTGTTTTTTTCTATTTGTGAGCATGAGAGTAGGCTTTTGTTTTTTTCTGTTTGTGAGCATGAGAGTAGGCTTTTGTTTTTTTCTATTTGTGAGCATGAAGGCCTAAACATAGACATCCCACTTGATGCTGTATAAGTTATTTCATACCTACTTTGATCAAAGAATAACAACTCGCATAAACACCCACCGAGTCTTCTTGACCAATGGTTTTCGTCCCATACTGTTGTATCTTCATAACAATTGTTTTATAGGTAAACATGCCTTCTCTCTTTTTATTGATTCTTGCTTGTGTTAGCTAGTTTTACCAACATGTCTTTGGCAGTAGTGTCTGATCATGAATCAGGTGACGTCCTTAACACAATGCTTAGAGACCTGTAGTCGTTATAATATGGCATAAGAAGTAAGTGTTTGTTGTCTGATGTGGAATGAAGTAGGCATGCTGAAACTTCTGGTATAGAAACTTTAATACTGCTAATCGGTAATTTCCAATCACTCCACTTCGATTCACTACATCTTTCATACTTTTCATGGCAGTAAATATAATATGTGACATCGTGGATTTCATACCAGATGAATAGACCTTCTCCAGTAATGTTAGCGTGCCCTGGTTCAAAACAGTTTTTGAATTTTTTGAGATCCTCTTTAAAGAAGATTTCGAAAAGATTCCACTTGACATGATCGCAAGGATCCACGGACACCATCACAGAATTACTGGTTACAACTGGAGGTAGACCTCGAGTTATTGCGATGACTGCTTTTACAAATGCAGTTATACCGAAGTACACAAATGTTTTACCAAAGTACCGAAGTACACAAACGAAATACCAAAGTACACAATGAAATACCGAAGTTTTACCAAAATACTGAAGCACACAAACGTTTTGCTGTATTTACGCAAGATAAAGACTGCCCTGAATTGGAAATTTGACATTTCTGGCTGCTTTACAATTTATTTCACATGATATTATTAGGTACAGGTCAAGCTTTTGACATTTGACTATAGGACATTCCAATATTTTTGCAGTGTAATATAGCACATATGCCACTGTTGTATAGGAGATATGCCTGCACTTTGTACGCATGCGTATAGTATGAATAGGCGCCAGATCATTCCATGTATTGAAATGCGTGGCGGTACCTTTCCACTGAATCACTGATATACAACATTGGCGACGAGAATGGCCCATGGGAATCTTCGTGAATTCGACCCGAAGAAAGAATCCATTGAGGACTTTCGCGAAAGATTTGACTTTTATTGTCTAGCGAACAATATTCGAGAGAACAATGAAGAGAATATACGACGGAAGAAGGCTCTCTTTATCACTCTACTGGGTCAAGCAACTTACGCAAAACTAAAGGTTTTGGCAAGTCCTACACCCGTGAACGAGTTGACGTTGGACGCCATCATGGAGCGTTTAATCGGTCATTATCGACCACAGACCATCGAAATCGCCGAGCGATTCAAATTCTTTAAAAGGAAGCAAGGGGAAACAGAATCAGCCACCGAGTTTACGGCAGAACTCCGCAGACTAGCAAAGACCTGCAACTTTGGCGGGTATCTTGAGACAGCCATTCGAGACCAGTTCGTCTGCGGACTTCGAGACACAAAGTGTCAGAAAGAGTTATTGTGTCAATCGGAGCTGACTGCTGAAGGAGCATTGCAGCGAGCGAGGGCAGCTGAAGTAGTACGTAGAGAAACAGAAGGTATGCAAGATGCAATCGTAAGGAAGGAACCCGAACAGTTTCCTAGTGATGGAGAGATGAACTTGGTCTACTCCAGAATATTATGCTATCGCTGTGGCAAACCAGGTCACTCTGCAGCCGACTGTAGATTTAAAACTGCAAAATGCCATGTGTGCCAAAAGACAGGACATTTGGCTAGAGTGTGTTTATCACAACAGAGAACTGATGCTACTAACAAACCTCAGAGGCCTAAGAAAAGCAAGGGATATGTTCACCAACTTCAAGATGATGATAGTGGTGGTAGTACTGAAGGATACTTACACAACATTTTCCAATTAGGGAACACTACTCGCAAGTTCATTGTCACTGTATGCATTAATGGAGTGGAGCTTGACATGGAAGTTGACTCAGGTGCAGAGCGTACGACCATGCCTTGGTCAATTTTCCAAGAGAAGTTAGTAGATGTCTGTGACCTCACCCCAACCACAGTTACTCTACGCCAGTATGATCAATCCCCAAGGTCAATGTCATGTCAAAGTGAAACTTAATGAATGTACTTTTGAAGCAAATTTTCTTGTAGTGGATGTATCCACTGTTTGGTAGAGATTGGATGACACTCATTGGATTCAATGTTTCATCTCTTATTCAGGAGGCTACACAAGTTCACAATACAACCGAAGTACTTACAGCAGAAAGTCTGTGTGAGGAATATTCAGAAATTTTCAAAGATGAATTAGGAATACTTAAGGGTATTGAGGCTACAATCAGTGTGAACCCACAAGCAGCGCCCAAATTTCATCGTTACCGGCCAGTGCCATTTGCAGTCAAGGAGAAGGTTGAAAAGACTCTGAGAGCTCAGGTGGCTGAAGGAGAGCTGACCCCAGTGGAAGCAAGTGAGTGGGCTGCACCCATTGTTGTTGTACATAAGCTTGATGGGAATATACGTATATGTGGGGATTTTAAGCTTACAGTAAACCCAGTAATTTGCCCACAAGTGTACCCACTTCCGACCCCTGAAGAAATGTTTAGTACCCTTGCTAATGGGGAGTCTTACTCAAAATTAGACCTTGCCCGAGCTTATAAGCAGATGAGAGTAACCGAGAGCAGTCAACAATTAACACACATTTGGGACTATTCAGATACTCCAGACTTCCCTTTGGCATTTCAACGGCCCCGTCACTGTGGCAAAGAGCAATGGCTCAGGTTTTACAAGGAATTCCGGGAGTGGTTTTCTTTATTGACGACATACTTGTGACAGGTAGAACAAGAGAGGAACATGAGGCCACACTAAGGAAAGTTTTAGACCGAATCCGTGATTATGGCCTGAGGCTTAATCAGTCTAAATGTCTGTTTTTCCAAGAAGAGCTTGAGTTTTTGGGGCACTGTATTTCAAAAGATGGGGTCAAACCAACTCAAAGCCGCATCTCAAGTATTCAACACACTCCAGCCCCTCACAATAAGCATGAGTTATTGTCCTTCCTAGGAATGATCACTTACAATGCAAAATTTTTACCATCACTTTCACATGTCTTACACCCATTACACCAGTTGTTACGAAAGCACACACAATGGGCTTGGAATTCAGAGCATCAAAAAGCATTTACCGAGGCAAAGCAGTTACTAGGTCAAGACTGTATGCTTACACATTTTGATATTCATAAGCCATTGAAGCTTTTCTGTGATGCCTCACCCTATGGGTTGGGAGCGTGTTTAGCCCATGTAATGCCCAACGGAGATGAGAAACCCATAGCTTATGCATCGCGCACACTGACAAGTGCCGAACGGAACTACGCCCAGATCGAGAGAGAGGCGTTAGCCATCATCTTTGCTGTACGTCGCTTTCATCAGTATGTGTATGGTAGAGCCTTCACATTAGTTACTGATCACCGCCCTCTGTGTAAAATCCTTGGAGAGAAAGAAGGAATTCCACCTCTGGCAGCAGCTAGAATGCAACGGTGGGCTTTGTTACTCAGTGCTTATCAGTATACGCTCCAGCACATTCCCGGTAAACAAAATCATTGTGCAGACTGTATGTCTCGCTTGCCTAACCCACATGAGAAGGTTGACGGTGCAGAAAAGGTACACTCTGTTGTCATGACTGAACCAATGCCAATTATTGCTGAGCGGATTGCAAAAGCTACAGAGGAAGACAAGGAATTAGCCATTGTGTTTACAGCTGTACAACATGGTCAGTGGCCATCTGATAGTAAGAAGTCACTTGCTTCTTACTACAGTAGAAGGAATGATTTTGCAGTGGTCGATGGATGTCTTACATGGGGCAGGCGAGTGGTAATTCCTCAAGTTTTTCGTCAGCAATTACTTGATGAACTCCACAGTAACCACCTTGGGATGAGCAGAATGAAATCCCTCGCACGAAGTTACTTGTGGTGGCCTCAACTGAATGCTGAAATTGAAGAAATGGCACGGAGCTGTCAAGAGTGCAGTGTAGTAAGTTCCAACCCACCTATGGCACCACCTCACCCATGGTTAGTACCTCACAATCCTTGGGAAAGAATACATGTAGATCATGCCCAATGGAAGAAATGGCTATTACTTGTGACAGTGGATGCTTTCTCGAAGTGGCCAGAGGTGTTCCTAGTAAATTCTACTTCGGCTTCACAGACCATTGACAAATTAAGGACAATTTTGCCATACATGGGTTACCGGTGACCATTGTATCAGACAATGGACCTCCCTTTCCATCAAGTGAATTTGATAGTTTCATGAAAGCACATGGTATCATACACCGTAGAGTTCCACCATATCATCCATCGTCGAATGGGCTTGCTGAGAATATGGTCAAAACCCTGAAACAAGCATTGAATAAATCCAGCAAGAGTGATACTATGGAAACAAAGATTGCTAAATTCCTTACAAGTTATCGGAATACACCCCATTCGGTCACGGGAAGAACACCAGCGGAGGTTCTTTTAGGGCGGTCACCTCGAACACGACTGTCATTGATTCATCCTTGTATGTCACAGAGGCTATCAGTTGCCACAGAAGAACGAGTAGGTGACCAATCTCCTCGAACTTTCAAAGTTGGACAGACTGTGTTGTTACGTGATTTGCGTCCAGCTGCAACAAGTAAATGGAGACCTGTTGTGATATCTCGTAAACTTGGGCCACTGGCTTATGACGTCAGTATTGATGGGCAAACACGCCAAGCTCATGTAGACCATTTAAAACCACATCCACAATCAGTGGTTACCCACAAAACACCCCAAAATGATCAATCTCTATCAGACCAAGCCATTGATGACAGCAGTTCAGTAAATCTGCATCCGTTTTTATTTGTCGACAACGAACAGACTACATCAGATCAATGTAATGAATCAGTTCCAGAGCTTAATCAACGACCACAACGTCACAGTAAACCTACCAGACGCTTGATTGAGGAGATGTCCTAACCTGAACTTTGAACAGACCAGTAGTAGGTATCTAGTTAGTCATACAACACAATGATTTGTACTAACACTTAGTCATGCAACACATTGATTTGTCTTAACATTATCATTTTTTTTTTCCTCCCATGTATTGTTTAGGGGGGAGGATTGTTGTATAGGAGAGCTAAACAAAAACACCTTGGGTGTAAAAAAAGTGCAAGGCCAATCAGAAGCAGCATTGCAAACAGGTGCGACCAAAAACTTTGATATCAGTTGAGGCCAAGAAGTTACTTATCACAATCTTTTTCACTACTTGAATGACATACAATAGTTTATAGCATATTTTCACAACTATGATTGGCTTTGTCACTTGGCCACCTTTATTAATAATGATGGTGTGAAAAAGGTGGCCAAGTGACAAAGCCAATCATAGTTGTGAAAATATGCTATCAACTATTGTATGTCATTCAAGTAGTGAAAAAGATTGTGATAAGTAACTTCTTGGCCTCAACTGATATCAAAGTTTTTGGTCGCACCTGTTTGCAATGCTGCTTCTGATTGGCCTCGCACTTTTTTTACACCCAAGGTGTTTTTGTTTAGCATATCACTACTTTTTTGGAAACAGATGTTAGCTACGTATTACTAGCAAGCAGCAGAGAAGTACTGCATGGCAGAGGCGTAGCTAGGGGTGGGCATGGTGGGGCATTTGCCCGACCGTCACTTATACAGCGTTAGATACTTCTGTTAAAATACACTGAGAGGAGTGGTATCAGCAGTGTTGTTATGCTGGTGACAAGTCGCGTGACAAAAGTAATATCATTTACAAGGGTCATATAGACGAATTACTGATGAAGCCTCCAGCCTTCAACATGCATGCAGACTGGAGCTTTGAGACAACTGGATATCAAGGTTAAGCAATGCATGTATAAACGTGTGCCAGGTTATAAAATTAAGCACTTGTGTGAAAACCTTACTATTGGCCTTGTGTATATACATGCGATCTTGTGTGGTTGCAGAAATTATTATTATTTCAAACATTATAATAACTAATATATATTTTCAATGTCTAGTAGATGCCCATTCAAGTAATCCAGAGGCACGTGAGCTCGTATAGTCATGATCATCGCTGGATAGTTTCCTGGATCTTTTGATCGAGTACCTATAGCTTCATGCAGCAGCATTTGTTATACATTACATCATAGCTAGGATAGTGTGCATACACTTTTCAAAAGAAGTAAATGTTCACATGAAAGTGGGCATATGTATGCATTAATATATAACAAAATACTTAGTTGCATGCTTGAACCGTTGCCCGACCATCAGGAAATGGCTGGCTACGCCCCTGCTGCATGGGCATAACTTGTACTTGCTTAGCATACAATATTGTAAATTTAACTTTGAAGCTGAATTTTGAAAAACTCAAGCCTACAATTTTTTTTAAACTTTCACTACAGAGTGATACATCAATATAGATTGTGTATCTGAAAGTTTATGCAAATCATTTCAAGGGGGTCCAAGTTATGGCAACTATCAACCTGCAGTGTAATAGCTTTTCTCAAATACATTCAAGTGTTTACTTCAGGCTGAAAGTAGTAAGACAGGTAGAGCATACATAGGAAAAGTGCTGATACAAATTTGGCTGAAATCCATGAAGAAATGAGTGAGTTATTAGACAAACAAGTGAATGTACAAAAAGAGAGTTTGAAAAAAACTTCCGGGATTCACGCAAACTCCCGCAAGCCCACGAAAAATGTGTGCGATGAAAATGAAAGTAGAAGAAGAAGAAGAAGAATTAGAAAAAAAAGACGGCCGCGTCAAAAAAATTTTTGTGAAAGGAAGGATTTTATAAGGCCGTATCTGAAGACTGGCTGAACCGATTTCAACGAACTTCAGGTTATTGATTCTTCAAACAATGAAGGTACTAATTCTCGAGTAACGGGCGAATCGGGCGGGAAGGGATGGTTCGTCGTACGTGAGCGCAAGAACGGCACCATAAAACTCGCAATGGCTGGTACTTAGGAATGGTGACGCCGACTTCCACCATTCTTGGTTTATTGATTCTATATAGTAAGAACGTTGTGGGTCTGTGATAACTAAGCGATAGCTTTCATGGCGGCTTAGCTAGAGCGTTTGCGAGTTTGAGGGCGGTGCTACGTGTAAATAACTCACTCAGTGGTCGCGTTGCTGCGCTTCTTCTTGGCCTCGCGACTCACTATCGTGAGTCTTGATATGCCTGCACTTTGTACGCATGCATATAGTATGAATAGGTGCCAGATCATTCCATGTATTGAAACGCGTGGCGGTACCTTTCCACTGAATCACTGATATACAACAGCCACATAGTGCAGATTAATGGTATAGGTGTTTTATCATTTAAGGTTACGGCCAAATAATAAAATAAACCTTTCTGCTTAATGATCGAAGCCTTAAAATATTACCACAAATAATTGCATTAGTGCTAAACATTACTTAATTTTGTGCTTTACATTCTTGGCTACTCACCCAAAGTCGTTGTAATGCTAATCTAGTGTAAGTTTTGTCTCCATTTCATTTTCTGTGCACTTTTCTCAAACAAGGCAATATGGTTCCAGAAGAGTGCTTGCTTCTACAAGATTTTGAAGGTCAGTGGAATATTAAATTTGTGTTTATAAAATAAACCATACTTCTTGTAACAGGAGGCACCCATTTTAGTTCTACAAATTTCTTCAGCCATAACACTGCGTTTCTACTATCCATACATTATAAACTGATCAGTGACACTATAATGTTAATGATATGCTAAACAAAAACACCTTGGGTGTAAAAAAGTGCGAGGCCAATCAGAAGCAGCATTGCAAACAGGTGCGACCAAAAACTTTGATATCAGTTGAGGCCAAGAAGTTACTTATCAAAATCTTTTTCACTACTTGAATGACATACAATAGGTTATAGCATATTTTCACAACTATGATTGGCTTTGTTACTTGGCCACCTTTTTAATAAAGGTGGCCAAGTGACAAAGCCAATCATAGTTGTGAAAATATACTATAAACTATTGTATGTCATTCAAGTAGTGAAAAAGATTTTGATAAGTAACTTCTTGGCCTCAACTGATATCAAAGTTTTTGGTCGCACCTGTTTGCAATGCTGCTTCTGATTGGCCTCGCACTTTTTTACACCCAAGGTGTTTTTGTTTAGCATAACTTACTTGCCTAGCACACAATATTGCAAATTAAACTTTGAAGCATAATTTTGAAAAACTCAAGCCCGAGATTTTTTTTTAACTTTCACTACAGAGTGATACATCAATATAGATTGTATATCTGAAAGTTTATGCAAATCATATGAAAGGGGTCCAAGTTATGACAACTATCAACCTGCAGTGTAATAGTCCTTCTCAAATACATTCAAGTGTTTACTTCGTACTGATAATAGTATGACAGGTAGAGCATACATAGGAGAAGTGCTGATACAAATTTGGCTGAAATCCATAAAGAAATGAGTGAGTTATTAGATAAACAAGTGAATGTATAAAAAGAGAGTTTGAAAAAAACTTTCGGGGTTCACGAAAGCTCCCGCAAGCCCCCGAAAAAAGTGTGCGATGAAAGAAAGAAAGAAGAAAAAAACGACTGCCGCGTCAAAAAATTTTTGTGAAAGGAAGGACCTTGTAAGGCCGTATCTGAAGACTGGCTGAGCCGATTTCGATGTACTTCGGGCTATTGATTCTTCAAACAATTAAGGTACTAATTCTCTAAATAACGAGCGAAAAGGGGCGGGGCAGATGGTTTGTCGTGCGTTGTCACAAAACGAGCGCCATAAAACTTGCAATGGCTGATACTCAGGAATGGAGGCACCTATTTACTTCATTGTTGGTATATTGATTCTATATAGTAAGAACGTACTAGGTCTGTAATAACTAAGCGGTAGCTTTTATGGCGGCTTAGTTACAGCGTCAGCAAATTTTTGAGCGGTGCTACCTGTAAACTCACTCATTTGTCGCGTACTGCTGCTTCTTGGCCTCGCGACTCACTATCATGAGTCTTGATCTATTGTTACAAACTACAATCTATGGTAAGTACAAAAAATATAAAAGTATCAGGCTACAAAGCAATGTAGGTAACACCTTGTTCATCAATACAATGCAGGTCATCCGTGTGTGTGTGTGTGTGTGTGTGTGTGTGTGTGTGTGTGTGTGTGTGTGTGTGTGTGTGTGTGTGTGTGTGTGTGTGTGTGTGTGTGTGTGTGTGTGTGTGTGTGTGTGTGTGTGTGTGTGTGTGTGTGTGTGTGTGTGTGTGTGTGTGTGTGTGTGTGTGTGTGTGTGTGTGTGTGTGTGTGTGTGTGTGTGTGTGTGTGTGTGTGTGTGTGTGTGTGTGTGTGTGTGTGTGTGTGTGTGTGTGTGTGTGTGTGTGTGTGTGTGTGTGTGTGTGTGTGTGTGTGTGTGTGTGTGTGTGTGTGTGTGTGTGTGTGTGTGTGTGTGTGTGTGTGTGTGTGTGTGTGTGTGTGTGTGTGTGTGTGTGTGTGTGTGTGTGTGTGTGTGTGTGTGTGTGTGTGTGTGTGTGTGTGTGTGTGTGTGTGTGTGTGTGTGTGTGTGTGTGTGTGTGTGTGTGTGTGTGTGTGTGTGTGTGTGTGTGTGTGTGTGTGTGTGTGTGTGTGTGTGTGTGTGTGTGTGTGTGTGTGTGTGTGTGTGTGTGTGTGTGTGTGTGTGTGTGTGTGTGTGTGTGTGTGTGTGTGTGTGTGTGTGTGTGTGTGTGTGTGTGTGTGTGTGTGTGTGTGTGTGTGTGTGTGTGTGTGTGTGTGTGTGTGTGTGTGTGTGTGTGTGTGTGTGTGTGTGTGTGTGTGTGTGTGTGTGTGTGTGTGTGTGTGTGTGTGTGTGTGTGTGTGTGTGTGTGTGTGTGTGTGTGTGTGTGTGTGTGTGTGTGTGTGTGTGTGTGTGTGTGTGTGTGTGTGTGTGTGTGTGTGTGTGTGTGTGTGTGTGTGTGTGTGTGTGTGTGTGTGTGTGTGTGTGTGTGTGTGTGTGTGTGTGTGTGTGTGTGTGTGTGTGTGTGTGTGTGTGTGTGTGTGTGTGTGTGTGTGTGTGTGTGTGTGTGTGTGTGTGTGTGTGTGTGTGTGTGTGTGTGTGTGTGTGTGTGTGTGTGTGTGTGTGTGTGTGTGTGTGTGTGTGTGTGTGTGTGTGTGTGTGTGTGTGTGTGTGTGTGTGTGTGTGTGTGTGTGTGTGTTACTATGTCACAATTGGTACGTTATATTGTATGTGTGTGTTACCATGGCATTGTCATGATCAGTGTGTTACTGTTGCATTGTAATGATCAGTATGTTGTATTGCGTAAAGGTCCAATAAAGAAAAGTCCATGGTATCACTTTGATACTGTGTCACTGTGATGTGTATCATACTAGTATTTTGTCCATAAATTATTTTACACAAAATCCTAGGTACTTGCATTTTGCATATTAATTTATACGCTGAAGGATATTTCTTTTTCATTACAAATTTCTATTGATGGAAAATCCATCCAATAATTTCCATATTATCATTTGTCATGGATGCAAAATACTAGTGGTCTGTGGAACCAGCTGAGGAGTCCTGCCACGTTAAACAGTAGGGACGAAAGGCTTCCTGGTTTTAAGTATATGTGTGCATGTCTGTATGTGTGTGTACATACATGTGCATAAGATGGAAAAGAAATAAGGATAACAATACAGAATCCAAGATTTAGTTGTATTTATATACAGAAAGCTTATAGTAAGTTTACCACAGATTACACAGATTATTACCACATAGCTAAGTTTACCACAGATTATGATAAACAGCCCAACAGATGTTATCTGGCACTTGCGTACACAATGGCAGTACATCAATATCACTGGACATAGGCGTAGGAAGCAGGGGTGCTCCGGGTGCTGGAGCACCCCCTGTTTTTACTGTCACTCCATAGGAATGTTATTTTCTCCATACAATTTTGACTTAATGATTGCCTATAGCACCCCTAGATCTGATATAGCACCCCCAACTCTGAACAGCTTCCTACACCTCTGCTGGAAATATATTAATATCTTAAATGTCATGTTAAAGTGTGTTATGACTGGCTGTCGCTAAGTTATCAGCACACAGCCACCTTCATCTTATGCCCATATACAATAATAATGATTGGCACACTAAAGATGTGCTAAAAATTTATTTGACCATCCCATCAACACTATGACCATGCAACAATAGCTATTGTTAATGAAAAATTCAAGTTTCTAACTTGAACTGACATGCCTATAAACATTAGCCATTGTTGATTTATGGTGTTGATTGCCTAGCTAAGGGAGTACGTATATAAACAGTGGAATGGTAAACTTGCAACAAATCATGAAAACATAAAGTGCCTTGCACTAAGAATGGGGCAGGGAAAGGCATTTGAAAGATCATTTCTTTTTCCACTGGCCTACTGTAGTATTTCACAGTTGCTAGCACCCTGATATGTGGCCCTGTTGTGGCCAATTAAAAAGTTGTTCTTAATGTTATACCAGTATAATTATATTATGTAAGTATAATTATGTCAGAAAAGAAACAATGGGAGTGAATCAGAGGAGATGATGATTCTATGTGTCCTATAGTTCCAGCATGTATAGTTTGTTGAGGAAGGCAATGGAAGAGACTGGATACAATGTGCATATATGGCTCATGATGATTGCATACCTGAGGTTGAAGCTATCATACAAGAGAAGGAGGCCACTGAGTTACATTGTTGCCCTGAATGTATTGACTATGACAATTAATGCATTACAATTTTTAAATTGTATGAATATTGTGTAACATCATAGTGATTTTATTCCAATCCCATGTCTCAAAGGTATACTTAGTAAACACACACACACACACAACACACACACACACACACACACACACACACACACACACACACACACACGCTGAACTATCATAGTGTGTAAACGGAGGGGGTGACCATCTCCCACAAGAGTTAGACCTGTCCACATCACCAGTCAACAATGGTCTCACTCGATTGATATGTACTATTATGCTTTGTTGAGCCCATCTGCAGTTCTAGTGTGTAGAGGTCCCTTGACACTAATGACTTTCCAAGGCCCAGTCCAATGAGGATCCAGCTTTCCTCTAGCTGGGTCATCCAAGAGTACACTTTGCCCCACCATGGGTGTTGTTATATTCTATCCAGGGTAATTCTTCTTTTGTCTTTCAGCAGATTCAGTCATATTTGCCTCCACCATCTCCAAGTTGACAACTGTAGTCACCTGGGTCTGGTGACGTTGATGTTGATGGTGAGGGCATCAGGATTCCATCCCAGCACTTCATGTGGAGACAATTTTGTTGTTAAATGCTGGGAGGTTCGGTACGCATAGAGAAGTAATTGCAGGTGATCTTCCCAGTCAGATTGTCTCACTGTCAGGGTTCCACCATGGTGAAGACATGATCTCTAAGTACTCTTACTATGGTAGCTGCTTTCTGGTCAGGAAGTGCGATTGCAAAGTTGCCTTTGCACTTTGAGGATGTCAACCCCTACCATTTCCCATGGTCTTCTTGTCACTATTGGCTGCAGAGAAGCTGGTGGTCTTGCTGGAGCCTTCACCATCTGATGAGTGCAATAGTGACCTGCATCCTTGGCCATGCCAACCCAGTAAGTAAAGTCTGATAGTCTGGCTATGGTCTTGTCAATTCCTTGGTGGCCCACAGCATTGTGAGCCATGTAGAGGAATTCTTTGCGGAGAGAGCTGGGGGCTACAATGAGCAACTTCTCTCCTGTGGTCAAAGGATATTTCACCTTACTGAGTTCTGAAGGACTAGCTGGGACCACAGTTGAAGGTAGTGACGGAGAGGGAACTTCCTCCAGCGGCTAATTCTGTGCTGGATGGTTGGCTTTCATCTGAAGAAACAACTGGATCTGACCCCTGGGCTAGAACCCTCCACTGTCACCACTTGTATGGGATGTCTCAATAGAGCATCAGCATGTGCACCACGCCTGTGTTTGATAGAAAACTGAAAAGCATTTAGTTCTAACGACCAGCGTTCCAGCCGTTGAGAGCGTGACTTGCTTGCCTTGGTAGCCTCCAGCCATTCAAGGGGCTTCCAGTAGAAAGTGTGCCCCAATAAGGTAATGGCGAAATTTATGAATGGCCCAAACTATGGCAAGGCACTCCTTCTCTGTTGTCGAGTAGTTCACCTCAGCGGTGTTCAAGGTGCGGCTAGCATATTCCACAATAGTGCCGCAATTAGTAGACAAAACAGCTCCAAGGTCAATGTCAGAAGCGTCGGTAGCTAATACAAACTGATCATCTTTTCTTGGAAAATCCAACAATGGCGGAGTCACAAGGCAAGCTGTAAATGCAGCCTGTTGTTTAGATTCCCAAACAAACTGAGCAGTCTTGCTTGTCAGAGCAGTGGGCAATATCAGCAAAGTGGGGTGTAAACCTTCTGAAGAAATTCACCAAGCCAAGGATCACACATCCTTGCAGCAGGAAGGCGTTGACCAATCTTGTATTGTCTTGGTCTTCTCTGAGGAGGGTGCCACACCCATTGAGGAATATTGAAACCCAAGTGTGTTGCTTTGGTGTTACCGAAGAAACACTTTGATCCACGTAATGTGAAACCTGCTGCCTTCAGTTTCAATAACACTCGTCAAAGGTCACTGATGTGAGATTCCATGTCATCTGAAAAGACTATGATGTCATCAATGTAATTATCAACACAATCCTTACAACTTTTTAGGATGTGATCCAGGGCTCACTGACAGGTTTGTGTTGCTCTGGTCAATCCATATGGCATGGCAGTGAACTAACAGAGGCCATAGCCTGGACCTGGGCAAAAGGCAGTCTTCTCAATTGACCCTTCTTCCATGGGGAACTGCCAGTAGGCACTCCTTAGGTCCAGTTTGGAGAATACTTTTTTCCGGCCAGTCGTTGTTGAGGCCCCTCTGGTCGTGGGACTGGGTAGGAGTCCTTCTTTGTAGTTTTACAAAATCCACACATATCCTTACCTCCCTGGTGCTTTTCAGCACATACACAGCTGGAGCACACCACGGGCTTGTGCTTGGGCGAATGATTCCTTCCATGACCATATCTTGTATATAGTTGGGCATGAACCTCGTCAGCATAGTGGAAGGGGATTTGTCTAGGTGGTACTTTGATTGGTGTTGCCTTCTCAGTCTCAATGATGTGTTTTGTCGCATTCGTTTGCCCCAATTGTTTGGAAAATAACTCCTCAAATTCTTGTACAACTGGCCTCAGTTCAGGGTGGATATCTGTAGGCATCTTCAATTGGATCTGATCCTTGTCATTGCACTTGACTGGAATGGCCTGTGGACAATCTTCATCAATGGTGATGGTACTACATGATCTCAGCTCTGTCAAATGCAATGGCAATGCTTGATTTGGACTGTCTGCTCTGTAATACGTGCCAGATTCAAAGTTGAGCACAAACCCATGTTGGTCACACCCCAGTATGGCTGGAACAGAGAAGTGATGAAGGAATGTTCTGTGGAAAATGGTCCCAGCGTTACAGTTAAAGTGGTTGTGCCATGTTTCTCCCATCAGCATTTACCAACTTAGTGCGGGCAACAGGCTTGATGTTTGGTGGTGACGTGTGGTCCTTGCTGAGAACTGAACAAGACGCTCCGGAGTCCAGCAATATGGTCACAGTGTTCTTGTTTAGCTGTCCATGTGTGTGAGCTATGTAATTGGTGTGTGCAAGTGTGGGAACATATGCAACAGGTCGAGCATTGATAAGTTCCTGGGAGTGGCTCCAGCTCGAAAATTTGGGACACTCCCCTGGCCGTTTCCCTGGCTCCAACAATTCTGGAAGACATGTCCCCTTCTCCCACATGTCAGCTCACTCCTAAGGCCTGTCTACACGAATGCGAATTTAAAAGCGCATTAAATGCAAATCCAGCCAATTCGCTTTCAATTCGAATCAAGCGCATCCACACGCGCGCGTACGTAATGCGCATTACACTTGCTCCGTTAATTACTATCGTAGTATACAAATAATGAAACGGAAAATATATTTTGATTGTTGCACAAGTACAATGTGAAAATGGCGCTGCTGTGTTTGATATCGTTTGTGGTGAGCTGGGTTTCGTACACAAGTTTCGATGTTTCTGTAAGCTAGAACTATAAAGGTGTTAGAAAGAAGCGCTGCCAGCTGAATTGACAGCTGGCACTGGTGCTAGCTGGAGCGCTTTCGTTTTCCTACGTTCCAACTATACATCCGCCAACACTCAGCTAGATAGAGAAATGTTGACGCCTATACAGTGACGGTCTTCGCAGCCTTAGCTTTATGCGCAAAATGCTGTAGGACCTCACATGGTAACGAATTGTGATGAAACTATCGAGTCATCTTTTCCAATTCGCATTCAAACTACCTCCGGAGGTGGATTGGCTCAATTCGGTTTCAATTCGAATCGGGTCAATGCGAATTCCGTGTGGACACGATCAATTCGAATTAATTTGCATTCAATGCACATTATTTTCGTCGTGTAGACAGGCCTCTAGAACGGCAATTGCTTGCTGTGTGACCTGGTTTGCTGCATTTGAAACAGTGTTTGGTATGGGGGCTTGCTTGGTTAACTCTTATTGCTGCTAACTGTTCTGTCATTACCTTCAGGGTGTCCTCCATCTTGTCCAGTCAACTCAATTCTTGAACTTCCTTGACATGGCTTATGGGATGGGTTAACTCAGCCCTCTGTTACTGTATAGCACAAAACTTTGGCGGATCAGTGCCCATAGTATTTTTGGAGGAGAAATTGGTCAACTGGAGATAAAAAATCATGGTGAAAGAAAACATTGGCGGATTGGCTATAAACCGCCAAATCTGTCAAAGTTTTCTCCCGCCAATGTTTTGTGCTATACAGTATATCAGAATGACTTCCCTGGCCTTGGCAATTGTTTCTGCATGTGTACCTTTGGGCAACAGTTTCAGCTAGAGGGCAACCTTTTCAGGCAGGGCACTCATTAAATAGAATCACAGCTCTGAGTCACGGATTTCAGCGGCATCCAGGTGATGATCGGTCCAGTAGCTTCTCGATGTCTCGCACAAGTTCATCAATGCTCTCACCACCCTCTCGAAAACGTCTTCGGGTCAATTGTTCACGTGCTGGGAGATGGTCTTCATCAGTGTCAGGGTTCAGCCTGCTGATTATAGCGCCTTTTAGAGCATTGTAAGATTCATTGTCGTTCTCTCCCAACGATTTGTAAATGGCCCAAGCTTGTCCTCTGAGTAATGGCGGCAGTCGCACGAGTTTCTTTGCTGCATTCCACTCATTGGCAGCGGCGCATACATCAAATCGTCTGAACCACGCTTTGGCATCTCCATCCTCCAAAGGTTCGGGCAAGCATATCGTGTTTCCTGTTGCCATTGTCCCGGGTTTCAGCACCACTGTATCGAAAGAGCAACCCAAACAACAGTCACAACTCAGTTATTATTAAGTCAAAGTGCAAACATGGATAAAGGAGAGAGCTCACGTGACAGCTCACACGATCATTACACACATATACAATCAATTATCTATCCTATTACAGTAATTATAGTAATTGTTTGTTGTAATTTATTGTAATTTATTTTGAAACTGAACTATTGCAGTTCTAAGTAATGCACACTATGAATTACATAATTACAGTGAAGCCATATAGGTTACTTTACTCTTACTACAAAGATATATCTAAGATAAAGGTTAAAGATACAGAAGCGAAGGTTATGTTAGTGTATGTTTCACGAGCGGAGACTGATGCTAAGCTATTGCCAAGTTTACAGAAAAACATTAAAAGGTTTAAAATAGAAAAATCCATGTTGGCATATTGTCAAAGGAGTCAGATTTTATTAAAAGTTTAGTATTACATATTCCTAGGCCTGATAGATACCTATAGCTATAGGTAAATAGAGAACAGTTAGCTAGCTGCTATTATTATTATTATTATTATGATTATTATAGACACCAAAAAGACGCAAAGACAGGGTATTACAACAAAAAAGACGCAAAGACAGGGTATTATTTAATTAATTAATTAAATTAATTATTTATGAGATTATTATCCTTATAATTGGTTATGTAATTATTACTAGCAATGATGACATACAACCAAGTACAGTCATTACGAATCAATCACCAGCGGATTAGTTTTAGTCGCTGATATTAATACCATAGGTCACAGTATAGCTATACTTTCTGAGATCATATAGGCATAACAGTGCAGTAGGTTATAGATTATTTACACTCATGGTGTGTATTCTCATCTAAATAGTAGAGCTAGTATAGTAATTCACATCAGATACACATGAATCACTACTGATAAAATTCAGAGAATACATGCATAGCTTACCAGGGGCGGATCCAGGATTTTCTGAGCGGGGGGTCTGAACACAGAGGTGTATCTCTGAAGCAGGGGGTTGCCCCCCAGAAGCTATAGGGTTTTCTATTACAACACCAACATCATGCTCATTGTAAGATATAGAGCATATTTAGTAAATACAAGGAAGTATTTAACCAAATATGGAGTAAGGGGTATGGTGGGTGCAACCCCTTGGAAGAGACAGGTTGTTTTATTATATAAAGTGCTGAAATGACAAGAAATAATGCATGTGTTTTTATACCAATACATCACTCTTTTGGCTTCTTTGAAATATTTCTGGAGGGGGGTCTCAAGACCCCAAAGACCCCCCTGGATCCGCCCCTGCTTACAATTGAATCAGACTATAGGGCTAATTGGTTAAAAGTATATATATAGCTGCTATATTTATTTAGCCAATACAAACTAACTTACCACAAAGGTCGTTTGGCATGGCTTCTCAGCCACTGCTAAATTGCCTGCTGAAACCATTAACCAACGCGGAAGCGCTTCACACAAATTGAACCACAATACTATTGCTATACACTACAACCAAAACATTAAACTTACCTTTGTATAGGTTTGCTCACGTCACACCGATATTATACGGAGTTATCCGAAACTCCACATGGTCACTTGGAATAGGCGTTTATTAGAATTTTAGCGATTTTACAAAGAGAGGGAGTTGAACAAAACCCTATATATTAAATGAACGTCATTGAATAAGGACCCGATTAAAGGTTAGTATATGCATCTAGAGTGCGTAGTTTCGCTTTTTTTATAAATTACCTAATACTTACCTAAGACTTAATTACCTAATACTTAATTATCTAAGACTTATATACACCCATTTGTGACGTCACTTTTAACCGCAATTTTTATTATTCTTAGTACTTGGTTGATAATTATTTCCCAATATTGTACAACTTCAGAATTACAGATTAATCAAAATCAAGACTCACAATAGTGAGTTGCGAGGCCAAGAAGAAGCACAGCAACGCGACCACTGAGTGAGTTATTTGCACGTAGCACCGCCCTCAAACTTGCAAACGCTCTAGTCAAGCCGCCATTAAAGCTATCATTTAGTTATTACCGACCCACAACGTTCTTACTATATAGAATCAACAAACCGAGAATGGAGGAAATAGGCACCACCATTCCTAAGTACCAACCATTGCGAGTTTTATGGCGCCCGTTGTGCGACTACGCACGACGAACCATCCTTTCCCGCCCAATTCACCCGTTTACTAGACAATTAGTACCTTCATTGTTTGAAGAATCAATATCCCGAAGTTCATCGACATCGATTCAGCATACAGCCTTATAAATGCCTTCCTCACCACATAAATTTTTACGAGGCAGTCGGTTTTTTTTTTCTTCTTTGTTTCTTTTATTTTCATCGCACACTTTTTGGGGGGCTTGCGGGAGTTTTCGTGAACCCCGGAAGTTTTTTTTCAAACTCTCTTTTTATACATTCACTTGTTTGTCTAATAACTCACTCATTTCTTCATGGATTTCAGCCAAATTTGTATCAGCACTTCTCCTATGTATGCTCTACCTGTCATGCTATTATTAGTCTGAAGTAAACACTTGAATGTATTTGAGAAGGGCTATTACACTGCAGGTTGATAGTTGTCATAACTTGGACCCCCTTCGAATGCATATCCAAGAATCCCCATACATTTCACGGTCATCTGAAGAGTAAATTTTAAACAGCCTTTAAACAACACAAAACTATATTCAATACACTTAAAACACTAACATATTTAACAAACAACCATTATTTTTGTAGTCTCAATCTTACAAAGCTGGTTTTCGATCAAACATTTTCAACGCATGCGTAAAAAGGCACACCACTGAAGCATCGTATGGGACTGGCGCTTATAATTAGAATCGATTAGTATGCACGTGCGCGAGCAGAAGACCAGAGGAATTACTTCGTGAGTATGTACATATGGCATATGTAGTTTATTTGCACTGTGCGCCTTTGTTGAGAATCATACCCATCCTGAGCCTAGTCTCGCGTGGCCAGACCAATTCGCAAGCCGCTTATCGATTAGATATTATAACCGCCTGCCTGAATGCAGGCGGTTATAATCTCTACTGATAAAGCGGCTTTCGAATTGGCGAGACTATCCTGAGCCCTAGTCTAGCGTAGCCCGAACGCTTTTTTCCTTTTTTGCTAATTATATCATATCAAAATGGATAAATCGGTCTGGCTACGCGAGACTACCTGGCCACTGCTGCCTCATCATATGTCCGCGCATTCAGTGGTAGCTTTTTACATACAGTTAATAGCCGGGAGTTAATGGGGCATCATTTAGTTAATGCGAAATGATTTACAAAAAGCACTGCTCTAATGATTTATTATTATATTGTACAAGCTCAAAATTGAGTATGTTGTACAAACAACAAAATCAAAAAGAGGGGGGTGAACAATTGCAGTAGTTACATGTTCAGTTTGCTTTTAGACTGGAGGATGTTACAACTTCAGTTGGCAAACTATTCCAAACTCTGATGGTACTTGGGTAAAAAGAAAACTTAATTGAGTCAACAGAAGTTTGTAACTGCTTAAATCACAATGGATGACCCCTTGTAACACTATTAGCTGGCTGCAGTATCCTTCCGGGTTGATGTCAACCAAATTGTTAACTATCTTATACATAGTAATGACACGGGAGCTGTTTCGTCTATTTTCCAAAGTTTCCCACTGGAGATGTTGTATCATATCTGTCACACTAGCAGTCCAGTCATACCGAAAAACGGCAAAAATTCACTGTTAAAAAACTTTCGTGGGTCGTCTAAACAGCAAAACTTTAACACACGAACTTCTTTCTTGCATAAAAATGATGCACATAATGTTCACTGTATGGGTTACGCACGAAAGTTTTTTAACACAAACATTTTAAAATCGATTTTTATTTACACAATTTACGGTAATTACCAGTCACAAAACGTGCTGCCCGTCTTTGTATCATCTCAATTTTTGATATAATTATTATTATTATTATTATTATGTTGATGATATGGTGCTACTAACCCTTGAAGGCACAGCCAATCCTTGAATTGAGGTGCGCGCTTATCCAAGGGTTTGGTAACTCCAGCATTATGTACTTGTGCTGCGTTACCGAAAACTGGTGTATCCAATCATAGATAATATATACCGGGATTGGAATCCATAGTTAGTTCTGCTTGACTCTGCATCTTTGGATTATTCTTTAGATGAATTAGTTAGTTACAGGAATCGTGTTAAGGCATTAAAAATATTAATCAACTTGTTTCGTTTGCTTGCACAGATTGAACAGTGCAATTTTTATAAGAATGGGGAAATAAACCCCTGCATCGTTTTTCAATGTCTAAGTTTAGTAGTTGATAATAAATAGATATTAGCTAGTTATATTATTAGGTAGCTAGCATCTTCATGAAGTTAGCTATTGAATACACTGAAAAGTGCCAAGGCCAAAGCCTCGGCAGTTCCGCTGGCCCTGACATGACAAGGAACAAATGGAATCTGGTAAGGAAGAAGGCTATAACACAGATTAAGGTATAATATTATCTCACACACGTTGAGAGTAGCGGAAATTCATTATACCTTTTACAATGTGGAGTGTATCTGTTAATTGGTGTAATTGAGGCCAGTTTCCAATCCTAGGTAAGTACATATTTTCTCTGATCCAATCAAATTGCTTTTCAAGTAATGAAAATTAATTACATTTGAGTGATGCAAACTATGTGTTTTTAATTGTATTGATAATAAACAGCAATGGCTTCATCGCATGGTAAACTAGAAGTTGATCATTTATAGTGATTGTGCGGCAACTCTTTAGGTTACTGTTCCTTGAAATCAGAGCAGAAAGCTGTAATTAAGAATTTTGTCATGGGAAAGCATGTTTTTGCTGTGCTCCCTACTTTCTTTGGAAAAAGTCTCTGCTATGTGTGTTTGCCCGGTGTTATTGACAAGTTTACCCGGTGTGTTCCCTTCGTATCTGAAATGTCTTTCCACAACCGATGCAAATCACGCCATTTTAAAAATATCGATATTTCATCACTATAATATGTAACGTGTTTGCGTATTATTTATTGCATTCCATGCATAATGCTAGAGTCACCAGACCTTTTATTTTGTAAAAAGGGTCAGCTACACTAGACTAGGGGGCAAGTGCCATGCATGCAGACAGCAAAGTGCATGAGATTCAATTGGGCCATGTAACTATACCATATAAGCACTGAGCCCGTCTTCATGAAATGCCCAATTTGTTAGGGTGTACAAATGATGCCTATAGCTATCTAGGCATGCACTCTGCTGTTTACTACAGCTTACTAACAACTGCCACTAGGTAGACTTGTAGTCCCACATGGCCAGACCACTTTTTCTGTTTTTCCGCCACCTCAAAGAAAATGGAAGAAAGTGGTCTGGCCACGCGAGACTGGTAGACTTGCTGCTTTATAGATTTCAGCACTTCGCCATTCTTTTTAGCTCCAGCTACTTTCCATCAATTCTCCATATCTGTTAACTCATGAACTCAGACCATCGTCTCCATATAGATATTATTGCATACACTAATCTGGTCCACTTTAGTTCACATGATCTTCAGGAATTACGGTCAAGCGTCACGAGATTTATCAAAGGTTTATAAAGGTTACTGAACAGCCAGAAATTCAAATAATATCCATCAACCAGACCAATGCTATCGTCACATGTACGTGATCACGAGCTAAAGGAAAAGTGTACAATACTGGCTCAATCTATATCGCTGGATTATTACAATGATTCATTAGTCTTACACTCTTACTGTACAATTGTTGTAGTTCCTATCAGTTTTAAGTTTAAATAGCAGCCTTTAATTTGAAAGTAAAAATCACGTGACGGCAAAGATTTCAAAATAATAATTGTTTTTATGAAATAATTCGAATAGTCTATTGTCGCAGTTTACTCATCCACCTAGATTCTGATTAATTGCATAATTATATAGTTGTACAGATGGTATACAGGCCTGTGTATGTATATGTAACTATCTGTGTTATATTGTATCCTGCCAGAAATTGACCTACATATGATAAGAAATGAGAAATCAGGCATCATATTGTTAGACGTATCACTTTGTAAGCTACCATAAATTTTTATATACCTAGAAATTTTTATGCAATTTAATTGATTTCTGGAGCTTTGAAATCCATACAAGCTAATGTTGAATCCTGAGTATACAAGTTTTAAAAGGCAACTCTGCTGATCCGTTATCATCAGAGGGTGACCACTCTGATGGCCGCTCTCTGGTGATAATAGATTTCATTGGAAGTAAACATTTTGACACTGACCTGACTGAATAATTTCAGTGGAATGATGAAATTATACACAAAGGGTGAAATTAAGGTGCAAGGGGCAAGAATTTAGCACCGAACAACAGGAAAATTGTGATAGAAGAAAAGTTGGCGAATGTGATGAATCAGTATGAATTCATCAACGTTTAGTTCATCAACATTTAATTCGTCGAAGCTGATGAAGTCAGGATTTGTCAACTTTTCCTGTCAAATTTCCTGTTGTATGGTAGTTAAAGTATACGTAATTTGAGTTACCATTATATAAGGCTGTTAATGTTATTGACAAGATTTAAGAGTTTATTGGTTTTGATAAATTACGAAAAATCATGAAATTCTATTACATGGTACCAGATCTTTCTGTAATGGTTTGGGGATGAGACTTGCCTGGCAGCTGGTACAGGATTTATAGATGTATAATTACAATTTACATATTTTGATCTATGATTTATGTACAATGTAGTGTGTAACAATGGGAACCAACAATGTCTGGTAATAATGGTTGAACAACTTCATTGATGCATTACCATTAAAAAATTACTGTTGGAAAAATCAATTTCAAAATATTTAAATTGTTACAACTGATTTGATTTCAGGAGATTAAAAAATAATGATTGCTAGAGTATCGATTACATGTAATACACATGTCACACACACACACACACACACACACACAACACACACAACACACACAACACACACACAACACACACAACACACACAACACACACAACAACACACACAACACACACAACACACACAACACACACAACACACACAACACACACAACACACACAACACACACAACACACACAACACACACAACACACACAACACACACAACACACACAACACACACAACACACACAACACACACAACACACACAACACACACAACACACACAACACACACAACACACACAACACACACAACACACACAACACACACAACACACACAACACACACAACACACACAACACACACACACACACACACACACACACACACACACACACACACACACACACACACACACACACACACACACACACACACACACACACACACACACACACACACACACACACACACACACACACACACACACACACACACACACACACACACACACACACACACACACACACACACACACACACACACACACACACACACACACACACACACACACACACACACACACACACACACACACACACACACATGGTTCTGTAGGATGTTATACCTTGTCAGTTATGTTTGTATGCTAATAAGGTTGCACTGTAATTCTACAGATCGTCAGTTTGAAAGCAACCAGGAAAATACCTTATCCTGCTCCATGAATTTACGTCAAAACTGAGGATATGTGACTTGTATTTTTATAGTACATAACAGAGGCGTAGCCAGACCCGGGCAGCTGCCCGGGCATCAGCTTACTTTGCCCTACCATCAGCATTCTTCTTATAAAAACACGAGTAGTTAAATCAACAGCTATTTATTAGAGCACAAGAAAGTTAACAAACCTCATTATCTTCAGCTATTTTCGATGGCTTGAACCAATTTTAGCACAGGCGTTACATAATTTCCTGCGTTAAATGCATCAGGATCGATCATGTGATACAAATATTTAAATACTGTGATCTCGTGATTCATCAAATCTGGCGGATTCTCGGGCGAATTACAGAAAAGAAGCGAGATGGAATGGCCTCAAGACTAGAAGCAAAAGTTTTTTCATTGTTTCGTCAAGTGGATTCTTGTGATTAAGAGCTTTTGGATACCCGGGCTTTCTTTACGTGATCCGTGTAAGAGCAGAGTCTCATCCGTGTGTGCTCAGATTCTAGTTCTGGCAATCTGGTATGTAATAGGTGTACTAGTTCTCTGTTGTGTTGTGATTTACACTAGTGAAATGATGCACGATTATCAAGGTGTTGGATCACGTGCTGGAATTTATTTTGTGCACGCTGTGCACTTCAAGAAGAAATCGCTATGATGCTTCATAGTCTGAAGTCAGTATAATGGAGTAGTTTTGTTAGGTTTAGGCAATTGTTAGGTGTAGTGTAGGCCTATTAATAGGTAGGTGTGATTTAGTCTCGTGCATCCAATGAAGGTACACGTAGCTCTCGTGCACACACTTGTGCATAGTTAGTAGCAATGCAATTTTTAAATACTATATTGATGTTCATATGAAGATGAACATGTGTATGTGTGCTGCATGAGGACCCGCGATGAATGCATGCAACATGGGTTTCTTTTTATAAACGAGAGTTGAGTATCATTGCCCTGGCATCAAAATTTTCTGGCTACGCCCCTGGTACATAATACTGTGTATTAATGTATTAAGTAAGAGCTTTGATTGTCAGCATAATATTACATCACATATGGTCAATAATAAAATTGTTGTGGTTTATGTAAGTCTTCTTTCTTTAAAGGCTTCTAAACCATGACTTCCAGATTACCATTAATGACTACTAGGTCTTTTACCATCCAGGGTGATAAACAATACCACAAAATGTAATAGTCCATTGTTCACATAGTACACACATGTTTTTTGGGATATACAATGAAATAAATCTTGATACTGGTAAAACATTTCAAAAAATAGTCCATTGTAACCATTGTACCTTACCACTGCTCATAAATGAGCAGTGGTAATCCTATACCTTAAACACCAGTGCCACCAAGACTCTTGTGGTTGCATCATTGTCTTGTATCATCCAAAAACTTAAAGATTCACAGGCATGTAACAGTAGGAAGACCAGCTCCATCATCAATACCTGTGTCAATACCTGGAAACCTTCATAACTTTGCTACTGCAAAGGTTAATCAAAGTTAGGATTAAATGAATGTTGTTGAATGAATTATTGACCACATTGGTTACTTTGAGCTTATATAGGTCATATTCATTTGTTATTTGTTTCTATAGAGCAGCAGTAGTACTGCACCTTTGGGATAATAAGCTGTGGTTATAACCACTAATAAGTGTAGCATTTACTGTATAGCTATATAGAAATTATTGAGGAAGAAAATTTTTGCAGATTATAGGCCTACTCAAGTTTTTTGGATTTGGATACAAAAATGTTTAATTTAGGTGTGAAATAATAGTACCCCTGGGGTATTAATCAAGGAAATACGGTATTTACTATCATGTGTTCATTTGTAGCTTGCAGCACTGTGTGTGATTGATGAATACCATGCTGAGGTGCTCTCCCTGGCCAGTGGATGGAACAGGATGATAAACTAAGATAACCATGTTTGATAAGTATGCATTCCTCTACACTAAACACTGCCATAATATCCATTGTTTATTAAACCCACATACATTAAACAACTTTCAAACCTTTACTGGGACACAAGCCAGTTATATCACAGTAAGTCCTAAAATAATGTATGACTTTATTAGGCTGTATGGGCTGATTCAGGATTTTGTGAGAAGGGGTCTGAATATAGAGGTGGATCTCTGAAGCAGGGGGCCTGGGAGCACACCCCCAGAAGCTATATAGGGTGTTTTATTACTAAAATCATGTCCAGCACAAAATTTAGAGTTTAAGGAACTTTGTAACCAAAGTATAGTCTCGCGTAGCCAGACCGCTATTTTGGTTTTGATATTGGGTCAGCAAAAAAGAGGGTCTGGTACTTCATAATTAAACAGCCTTGTGTGCCTTGTGTAGTGGTTGTTAACACCAATCGTCACCACAGCAAACAGGGTGGAGAGCTGAACAGAAATTGTATCGTCAGTGTACCAGACCCTCTTTTTTCGCTGACCCAATATCAAAATGAAAAAATAGCGGTCTGGCTACTCAAGACTAACCAAAGTAGTGTTTAAAAATGGATGTGCATTAAAACTGTCCTTGTATAAAATTAAATATATCATACCATTTAACCAGTGAAAGGTAAGTAGCATAATTATACTGTACTGGTTAGGTGGTGATTTGATTGACTGCTGCTAATACCAGTAATTGCCAATGACTATTGTAAGGTGTCATGTGAAAACATGAATAATCATGCTCAAAGGTCCCATATATTGCAACAGTGTAGCCATGAATGATTTTATGTGTACACAGAGATGACTTGATAAAAATGGAGATTAACTTTTGTAGTCTTACCACTTTTGCAGTGTTATTATATATTTATTATCAGTGGCAATTCATTTTTAATTTTTGCTTTTGTTCCACAGGGAGTCACCAATACCTGTGACTTCAGACTACAATCAAGCTTCCCAGGATAAAAATGGCCTTCATGTACCTTGACTTTTGACTTCTGCAGCTTTCAGTTAAATACATTCTATTTGTAAAACTCTGCATGTACCATATCAGCATAAATGAGACAAACTTTTGACTATAGATTGAGTTAAAGCTACTTTGCAACAAAAGAAAAATGTTTAGATGTTAGCTAAATATGTATGGTGTGTGTATATGTGCATATAGTGTCATGTAAGCATAGTGGTTGCGTTTCTTTACTGGTGAATGCATGTGTGTGCATGGTAATAGTATGTGTGGTGTTTTACATAAAGGAAAATTAACTCAATTATATTTCAATGTTTATTGGTGCTCCAAAATATTAATGGTTTGGTTCAACAGAAATGTAAAGGGTTCAAGAGTTGCACATCTGTTAAATTTGCAAGTGCATGTATCAAAATCCATGATTAGAGTTAGCAATCTTGCAAACTCGTGTTGGTGGGCTGCCATTGTTATGCCGTAGACTGTTATCTTTCGAATTAACTTACCTGTTGTCAACATCTTCAAAGCTAATTTGACGGCTTCACTAAACATATTATAAAAGCATTCATTTTCACCTGCCATCGTGATTCCCTTCACTTTAAGCTCAGTCACTGAATGGACCAGATCATATTTACAGGCATTGTGTTGGTGTAGTAGTACATCATTCTTCACAATTGACACATGGATGGCTTGAACTTGCTTCAAAATCTTTACTGGATGGTATATCAGCAAGTCACTCTTGCTAAATATATACTCATTAGCTGGAGCTATTGGTACCTCTGGATTTTTTGCTATGACACAATAACCCAGTAGACTTAATCTTTTGTTGACCAATTCATGCAACCATTCATTGTAAGGTAGTTCATAGTTCAATGTCCTGGCTATTGGTTGATTTTCTAGTACTGTTTTGATATTTGAAACCGAAGTGCAAATGTCTTGTTTATCATTAGTAACAGCCATCACTTTCATAATGTCATCTACTCTGTGGCTTACTTCTTTAACAAAGCTAGACATCACACATGATGATACTACTTTTGAGTCAAAAATATTGCAAATCTCTCCATGAGTAAAATACGAAATAGATTTCTTTGATCCAGTACCTCCTAGCATTGTTTCAATAGGAGTTTCACAAGCAATAAAGGTTCTTGAAGCCACTGCTTCACTAGCCCTTAACCACTTTTTGGTCGTACAGCAGTAAATGCACATATGGTTATCCCTAAAAAGCAGAAAATCATATCCTTCGGCAAAGCTTACATCCTTTTGCAGTTGCTGCCGTAGTAATTGCTCTTGATCTTTTGCATTGCATGGTAACAACACATCGTTTACATCAATATTGTCAAAAAGCATTCGATAATAATAATGTCTGTGGTATTGAGTACCCTTGATCATGCTGCTTGTTCCAGTGGCCATCTGGTAAATTTCTGGGTACACACAAACCAAGGTTATTTGTAATACTTATGAATCAACCACAGTTGTTCACATGGTTACAAACTAATTATTGCGTCACATGCAAATAGGCCTTGTGTGATTTACACGCCTTTTCAAAAGCCTATTTTCTTGTGATGTTATTAATTAACTAATTATTAACAGGCAACGTATCTTCAATTTAAGCTCTTTCTCAAGACGGATCATGTAACAAGAAAGACACTCACCAATTTTAATCATTTCTAAAGGTATCTAGTGTTCAACTGTCCTCAACTCTACATCAGTTGAAAGGGTGGATCAATAAAAAGAAAGATCACGGCCCTAAATCACACCCGCCTATAGCTAAGCCAAAAAGCATCCTACCAAAGTAGTTAAATCATAAGCCTGGGGCTTATAAATGTACGGTTAAATAGTATTTCTAGGCACATGTGATTTTATTTTACCTTTAGAAATGATTATTAGCGCGATGTTGTTCTTGCTACACGATCCCTTAAGATTTTAGCGAGAGCCGGCTTCAGTACAAGTGAAATGTGAAACATATAATAATTATACTTTATCTTAATAAGATACATATATAGTGTAAATGTAGAATCACTCACCCTTACTTAAGGAACCGGACGAAACGAGCAACCAACAAAACGCAGAAGGACAGCATACACGAATCGAATCGAATACAACACAAACACTAACCAACAGCCCCAAATATTTATACACCCACACGGTGACGTAATCATTAACGTAACTATAGTAATATGTTCATGATTACGCATATCAGCACAGTATTTCATAGTTAAGGTGGCGGTCACCTGGAAGTAATGGTTTTAGAAGCCTTTTAAAAAAGAAGCCTTACATAAACCACAATAAATTTTTTGACCATGTGTGATGTAATAAAGGAAATAATAACGAGGCTGTTGCGCGAAGTAATATTCAAGCTATTGAAGAAACAGACGAAGACAATGGATTTTATTATAGTGTAGATTGAATATACTTTTTAGGCATTTAGGCATCTATAGGCTTAAAGCAATCAGTAATCAGATGCGCTAATTTATTTGAAGCATCATGGCAGTGTTAATGACTGTTTTTGTTGAAGAAACTAATCTTTATTGGCAACAGTAACACCATATGGCTACTAAGGTATGTATGCTGATAATTATTAATGTATAATATTATAAATATTTACAACAGTGCACGACATTGTATATAATGCTATTATGTGTATGTAAGGCATCAGTTTAAATTACAATACTAGCTATATGGACTTAAAAATTTCTTCCCACTCCTCCTTAAAACTGTTTGCTGGTTCCCTTATAGCCGTAACACCTAAAGGTGATGATAGTTCCGGCAATGCAGCTGTAAAATAGAATACTTTTAACTTTGATAGTACTCCTTTTACCCAGAATTCAGCTTGGTAATATATCCTTTCTACATGGACATCTTTAGTTCTGACAACCAGATCACACCAGTGACGCTGAGTGCAATACATTGTGCACTGTACTTGATAATAGTAGTCATGATGTTTATCTAGTGTTAACTTGCCTGTCTTCTCATCAAAGTCTAAGCAAAAGCCCTTCTTGGTGGTAGCAGCTTCATGCAGGGTGTTGTTCCTTGTGGTATATGGATTTTTGAATTCCACGATTCCATGGGGTGGATCTTCACTGGGGTCGTACACTAAGCCATCAGGGCTTGCAGCAAGCCATGGGTTCTCCAAACTGATGACCAACCCAGACTGACAGGTGGTGATATCTGGAGAAGTTTTTCTTTTTTCCTCCAGATATTTGCCATTCGTTGACTCCTCTTGTAGAAGACCCCATTTAGTAGCAGTGTTACCCTCAAATTTGCTATAAAGTAACTTTTTGACGGTAGAATTAACTTTAGTGGTGGCTCTTCTTTTTGCAATGCAACCAACATTAGATGATGTTAATCGTTTCCTTCTCTCTGCTAGCCATATTTGCAAAGAATTATTGCAATTACCCTGACCAGCAGTTTTCAGTTGGAGTTCCGCACGTTTTGCCTCACTAACTTTTACATTTGCATGGTAATATTCTGTCATTAGAGCATGAAGTTGATCTGGGGAAATATCTGTGACAAGCTCAGTTGCATTTTCCCACCATCATGCCTTGAATAGTCATCTCTGCCTTTTTTTGATTCTATTTGCCTTGTTCTCTTTGCCTTTTTCCTTTGCATTTTAACGTCAAATCTGCATTTTTGTTTTCTGTCTTTGTTCACCTTGTGGCACTTGGACTCAGCCACCCTTGTGAAAGCTGCACAAGCTGGAGCTGATACAATTTTCTCCCATGTATCTGGACCCCAAGTTGGTCCTTCATTCATTCTAAGTCCTGCTCCTGCACATCTTGCCTGCCATGATCCGCTTTGTGATCTATTTATTTGTTTACCACCATCAAATTTGGCTCGCACATTCATATAACTTTCAGCAAGGTTGGTTGTAAAGTTACCTATTGAACATAGAGTATTAATAGATATTTTTATGTATATGTATATTGTTTACCTAATAATTGTTGTGCTTTGCTAGCTAGTCGACTAGCCAAGGATGTCACACATCATCTGTTCGTCAATAGGATGAGTGGGATCTAAGCACCCTTCTGTGTCTGTAGTTGTTGCATCCTCCCAAGCTTGCTGCTGCTGTTCAAGAAACTCCTCTAGGCACTCAGCCTCCACTTCAGAATCATCACCATCAATATCATTGTCTGCAACAGTGGAATTATAATCAGTTTGAGTCAGATTGAAACTAGGAGTCAAACTGGAGTTGGGAGTCAAACTGGAGCTGGGAGTCAAACTGGAGTTGGGAGTCAAACTGAAGCTGGGAGTCAAACTGGAGTTGGGAGTCAAACTGAAGCTGAGAGTCAAACTGGAGTTGGGAGTCAAACTGAGGGTGCTGCTGGGAGTAGTTTCACCTGGTGAGTTAATGTTAGTGCTGTTACATGTTGATCTTACTATCTTGCAGTATTCAGGTTTGCATTTGTGATGGCTACCAAACAATTGGACCATTCATTATATCATCTTGAAGGAGTGATGCTGCTTTTCTTTTGTCATCATCTTTACTTCGCATGATTATGGCACATCGAGCTGCCTTAGTAAGTCTTAATCGCATGGCTGCTGTAAGTTTATGCTTACCCTTATATTGAGGTTTATCTTTTACTAATTGCTCTAATGAGGCTCGGTAACATTTTAGAGCATGGTTTGCACACTCCTGTTTAGTTATTGCATATCCCCATCCAGGAACACCTGCTACTAAGGATGGGTAGACTGAACTATCACCATCTCCTATAAATTTTATATATTGCACACCATGCTGTTTTTCAGCTGCCTTAAACCCTGTAAGAATGATGTCTGTTTCCATTGCAGATGAAGATTCTTCCCAATTTTTAAAGCATGTGTGTTTTGTGCCTTTTAAACAAGATGCACAGAATTTATTACGTACACCCAAATATAAAAGCTTTCCTGTTTGTTGCCCAAAAATCACTCCTACTCCAGAAAGAGCATTGTATGTATGTTTATGTGTTCTTTTGCTCCACCCAGCATCTACTATGACGATCATTGCTGGAACACCCTGATGAAAACTACTTCGCTGTATGGCAAGTTCACATTCCATTTTCCCAACAGCTTGCATGGACTCTTCCAACAGGTTCCACCACCACTTACCAATAAGTTTTTCAGTGTTAATGAATGATTTCTTTGACATTACAGGTAGACCTAGAATGCTCATTGATTCTTCTAGTTTATTGTAACCTCTGCCAGTGGCCATTTGTCCCCACACAGCAGCTAGATTGCAGCTCCAATACTTGTTACCATCAGGGGAAGTGACCTTAGTAGATGTAGCAAAAGAGATTTGATTTCTACATCCGCAACACTGGTAAGCAATTATTGATGCCATTCCATAATGTGCTTGCTCCATAATTAGTATCGTGTCATTTGGAGTTGAATCAACTTTATTTTGGTAGGCTTCACATGTGGCAGCATGGACAGCTATTTTATTGAGGTAGTCATTCAGCTGTTCAAAATTGATTATTCGGCTGTCCGTATTACTTGTGGAGGAGCAAGCCTTATCTTCCAGTTGGCCACTGTTTTGTGACGAAGTTTTACAACCCTGTAACCTGAAGGAAAAGAGGTAAATGAGTAATTTTGCAGCTGCTTTGCTCACAAATTCTGTTGTTTTCTCCTCTTGAAGACATGCCGATGATTATTTCGATGATTTCTTCTGTTCTTCTGATTTCCCATATTGCTATATAGCTTTTGATATTTTGTATATTTACAAATTGCTTATAATATACTATTATATTTCGGATGATGTAGTACACAGTGTTAATTGTATGCATAATATTACATCGCGTATTAGACGTCTAAATTATATATGTTGGTTTAATCATAGATAGTATAATAAGTATATACCTCTAGAGGTATATACTATCTATGGTTTAATATTATTGATACCATTCCTACGTGTGTAACACTAAACAGGGTAACACGCTAAAGTTCAAAGTTAGCTAACTTAGCTTGCTGTAATTTGTAAGATTTGGATTATTCCATTCTGGGATGGCTTGCAGAAAAAATGAAAATTTATAATTGTTTGACATATTTTAGAAACTTTAAACAGTGGTACTTCCATGAACATGGCGATGGGGTTCAAGGGATGTCACAAACCTACTTACTGAAGGGTGATCTGCGACTGGGGTCAAACTCAAAGTCAGCCTTCAAAAATCATTCGGTCATAGGTCAAACAAGAAATTAAATGGTCAAGAGACAACCGAAAATTTGAAACCTACAATCAAATATAACACTAGACTATGTACCATATTTTACTATTAATATTTTGCATCGCACTGTGCATGTGGTTGTATCTCAAGCAATTCAAATGTGCAACTAATAATGTGACCGGGCCTACAAAATCAACCATGTAGGTGCAAAAAAATTGCCGACTCTTTTCAACTTTGTTCTATCATAACTTGTAATCCGTTAGTACAAAATTATACCATTAATGCAGCATTTAATGGACAGTCCTCTAAGTTTACAGAAAGTAGATACTCCTTTTAAAACTAAAGATATTCATAAAAATATATAACTTGGTGTAATTTGCACTCACATGGTTGATTTTTGCAGGCCTGGTCAGCTATATTGACCTACACAGCGCACTTGAAGTGTCACACATCAAAAATAATTACGTATATTATAATGTTGCAGGCATTATGAGGACAACAAGTTAAAAGGAGCAACACAGATTTTCAGTCAACGGTCAAGATCTAATTTAAGCAATAAGTCAACAGTGAAGATAAAATTTAATCAGTAAGTCAATGATCAAGCTTTGACCCTGGTCACAGATCAAGCTACTGAATGTATGTGCGTGACATCCCCTTGGGGGTTGGTAGGTAACAGGCTGGAAATAATGTATGTGTCTATACGTGTGTATGTGTCTGTGTCTGTGTCTGTGTCTGTACCAGTGTGCATGTATGTGTGTGCGTATGTGTCTTTGTATATACGTGTGTGTTGTGTGTGTGTGTGTGTGTGTGTGTGTGTGTGTGTGTGTGTGTGTGTGTGTGTGTGTGTGTGTGTGTGTGTGTGTGTGTGTGTGTGTGTGTGTGTGTGTGTGTGTTAATTACAATAGCCAACACTGTAGTATGACATATCATCAAGTCATTACCTGTTTCTGTTTTATTTGTAGTTTAGTAGGAATCTTGCTATATTAGTGTTGGGAAGGAGGAGGTGCTTACTGTATTGCTGCTTTGGACTCTACTGACAATATAAAGGTCTACAAGTTATGTGTATATCGCATGTATTGTGTCCCTTTAGTACACAAGCTGACATTGAAAATCAGGACAACTTAATCAGGACACATTTGGTTGGCCACAAGGTGACCATATCACACAGGTTCCACTGTAGTATGGAATGAGTTTCCTTGCAGTTGGTGATTAGTCACCTATATTCAGTCTATCTATCCGAGTAAGGATTGTGGTTAGAGGTATAATAATAATTGTGTTGGAAGTATAACATGTACGTAGTATCAGGGTTATAGAAATTAACCACTCCAGACAATGAAAAGACTAAAATGGAAGGAACAAAAATCAGCTGGGCCCTCCAGCAAAATATGAGCAGAACCCTAGCAAAATTTTGAATTTAAAGTATTAGCTACATAAGCAATTTTTACATCTTATACATCTTTAGGTAGGTAGGTACATATGACTTCATGATACGTAATATTGATATGATGATCTTACTAAATAATGTTTTCGAAAACAAACTGCTGGGTTGATTAGCACCAAAACACACAAATTTCCAGAACAGACATGCACTTCCTGTTCACTATACGCCATAGAACTAGCTATATGTACAAGATTTAAACATGCACCAAATACTCAGCACCAGCTACGTATTCGCAATGAAGTGCAAAGAACAATCCCCACGGCAATCCCACTGCTACAAGAACCAAGACTTAAAAAATAATTTAGCATATAACACTTGAGTGGTGGGGTGGTCATGACTTGTATTGCATGCCCACTCTCTATGATGACATTAGTGATGTGCCTGCCTAAATCTCATATTATTCTGAGACCTAAGTGTGGATTTATACAGGTGTCCTTATTTTCAAGTGTCCACATTAACAGGTTAAGCATATTTCACATAATACTGTTGCCTATGCTTTTGATGTTATCACAGCATGGTAACATTGTTACCATGACAACATATACATGCATACACACATATAAATACATACATCCATACAACACATGTACATGTTCACATGTACACACATCAATATTATAATAAGTCACCATAACATTGCAAGTATGTATATGTTTTACCATCTATATAGGTGTGGACATTGTGTGTGTCAGGAGCAGATGCAGTAATGTAATCAATCAATAGCCGAGCAATATATCTAGGTAAACAGCAGTTTGTTTAACTGTATGTCACAATTATTATTTTTCTTACTTCAGGCCATATTCACCATGTGTAGTGGCAGACTCGTGTAGCTAGGGAGTACTATAATAATTATATTATCATGCTCGTGCCATGATATGTAACTGTAACTGGTTATGCATGCAAGGCATGTATACAGTATACGTATGTTACTGTTGTTACTAAGAGGTTTAAGCTTCATGTTTTATATATGTATGCATATACGTATGTAATGTGTGTGGGTAGCATGTATGTCTAAATTGATTACAACAGTATATCTAACTATAATATGGTAGTATCATACATATATGATCTATTCAATAATGATGAAGCTCTGATGGTCATTATTGTGTGCTTTGGAGTACAATGGTAGTGAATTGAAACCAATACCAATACCAATGCAATATGCATATAAGGAAGTCTTGCTAAAGCAATTTTTATTACAAAACCACATCCACAGGATCACCTCTGGTACTGCCATGGTTTCATCATTATTAATGGGCAACCTGTACACTTACTGAATTTGATAGCATATAATATTCTTGTTGAATTTGTTAATACAACAGTTCATTTATTTATACTTGCACTTGACAGTTTATAAGCATGAAGTAGTAAACACTTATTTGTGTTAATTGGCATGAGTAAGTTCACCATTCAGTACATGTAAACTGTCACAAAATCTGATATTACAAAGGTATCCAAAGTTTTGGAGGGATAATATGCGTAACTGAAACATTTAAAGGCTTCTGTTATGTGTAATGATGCAATTGACAGCTGTTGAACCCTGTGGTTGCCTTGGCTTTTGTTGACCTACAGTTGCTAGATCACAAAAGCCAGTCACATGTGAATACACTGCTGGGTATATTATTATATCATGACCTACACTATATGGCAGGCAGATTTTGTCCATTTCATAATTGCAACTTGTATCACAGTGATATAGAGACATGACTTATGTCACAATATGCTGTAGCTGCACATGCCTGAATTTTAAGCTAACTATTTATGCACATGCCACTTAAATTTTTGACTTATTTATAGCCAAGCCTGGATGAATGGGTGTAATGATTAATAAAAGATATATAGCTTGTAACTGGTTAGTTGACCAAATATAGTAATAGCTAAATCTGAGCATAACTGGCCATAATCAAATGTGTGCCAACAGGAGGTATAATAATAAATTTGTACAGGTTCAGCTACTACCCTATATATATTGGCTAATTCCTATAGTGGATTGATGTTATAATAACAGGAGATGTATGGTTGCATGTAAATGTATGGGCATTGGCAATCACTAAGTTCTCAACCTGCAACATCATGTATTTTAGTTAGAAATTCAAATATATAAAATATCATTATATAGAATACATCACTTCCTTTTGGTGTACTGTACTTTCAATTACAGCTGTGGTCTGTGTTATTGTAAGTGATTTGTCCAAAAATGAATAATTATTACCATACTGGATAATTATCAACTTTTACTGTAAGAAAGCATGCAGTCTTAATACATCTTTCCTGCTTCAAAAATTATCACCCACATGTCACTGAAAGAACAGGCATCATAGGATAGTGCTTATGGTTAGCTAGGTGGTATAAAGGGAATAGTAGTGAGCAATTGTTTTAATTTGAAAGATAATGTGAGTTCTCATGTAACATACTTTGCATAATGTGATCATGATTCTTTGTGTTGAGTGCGATAATTGTAGCTACTATCATTCATTCCACTTGCAAGACAAAAGAACAGGCTGAAATTTTTATCAAAGCACTGATACTTTCATACATATTAATATTAATAAGCACAGTTTATGCATAATAGGCTGTAAATGGTATTGTAAATACTGATATCAATGTTGTAGCTAAAGCATTATCAATCACATGTAGCTAATTGCTCATAATCATGTATGCAAATTAAAACACATGTATAAGTATATATAATGCCTGAATAGGGCTAGATTGCTATACCTAGCTACTTACACATGTTGATTACTTTGATAACTCTATAACTTGTTTCTGTAGCTAAAGTAAAAAAAATTATTTGTCATGACCTTAATAATAATGGATTTGCACACAGAATTAACTTGACCACTAAAGATACCATGAACTGGGCTGCCAGGGTTATAAAAATTAGTTTCATAACAAGATTATTATACAAAACTGATTATGGCAAGTTTATAAATAGTTGTGGAAGTGACTTCATGCCCGCAAGATTTAATCAGGTTTCTTTTCTCAACAGTGTCTATAGCTACTGGTATATTCTTTGTCAACAAGACTAAGCATAATGCTATTGCAATATAGTACTAGCACCATATATATAGCTAGTAAGGAGGCTACACCTCAATGATTATAGATTTTTCAATGGTACAATTAAATTAATTTTTTACCTATTCTACAAATATCTCCAATCACAAGCTTGAAATAATAGCCAGTATAACACAAATTAGCCATTGTAATTATGCATTGGTTATATACAAGGCAAAAATATACATGCAACTAAAATATTTTATAGTGTTATGTATGTCACTGTGTGGCAAGTACATGCATAATTATACTTGTGCGAGATCTCTAGGAAATTTGGGAACATTTATATGTATGTACATTGCTGGACTATTAAGTAGCTGAGTAGCTTTATTTTATAGGTATACGAGTTACAGACTACAGTACCACACTGAAGTAAAAATATTATAACATTAACCAAAACCTGGTTAAGTGTGGTATAGCCATTACCATACCTTATCCTGTCCATCATACGGAAATCTGATTATGGTCAATTATTATCAATTGTAGCTACTTATATTTTAAACTTTCTCATGCACTAACTGAATAAGCTTTAAGGTGTAATATAAAAGACTAAAGTTCATCTGTATACTGCATGCTTTAAGGTCCATATCATAGGCGTAGCAGCCGGTCCGACAATTGCCGGACCAATTATTAGGCAGCTGTTCAATAATTAGTTTTAACCACTTATAAGGAAATACAACTACATAAGTAGTTAGCTAAGCCAGCTGTAGATTATGTTATGCGCCTGTATGGCTTTGCCAATCAAGTCTGTATGGCTTTGCCAATAAATTATGGTACATATGGCAGCAGACGATCTTCGGTAGTAGTAGCTTTATAAAGTACGCTTTGGCCTCCACTATTTACCAGCCAGCCATATAGAAAACATCAAGAATAATGAATAATAGGACAAGTACAAAACCATAATACATAATGCTTATTAAACCCTCTAGTATCTTCTGATAAAAATACTGATGCAAAATCTTTAAAATGCAAGCTTAGACTCATGTAAACTTAAAGCCACCATCAAATATTTTTCATGTCCATAACAACATCATATACAGAAGAAGGCCTTTTGTTATGTATTTAAAGTAAGAAATGTAATGTTGTGGCTGATAAATAAGCTATATATTTGGTTAATGAAGTAAAATTGCATATAGCTATTTAAGGTAAAAGGCTGATAGGAATAATAGGTAAATTGTGTGACATTATATTTTAATATTGTATGCTGATATTTTAGTACCTTTGTTTTTTTTGCTTTAATTTTGCCTGACCAATGCTTAAATCACTGCTACGCCCATGCATATATATCCAATTTG
The DNA here is from genome assembly GCA_963930835.1 of Spongia lamella. Classification (NCBI taxonomy): domain Eukaryota; kingdom Metazoa; phylum Porifera; class Demospongiae; order Dictyoceratida; family Spongiidae; genus Spongia; species Spongia lamella. Next base: position 6,385,304 of record OZ005749.1, on the reverse strand, counting down.
GGTTATGGCTAATAGGCAAATAGCTATAATGCTTATGATTTTGACATGTGTTGCACTTACAAATTAAGAATTCATCTATTACCTATAATGTTATCTACCCAACATAACTAATCATATTAAAATTACATGCATGCATTGGATACCAATAGCTATATCTAAGCCGACTGGCAATCATCAATAGAGGCCACTCAAACAAAACTTGCTTTATTTGTGCTGTTTACCTCTCCGAGAGCCTCTTCAATGTCAGTTAAACGATGTGGGGGAACTTCTCCTCGTGACAGCAATGCATAATATCCCTTGTTGGGTCGCGTTCTATGTGTCATTATAGTAATAAAATATGGCATAAGACTAAATGCATGGTAACATTGAGGGTCTATTTATAGGAAAGGCCTCTAATTCTATTGGCTGAAAAGGCTGTAATTTTAGCATTAAAATTTGGAACGATTATCATTCAAAAATATGTTCATGTCCACAGCTAGCTACACCTCTAAAAGCATTGCAAAAGTAGATAAAGTTGCTAAAGCTACAGAATGTATCTTTTGGCGGGAATTTCTATCTCCTTACATGTAGAGAACATATTTTAAATAATCTACCATCTGGTTACTACGTAAACAGTGAATATTCTTCCGGTCTTGAGGACGATTAGCTACGTACCTGGCCGCAATGGCGCGAATATCGAGGCGATATGTATCTATAAAAGGGAGCTCATCTTCTATTCAGCACGCAAAGCTAAACTAAAAATGTCTCAGGAAGAGAAAATACTCCAAAGCATCGAAGAACAGCTCCATCAGCTGACCATCGTTAGCGAAGGTGCCACTAACAACCCCCGCAGCGGTGCCATGCAACATATGCAGCCTGTCGCTTCGATAAGAATCCCGAATCAATTTTATGTGTTGGCGGACAGAAAGGTCTGCTTGGAGAAGATAGTGGGCACCAGTGTTTCTAAACACTTGGAGATGGCTAATGCCATAATTGAGGCTGGGGGAGTTAAGATTCAGAGCAATGCTACTACCGCAGAAGAAAGGCTTAAAAGAGAATCTTACAGGTAACTAGTTATACTTATAGCTGTAACTCTGCATGCATGCATGGTAGTTAAATTTCATCATATAGGTTTTTGAGACTGTACAGAAACCCAAAGAAGGGTGGCTCATATAGAAAAAGCTTAATTACAGGCCACACCAATATGCTGCTATTTGAGGGGGAAACAGAAACAAACGAAGTCACCCAAACATTGCAGAAGTTCACAGGTAGTTATAGCTAACATGTTAGAAATTCTTCTTAGCTGCAACAAAAGTATATTTACATGCTAGCTACATACTAGCTGATGTTAGAATTGCAATTGTAGCTAAAATTTCAGCTATAGCTTTACACTGTGGAGCTACGTACATTATCATGCATGCATATAAATAATTATGCAGTCTCACAAATATTGTAGCTATACGTGTACCTGTATGTTTGCATGCATAATCTCCATTACCTAAATGCATACATATAGGAAAATCATTTGATCAGTTGGGGCCTCGGCAGCAGAGAAGAAGGAAGGCACACATTAGAGATGCTTTTACTGATATTCCTTTGTCACAAATGGGACTGGCTCTAACATCAGTACAACTTGAAACTGAAAGTTGAGATTACATTACAGCCCCAGACATCTGATGCAACAGAAAATGAGGACCATATACCAGATGTTGTTTACCTGATGTTGAAGCATGGTGTGTCCTCCAACTTTTATAATGAACTGTGTGCACGATTTAGAGATCTACCTCGTACTCACAAGGTATAGCTAGCTAAAAGGTGATAGTATAGCTACTAAATATAATATCTATAGCAGCCTTGTAGCTATAGCTACTGAAGTTGACCAATTAGATATGTGATATACATAGATTAGCTAATTTAGCTAGCTACAGCTACGTATATAAGAACATTATATGATATGATAACAATTATAGCTAGCTAATGTACGTATCACACAGGTGCAACAGTTCAAGAAAGATATACCCATGCCCACGATCAGTAAAACCGGAGGGAGTTTTGAGGGAGCACAATTTGATTTTGATGCAATCTTTTTAGAAAGACTCCAAGCAGAGGTTACTATAACAGGCAGCTAGCTATAGCTAGCTAGCGATATTAATTCCATGCATGCATGTTGATAAATCTTTTTTGTCAGATTGAAGAATACCCTGATTGTTATGCAACAGAGAGACACTTCAGGGTCAGGGTTTCTGGTGACGGAGCTGAGTATAACAGAAACTCCAATTTCTGCTTGCTGTCGTTTTGCATCATAAGGAATGGCAGCATCAATTTAAGCAGTGCCAGTATGTAGCTAGCTATGTCAAACTCAGTTGTAACTACATAATATTTTGAAACATAAATATATGTATGTATATATGTATGTATGTATGTATGTATGTATGTATGTATGTATGTATGTATGTATGTATGTATGTATAGCTATAGCTAGTAGCTAGGTAGCTATACATGGTAGCTAGTTACTATCACTGATTCATTTAATTCCCTAGACATACACACAATTGCTGCAATCAAAGCCAAAGAAGGCTATTCTAATTTGGCTGAGGGGTTCAAGGATTCCTTTGATGCAATCAACAAATACATACATAACCCCACCATCGTTATCAAAGGGCAAGAGTTCTCAGTAGAATTTTTTCTCTGTTCTGATTACAAGGTTAACTTTGTTTAACTATTAATTTAGTAAATAGAATATTGCTTACAGTTTTTGCTACTGGTCATGGGTTTAAAGAATGCCACGGTTGCATTTGGTGCAAAATACATAAGAATGACAGGTAAAGACTGAACATTATAGAAATGTATGCAGCATCAAGCCATAGGTGCATTGAGATTATTAATTCATAGCTAATATTAGTTTTTCCTAATAGGTTCGACATGAAAATTAACAGACATGAGGCACGAACTCGTGCAGACTTTGCTGGGGATGGAGAGCTCAGCAGCATTAATATACCCTTAATAGATGTGGAGATCGATCATATCATACCTGTTGAGCTCCATCTTATGCTGAGGGTTATGGATGTGCTTATTCAAGGCCTTATAGACACTGTCCTGGCATATGACAGGCACCAGCACAGGCTGTCAGGCTCTCGCCGCAGCTATAAGGCTCTTGATGGGCTCATGCTTAATAACCTTGTGATGGCCATAAGGAACTGTGGGGTATATTTTTGTATGCGTGAGCAGGATAATGGAAAGATGGAATGGCCATCTCTGCTAGGGAATGACAAGCTAAAGTTACTGAATAAGTTACCGGACAGATTTAGCGATTGTCAACCTGCAGAGATGGCTACAGAACTACAAATATAAATCTGGCTGTCCTATACATTTAAGGCAACTAATTAGGATTTTGAAGGAATCTATACAACTGTAACTTCCCGTGCTCCTTCACCTAGCCATGATTTGCATCAAAGAGTGAGAAGCATCATAAACTGTTAACATGGCATTTCACATCAAGACTCACGATAGTGAGTCGCGAGGCCAAGAAGAAGCAGCATACGCGACCACTGAGTGAGTTATTTACATGTAGCACCGCCCTCAAACTCGCAAATGCTCTAGCTAAGCCGCCATGAAAGCTATCGCTTAGTTATCACAGACCCACAACGTTCTTACTATATAGAATCAATAAACCAAGAATGGTGGAAGTCACCATTCCTAAGTACCAGCCATTGCGAGTTTTATGGCGCCGTTCGTGCGCCCACGTACGACGAACCATCCCTTCCCGCCCGATTCGCCTGTTACTCGAGAATTAGTACCTTCATTGTTTGAAGAATCAATAACCTGAAGTTCGTCGAAATCGGTTCAGCCAGTCTTCAGATACGGCCTTATAAAATCCTTCCTTTCACAAAATTTTTTTGACGCGGCCGTCGTTTTTTTTTCTAATTCTTCTTCTACTTTCATTTTCATCGCACACTTTTTTCGTGGGCTTGCGGGAGTTTGCGTGAATCCCGGAAGTTTTTTTCAAACTCTCTTTTTGTACATTCACTTGTTTGTCTAATAACTCACTCATTTCTTCATGGATTTCAGCCAAATTTGTATCAGCACTTTTCCTATGTATGCTCTACCTGTCTTACTACTTTCAGCCTGAAGTAAACACTTGAATGTATTTGAGAAAAGCTATTACACTGCAGGTTGATAGTTGCCATAACTTGGACCCCCTTGAAATGATTTGCATAAACTTTCAGATACACAATCTATATTGATGTATCACTCTGTAGTGAAAGTTAAAAAAAAATTGTAGGCTTGAGTTTTTCAAAATTCAGCTTCAAAGTTAAATTTACAATATTGTATGCTAAGCAAGTACAAGTTATACCCATGCAGCAGGGGCGTAGCCAGCCATTTCCTGATGGTCGGGCAACGGTTCAAGCATGCAACTAAGTATTTTGTTATATATTAATGCATACATATGCCCACTTTCATGTGAACATTTACTTCTTTTGAAAAGTGTATGCACACTATCCTAGCTATGATGTAATGTATAACAAATGCTGCTGCATGAAGCTATAGGTACTCGATCAAAAGATCCAGGAAACTATCCAGCGATGATCATGACTATACGAGCTCACGTGCCTCTGGATTACTTGAATGGGCATCTACTAGACATTGAAAATATATATTAGTTATTATAATGTTTGAAATAATAATAATTTCTGCAACCACACAAGATCGCATGTATATACACAAGGCCAACAGTAAGGTTTTCACACAAGTGCTTAATTTTATAACCTGGCACACGTTTATACATGCATTGCTTAACCTTGATATCCAGTTGTCTCAAAGCTCCAGTCTGCATGCATGTTGAAGGCTGGAGGCTTCATCAGTAATTCTTCTATATGACCCTTGTAAATGATATTACTTTTGTCACGCAACTTGTCACCAGCATAACAACACTGCTGATACCACTCCTCTCAGTGTATTTTAACAGAAGTATCTAACGCTGTATCAGTGACGGTCGGGCAAATGCCCCACCATGCCCACCCCTAGCTACGCCTCTGCCATGCAGTACTTCTCTGCTGCTTGCTAGTAATACGTAGCTAACATCTGTTTCCAAAAAAGTAGTGATATGCTAAACAAAAACACCTTGGGTGTAAAAAAGTGCGAGGCCAATCAGAAGCAGCATTGCAAACAGGTGCGACCAAAAACTTTGATATCAGTTGAGGCCAAGAAGTTACTTATCACAATCTTTTTCACTACTTGAATGACATACAATAGTTTATAGCATATTTTCACAACTATGATTGGCTTTGTCACTTGGCCACCTTTTTCACACCATCATTATTAATAAAGGTGGCCAAGTGACAAAGCCAATCATAGTTGTGAAAATATGCTATAAACTATTGTATGTCATTCAAGTAGTGAAAAAGATTGTGATAAGTAACTTCTTGGCCTCAACTGATATCAAAGTTTTTGGTCGCACCTGTTTGCAATGCTGCTTCTGATTGGCCTCGCACTTTTTTTACACCCAAGGTGTTTTTGTTTAGCTTTAATACACTAGGCAAAGGACTGGGTGGTGCTATTTTTGAAGCTGGGAGATTGCAGCGGAGATAGGAGGTACTATTACGGAGATGGATATCAACCTAACAAGGTACAAGTAATAGTTGTAACATGGGCGTGAGGGATTTGCCTGATATGTATGCCCGAAGCCCGAGGGATGAGGGCATACATATCAGGCAAATCACGAGCGCACATGTTACAAGTAATATGTATCACTTCCGTACGTGGGCGAGCGCTAAGCAGCTCAAGCCTGACGCATACGTTTGCTGAATTCCTTTTATATACGCACTTGCGAAGGTTCGATTGTGGGTTTCGAATTAGTTTCCAGGAACATGTGCTACAAATATTATCAAAAACTAGCGCTCAGAAATAGAGACAAATAGTGAGTGTAATAAATATAGTACTATAGCGCGTTTTGCACTGTATAAGAAGCGAGTTTTGCATTATATAAGCGTGTTACTATATTCTAATTATTGCCATGCGAGTAACTCACTTTAAACAGCTTCCTCTTTGTACATAAACTTCCATACAACAACCAGTAGGGTACAAAGAAAACGTTTAGCGATTAATTCCACTTCCTAAACTATGTTAATACTAACAAATTCAAACCCACAATCGATAGACGTATGTTGTGTCTATATAAAGAGTGGCATAAGCTGTAGAGTCAGATCAAGGGTACATTTTCCCAGGATACAACTAGTTCCCAGGATACAACTAGTTGTATCCCTGCTTTCAGGGATACATCAGATTTGTATCCCTGCTTTTCCCTTTGATCCGCCCACGCAAAGTGATACATTAACAATTGTATAGTGATAACAGTCAATAATCATAAAATGTAGTACATAATTATAATTCAAGATGGTGGGTTATCAAAAAGAAACTGGATATATGATCTACATAGCTAGCTATCATTTAATTCTTTACTATCTAATACAGGTAACCCCCTATATGCACATCATGGTCTACCACGTTCCCAGCTTCATAGACAAGTACGGGAATGTTAAGCAGTTTAGTTGCCAAGGTACAACTTACACAAGTGCATAAAGATATTATATACATATACATATATATATACACACATACATATATATGCACATACAGTAGCTACACATTACAATTAAAGGATAATTCATGAATATTTTATTGTTTGTTTACTACGTATGTTAAGGTATTGAACAGAACAATGACGTGGCAGTAACAAATGGGATGCCACCACAGACATTCTAGCTAATGAGTACAAACTTAGAGAACTAAGATGCTGTGAGAGAAAAAAACGAAAATACAAGTAAGATAATCAAGCTGAGAAATCAGTGGTGTATTATGTAGTAATTATACACATGCAGGAAGCGTAAGGATTCATACTGGAAAGGTGGTGGCATACAGGAGTCTAGAAAGAAGAGGCCTCGTATCAGCCACTGATGTCCATGATTGCATTAAGACATTGACTATTTTCATAACTATAATAGTATAATGCACTTACACATTGTAGTTCATGCACTTGTAAATTTTTAAACAACAATATAACTAGCTAACTATTTAATATTTTAGAGATCAAAAACATTTTAAAAATCACAACACTGTCATTAATAAGATCAACAATACACGTAAAAGCACATACATTTACGGTTATTTAATCCGATGCATTGTCCCTTTAATGATGAATCATACACATAGCCTAGAATAAAATAATGCATCCCATACACATCTTGTACTTTGATACAAACATTTGCTTCTCGTTGCATGGGCTACAGAAACAGAATAAATTGTGTGGGATATTATACTCACGATAATTTTTATTAACAATTGTGTTTTAAAAAGTACTACAAATATTCATCAAAGATTAAAGGTCTTTGAAGCCTGCTATACTAGCATTTATTATACTAATATAGCGTAATCACTCAATTTATCGGCATGTAAACTATGCACATGTCTAATTATCATTTGAAAACCGCTATGCCAATAGAAAAGTACATCTTCACTACTTGTTATTTCCTTTATAATTACATCATAGGGCACGAACGAATGTTGTACCATTCGAATGTTCGTTCGTTTAAGTAACATTCGGTTTGTGGTATATTTTCAATGGGCAGGAGGGATGCAAAAAAGCACCCACCCGTGGGTGCATACGTCTCTTGAGGTACTTAAGTTTGGTCACCAGCCCATCCCCAACCTGTGTACCAAATTTGGAGTTGATAGTGCAAAATGTGTACCGTATAGCTGGTTAATTTCGAGGATAAAAATTCTCGAGGTTCATCACTTTTAAAATAATTCGCGGATTTAATTTCGTGGACAGCTAACTCTATCATATTGTACTGGGTTCATAATAATTTTCAAGGTTTAATTTTCGGGGTTAGAAACAAATCCTCGAAAACAGCAAAATTTAATTCCCTCGAAATTAACCGGCTAGCTATATGGTAGAAGTAGAACCTACCATCAACACACAAGTGAAATAATTAGAATATCTAACTTTATGGCACTGTAACTCTGACTCACAAGTCAACCCAAAGTATTTCTGCAATTATTCTGGTAATTCAAGGTATACGTAACATATTTTTTAGCCAAAGTTATAATTATTTCAAACTAAGCGAAGTGTAATTATTTTATGTGTCCCTTGTGTGTAGATGGTAGGTTTTCCAAAATTCAGTCACATAATATTATATGGATTACATACATATAGTATTAACAGTAGGGCTCAAACGAATAGTGATTTTAGTATTCTTTAACAACAACTAACCCAATATTCAATTATTCTTTTTTAGGTATTTGTATGTAGCTATCAGGTATAATAATGAACCTGTCAAGTTGCTATGATATATCTACTTTTATCAACTGTGTATGATTGTCACCTGCATAGCAGCAGTTGATATTGTCCCATCCCTAGGTGTGTTATGTCCTATATTATATGACCTATATTAGAGACATTGATGATTCACCAGTCCAGTATTTGCTAACAATATTACGTTTTGTCTCCACTGGTAAATGCTATAAGTAACAAGTTCAGTTCCTGAATACAACAAATAGAACAAGGATTTCCAGTCACAGCAGTGTATGGTGTGTGTAAATGTGTATGTATAGTATAATGTAATGCATGACCAGTGTGTGAATGTGTGTGCATAGTATATTATATAAGGCATGTTTATCTGTCAGTATCCAGACATGCATGTCGTATCCAATAAATTATTTTGGTTAGCGATATCAAGTTCTTTCCTGAGTGGCTAATTTCAGCCATTTGTCTGATTGGAATGGTTTCTTCACTCTCACCAGGTTGGCATACTTTGACCTACCAACAGAACCTTACAAAATTTTATTAGAAGAAAACATTTATTAGGCAACTTTAGTACATTTATTATCACTAATACGTGAATATCTGTGACAAAAGTAAGCATACCTGTGTTGTAAGAAATATTCGTCGAACCTTCGAAGGCTGCAGACAAACCTTCGAAGGCTATAAATTGACATTCGTTTATGTACTAACACACACACACACACACACACACACACACACACACACACACACACACACACACACACACACACACACACACACACACACACACACACACACACAGAGTGATACAATAAACTATAAAATTGTGTTTGAAAGAAAAATTTAACCAGGGAAAGCAGTTCAGTAATAATAATTATGTTGTCAAATAATTGGCTAATTGTTGGGTAGCCTGATAAATATATTCATGATGACTAAAACCCAAATTTGTAGCTAGAGCTATATATGTACATAATTATTATGGTTATGGTTATGAATATTTGTGACCCGATCTGCAAAACCAGACATAATGGCGCATTAATGGAATTCTACATTACTCTGTTATCTAGGTATCTTGAGGAGTGTTCAACCCAAATCTGAGCCTTGTAACTGCTACTGTTGTGGAGCTATGAGGCTAGACATCGAGTGAAGCAAAATAGTAGATTTGTATGCATTTGTATTACAATAAAAATGAAGCGATAATCACGGTATTGACGATAATATCATGTCCATGCACGGATGGTATTACAATACTAAAACTTTTGCTTTGGTATCGATTATCGTGGTACAAAATATCATGATAATATCGTAATATTGCCAACTCTAAACATATTCTTTTTCGTATTTAGATGCATGATTTCAAATGAATACATACAAATGGTTTGCATAGCCCTGGGGCCCGCAACAAGCTTGAAATCTCATAAATCATTGCTGATAGTTTCTCTTTAATCTTTCAAAAGTCTTGAATCTGATACTCACAGATTCAAATGGGTGATTGGATCACTTGTGAAACACATTATGCTGTTATGTGTAACTATTTATTATTGTCTTTTGCGTGGGCGGATCAAAGAGAAAAGTAGTACTGTATTTGCCATAAAATGTCTAGGATGCTGTTTTAGATATCAAGTGTGCTGTATAGGAAATACAGCACTGTGGTTAGCAAATACAGTACAGTTATTTTAATTAGTCTGAACCAACTGCAGTAAACAACCCCCCTTGATAATTATTGCCCACATAATTATTATTATAAGGATTCTTATTATTCCCTAAATGGAGTTACAAAAACAATACAAATGCTTTATAATCAGAAAGTCTAATCATCTATAGCAAGGTGATGCTGTTAATTACTAAAATGGAAGTTAATGGTGCAGTTTTCCATTTTACCAGAAAATGTAGGTAAAGCTGTTTTAACAGCCTTTTCTGCTTTAGTATCAGCATCCATTTGGGGATTCATGTTGGATTTCATACTGGTCACCTGATCATCACTTGGACATGGACACTTTTCATCACTTGGACACCTTTCATCACTTGGAACCCTTTCATCACTTGGAAACCTTTCATCACTTATAATAGCTCTTCCTGCTGCTCGATCTTGTTCCAATGATGTGTGCTCATAGGAACGGAGTGCTTCTAAACTTCGATGTCCAGATTTTTCAGCTATTATCTTTTCTGGCACTTTTGAAGTAAACATTCTTGTGATTGCAGTTGCCCTGAGAGAGTGGTTAGTATAGTCACATTCAACTCCAGTCCCACTAAATATTTTATTAACAAACCCTTTTAACGTATTAAACCCTACACGTTGACGTGTGTACCATGGTTTTTTGGAGTCTCTTGGGATTTGCTCAAGTGGTCGCATGTACAGATAAGGTGCATCTGCTGGTAACCTTTCCAAGTATTGATCCAGTAGCTTAACAAGACACCTAGGATTATCCACTAATGCATACACCTTAACTTCTTTGTTCTTGGAGTTAATATCCTTAAATTTATGCTGATTATTTTTAGAAATATATTCTACATACTTGTAATACACCTGTTCATTATATACCATTTTGTCTGTGGGTACCCTTATTAGCTGATTTGGAGTCATATCATATTGCTCTTGTATTCCTCTCAGACAAAATTGTAACCCACAATAGACAAACACTGTATGTTGTAGCAACCTTGGTGATGTGTCTCCAAGCCTCCTCTGCTCCCAAAGCATAGTTTCATCATCCTGTGTTATTACTGATGCATGCTTACGCTGAGCTCCGATTCCCTGCCTATGTAGCTCGCTGCTTACAGAATCCATAGTCTTCATAAGATCACGAAATCGCAAATCCCTTTTGTCATATATAGAAAATGGTGCCTTGTTGGCCTGCATTATCCTGTTTAATGCACTTAACAACGACCTTAATGTCCCTGGAGGGTAAGGATTTCCATCTTCCCGTCGAGTCTCTAGTATGAAACGACACAAATTCTTGTTCACAAGATTGGCGTCTTGGCTTCTCAGTAGGTCTAGCGGTACTGGATCATCAGGGACACACTTGTTGCGTTCTCTAGCCCAAGTAACAAAATTGTTTTCCGCCCAACGAGTATTGCTCATAGTGTTCGTTGGAACAACTCCTTTGGCTGCTTTGCTTAATTCGTTCTCAGAAGTTGGAAATCCAAATCGACGATAACTATTCGTAGACTCCTTTAAAATAGATCCATCCTCGTAACCTTTCTTCCCGCCTTTCTTTTTTCTAAGGGACAATGATAATCGCGGCTTCTTATTTTCCCCTTCACTCAAGCGTTCACTGCTTTGAGGCACAAGGTGTGGCCCTTTGCTGTCCATAGATTCAAACGTTGGATCTTGCTGCTCGCTTTCCAGTGGAATTCCATTACGAGGTAACCATTCACTGTCCATAAAAGCAAACCTTGGGTCAAAAAAGTTTTTAACGTGCTCTAACTCCCATTCTTGTGGCAACAAAGCAGGACTAACTATCTCCTCAACTTGTTTACCAGCATCGCGTTGCGAGTCCATTACCTGGACTCTACACTAATTCTCCCACACAAAAACAATAAATGAGTTAAAGCACCGCCGACTCGTGATGTACGGAAAAATACAGCACTCGGGGTGGGGTCTTGTGGTAAATACAGCACTCGGCTTCGCCTCGTGCTGTATTTACCACTCGCCCCCACCCCTCGTGCTGTATTTTCCGTACATCACTCGCGGCGGTGCTATAACATATACATATTGTTACTGGGAAGACAGTGGCAAGATGATGGGCCCAGGGGTGATCAACACCCCAAAAATTACACAATGACATAAAGATTACAGTTGAATACAGTAAAGAAAATGATTGCCAGTGTAAGTGTCAATCTATATTACGGTAAGGGTATATTATCTATGATATTAGCTACAGGCTTGACATGAGAAATCTTGTGATTTAGCTTGGTTGTAGACTACCTCATGCATACTGCTATTAGCATGGCCAAGGTAAAGCTAGCTCATCTGTACAAGATTACGCACAATAAAGCTAGTCTGAGGTAGTAATCGGGGCGCTTAAAGGGTAACCTGCGCCAGATCACAATATAGATACAATATCTACGATACATTCATGGCTACGTACATTACTAATAACACGCAAAACACACAAACTACATACACAGATACTATAACACATTACATTCTCACTGTTACAGGAGACGCGAAAAGAGATGACAAAATATAGTACAATCAGTCTTAGCTTCGCGCAGGGCGTTTACGATCGCAATTATAAGCGCCAGCACGGAAATGTTTCCGATAGTGATATTTCTGTATAGTCATTAAGAAAATAGCCATTTTACTAAACAGTCACATAGATTTCACTATAAGATCAGCCAGAATCTAACTAGAGCAAATTTCAAAAACCGAATCCCACAATCCAAATAACTAGATCAATGGCTGGAAGTATAACGCATGAGAAACATAAGGATTTTGCCACGGTGAAAACCTTTTTTGAGCCGATTATGCTACGCACAACTTGTTCTACAAAGTTTGAAGATACTATATTAGTTTGCTAGTATTGCGAAAACGCTGTAATTTGTATGCTATTTAACTTACAAGTTCATAGTAGGGCCCGGGCAATAGAACATAAAATCGAGATTTGCCACGGTCAAACATTCGATATCCTTTACTTTGTTATGCTATATACTTCTATAACATTAATAGTAATATGATAATATTTGCTAGAAACATTCAACTATAACTTAGAGATGGTTTCCCGATACACGCCAATTGATTTGTAAATATTTTTTAATTGGCACCCGTGACCTCCAATTCTAGCATATGTTCTAGCATTCTCTGGAAGCCACAATAATTTCTGCAGGCCACAGAAAGGCGACAGCCTTTCCCTCCAAGCTATAGGGACTGTATGAACATCTAGTAAGCGTACCCCTGCACACCAATTAATTCCCGGGGAACAATCCCCTATCTATGTTTGGGACAATAGTTACGTAAGTAAAAAAAAAATTGCTATCAGTTGCTCCATTCCATCATCATCCCTGGAATGCTTGCTGAAATACATACATGCATTTTAAAGCCATTACTTTGTATATGTAACAATTAACTATATACGTATCTGTATACATACGTGTGTGTATATAACTACCATTATGTGTGTGTTCTTTACAAATGTAGGTAAATCATTGACCAGAGTGTGTTCCGGGTTCTTTGCCTTGGAGATGAGGTGAGGTGGGATGCTACTCTGATGTGGTTCTAATGGTGGACACCAGCTGGTTTGACAGTTTTCTGAGGACATGAGTGGGTGTCTTGATGTAACCTTGATAAGCTGAACTCTTCCACCGTCCCAGCAGTTGGATATGCACATCTGAGATGCCCACTGCCTTCGCCGAAGTAGCAGCCCCAATCCGAAAGCTGTGAGTGTTGTATTTCGAATCGTCTAAGCCTGCTCTCTTCAGTGTCATGGAAAGAAGAGTCTTGAACTGGGCCCTGGTCAGAGGTGCCCCACTCTCTGAATTGAACAGTGACCCCGGTGCGCTTCCCCGAATTGCCAGATATGGGAGTAAAGCCTTGATTGGGCACACTACTGATGCTGTTCTACCCAGGCATAGCCTGGCCCCTTTGCGGAAGGGGTCGGTTTTAGACTGCTTAATTGTAAGCCAGATGATAGTTGGATTGGTCCTGCTGTCTAGTGCTACATCTCCTAGGGAGAGGTGTCTGGAGGAGTCGTAGGAGTCCCGGCTTGGGATGGTTATCTCCCCAACTCGAAGAAAGCCAAAGAATGCGGTGCAGCAGGCTGCCCACAACATGATACCCTGGAACTCAGCAGGAGACGTGGACAAGACCGAGTAGATCTGGTGCATGATTTCTACAGTGATCGGTAGGCGGACTCGTTCCGTGCGTGTGCTGGATTGTTCTCTCTTAATGCCCCGAAGGACTTGCTCGAGACGTGGTGTAAGGGATTTGTGGTATGCCTCGTGTTTGCTGTGAGATGAATGCAAGTTACCAATGGCAGAAAAGTAGACTTTTATGGAGGTGTGAGCTAAGCCTGACAGTGCCAGGTGGGCTGCAAACAGCGACAGGGTGTTTTCTGAAGTGGGGATTGGAGTTAGGTTGGCCTGTGTGCAAAATTGTAAATAGCTTTGTTGACCAGCGTTGTAGCATCTCTGGGTGGCAATAGCTAGACCGTGTTGATAATAGTGCTGAACAGCTGCCTGAATAGGGGCGATGTCCAATCTGGCCCCCCTGCTGCTAGAATCCGGAGTAATGGTTGAGGTAGTGAAGTCGGCTGGCGAGTCGCCTGTGGGTGAAGATGAAAGAATGAATGCAGATTACCACGGGAAAGGTAGTCGGCTGTGCTATTGTCTACCCCTGCTATATGTTTGCACTTGACATCGATATCGAAATGAGCAACAAAGAACCACAGGCTACGTAACAGACACATGGCTGTGTGGTCCCTCGTATAATGTTTAGTGACAGCAGCGACCACACTGGAGTTGTCGCACTCAATGAGTACTCTACTCCCTGCTAGTTGCCTCCCCCATACCGCACAACTCAGGACTATTGGAATCAATTCCTTCACCATGATGTTATGCTGGGCCCATTCTGGTGGCCAGCACCATTGAAGCCATCGGCCATTCCAAAAGGAACCACAACCCCATGCTCCTGAAGCATCAGTTTGAATCAGGTGGTCATGAGTCCAGTTACTGTGTCCATTCCAATCTGTCAGGAAAGTGTGCCACCAGCAAAGATCAGAGCGAAACTCAACATTTAACCTGGTGTAAAAATGCATTTCTCTTAACTTAGCTGCGGTCGCATACATGCGAGAAACAAATGCTCTGCCGCAACGGACTACTTTTGTGGCATGCTGCAATGATCCTACGAGAGAGAGAATCTCGCGCTTTCGTGCATCTGTGCGGCTCACCCACTGGGCAACTTCCTCCCGTAATTTGCTGAGTTTTTCCTCAGGTAACCTAGCCTCCATCTTGATGGTATCCAGTACAATGCCCAGAAAAGGCAGGGCAGTTGATGGGCCTTCAACTTTCTCGAGGCAAGTGGGACACCTAAATAGTTGCAAATTTGGATGATTGTGTCCAAGTTGTGTTGGCAAGATACGGAAGACGGGGGTCCCATTGTTAAGAAATCATCCAGGTAATGAATCAGGAATGATACATTGCGTTGCCGGGCAATCCAAGCTAAAAACTCTGCTAAGATATTGAAAAGCTTGGGGGCCAACCGTAAACCAAAAGGAAGGCAAGTGTCAATGTACACACCTCCATTCCATCGCATACCAAGCATGTGCCTATCTGCTGGGTGGACTGGAAGAAGGCGGAATGCACTTCTTATATCGATCTTAGCCAACAAAGCTCCCCTGCCAAACTGGATAATTCCCTTGACGGCTTCATCGATGGTTACGTATTGTAGCGAACACAAAGGTTTTGGTATCCCATCATTCACGCTGTGACCCTTGGGATGGGACAAGTCAACAATAAGCCTCCACTTGCCTGTTTGGCCTTTGGGGATTACTCCGAAACGGCTAATGTGGATTTGTGGGACAGCTCGTGGTGGGAAAGGGCCAGCAACCCGGCCTAGGGATATCTCTGTGGAAAGATAGTCAGTAACTACACCAGGGTGTTCTCGGGCTCCCTCCAAATTGCTTCTCACTGCTTTTAGTGATGATGGTGGTTTTGTGAAGCCAATGTGAAATCCATTGCAAATCCCATCCAGCATGAACTGCACCAAATCTTTGTTAGGGTGGCTCCCCAGCATTGAGTGCCAAGCAGGTGTGCACAAGGGGGTGTGCACAGCACTGGCAGTGAGAGGAACAGCATAGGAACTGAAATCCACTGAAGGGGTGACTGGAAGCGAAGATAGCCACTGCTGTAGCCAGTGATCTGTAGGGGGTGGGGCGGTTGCCAGTTGAACCAGCTCCTCATCCCATAATTCAGGTGGTAGGTCATAAATGGGCACTACAGGGAGAGAAGGAAGGGGGGTCTATAATAATGTTGTTGTGTGAAGTCATATATATGTATAATTAATCAATACCCCTATATATTAGTTTAATATAGCAGTTATCTATAATTGTACGGCCTTAGCTAAACATTCAGATAGTGCCTTAGATTCTAAGATGTCATGTAATGTTACAATCAAAGCGAAAAGAAAAAAAATACGGACGTGCATTAAATGCTACAAAGTGTTAATCTAGTAGATCCTTAGTGTGGATATTGGCGTGGTGTCCCCATCAGAGGTCGTATAGGGGGCCCTTGCCATTGACTGGCATTTTTTGGACAATGAATGAATTTGTGGTTGCTGTCCCTCGAGAGTGGGTCGTTGTAACAGGTTAAACAGGCATGGATGTACTGACAGCCTGGGAACGAACACTGTGTGTAGTTCCATTCCCGGCAGATCCTCGGTTTGTGTAAGTGCTTTCCTTTCACTGAAAGAGGTATCAGGGGCCCCGCTGCACTGCTCCGAGGAGTGGGTTGAGCCAAAACAGTGCTGGCAGTAGGGCCTGCGTTGGCTACTTGCAAAGGCCATGTTCCACAGGTCACCATCCCTCCGTGCCCAGGGGGTACCCAAACGGGTAGCAGCAATCTGGCGGAAGCGGCGATCATAAACAGCCCACCCATCTCCTGCGTACTCCAGGTGTGCCTCCAGGATCAGGTGTTGGTACCCCAAGAGATCAGAGATTCTCTCAGGTTGAGCTTGTCCCAGAATGGCAATGTAGTTAGTGAAACACTGGGTCCATTCAATAATGGAGGTCACTGGCCGTCTTTTAGAATGGCTGGGCTTGCTGGTCTCATCAGGTGATGACATGCTCAAGCGGTCTATAGTGAGCTCAGACATGTCAATAAATTCATCATCCTGGATCCGCTTGACAAGCTTGTTTGGTACAGGTGGGAGTCCTGCACCAAATGATGATGCAGATGGGCTGTTGCTCGTGCAGTCTGATGCAGAGGTGCTTGGGAGCCATTGACTGTTGGTACTGGTTTGCCTCCCTGTGTCTGGCTCCTGCCTAGACGATGCGTCAGTCATTACAGGTACATGGTTAATGGCCTCTGGTGGTGGGATCCTTGAGAAGGCTGTGGTGGGTGGAGCAATAACAATTAGAAGCCTTACAAGATGCCCTGAGGGACTGAGGAGGATCGCTGCTAGATACTGTTTTTTATATATATGTACTCTTTAGTGCTCTTATTGCCAATGTGCATCGTTAACAACATGAGTAATGGGGGTGTGTGCATTCCACCCTTATATGCACCTATCCATATACGTACACACATATAATCTATAATATCTATAGCTAACAGGAATAATCCACACATAATATACGGCTATATGCACAGGCAAATATATAAATTATACACATACACCCATATATATTTTTTACGCATGCATGTAAGCACACATGTACATCAGGAAATCTACGGAGGCGCACGCAGGGAACTACAAAGGTGCACGTGTTCTCCCGGTGGACCACCACGGCACTGCCGGAGGAACTGAGTGGACCCTGGGACCGAGGAGTATCATTTACTGATGGACCCCACCGGCGTCTACGATTGTGGATTTTGCCTACAACACACCAAACAGACAAGCAGTAAACCAATTAACACATACCTGGCACCATCGGAGTGTGAGCATCGGCGCCATCGGGACGGAGTTGCCTTGCAATCTCCTGGACGATTACCGGGATATCGTTTCTCGTCAGGGGAACTGTCGGGTCACTAATGTCGTCAGCCCCGGTGCTGCTGTTAGACCTCAGTGTAGTCCGGGTTTCAGGATCCGAGTGTGATTCGGTACGTTTCCTCTTGCTCCTACGCTTTGGTGGCATATTACGACTATAGAACGACTAATCGACCAAAGGAAACGATGAACAAGCAAACAAACAATCACCACGCCACGCGTTTAACACCTTCTTGAGCGCCAATTTTTACAACGCATGCGCAATGTTCGTTTCCCCAAGTATTGCCCTCCCCATTTCATTTTATGTGCGCTCCGCCAACACCGATTCTACCTCCGGTTAATTGTGATTATAATACCCCCGCCCTGCTTGGTCACCCCATTAACCTAGTTTAACTAGTTAAACTCCATCTAATGTGACATTAACATTTTCAGAATATGCTTAGTGGTAGGAGGGAGGGGGTTAGGAAAAAGGGTACTGTTTGTATGCTTACATAAAAGCTGAAAATTTCAAATGATTGCTAGCTTCCATTTTCAACTTTGGAAAGGTAGAGGACAATGGCTATTTGAATTTTGACAAAGCCTAACATACAGGTATACTCAGATGGTATCATTACCTGTTAGTTATGCCCTGATTGGTCTCATTGTGGTAGTTGATTGCTGTAATGTGGTGTCCTCTGCTTTCATTGCTAATAAGGCAGTATAATTTTGTGTGTGTGTGTACACTGTATGTGACAGGGGAGTGGGGCAAGAAACTTGCCTTGCCCCTGTAATTTTTCATTAAGTAGCAAATGTCAAGTTTTAACAGGAAGTACAAGTCTTTAGTTCAAAGATTGAAAAAGGATCCTTACAGAGTGCTGTAAGAGCGAAGGCCCATTTAATAAACAGAATTCCTTTTATGAGAATGATGTCATAAAGATTATTATGATTATTAGTACACTGTGTCACCATAATGACATTGTGTCATCATGGTGCCATTAGCCTCCCACTGTAGGTAGATGTGTAGTATAAGCTAAATACAATCCCATGATGTTCAACTGATTACAACTACAGGGTACGTATGTATTGACATGGAAGGACCAAGTAGCCAATATGGTTAATAAAATGATAACCAGTGTTCATTTGTATAACAGTGGCAGCTATAATCACCTAGCTGTGAATGCTCTTTTGCTAAAAAGTAGAATTGATTTACTGTAATGAAACCATAGCAGATTCTCCTGTATTGTTTCAACGCTATTGTGTAATTGTGCTAGGTCATACAGCAGTGAGGCTACAGATGTCAGTAAGGCACACATTACACTGGAGAAGGAAGATATGGGACAAATGAGGGAAGTTCTCAAGTGTATTCCAATACTGTTATAGCCACGTAAGTAGTCACGTAAGTAGTTATATAAATTCAAACACTGTACAAACTGTTTTATGTCTAAAAAAGCACATTGTAGAAAACCCTTTGTTGATCGATACACAATGCAGTGCTGTGTGGATACTTAATACAGTATCAATGTGCATATTGAAAAATGTATTGCGATTAGGACATGAACTAATGTGAAATTTTAGCATGCGAACATTCTCTAATTTTTAATTTCGAATGTTTGAATGTTTAACACGCACACAGTAATTCCGCAGAGAGTAGTTTCTCACTGTTTACTGTTATATGGTAACAGTTTTATGGTCAAAACAGCTTAGGTCTAGACACCCTAGAAATACCTTAGAGGTCTATGGTGTCTCTTTGATATGGTATGTAGGAGGTTACACTGGTATTTACACAGTAAGTGTCAAGGACCATGATTATTCATGCTTTCATATCGCAAACAATAATCATTGTACCATAGTTTCTCATGATTGTGAGCCCTGGATGGTCAAATTTCTTCTTAACGCATTGGTTACTAGAAATGCATGATTAGACCATCAATTTATGATAAACTTGTTAATAAACACACACGCATGCACGCACACACACAGTTCTACTTGACAATGTGCTGGCTGTCCTGGTGGAAAACCCAAGTAGGGGATTGGTAAATATTATGTACTGTAATTATTTGGTTACATTTGTATCACCTTTAATTTGTGCTGGCTGTCCTGATGGAAAACACAGCGAAGGATTGGTAAGTATCTGTTTGGTTATAATAATAGTGTCACATTTAGTACACTTCAAGCACATGCATATTTCCCTTAAATGGTAAAATACCTGCACAACGTATGTACTATATAATGTTTCACTTGTTAATCACGACCAGACTTATCCATGTGAATCTGAGTACTGGTATGCTGTCCCACTACAACAACTTGTGGCTGCTGTTACCCTTGGCTAATAGCTTATTTTTCACAGTGTGTGTGTGTGTTTATTTGTTTGTGTATGTCTTAGTGTTGGGCAATAAATCAATATTTCAATATGATTAAGGTACTGATGTTAGCAATAATTGAACCGAAATCAAATTAAGTTACCACCTTATGCAAAAGTAGAAGCCGTTTAAGTTTTTCCGTGTTGTTATGTCTCATGTACGTAAACTAGAGGCTCGCGCAAACTGTAAAATTATATTTTACGGAATGCGGCCAAAACTTTGGTGGTCTAGTTTGTACAGCAAACCTATGGAAGAAGTGTGCTACCTCAGCTATGAATATCGCTATTAGCCTGTAGCCAAAATCAAGACTCACGATAGTGAGTCGCGAGGCCAAGAAGAAGCACAGCAACGCGACCACTGAGTGAGTTATTTACACGTAGCACCGCCCTCAAACTCGCAAACGCTCTAGCTAAGCCACCATTAAAGCTATCGCTTAGTTATTACCGACCCATAACGTTCTTACTATATAGAATCAACAAACCGAGAATGGAGGAAATAGGCGCCACCATTCCTAAGTACCAGCCATTGCGAGTTTTATGGCGCCCGTTGTGCGACTACGCGTGACGAACCATCGATTCAGCCATTCTTCTGATACAGCCCTATAAATGCCTTCCTGTGACCACAAAATTTTTACGCGGCAGTCGTTTTTTTCTTCTTGTTTCTTTTATTTTCATCGGACACTTTTTCGGGGGCTTACGGGAGCTTTCGTGAACCCCGGAAGTTATTTTCAAACTCTCTTTTTATACATTCACTTGTTTATCTAATAACTCACTCATTTCTTCATGGATTTCAGCCAAATTTGCATCAGCACTTCTCCTATGTATGCTCTACCTGTCATACAATTATTAGTCTGAAGTAAACACTTGAATGTATTTGAGGAGGGCTATTACACTGCAGGTTGATAGTTGTCATAACTTGGACCCCCTTCGAATGATCTGCATAAACTTTCAGATATACAATCTATATTGATGTATCACTCTGTAGTCGAAGTTAAAAAAAAATCTCGGGCTTGAGTTTTTCAAAATTAAGCTTCAAAGTTTAATTTGCAATATTGTGTGCTAGGCAAGTACAAGTTATGCCCATGCTGCTGCTTGCTAGTAATAACATCTGTTTATACTTCCAAAAAAGTAGTGATATGCTAAACAAAAACACCCTGGGTGTAAAAAAAGTGCGAGGCCAATCAGAAGCAGCATTACAAATAGGTATGTACGACCAAAATCTTTGATATCAGTTGAGGCCAAGAAATTACTTATCAAAAATCTTTTTAAATACTTGAATGACATACAATAGTTTATAGCATATTGTCACAACTATGATTGGCTTTGTCACTTGGCCACCTTTTTCACACCATCATTATTAATAAAGGTGGCCAAGTGACAAAACCAATCATAGTTGTGACAATATGCTATAAACTATTGTATGTCATTCAAGTATTTAAAAAGATTTTTGATAAGTAATTTCTTGGCCTCAACTGATATCAAAGTTTTTGGTTGTACATACCTATTTACAGTGCTGCTTCTGATTGGCCTCGCACTTTTTTTACACCCAGGGTGTTTTTGTTTATTATGCTTAACACTGTAAGGAACAAAGCAGATTTTGGGTACAGCAAAGTTTGTGGAGGTATTATAAACATCACTATTCACTTATAGTGCTACCTTAATTAATGCGCATTTGTTATAAAAACATACTAAACCATAAAGACATCCTTCAAAGGACCGGTACCTGGTTTCATTCTTACTAGGTAAACATATTTAAGCGATAGGCCATTACTAGTATTCATAATGGACTTACTTTTTATGAAAGCGCAAACCAACCAAGACCACCAAAATATTTTGCCGCATGCAATATACGGTTTGCGTGAGCCTCTAGTTTACGTACATGAGACATAACAACACGGAAGAACTTAAATGGCTTCGACTTTTGCATAATGCCTATTGAAATACTGTGGTATTTGAAGCGCTTCAAAAATTACCAAAACATATGTAACAAACGTGCTGTCCGAGTGAATCTTTTAGGTCTGGGTACATTTGTAATAAACATCAGAACCATTTGCTTCCAACATTCTGATATTTTATCTCCCAACTTGTAAGTTTTTTATTACTTTTTATAAATTCATGATTGCAGCTATACTTTTATGCAGTTTATGTATCATTTTAACACAACATGAATTATTTGAAACTATTCAATAACCTCAATATTATACTTATACCGTAAAATTCAAATACCACCTATCATTACTATGTCTGTCCTTATGTGTGTATATCTGTCTTTCTTGCTGAGCATGTGGTACAAGTTTGTGAGGGCATATACCATTACATTTATGTCACCTTATACTATTGACATTGTTTATTTACATTTAGCACCTTGTCAGTTGCTATTTGTAATGTAACTACAAGTGCCACCAACATACAAGTGGCTATAATTCAATTAAGTTAAAATATTTATTTGTTTAGTAAGTGTAGCATATTACTTGAATGGTATCTCAATGATTTTGACTTAGTGCATTTGCTGCCAATGGGTTGTATGGCCCAGTATATAATGGACTACGTGAGAGAGATAGACATAAAGCTGTATTCTAGCAGCTGTCCATCCCTTGCGTAGTTCATTATATGGCCTGTGCTCACAGAAATTGATTCCTATGGATTGTTTGCGGTCTTATTATGCCCTAATTTACACTTACACACAAAGTTCAGTCGAGCCACAAAAGGTCAGTATGAATTTTTGCACATTTGCAAGATTACTAAATTCGCTGTATGTGTCATTGCATTGCCATGTATGGTAAGGTATAGTAACTTAGGAACAGCCAATCATGTATGTGTCTTGTGGCTATCACAGACACTTAATGGTTAATAAAATTTTAACACATGATTACCATCTAATGATTAATAGAACATTTGACCATCAACACCATAAACAACAATAGCTATTGTTTGGGCATGTTAGGTCAAGCTTGAATTATTAATGAGTTTCTGAAACTTGTGGAAACAACATTGTTGAAGAATGTGTTTGCAAGCGCTAGATCTCAAGCACATCTGCTATAAGCATTGTACATGTTGACCCTGTTTTGCATATGATATCTAAATTTCTTTGAAGTATGACTTCAGTTGATATTAATTATATAAAGAAGTATACAATAAGCTTAAGAATGCATGTATACAACATGTAAACAAACTTTCTATAGTGCCCAGCTATCCTAAAAATAACTAAACCATAGTACAAAGACTTCATACCTTAACTAAGCCTATCTGAGTTTCCTACATTAACTATGAACTATCATGACTAACTGAAAGAGTCAGAGAAAGTATTTGAAAGGTACCTTTTAACTACATCAAGACTCACGATAGTGAGTCGTGAGGCCAAGAAGAAGCAGCATACGCGACCACTGAGTGAGTTATTTATATGTAGCACCGCCCTCAAACTCGCAAACGCTCTAGCTAAGCCGCCATGAAATCTATCGCTTAGTTATCACAGACCCACAACGTTCTTGCTATATAGAATCAATAAACCAAGAATGAAGGAAGTCGGCGCCACCATTCCTAAGTACCAGCCATTGCGAGTTTTATGGTGCCGTTCGTGCGCCCACGTCCAACGAGCCATCCCTTTCCGCCCGATTCGCCCGTTACTCGAGAATTAGTACTTTCATTGTTTGAAGAATCAATAACCTGAAGTTCGTCGAAATCGGTTCAGCCAGTCTTCTGATGTAGCCTTATAAAGTCCATCCTTCCACAAAAAATTTTTTGACGCGGCAGTCGTTTTTTTTTCTTCTTCCTTCTTTCTTTCTTTCATTTTCATCGCACACTTTTTTCGTGGGCTTGCGGGAGTTTGCGTGAACCCCGGAACTTTTTTTCAAACTCTCTTTTTGTACATTCAATTGTTTGTCTAATAACTCACTCATTTCTTCATGGATTTCAGCCAAATTTGTATCAGCACTTCTCCCATGTATGCTCTACCTGTCATACTACTTTCAGCCTGAAGTAAACACTTGAATGTATTTGAGAAAGGCTATTACACTGCAGGTTGATAGTTGCCATAACTTGGACCCCCTTGAAATGATTTGCATAAACTTTCAGATATACAATCTATATTGATGTATCACTCTGTAGTGAAAGTTAAAAAAAAATTGTAGGCTTGAGTTTTTCAAAATTCAGCTTCAAAGTTAAATTTATAATATTGTATGCTAAGCAAGTACAAGTTATGCCCATGCAGCAGGGGCGTAATCAGCCATTTCTTGATGGTCGGGCAACGGTTCAAGCATGCAACTAAATATATTGTTATATATTAATGCATACATATGCCCACTTTCATGTGAGCATTTACTTCTTTTGAAAAGTGTATGCACACTATCCTAGCTATGATGTAATGTATAACAAATGCTGCTGCATGAAGCTATAGGTACTCAATCAAAAGATCCAGGAAACTATCCAGCGATGATCATGACTATACGAGCTCACGTACCTCTGGATTACTTGAATGGGCATCTACTAGACATTGGAAATATATATCAGTAATATAATGTTTGAAATAATTATAATTTTTTCAACCACACAAGATCACATGTATACACAAGGCCGACAGTAAGGAGGCACCCTGTTTTTCACACAAGTGCTTAATTTTATAACCTGGCACACGTTTATACATGCATTAGCTACTTACCCTAGATATCCAGCTGTCTCAAAGCTCCAGTCCACATGCATGTTGAAGGCTGGAGGCTTCATCAGTAATTCTTCTATATGACCCTTGTAAATGATATTACTTTTGTCACACAACTTGTCACCAGCGTAACAACACTGCTGATACCACTCCTCTCAGTGCATTTTAACAGAAGTATCTAACATTGTTTTTACAATAGTTACATTATATATTTTAAATAAATAAATCTTGATGGTGGGGCAAAGATCAGTGACGATTGGGCAAATGCCCCACCATGCCCACCCCTAGCTACGCCTCTGCCATGCAGTACTTCTCTGCTGCTTGCTAGTAATAGCTGACATCTGTTTCCAAAAAAAGTAGTGATATGTTAAACAAAAACACCTTGGGTGTAAAAAAAGTGCAAGGCCAATCAGAAGCAGCATTGCAAACAGGTGCGACCAAAAACTTTGATATCAGTTGAGGCCAAGAAGTTACTTATCAAAATCTTTTTCACTACTTGAATGACATACAATAGTTTATAGCAAATTTTCACAACTATGATTGGCTTTGTCACTTGGCCACCTTTTTCACACCATCATTATTAATAAAGGTGGCCAAGTGACAAAGCCAATCATAGTGAAAATATGCTATAAACTATTGTATGTCATTCAAGTAGTGAAAAAGATTTTGATAAGTAACTTCTTGGCCTCAACTGATATCAAAGTTTTTGGTCGCACCTGTTTGCAATGCTGCTTCTGATTGGCCTCGCACTTTTTTTACACCCAAGGTGTTTTTGTTTATAATAATTATACACATGCAACACCATTATTGCTAGGTCACTTCAGATCAAGTTAAAAAACTGGAAGAAGAAACAAGGGAAAAGTCAAGTGATACAGCTTGGTTTATTTATAGAGCTGGACGGATAACAGCCTCTAATTTCAGATCAGTTTGCCACACCAATTTATGCATGCCTTCACAAAGCTTGATCAAGAAAATTTGTCATTCAGAGGCATACAAGTTTTCAACTGAAGCCACTAGGTATTAATGGTATATTGTTTTGAGTGTGTATATTTTTGCATGGTTATGTAGATGGGGTTGTGAACATGAAAGCAAAGCAATACAGGAGTATGAAGAAAATGCTAAAAAGAATCATGAGGGGATAATGATTTCAAAAGCTGGATTGTTTGTTGACATTGAAAACCCATATATGGGTGCTTCACCAGATGGTATAATTCAATGTCACTGCTGTGGTATAGGATCCCTAGAGGTTAAATGTCCTTTTAGTTCCAAGGAGAAACTACCAGATGATAATGACAGTACTTTTTGTATGATCAAGAAGGATGACAACTGGATGCTTAAGAGGGATCACTCCTACTATTATCAAGTCCAAATGGAGTTGCACGTTTGCAGATTGTCTGCATTAATAGAGTGTTATAACTATCATACAGGTACCTAACAAAAATCTAGTACACCTGTTTACCAAGCGCACTACTGCAGCAGGACCTTGATTATCTGAATCTCCATTAACCCAACCCACCAGATGGAATAAAGTAGAATTGAGTATACTTGGAGAAAGTTTTAAATCCACCACTGTACCACCCTTACGGGAAGATCCGGCAAGCCCTTGATTATCCAAAGTAACCAACTGCTCTATTAGATTAACAAAATGCAAACAGACTGCTTTAATAGAAAGTTTGGTTGTTTGTGTTATAATTTTTTGCCCTTTGATCATTACATATCAAAACTTATGTCAATTATTCTGGAAATTTTCCAGTTACGTTTGAATCACGTTAACAAATCTTTGTACATGTTTACATTAAAAAGTGTGAGATGATTTACAAAATGGCATACTAGACCTTTATCTTGTACCTTTATTGTTCAACGCGGGCAGATTCTGCTGCTGAAAATCTTACTCCATATGAACGTGCCTTTGTACTTCGACAACAATTGTTGACTGTCGCCCATGCCTGCCATTAAACATATCACGTGACTGAAAATGCATGACGTTTCCTATTACATAATCGGGTGTATCATTGAACTTTGGGGATGAGATTGAATAGAATGATTTTGGTGATTTACAAGGATGTAAAAATTATGGAATTTGTAGACCTTTTTCTACTTGTACTTATGGCGCAAACGTACACCATTAACAAGTAAGCATAATAATTTAAGTGTAATAGAGTTTCAAGTATTTGGTGAACAGTGTGCCATCCTTTTGTTTTCGATATTTTGATTGATATAAATGTTTTCTACATCATTATTGCCAAAATATTGGATAGTGTGATGCATCCTCTGTTTATTTAGTGTACTAGAGAACAAAAGTTGTGTACTAAATAATAGTTAGACGTCAAACCACAGGGGTCTACGGAATTTAGAAACCCGAAGGCCCTGGGCTCTGGCGCCCGAGCAAAGCGAGGGCGCCACTAAGGGCCTGAGGGTTTCTAAATTACGTAGACCCCGTTGTGGTTTGACGTCTAACTTATTTAGACTCTAGCGATACTACTGTTTCAATTTTCATGCTGACAACTTCGCATTTGTTGTAGCTTTCCATTTAGCTGAAAACGGATAGCCATTCTGAATTGAAATATAAAAATTGCGCACTTATGCTTCTTGACAACGAACTGCTTCTATTTATTTCGAACGAGCATGCGCCCACTTTTACTATTGATATACCACTCAGCAGCAGCCCAGTTCGCCCTAACCCACGGAGAGAGAATATGCAATTGAATATAATGCCAATAAATTATGTAAGTAATACAAATTACGGTAGAGACCTCAGACCAATTTTAATTATTGCATATTTTGAATTTTTTACACTACAGGTGTGAAGAAATTATTAAGGATACCAGATCTGAAAACAGATTTTCAATATCTTATTCTATTGTCTTTTTATGGCTAATAATGTCTGTCAGTGCAAGGCTTTTTTTGTACGCAGTTTTCATGGCACCACTACTGGCAACAAATATTGTACAACTCATAACTTCAGTAAACGTGAGAATTTTTCCACCAAATTTGGGCTCAATAATGTAAACATGCATAGAAACAAAATGCACAATTAACTAGCCACACCCACTTTTGGTTCACAGGAATTCGTCAAAATTCATAACTAGAACACACTAAAATCACATACACTATGTACAAAAACAACATTAAAAAGCTCAATCCACAAATTCCAAGTCACCTTGTTCAATGTCTAAAAGTAAATTCAATGACAGAACTTGGTCTTCATTGTCATATTGGACATTATACCAGTCATCTGTACCAGGGACAACATCTAGAATTGTTCCAAAGTACCATTGCTCTTCTCCATCAACTATCCATCTGTGCTTAATTCTTCAGCCGATCAGTCCTTCTTGGTCTTCACTAGAAGGTGGCAAAAAAAGTTTGTGTAGATTGCTGCAAACTTCTACAGACAACTTTTTTTTATTCTTAGAAAGGTGGAATATACTTTTATCTGCAGGGCATTGCTCCAAAACTTTGTGTCTGAAATCTAATTGAACTTTCAAAGCATGTAATTTGCTAGTTTTCGATTTTAATTTTGCAAGACCATCCATTACATGCTGTTCATTCTTCCATAACCCAAACTTCATGACTGCCTTAGTAAGATTTTCTTTCTCTCGCACCTTCTTTTCTTGCAAACAAAGCAAAGAAGCCTGTTTTGCTTGTAGAAGTTTAGCACGGTCTCTTTCTCCGAAATTGATACTGTTGCTTTAACCCGGATGAACTACTTCTTGCTTTGTGTAGCAACTCACTGCACTCAGCAGGAGATTTATCATTTAACCAACTAGCAGTTTTGTTGTTGCAGAACAAGATCAAAGCTTCTAATGATAAAATCGATGCATTTGGTTTTTCCCTGAGGTGATCAAGCTGTGCAAAATCCCTCTCACTGATAGTGTTGGTCTTTGGAACAGACTTTGTTTCTGCAATCAAAGATACATTTGTAGCATCATATTTCCCATCAGGTAGATGTTCACCAACAAGACGGGTCAACAAAGATGAAAATGCACCAAACAGCACAGTAAGAATCTCCTCTACAATATTATCATACTCACTTGGTGCAAATAAGCATTCATAGATTGCATCGACAGTTGGAGGGAAATCTTCAAAGACAATGGCATTACCAGACACTACAGTAGAAGCATCAACAGCCCACTCATCTAGGCAAGACAATAAAGTCCGAAATCGTCCATTCATATCAAGGATGGTTATATCTTTGTCTTCTAATACCCTCCAAAGGGGTCCAGTTATCACTTTGTTGATTATCCCCAATGCTTTGCACCCAGCTAAATGCTCAGGAACTGCCAAGTCTGCAGAAACAGCCTTGAGTAGTTGATTTGGAGTTTGCCACACATTCTTAAAAAAATCATTGACTAAAGAAAAGAGCACCAGCATCATAGAAAACAATGTTGAAGCGATTTCCTCGAAACGTTGCCAATGGATTATGAGGCACACCATTTTGCTTCAAATAAGCTGTGAAGTGTTGGTATACACCGCTTTTCTCGCAACCATGTCTGCTTAGAGCCTTACAAGCCGTTCGAATTAATCGAACAATTCCAGATTCTGTTTTGTGAGCTAAAACATGTCTTGATGGGACTTCATCAAAGTAAGTATTTTCCCATTCAAGCAAAGTGGATAATACACAGTCAGCCATGCCAACTGTTAGGTACATGCCACAAAAAAAATGACAAGTTCAGCTGTTCTTCCTCAGAGAGAGCATCCCATCCAGCTACAACTGATGGCAAGATTTCCTGCCTGTAGTCTTCTAGCAAACCATTGAATTTCTTTTCAACTATATGCCGATCAGACATTGTATTCTTAATATTTGCCAATATTTTATCACCTATGCCATCACCTGCAACAGCTTCAATATCTGTGAGAATCATTTGTAGTGATTTGAGTGTCAGATCAGCAGATCCAGTAAGCATTTCACATAGGCCCAAAGAATGTGAGCTGTCTGGTAATGAAACTTGAAATCCGCCATAGTGTTGCCCAAATTTCGAAGTTCCATCATTGTGAAGCGTCAAATCCTTCGTTCTAGTTAGCTGTTCTGCAAGCTGCTGGCATGCAAGTCCCTTCATTTCAGATGTCATCTGAATCAAGGTACTTGGCTTTGGTAGATTTTCAACATTCATACCAGCAATATGTTGCAATACAGACCTAATCACCTTCTCAACATTCTGTGTGCTCACATTTAAACTCATTAGCTCCATACAGCACTGTTGGACACTGTTAAGATACAACTGTTTATGTTGTTTCATCTTCAATGTTTGCGATTCAAATTCTCTTAAGCGTTCTGCAAGTTGATCTCTATCATTTCTACCAATTTCTACCTCACGCGTCAAATCCTCTATTCTTTTTTCCAGCAACTCCATGCGTGCATCAAAGCAATTTTCCAATTTCAAAAGCTGAGAATCCTTACATTTTCCTGCTTCCTATTCAATCGACTAAGAGCAACCCGATTCTTTTCGCTTGCTATTTGAGCTGTAGCTAAGTGACTGTGAAGTCTGTGGTTTTCTTTAGACAATGCAGAAACTTCAGATTTAAATTCCTTAATTTTTTCATCCTTGCGCTTCAACTTCTTGTTGACATTTCTTACACAAAGCTTTGGTTTCGCAGTTACTACAACCTTTTGCTGCACTTCTGCACTATCATTACTTGGTTGTACGTGTTCTGCTGCAGGTACACTCTGTTGTGCAAAAAAAGGCTCCTGAAATAGTAGGACAATCTGGTCACCATGTTTGTTACGTGAGAGCTCCGAGTGTTTCTTGTTCAGTCTGAATACAAGTGATTTAACAGCCGTCAGTGTTAATAGTAATGCATCATTAGCCATCAATGTCAGCCATTCATAAAAGCAATTCCACAAAAAATTACAGTTCACTCGAAATGCACTTAATTCAAAAACCACTCCTTTAGTGATCGAAGAGATTGGTAAGACTGGTAAAAGGTGGTTAACAATGCCCTGAGCAGAGATTCCAACTTGCTCACAGTGTTCACCAAGGTAAGGCAGTGACAAGGCCATCTCCAAGTGACCAGGGCTCCACTGAAAATCAGTATTTAGCTAGTTACTGAGTGGCTTCCCTGTGAAAATTTGAATCACATATCTGGAATCTGACAAGACACATATTTAGTGATAAACTTTACCACCTTTTCATTATGCTCCTGTCTTTCTTTGTCACTTTTTTCACTAGGATAGGGGCACCTTCAATCCAGATAGCAAAGTGGAAATGTTGGAGCCCACGTCCTTGATATTGTCGCCGACAGAAATAGTGAGTAACTTTACCTATAGGATTATTGCTAGACTTAATAAAATCAATAAAAGCTTTTCTCTTGTTTTCTATAAATCTAGATGCAGAAATCGGATCAGCTGCGACCAGTGCACTTATGGGTAAGTGCTTCATACTTGGATTGACCTTGCGCAAGTACTCACCCAAGTCATTCCATGCCCACTCACTGGGACTAAGGGTCAGAAACCAAGTAGTAGGGCCGTAATAAAGGGTCATGCAATTTAGATCATTTCATGGCCTAATCCAAAATTGCTCACTATTTCGCAACCTATGAAAAATACTGGTCAGATCACCCTCTATTTCTTCATTTTGTATCATATCAAGATACCGTGCAGCTGTTATTCTTTCATGAGGACGGATTATTTTAAGTTTTTGATATATACCACTACTCAGTTGACGTACTGTTGCTTGATGAAAAAGGAAAATAGAAACTGTTGATTGAGTCGAAATCTTGGATCACGTGACTGTATTATTGTCTTGACATAATCTGAAGGCTTCAGTGACACTTCCCTTGAGTAATGCATCCCACCTACACCAAATGGGAAAAGGTCAGGGAAGCACATTTGATCGAGCTGTTTACATCAACCATCTATTGCCGGTTCAGTAATGCGTAACATCTGATATAAGTATGTTGCCTTTTCGTTCTGTCTGGGAGCGTGCAATGCTTGAATTGTATAATTTCTGTACATATCTGCTTCTTCATCTTTTTCTACTTTTCTGACCATTGGATCTTTTTCATCATCATCACCATCACCATCGTTGTCATCACAGTCAATAACACTTTCGTCTTCATCCACATTGTTATCTGCACTAACATATTCACTTATACCAATGTGTGACTCCAGGTCGGATGCATCCGCTGGTAGTTGAATTTCATGGTACAGTGGATTGATTTCCCTAAGTCTGCAAAGCGCACTGAATACTTTGTTAATGTCTACTAGGTCCTGCCATACAACATTTTTTGCAGTCGGAATGCTGCGTAAAAGTATGTATAGTTCCCCATGCTCCGGAATAGGTTGATCAGGAGTAGGCAAATGTTTTAAGGTCTCTTGCAAAGGTAACGGAAGATGGAAAGTGGAGCCTCGTATTTTGCTCACCATGTGACTTGGAGGTAATCGTTTACCAGCCACTGTTTTCATCTTGGTTACAACTTGAAATGCTTTGGATCGCTGAATTAAAACCTTTTCATATTGATTAAGTTGAGCTATTTCTATTGGTACATTTTCAAATAGCAGACCATTTAAAATGCACCGTGCTGGAAGTAAACCTGCACGAAACTTCTTTATACAATAGTCACATATATATCCAGTAGGCAGACCATCGTCCACAACAGGATTAGATTCATAGTGATCCAGTAACCGCTTCCAAGTGTCCCCTTCAATAGGCTTTTTACAAGCAACTAATTCTGTAACTTCTCTTTTAAAGCACAGCTTTGTGCAAGAAATACATGGATACTCTGCAAGCTGTAAATTACGGGTGTTAAATGCTTTTATGGCTATAGCATTATCTTTTTTTTATCTTGCTTTCATCCAATGTATCACGAGACACGGTAAAATTGGTTCTTTTCATATCCTTCTCTTCTTTTATGATTTCTTCTAATGCAGCGACATTTTCTGTGTCTAAGGCATGATCAATTTTACTTAGGCACTCATTTTTCTAACCGTGTACAACATGTTTATTATCCGCCTTATATCCGGAAAGTGAGGGGCAAGACAACGCAGGTACAACAGCATAGAGCCACAGGCATCGGGATCAACATGGCATGCTTTGTTGTGGCCCTGTAATTTTGTATCATGCATGTAAGCTTTTGTACAGTCGTCAATATGCTGTATGAAATGTTGAGCATCTGCCGGGTCCGATTCAGCAATCTTGGTATATGCTGATGAAATGGCTTGATTGACCGATTCCATAGGTGGTATGGTTCATAATTCTGTGGAACACTGTTCCACTTCCAGATGCTTTGGTGTTGTGCAATGGGAATTTATGCCTAAGCACGTTACCATCCTCATCGAAGGCAGCAGAAGTGGAAGTGTGAAGACTTTGTCCACATAAGACATCACTTACCTCATTGTCTGTGGTTGCTTCAGTAGCTTTAGCTAACACAGCCAGTACAGCAGTGCGAAGATGATGCCTTATGGGAACCTCTATAGTGCTTGCATGTATTTACTAAATATTGTGCTGTTGTATGCTTATCTACATACGATTTTCCCTTTATTTGTTTAGTTAACCTATAAATATAGCCTGCGGTAGTTACAGGTACATCAGTATAAATTTTAGAGTATTTATTCAAAATAGTGCATGCAACTAACTTACTGATATGACGTCTATCTAACACACGATTATCCATATATGATTGCCTCCTTTTTATTTTATTGAGTTCGTGCTTCTTGTAATAAGCCTCCAAAGCTCGGCGCTTTACAGGAGATGGATTGGCTTTGTAAGAGTCAAGTGCCCTACGTTTTGTAGGCAACGGTTGCATTTATAAGCATCCCTTGCCTTTCGTCTTTTTGGTGACGGGTTAGCTTTGTAGACTTCTCTTGCCCTTGTCCTAGCCTTTTCTTTTATAGGTGAGGGATGAACACTATAGTCCTAGCCTTTTCTTTTATAGGTGAGGGATGAACGCTATAGGCTTCCCTTGCCCTTGTCCTAGCCTTTTCTTTTATAGGTGAGGGAGAACGCTATAGGCTTCCCTTGCCCTTGTCCTAGCCTTTTCTTTTATAGGTGAAGGATCTGTGCTATAAGCTTCCCTAGCCCTTTGCCTAGCCTTTTCTTTTATTTCAGGCTGTGAATGATAGTACTGTTGGTTTATAAGTCGTTTTCCTATAGGATTCAATTTATATTGCAGTCGCCGTTTAGCATTCACTATTTCCCTTCTCTTATCCCATTTTATAGACCCTTCAGATGGCTGACTTAGGAAAGCTATTTTCATGCTATCAATATCTATCCTTTCAGTCTCCCCTTTCTCATTACCCACCCTTTCTATTTCACCCTCTTCAGACTCATCGGACCCTTCGGATGGCTGACTAAGGAAATTTATTTTCATGCCCTCATTGTCAACCCTTTCAATTTCCTCTTTAGTCTCATCACTCACCCTTTCATTTTCACCTTCTAGAGACTCGTTTGATGTATGCTTAGTCTGTGTGCAACTAATGTCTAATGCTGTATCATCAAGTTCAATTGACATATCAGGATCAACGATACTTTTGGAAGGTAAGGCAATTGAATTATTGGTTTTAAGTGTTGATAGTTTTGGTTAAACGCATAACCACACATACAAATCTTTTTCCTAATATGGATTTGTGCATCACAAGATGGACAAATTTTATTAGTAACTGGGCCTGGATTTGTCTCAATGTCCCCACTAAGTATTAGGCATATTTGAAAAAAGATATTTAGAACACAATATACTGACAGAAACCATACAACTGGAAAGTAATGATAACTGCCCCCCAAGGTACTTCATATTCCATAAATTCAAGACTATCACACCTTACCTTATTATCTATATAAGTACTTCCCTGAAATGTTAAATGCTCCAATGGAAGCACGCCACTGGATAGTATCAATCATTGTGCTACAAACAGTAAGTTCAAAGTAAAGCATTTAGGCACGAACCATAGCACAACTACTACAATTGCTACATTAAAGAATGCACATAACCATAATACAAACAGCATCTCGCACTACATTGTTATAGTTGTTTACAGCCTTGTTAAAATCCATGTTGACACCCTAAAAATTGTTATGATAACTTAATTAAAAACAAGCCAAATACATTTAATAATATTTGATAGGTGACAATAAAAGGTGACACTGACACATAATGATTCTCACTGAACATGCAGCACCAACCAATAGAGACACAATTATAATTTTCTGAAGGACCTCCCAAATGTCAGACCAAATATGACATTCAAGTAGATATCAT
The DNA here is from genome assembly GCA_963930835.1 of Spongia lamella. Lineage (NCBI taxonomy): Eukaryota > Metazoa > Porifera > Demospongiae > Dictyoceratida > Spongiidae > Spongia > Spongia lamella. The sequence goes on along the minus strand of OZ005749.1, from coordinate 6,350,203 downwards.
TGGATGCCAATATACCATAATATCACACTGTAAGCTATAGTAGGTGGCCTTAGTAGGTGTTAACTAGTCCATACAGCAATTTGTTAAAATGTAAACAATGACACCTGGCCATGCCATCTAGGCAACTAATTGCTGTTACCGCCATACTTCAGTTTTACAGGCCCTTCTCAATATTGGGCGGAGAAATAGCTAATGTCCAACTGATAATATTATTGTCTCTGCAGTAACTCAGGTGCTACTCAGAATGGCAGATCATGCAAACACACACCATCCACGCCCCAGGGGCTGACCATGTGTACCAGAGTTAGCCGTCACCTACCACTAATCATAACAACGCTAGCTAAGTCAATCAATCATAACAACGCTAGCTAAGAGTATCATAGCTATCGTACGTATATGCTCACTTGCACTGTTTCCGTAGAGTGGTAGTTGTGTAGAATATTCTCTTGATGATGATAGAAGCCATTGATAGAAGATGATGTTAATAGATGGATGTAGTTGATGGAGGATGTTGGTTGATAGTAGTTGATGAATATAGTTGATGGAGGATGTGGGTTGATAGTAGTTGGATGTTGATAGATGGATGATGCGGCTTGCCAATTGATAGAAGATGGATCGTCCAGACGAGAAAATGTAGGATGTCGTAGATATAATCCCTAAGGAAGTTAATTACTCACAAAAGAATCGCTCGTTGAGTCAGAAATATGTTTCTGACAACCCTCACGTGCATAGAAATCATATTTATACTGTTTGGTAGCCTCAGGGGCGTGCGTATCCATAACATAAGAATCACGTGCTAGACTATATAGAGCCACGATAATTATACTGAAATCACATTGTGCATGTAAATACCAAGAGGAAGGGAAAGTATATTCCACAGTTAACGTTACCACATCAAGGTCTGATGGGCGATTCTTTGCAATCCGGAATTTGTGGGAGGCGCCGGGTCGTGATACCTAATCATGAAATCGTGATGAAGTAGTAGACGTACTACATAATATATATATGTATAGCAAAACAGGTAACTCTTGACTTCATAGTAATAGATCCTTAAGCATTAGTACTTGGCCGGTGCAATACTGTACTTCGCGCCAGCCTGAATGCTGATATCATAGCTACGTGCATATAGCTATAGGCTGTTGAATCCTAGCATGTCATGGTCTGTCTGTCTGTGTATCTAAATATGTCTAATGTACATAAAGCACACATGGCAGTGCTTTAACTACGTATAGCTATGTACAGAGTGTAAATATGCAGAACAGCCAGAGCGGTAAGCATGGCATAACTGAAATTACAAAATGGTCACAGAACTATAAAATGCATATGTTTGTTAGCAAATTTCTGACTTCTATCTAGGTATCTAGTAACTTGTCCAATCTCAGTGCTATCATCAACTATAGCTACAAGTAGAAGAAGAACAAGACATATCAGTAAGTTGAATATATTCAGTACAAAACAGATGGCCAACTGCAAGTGACAGCTGAAGCCAATTATATATAATTATATAGTTAATATGAAAATATCCTGTAAATTATTTGTAGTGTCATTCAAGTAGTCAGCTAAAAATCTTTGGCTATCATTAAGTACGGTAGTACTTAATAGTAGGGATTGGCAAGAAATTGTATGGTTTCCCGATTTTTCGCACTTCATAAAACAACCTTCCAATAGGCTTTACCCGAAAAAACCTACTGGAATGCATTGGTAAGGCTGTAATGATGCTGTGCCTTGGTTAAATGAAGAGACAAGTCGAATATTTCGACCTACAGCCAACTTTGAAAATTTTGAAATTCACCTGTATTTCGTCTGCCTGCCAGCCAGCCAGCCTGCCGTAAGACCTGGTTGCGCTAGGTGTAGGGCTCCAGAAATTTCACACAATAAAGGTAATGGCAGTGGATTTACAAAAATGTTGTTCCAAAGACGATTTACCCACTGCGCCATGGCGATTCCTTTTATCCTTCATTCCCTTCCTTGTTCTTCTATATTCCTTTAGCAAGGTGTGAATCTCACCTAAGGTGACGATAGCCTGTTACGGCTTCTGCTTATTACGTCACGCAAAAACCTGGCTTGCACGTGATATAATTAGTTATAGTGGCACCATGGCACAATGTTTTCGTGTGTACTTTATTACATCGTGAACTTCGAGATTATAGCCTTGGACAAATAGCTTTTGCTGTTTGTCGAGCGTTATTTGCTATCACACAGCTGCTTTGCCATGTAAGCGCGTTGTTAACAAGCACCTATAAACAAGCATAATTATTGCGTAAGCGCCTGCTGAAAGATTATTATGAATGCTTAGCATGTATAAAAAGCAAACAAACTAGATTAATAAACTGCCAAAAGTAGGGATTAAACTTTTATAAATTATCTCATGCCAGAATGTTCTCTCGTCCCAAAATCTTATTCCTTGTTTCCTTACTTTTTGTAGCACTATTGAATTCAATCCCTACTTACCTTTTGAATTTTTAATTTTTTTATCAATCTAGTAACTAATACCTAAGGGTCGGCAATGCTGCTTCTAAGTGGCTTCGCACTTTTTATTACACCTTGCAGGATGTTTTAAACAGATGCTATTACTAGCAAGCAGCAGAGAAGTAACTGAGCATCACACGAATGTACTTGCTTTAGGGTATATATATATGTACATAAAGCACATAATGTAGTAAATTAAACTTTGAAGCTTAATTTTGAAAAGCTCAAGCCCGGGATTTTTTTAAAACTTTCACTACAGAGTGATACATCAATATAGATTGTATATCTGAAAGTTTATGCAAATCATATGAAGGGGGTCCAAGTTATGACAACTATCAACCTGCCACCCGCTTCACACAAAAATATCAGTATAATAACCTGAAAAAATTGTTAGACTTCTCAGGTTAATAACCTGACCATATTGCAATATATGTTGACCGTATTAATCGTTACTTTCTATTATTATACAAAGGAAACTATTAATAATACTAGACGTGCTTATAGCGCTATTTTCGTTCCGCGTGGATTGATGGGTGATTGATGGTATTGTGTGCTTTAAGGTAAGTTAAAAACCATTTTTGCCAACTTGTAATATGAAAGGTGTTATCATGCATAGTATCAAGAGAATTAATATAATTATTATGTACTATCTCCGGCATAATTGTGCACATGATCACAATTGTGATTTCTAAATAGCTGAGCTTAATTTTATCTATTTTACATAGGGCTCAAGTATACACATATGTAAGATGATGATGAGATGGCACTGCAAAATATTATTAAGAAAAGAGGTATTCCCCTAAACATCGTTAATTTATCAACAACTAAAAGGCTGAAGATACAGCATGTTTCAGCTAATGTAAGGACGCGAAATTCTAACAATTAAAATGAAGAAACTGTGCCAGACCATACGCATGAAGATTACCATTTTGATGATAGGGATTGGAATGAAGACCCAAATGAGATGGCATCTTTGCATACTAAGCGAAAACTTAAAGCAGCAGAGAGATGGGAGTCAATTCAAAGTATGGCTATGGATACAGTCATACGCAATTACAGTCAACCTTGTGCAGTTTGCAGTATATGTAATTTGGATTCTGGCATAATTAAGTGCTATAATTGTGCACCCATGTATTTTTACTGTGAAGGTTGTGCTATTCAGTCACACAAGCACAAACTATTCCATCATTTCATGGAAATTTGGCAGGTACGTAGCTACTGTTGTATGGCTATGTTAGTATATCACATGCATACATACGTATGTGGCTATGTATGGTAGAAATTTATGGTACAAATTTTTCAATGATGCATGATTGTAGTAGTGTTCGTGAAAGCATTTTGAGAATGAGCATAGTATAAATGATCTCTTCAAATGTAGCTATCAAGTTTGCTTTATTATGGTAAAGCTAAGGAGGCTATGTAGCTATATGGTAGTATAAATCTTCTGATTTGCTGAGCATTGCATAATTATGTAACAATTTAGCTGTACATATATGTACACATACATGTGTACATAGCTACGTACCATATAACATAATAAACTAGATATATATGCATGCTAGCTGCACCTTCATTTTTTATGTAACTATACAGGATGGAACTTACCAACCATTTAATCTACCACATGGAATTATAACCACATGACCACACTGTCAGCAAGTTACCTGGAGAAGGATAACATGTTTTAGTTTAGAAGGTGGCAATTTGTGATGTGTATTAATTATAATGATTATATTCGTGAACATGCCAGGAATCCCTCGAGATATAGAATTTCCATTCTGTCCATGTGAAGGGATTGTTGTCACACTGATAAAATTTCGATACTGGCCTGGTAGTCCGGTGAATCCTTTAATAGCCTTTACCTTTGATCTACTGGATATGCTCGAAGCACTTTTACTGGAGTGCCAAGTGGCAGTTCAGGATTTTACGCAGGCATTGTCATATCTCATCAAATCTAAGATTTTTCAGGTGCATATGAATTTTGCATACATATGCCACATGCATAATTATAGAAAGCTGATGTTTTATCGGTAAACTGCTATGTGTAGATACATGCATATAGCAAGGCCATGCAAAATATACAGTAAAGCTAGCCACTTATAATGTATAACTACGTACATACATTAGCAGCTGGCAGTTGATTTTTTAAGGTTATAGCTACGTACATGTATTGTGCAGTTCGATATATACATGCAATGGAATGATATTTATGAACACGTCACAATATCTGCAATAATTATGTGCACATTAGTGCTGAAACGAATAGCAATTTTTACTATACGAATAGTTGGTTCCCAATTCGAATGAATACCGATTAATCTATTGTCTAAAACCATATATAAAATTAACCTAATACCTCTGATAAAACAAATTATTATCAGGTTAATATGAAAAGAAATCACACAAACCAACTAAAAAGTAAAAATTATCTTCAAAATAAAATATAACCTGTATTCAAATATCCATTATGCAATCAAAAAAACTGATAAATGTAAGGCTTTAAGTAGAAAAACGAATATTCTATTGCTTTCAAACTACTCGAATATCATTATTACTAATGGAATAGTCCGAATATCCGATTATTCCTTTCAGCACTAGTGCACATTGCATCATTTCAGTTTCAGTATCACCTATATATGTACATATCGTTCACATATAACCATTCTTCATGCATTAAAAATAATATTCATTTTCATCCTAGCTGAATCATTGCTATAATACATATTTTCACTTACGCGTAATATGTTTTACTTCCTTTAGATGCCATGCAATCTTTATCCAATCCTAATCGATTCATTTGAAGAGTATAGGTATGCTGTATATAGCTATATACTAGCTATTTCAAAGATGTATTATGTAAGGTTATAGTATATGTATGTAGCTACAGTATGTGATACAATAAATTGTGTATCATGTCAATTGTAAATTTAATGTTATATGCGTACATACATGTATGCATGTATTATAGGCACCTGAAAAGACGTATCAATTGTTTAGAAGGAGTATCTCCTAATCCTTTGGATTATTCATGTCCAGCTTGTTCAAAGGTATGTAGCTACAAGCAAAATACGTATGTATAGACTAGGGATATATAGGGTGATCTGTGCTACTTTTTTAGTGATTATGCTATAGAATGTGCATGTAAACTTGAGTATGCTATATTGATATGCGGATTTTGGGTCAGTTAAATATATACAAAATATTTTATAACTATGGCTATAATTAAAAATAGCTACAGCTACACAACTGAGGCTCTTATTTAAAAGATAGATATGTACGAATGTGTGGATTCTCTTTTCTGTCAATGTATGCTTTACTGTGTATTAATTTTGTATTTGTGTCATTTAGCTGTATGTAGTTGTTATAAATTTTGTGTCACTACTACATTTTGTCTAGTCTTGCGAGCCAGCCGGTTTTTGCGGGGGAATGAAAAAACCATCTGGTAACCTTATAGCCAGACTTTTGTGAATTTGTGGAATGTAATTAAGTGATGTATAGTGTGCGCATAAAAATGGTGTGTATCCTTTGTGAGCGTGTAGTTCATTCTAATCCATTCTTTGGTTACTAGTTCTAATAAAGAAGTACCAGTCACTGCCATGGAGCCAGCTGCTTTTGGTTCGCAAGACCACCGCTACGTAACCACCGCCATACATTTTAAAACAAAGAATGATGTAATACGCTCAATGCGATCCGATTGGCTCTGCCAACATTCTGGCAGTGTCCACAAAATGTTGCTATGGTTACCAGACGGTTTTTTCACTCCCCACAAAACCAGCATATTTGTCCATAAAATATAGCTAAACACTTCCACAATTTTGTAGCTACTTTAGCATCAATAATAATTATTTTTGTTTTCATGGATGCTTCATGGTTTGTTTCTGCATGAATATGTAATAAAAGTTACATACATATAATTATATGAGTACTGATATTATTAAACCGTATGCTGTAGTTAAACCAAATGCTGTATTAAACATTTGATGTATTCTGTAATAATTTTATAGGATGGAGGATCACTCATAGTGTCAGTTGATGCTATATTTGGCCTGTGTCGAAAAAAATCAGCTGAGGGCTAGCTGTGATATGATCCATAGCTACGTACCATGCTCAGCATGTATTTAGCTAACACCTGTATGATATATACCTCTGAATTATACACCACACTCATACATGCATATTACATGATAGGAATGCAACAATTTCTTAGCTGGCAATGCAATAAGATCGAGTAAGAGGTATAAGGCATTGGCTGAAACAGCGATTATGGGTAGCATTTGTCGACATGAGGTTCCCATGCGATTTTTCAATCTGTTCCATGGTGAAAGGTAATTGCACTTCAGTGAAAATATTTAAATGAAAATAGCTATGTACGTACATAATATTAATACAGGATTAGCTATGCAGTATTTATGATGCAATGTCTGAAGAACAGATTTCCAAACCATCGGATAAAATTTTTGTATGACATATCATGTACCCTTAAAAGACACCTAGAGGTAAATAATAAAATGAACCCTATTCCATTATACATGCATAACTAATACCTTCTAGGGGGGTTGCCATAGCAACTTACTTGAAACATTTGAACTGGCCATCCCTGTGTTTCATTTCTATGGCCACAAGTTGCAATGCCAGGTACGTACGTATGTTGTTCATACATATATGGTACTATTTGCTATGGTACATACGTAGATAATTATGTGCATGTACAGTATGTACATATAAATTTTGAAGCCTCATGATTATATGTACTTATATATACTACATATGATGATGTCAATACATCTGTTAGCTGGTTTGGTATACTCACCTAGGATTCTCATTACCATACATATATGAATAGAATAATGTATAAATAACATAACGTGTAAATTAAAGTGAACAAGCTTTATGGATTTACTGCACCAGGATTTTTAAATGTGACGTGGCTTTGTCACTTGTGTTTCTACTATTTTGTTACTGGAATCATTATTTAGTGTGAAAGGTACCTATTTCTTTAGTGATTATGTTTACTTAGTTAATGGAATAGCTATATATCATATGAGCCACAGCTCCTTTGACAAGTATACGCCCCTCATTGTTGATCAATGGAAGTTTACCACATCCCCCTTTAGGCTTGGCATTAATTTTAGACCTTGGACTTGGGTGGTATATTTATTAATACTCCTAGTAGTCTATAGTCATGGTTTATACATATACTACGTATATATGCACGCTACCAAAATATACCATGCAGTACCCTATCGTGCAGGTGTAACATACTGTATGTGGTAGCTACGTTCTATATACTATGATATGTCTGCTTAGCATTTACACTGGTTCTTATATCTACTTACATACATAGGTACTGTGTCTCCTATGTCAAGTCACATACTATATAGAGATTGCTGACAGCTCCCTATTTTAAAAAAACTTTAGAAAAAGCATTTGGTGCACTCCTGACCTTCAGTGATAGCACCAGCTGCTTTACGTAGGCTGCTTATTAAGCCATTATTGTTACATAACTTAACACCTAGTACAGTAATGGTTATTTCATACGTAGTTGACAATAGTGCTTTTATGCACTCTTGGAAATAAAATTGCTGATCTTAAGGGATGTCATATATATTACTATATATGTATTGCTTTAATCAAGTCCAGATATAACATAAAAATAATATATACATACATTGATATAGCTATGCTGTCAGTAATTCTAGACAGTAAAACAAATTTGGATAAACATATAGCTGGTGTTTGCTAAGACTGTACGTCACATATTGATGTGTATAGGTTCAGTTTAATCCCAGAAATCTTGATGGATTTGGACTCAGTGATGGTGAGGGAATGGAAAGGATGTGGTCGTACCTCAGAAGATTTAGTCGCATGACTAAAGAAATGCGCCCATCCCACAGGATCGACATATTGACAGATGCCATTATATACTACCGTCAAAAACGTATAGATAACATCGGTACTGCATATATTTTATACGTGCATGTCCATATACGTACCATAAACAATAAAACTTATGTGGGAGATAACTTTCACTATTTGTGACCTGGCATGAGAAAACCGGGCTTATGTACACAAAATACATCTATATTCATATTATAGTTTGTATCTTCATCACTGTAAAAGAGTTACAACATCTGTAAACTGCATTAGATTCCCTATGAAATGCTGCATAAATGGTGAAATTGTAGTATTGAAAGTAGTAGGGAAAACTTTCACAGTTTGCTGAAAATCTGCAAAAGCTGTGACTCCTGCGTAAGTTTTATCATTTATGGTATACGTACATACGTATGTAAAACAACACACAGTTGCAACATTACCATATTTATATTATGTATAGGAAAGCTTCTTTGTAACCGTTTGCATCATGCCCAAACTGTAAATAGAGAGAGTGACAATGGGCTGAAAGAATTGATGCAGTTATCACCAGGTGAAGGTTATATCTAGTTTACTGCATGTATAGTGATAAAGTTTGGCAATGCCAAAATTTGGCTATATAATCACCAAATTTAACCCTCCAATTTTTAGATGGTTACAACCATGATTCACACAATGCTTGTGTTGTCAAATTAAAGAAGTTTAAACTTTCTATGGAGATAAATTTACCAAATAACACTTGCTTGGTTGCTTTTTCTTTTATATGGCTGAAAGCCAATTCAGTGTAAACAAATATTACATCAAAAACAAGTGGATGAACCGTTATCATAGCATGTCAAGTACTAACCATAAATTATTAACCACAATGTATAAACAAAACTTACTAATCAAGGAGATAAAAAACTTAGCAGGTCATTGCAAGCTTAACAATAGTAGTTACGTAGTATTTGAATGAAACTTACCATTTGTTTTTAGGGTTGTTATATACATAGCACTGCAATGGCTAGGCAGATACATTTAAAACATCGGCTGCCTACACAAGTTATTTTTGAGGTTATTTTCTACATAAAAGAAACAAAAAACAAAATCTTCCTCTAGCTAGCTACGTATACTTTGTTGAATGAGGCTTACTATTTTTCTTTATAAAAGCTGGTACCACTACGTCCTTATTGTTCCTTGCATACTTGTCATATAAGATATACTTGGCTTGTCACTTATACGTATATTATATCGCTGTAATTGCTTTACTGTTAATATTCAAGCTTTCATGAAATACCAGTACAAATTTCTGAGATATCAATGACCTATTCATGTACGTAGCTGCACTGTTGCTTGTACACTGAGAGCTGTACTGTGCTTATACGTAATTATTAATAATATAATGTCAATTTGCATGTTTGCATGTGAAGGTCATCAGTGGTAAGTGTATGCATGCATCTATCATACCAACAGGCTCGCCCCCCAATGCCGTGCATTTCACCTAGATACACACACACACACACACGCACGCACACACACACGCACGCACACACACACACACACGCACGCACACACACACACACACACGCACGCATGCACACCCGCACGCACAATGTTACACTGTGTCAATTACTTACGTATGTACATCTATTTATTTGTTAGTCCAATTTAGTATCAGTGATGTAGAACTGTGGGAAAAGGAGGAATATGATCAATTATCATCTAATTCACTTGGTGATTAATTGTATTATGTTCATTATAAAATTTGTATTTAAATTAGAATTTTTAGAAACAAGAGAAAATATCAGTGAAAGCTGGCAAGCTAAATATGTGAATTTACTTGATGCACATGAAGAGATTGGGTAAAGTTGTTTATGCAAATTGTACAATCTTAAAATTTTGTTCTTTTTAGTGCTTCTCTCGTCAGCAACCAAGGTTTTAGTGTTACTACTCAGCTTTGCTCCCAGCTGAGAATATGTGCAGAGAAGCTGAAGTCAATAGAACACTCCAATAATATTAGCTATAGATGGAGTAACACATCTCCCCAGTACCAAGAAGTTAAAGCACTTATAACTTCCCAAAAGAGGACATGTTTACTCCTAAAGATAGAACAAGCTGCAAGAGAAAGATGGTTTCTTTTAACATTGAAAGCTAAGTATGCAGGTTAGATTCCATTTCAAAGCTTTAAAATATGTAGCCTGGTTATGAAAATGAGTGTGTATAATGTTCATACACATACGTAAATATGTATTTCTTTCACTGTACGTATGTACTGTAGATGGACTGGCTATTGCGTCACGATTATCAAAACGAATTTCCACTGTTACTAAGCAAATGAAACAATTGTTATGTGGGTTTAATGAAGGTTTGCCACCAGAGAGTCAAATGTCATGGGAGGCAGCATCAAACATCCATCGTCATGCATACAAAGCTAGCCTTACATCAAGAACTACTGATTCAATTCCATTAGAAGTTAAACATGAAGCAGTTCAAAAGTTCAAGTTGTTTATACAATTAAAAGAAGAAATTAGTTTGCTAAAGGAAGAAATGAAAAACTGTATATATCATTTATGGCAAAGAATATTATTTTTACAAAATCTTCAAGGACAAGAGCTCAATGAAAATTTGGGCAAATTATCAGGCTGTAGGAAAAAAGTTATTTATCAACAAAGCTAAACTTGCTGATTTGCTGAAATTGTTTCAACAAATAATTCCTGGTGCGTTGGATATTTTAATATGTAATTATTGTTACAACTATAATATACACTGTAACATGCATTCCAGAAGTTGTATCGTCTTTTGAGCTTGAAGCAAATGTACCTTTTGATGATTTGTCAGGTTAGCATATATACATAATACATATTCGATTTACTTAAGTTGGTTATGTTTATGCATAGTCACAAATGAGAACACATCAGTATCGAATCCTAGAGATATTCATCATGCAACAACATCAGGTTGGCATAGAGCTACTATATGCCTTATGCGTCTCTATATTCCCTACACATAGGCGTAGTCACAAATGAGAACACATCAGTATCGAATCCTGGAGATATTCATCATGCAACAACATCAGGTTGGCATAGAGCTACTGTATGCCTTATGCGTCTCTATATTCCCTACACATAGGCGTAGTCACAAATGAGAACAGATCAGTATCGAATCCCGGAGATGTTCATCATGCAACATCAGGTTGGCATAGAGCTACTATATGCCTTATGCGTCTCTATATTCCCTACACATAGGCATAGTCACAAATGAGAACAGATTAGTATAGATATTCATCATGCAACAACATCAGGTTGGCATAGAGCTACTGTATGCCTTATGCGTCTCTATATTCCCTACACATAGGTGTAGTCACAAATGAGAACAGATCAGTATCAAATCCCGGAGATATTCATCATGCAACAACATCAGGTTGGCATAGAGCTAATGTATGCCTTATGCGTCTCTATATTCCCTTAGTCACAAATGAGAACAGATCAGTATCGAATCCCGGAGATGTTCATCATGCAATATCAGGTTGGCATAGAGCTACTATATGCCTTATGCGTCTCTATATTCCCTACACATAGGCGTAGTCACAAATGAGAACAGATCAGTATCAAATCCCGGAGATATTCATCATGCAACAACATCAGGTTGGCATAGAGCTACTGTATGCCTTATGCGTCTCTATATTCCCTACACATAGGCGTAGTCACAAATGAGAACACATCAGTATCGAATCCCGGAGATATTCATCATGCAACAACATCAGGTTGGCATAAAACTGATTTTAGATTACGTATGTCTCTACCTATGTACATGCATAGTTACTAGTGAAATCAGATCAGCCTTTATCCCAAGGGATGATTATGCAGAAACATCAACGTCAGGTTGGCATAATAATGTGGTTGTGCAAGAATATTACACATTGATGTGTTCACATAGACACTAGTGTAAGTGAATTCGAAGCAGCCCCAGTTCGTGATACTCACTTAGTGATGACATCAGGTTGGTACTTTGTTGTGTGCTAAACAACTCTTCGAAGAATGTAATTTCAAATAGTCAGAGAGCCTGTATGTGTGAGTGATGAAGAATTGTCATTAGAGTCATCAGATGATGATACAGATACAGAGCAAACTCAATTCTGGAGAGCTGAACGTCTTCATAGAGAAGAGTTTATTGCAGTATGTGAAGTTATAATCATTATGTTACATACAATATTATAACCTTGTATAAACATATATATATACATATGTATGAGACAAATATTGCTGTTATGATCATATATATGAATTCCAGTGATTTTTGTTAACATGTCATGATGGTACATTATATATTACATTGCAGAATGAGCAAGGCACCCAACCATTGGAAATGCTATTACAAAGTGATGATTTCCTGAATACAAGTTCTCTTATTGTTTCTAGAGGTATTAGACATACTTATCATTTGTATATGCTGTCATTATACAAACTTATTGACTTATTGATTAGACATTCCTTCTACAACTCCCACACATATGCAACCAGTAGGGTCATTTATGAAAAAGGCCATGACCAATTCCCAAGAGTATGTTGATAGTCTGATGAAGTTTGTCAAAGAAGATCAAGCTGCTATGAACAGAAAGAAGAATAGTAATTATGTTTTTACAGTTCATAAGACAAGTCGTAAAAGTGTTTACTGAAGACATCCATGTAGCTTTTTAATGTGAATTTAATTTATAATCTTTTACCTAAACTTCATGGCCTTTCTTTACATATTAATTATCATGTCCATTTTGGAATAATTTCTTATTATATATATAAGTCTCTTATCCTTAAATTATGTACAAGACGAAATAGACTTGCATACAGGTGAAATAGACCTAGGGAAGTGCCTGAGCTAGATCTTTCTGGTGAGTGTGCTCAGTAGAGTTTAATCACACAAAACTAGTACTGCTGATGCTGATACCTTAAGTATTATAAAATACAAGTGCCAGAGTTGTACTGCAGCATGACAGACAGACAACATTTTATATAATTATATGGTAGAACATTTATATATGTATATATAGCAGATAAAATAATACAGTACCAGTATTATAATTACTATGTGACTTATCAGGTCTTGTCTGCATATATTTACACACATCCAATGAAATCCAGAATTTGCATCATTTATAGTCCTAGGCCTATGCGTGGTCTATCTTATATTATGTCAAATTTATATACCTATAGCTTGCTCACGAAGTGAGTTACATATACAGAGTCCACATTGACATGGATAGTACGTACTTTTGAGCTTTGTGTAACATTATTCCAAATAGATTTGATAAGCCATCAACTGACATAATCGTAGTTGTAAACTACGTAGGTGCTTCGACAGTCACATATGTACATGTGACCAAGTCTGCAAAAACAGGTCTTGTGTATATCTACCCAAACAAAACTTACAAATTAAAGTGATCATGAGAAACATGAAAGTGTGTTCGCATGGAGAATCATGCACATATAATATTTGTTTATGTGTGACTGACTGCAAAATAAACCCTCCATGTTTGTGTAAAATTTTGGACATTCAAAATGTGTTTCTTGTAGATTTGTTGTCAAAATTATACATAATATTATACGTATGATTCAGATACTTAGACAGCCAGTCACACATTCAGTATATTATCATCACTGTATTATTAAGCTGATGATGTCAGTAGTGTTACCACAGCTACATAGAACTCTTCGTGAGATGTCTTGGCCATATAGTGAATTGACCTATGCATAGGTCATCATCGTCAAACCTCGTTGGAAATGGTGGTTTAGTTCCTGGCTTAATATAGTCAATAATTATTTTAATGTGGTCACTTGGGATGGTTTGTCCATGAATGATGTCTTGTCCACAGACCTTGCCGATTCCCACTGACAGTCCATTCCTTGACAATAACACTACTTTCTCAGTTGCATTCCCTGCCACACATACATATACATCCACAGTAATATCAATTGATTCATTGCAATACAGTCAATTGCAACCTAACAATTAGTAAGTGTTTCATGTGTATGTACATACGTATGTACAATTCATAAATCATAACAATACATTTCATATGGTTGCTAACCAGTAGAAGTGGCTGCTAAGCCTCCTCGACCTACGTATGTTAAAATTCATAAATCATAACAATACATTTCATATGGTTGCTAACCAGTAAAAGTGGTTGCTAAGCCTCCTCGACCTACGTATGTTAAAATTCATAAATCATAACAATACATTTCATATGGTTGCTAACCAGTAGAAGTGGTTGTTAAGCCTCCTCGACCTACGTATGTTAAAATTCATAAATCATAACAATACATTTCATATGGTTGCTAACCAGTAGAAGTGGTTGTTAAGCCTCCTCGACCTACGTATGTTAAAATTCATAAATCATAACAATACATTTCATATGGTTGCTAACCAGTAGAAGTGGTTGTTAAGCCTCCTTGAACTACATTATGAAATTCATAACATAACAACACATTTTCATATGGTTGCTAACCAGTTGAAGTGGTTGCTACATTGCCATTAACTGCACATAAAAAGTTGCAAACATAATTACATACATATGCATGAATGTATGCATACAAAGCATACATACATACATACATACATACATACATACATACATACACGTACGTACGTACGTACGTACGTACTTACGTACGTACGTACATACATGCATGCATGCATGCATGCATGCATGCATGCATGCATGCATGCATGCATGCATGCATGCATGCATGCATGCATACATACATACATACATACATACATACATACATACATACATACATACATACATACATACATACATACATACATACATACATACATACATACATACATACATACATACATTCGATACGATATAGTATGTATATTGTGTATTAGCTGATTTTTATTTCCTAAGCCACTTAATAGTCGCAGAGCTGGCAACCATATACATATACGTAGTACATAATAAATATACAACTACAACACTAGTCATTAAATAATACAGTACGATCTATTGCTATAGTCACTGAATGGTAGTTGTTTGTAAATTGTGCGAACTTAAGACTCTCATTGACAAATCTATTCACACACATGCACGTGTGCATAACGTCATGCATGTATGTGGTAGTGAAGCATGTAGCAGCATTTGTATACCATTAAATTTCAGATCATCCTTGCTTTCAATGATCTGCTTCAGCTGACGTCGTCCATAAGATGACGGATGCTTGAATGTAATTCCATCTGGCAACCCTTCAACTGTTACCCCAAGCTGTTTAAGCTTGGAATATGGAACTCTACTAGTACTGTTTCCAGTGATTTCTCCTAGGTACACATACACGACATATACAGTTTGACAATTATTAGAAGTTTCCAGTAAATACATACATAAGCTAAAACATCACTCTTTACACCTTTCACAAAGATTAAAGGAAGGTGCATCATATGTACTTTTGGTCTCCTGAATAGTTTTATAGCAGGACGATATAGCAGCTAAACCATATGTATGACATACTTGTGATGACTACACCATACAGCCATACAGTACAAATTCTTTATGTAACACTTTCACACCTTAGATAGGAAACTTGCATACTACAAATTTTATGTAACCCCATAAGAATACATTTTGCTCATACGTACATAAGTGATCACATACGTACATATATAAAGACATCGTGGAGGGGCTGCTGGAATTAAATTCTTAGTGGATGTATTACATACGTACGTACTGCTACTACTACTACATACGTACGTATAGCATCAACAACAGTATACTACGTATGTATAACAACAATATTTATTATCAACCATACCATATCGCTTATTAAAAATTTGTTCCACTGCTCTTCTCATTTGATCTATAGTCTGATAGTTATCTAAAACACAGAAACACACCAGGCATGCCAGTAATAATAATGCTATGTACGTTTGTATAATCATACGCATGCATGTCAAAAATGTACATACATATAAGAATATTTATAAGATAAGCAATGTTGACCCTTTGGTCAGGTGCACAATCCCTAATTGTAACATGCTTCCATTGAGCTGTGAACAAGACTGCCAATAAGAAAGTGACCTGATCTACATGTTTCATTAGGATAGATGCCATCATTGATTAAGCCATTGAGGAATTCAATACTACTGGCAAATAATTTAGCAGCACAAATATGGAACCCTTGAGATATGAGGTCCGTCAAAAGGCAAGTGGTGGAGGCTGAACATATGGTACGTAATTGCAATTCGTCTAATACAGTCAGAATAACTTTCGGCATGGGTGCATTATCACTTATACATACTGGGCTATTTACTGTAGCTGCACCCTGTGCTTAAAAGTGATCTGCCCATATAAGACTAAGCTGCAAAAAGTTCCTAAAATAATATAATGATGCTGTCATAATAGCCTTCAAAATGATTTTGATATTTTAATTTTAAGGCTGATATCTGAACCAATCATTGGTGCATCACTAAACACAAGTGGAAGAAAACGTGTACACAAATAGCAAAATTATACATACACACATGCATTACCTCCAGATGGATTTTGAAGGTAACCAATAAATGAATAGGGTACCCAAGGAACTGTGGTCTGCAGGAAGGCTAGCCCCTTATCAGTGCCCCCACAATAATGATCATTATTCTTCACTAGTATGAAGAACAATTCCCCACCAGTATTGTCTTTGATGGAGTTACTCTAGAGAAAGTGAAAAATCTATTTGAAGTGTTTGTATTATTTGTGAGATACGTATGACTATGTACATACTGTATATAAATAATGAAAGGATAATCATCAATATGCAATAACAAATTTCCAGCTAGGCCTCTGTGATATGATATATGTACGTAGAACTGTTATGCTCCAGATACACATACAATATGTAGTCACAAATTTAACCCCATTATAAGGAATGTTTTCCACTTAATGTATATGGTAAACAAGTTCTGTAAATTTTACTTAACATCCCAATTAAAATACAAATACAGTGAGACCTCACTAAGCGGTCACCTCATTATTATAGTGATATATCTAAAAAGTACAAACATTTTTATATACATTTGTTCATACTATAGCACACACAATACTATAGCACACACAATACTATAGTACACACATGCACATAACTATCAGTGGCGTATTTACCAGTTTTGCAAGTTGATTTAAAACTTGCTTCGTACTCTGCTCTGTACTGGAAACTACATGTAAAGAGGACTCGTCTGCTGCCCTTCTATTATATTCCTCCCTTTCTTCTTGCTTTAATGCTTGCCACCTTTCCGCTGACTCTTTATTTAATTCTGCAAGAGTAGCACTTGGATCTGTAAATACATGTACGTATGTATTTTATAATTGGTAATTTTACACAACAAAAGTTATTGTACATACGTATACATATGCACATGTACGGAGGGATATTTTACATCAATTCTTAAAACTTTCAGTGTTACTTTAAACATTCTTTGGCGATGCACATAGATTTATACATAGCGTAAGTGGTCAATTATCGGACGCATTTTGACTAACTGTTGTAACTCGAGAAGTATCCGTCGTACTGACTTCCGGTTTTCACCAATCGATAGCCCACTCTTTGGTCTCTTTGGAAACCAATATTCATCTTTGTGACGTAATTAGATTTTCCGTGACATGCAAAAGTGCACAGGGTGTCGGCAATGAATTATCGGATACGCGTATGAATTATCGGATGCTGTACTTTTTCTAGGATGAATTATCGGACAGCCATGAAACTTTGTGGCATAGTTCCTTATAGGCTAGATGGATCCTTTAGATATTTTTGCAGAATGTAAGGGATATTATGCCAAGTAAGCCCTGTAAGTTTGGTGCTGTTATCTTTCTCTGTCATTGTGTTATAACGATACGGGTATTTAAACTTGGCTGTATTTTAGAAAATCAGCCAAACTGGTGAAAGTAGCAGCCGTAGGATGTCTTTAAAATGCTTTGTTACTGGTTTGATCTGCATAAAAAGTGTTAATTCCTATTCTTTCATTGTTAGTTTAATCCGTATACTATGTTTCTCGTAATACTATCGCTTACGTTACGCATGTTTCAATACATTACAAGAGGCCTTGTCCGATAATTCATACCGTCCGATAATTGACCACTTACGCTACATAAATTACAAAATTCATTAACCATACACATTAATAATAATAATGGGATGCCAGATTGTCTTTTGCCATTCTTTGGTTAACTATGTTGTGTGTCAGAGGATAGCTTACTAAATGAAGATGTTCAGGAATTATTGATGGTGTGTCTCTAAGTAACTACGGTACAGATTTAATGCAACGTCGCGATTGCTCGAGCTCGCGGGCACTCGCACTCGAATTAAAAGTGCGCTAGAAATATCGAGTGCTCGATTTCGAGCATCGAGAGAGGGTAAGGCTGGTTCGAGCATCGAGCGAGGGTTCGAGCATCGGGCGTCGAGAGGGTAAGGCTGGTTCGAGCATCGAGTGAGGGTAAGGCTGGTTTGAGCATCGAGCGAGGGTAAGGCTGGTTCGAGCATCGAGCGAAGCATTGAGATTACGTACGTACGTACGTACGTACGTACACGACAGTACGAAAGCAGAGTGCTCAATTTGTTCGATTTTGGAATAGCTACATACGTACGTAGTTCAGGCGAGCGCTTGAATGCAAGTCTTGCATGCAAGCCATTAGCCGTCACGTGCTACTGCAAATCATACGTATCTTCAAGGCGCCGCTACACGTGCATAGCAACATATATCGCCAGCTGGGTTATTGCAGCTTGCTTAATTAAAGTTCCGCTTACTGTTTAGTATCTATCATATGCCGCTTCTTGTGGCGCTTTATATAGGTAAATAGAAAATTATAGTAGTAGGCTTCTATTGGAATGGTTACACGTGTTTAGCCTTCTTAATTGTGCTGTCGTGCTAACTTGCTAGTCAATATGTCATCCTTGCGTAGAGTTCGTAAAAATTCCAAAGGTGAGAGTATGTACGTATACGTATAGTTATTTTGTTATTCGTAGATGTTTTGCTTTCTTCTGCTAAATCTAGGTAGGCGTTAATTAGATATGGCCACATGATAGTTTATTTTTCAATTGCTGTTGCTGCTGGGCTAGCAGTAACATATTCTAAGTGTCATACAGCGGAAAATTTTGGTGGGAGGAAAACATTAGCTGATTTGTTAACGATTTGCCATCAAATTTTCAATGTAGCTAATTTATAGCTGAATCTATAAAATTCGCCTAGCTATATAGCTGCGTACATAAATGCCTACACCAGCTATTCGCCAATATTTTTGAAGTTTTCTTCTGTACAATATGGTGAAGTTTTTGTACCATTGCAGCTGATGTTAGTCATGTATTGGTCGACTTCAAAGAAGAGGGAACCACATCTGTTGTCCCCATAAGCAAAATTTGCCCCGAATCCCCACTCAAAACTGGAGAAGAGTGTGTTGTTCTTTGGAATAAAAAGGATAAATACAGAGGAACTTGCATTGCTATAGGTATGTTGGTCATGCAAGACATACCACTGACTTATGTATACATCTAGCTAAAATGACACAACTTGCATAGCACTATACGTAGATTACTTTTTATACCAGATGCATGCCACTTACTGAGCAACACCTACATACATTAGGGCTTTCTGCTAAGTGTTTTGTGTTTAAGTTCATATTTAGGTACTAGTTACGTACATACATATGTACGTATACTGCTTTTATACTTAATATCTTTCTGTTTCAGGAACTAAGGGATTTTGTGCTAAAAAGCAGTAAGAAATAGAGTCTTCAGATCATGATGGACATGATGTTGGAACAATGGAAGATATGTCAGGCAAGGGGCTGAGTCACGATGCAATGGAGGGAAATGAAAATGATGCAAATGAAGCCGTGACAGATAATGGGACAGATCTTGCAGGTCTAGATGAGATGAAGGGAAAGGATGCAAATGAAGATGTGGCAGTAGAAGAACAACAGAAACCTAAAAGGAAAAGGAAACTAGTCACAGAGAAGTTGCAGGTACACAAGTTTTATATATCTATTATAGCGAGCCTGTTGTCTACATTGTGTTTACATATACCAGTCTGATGATGATAAATCAAAGAGACATAAAGGAAGTGGTTCTCAAGAACCAGACCAGGAAGCAGCTTGGGTCAAAAAGAAAGCAGACAAAGAAGCAGCTCAGGCCAAGAAGAAAGCAGACAAAGAAGCAGCTAAGGCCAAGAAGAAAGCTGCAGCTCAGGCTGCAAAGATAGCAAAAATGGAAGCTGCCAAGGTACCTACATATGTACAGTGATATGTGCTGTAGTTGGCGTAATGATGTAACATGGTTGCAAGCCTTATTGCATAATCATTTCAGTGTTATTTGGAACTTTAAAACTTGTTGGTATCACTTATGTATAGCTATTGTTTTTTATCTTTAGAAACGATCTTTGGAAGATTTTGAAGTGTTAGTTGGGAATACTCCTCCTAGAAGTGCTAACCAAAGTATTGCATTGTCAGAAGTGAGCTAGTGTACTTAATTAGCTACATACAAAACATAAGAGTGAAGTATTATGCACCTGTACCTTTTATGCATAGACTGTGATGACTGAAGACCTAGTAATAGAAACAGCATTTAGTGATGAGATTGTAAGTTTACCCTCTTACCTATTGCTTTTGATCATATAATTCTACCACTTTTGGTTACCTTTGTGTGGTACTTATCAGGCCTACCTGTACATTCATCACTTGTGTAAAAATTGTAACTGTTTGTTTTGGGACAAGTATGTGCTATAAGGCTTGCTTTCATGCATGAAGCCATGTTACATGAAAGGCTTGTGTGTTACAAAGTAATTGCTACTAATTGGCTCTTGGATAGCTTCTTCCTGAATATATTTGTTCAATTTGGCATGTCTGGATTTACAGCACTTTTGATCCAGACCTGATCCCTAACTTGCAGTGTAGTTTGCCTATTCCATATGCTTGCTGCTCACCATTGACCCCTAACTAACTAGTGCACAGGAAGCCAATCCGACAGCCCAGCTACCCAGCTTCTTCCAAAGCTGTCTACCCTGTCTACTTATTAACCTTGTTTGGTTAACTAATTCCTGTTAACCTTCATTAACATGACCTGAAGGCTCATGTAAACAGTAGTTATGAATATGTATGTTATGTTATGCAGAAATGGTGTAACAACTTGTGCGTATTGTTTTAGGGTGCTTCATATGATATTAATGACATGACATTTAGTGACACGGATTCAGAAATATGTGAACTGGAGAGAAGCGAGCCAGTACGAGCAAACAATACACATGCAAATAATTCCATTTTATGTTATAAATGAGCTCTGTTTGTTTACTCCTATCTCTTACCTATAGAGGAAAAGCATAACAATTACAGCAGATGGAAAGGAAAACTGCAATAGCAGTGCACCACCCAGGCATTTCATTAAGGATACCATGGTAGGTAATTATCATGTAAGTACCATATGGGTCAAAACTTTGCACTGCCCTTTTGTACGAGGTATAAAATATTATTTTAACCAGTGGGTGGGTGATTCAAAGGAAAAAAACAGGTATATATAATTTGTACTTTCTTTTTCTACGTACGTATATGGACTACTAATTATTAAAAGTAAAAAATGTTAGCTTCAAATGTTAGAAGTCAGTTAACTACTACACTGTAGGATACATATCTACTCCTAACTATAACTTATTCTGATGTTTATTTACAGTATGTCTCTCTAACAATTTTTTCAGGGTCTAAAGTCACACGAAACTGTACTAAAGGAATTGGAGGTATTAAAAGAGAAAAACACGAAGGAGAAGAATGAGCAAGTTAGTACATAACTATCTATTATTCTGTGGCTACTTAACTGCAGACTGTAACTTGTATCCCATAATACACTGTAACTGTATTTACATAATTATATTTCTCTTTATAGCATTTAAGATTGAATGTAGTACAGAATGACTTGAAGACTATGAAGAACAGCATTGATTTATTGACTAAAACTGTATCTGCAGTGTTGGCCAAATATATTGATCCTGAAGTTGTTATTCCTCCAGTGACTCTGACCTCGGTCCCACAGACATCAAGCTCCTCGGTCCCACAGACATCAAGTTCCATCCCAGTGGATCCAACTTCTGTCCCACTAACACCAACTTCAATCCCAACCTCTGTCCCGCTGACACCAACTTCAATCCCAACTTCTGTCCCGCTGACACCAACTTCAATCCCAACCTCTGTCCCGCTGACACCAACTTCAATCCCAGTGGATCCAACCTCTGTCTAACAACACCAGTTGAAGATTTATTACCTCCTACAGAATTAACTAAGATATACTCTCAAAGCTGCTCCCGGCGGAATTTCTCCGTAAATTCAACTAGAAGGCTATTTGACAAGTCCACAAGAATGGTTTCCAATATCTCAGGAGGAAGAGGAAAAAGGAAGCTCAACTCTGGCATTATTGCTTATATTAAAAGCAAATCCTTTGACTTGTACCCAGCTTTGCCAACAGAAACTGAAAAGGTTTGGAAAGAGTGTATAGTTTCAATTGATGAGAGCTCTCGCCGTCTGAACAATAAGCCACGAAAAGACAATAATGCTGCATAACTACTTACAGTATATATGTATACATAATTATTATTGATAATTGTTAATACCCACTAGGTTCACCTTGTAATTCTATAACTTTTGGAATTACTTTATGTAAATGGCCAATGTAGCGTTGACACACTTCAGGAGTTAAAGACATCCAAAATTCGTGAATACCACTTTTCAACTGTTCCAGATTTTGTGGCTTGTAGTCGTTTCTGAGATACTGCTTGAGTGAACCCCATATGTTTTCTATGGGGTTCAGATCAGGCGATTCAGCTGGTGTCTTCCACCACACTATGTTGTGTTTCTGGAAGAACTCTTTTATGTAGTTGCTGGTGTGCTTGGGGTCATTGTCCTGTTGGAGTCGATGACCATCTGGGTAACATTCTCGTAGAAATGGAAGCAAAGATGACTCCAAAATATGTTCATACCTAAAAGCATTCATGATGCCTGTGAAAAGGACAACTTTGGTAGCACCTGCGTATGAAATTCCACCCCATATGTGCACCTTTACTGGGTGCTTTGCTCTCTGTTTCAGGCTGCGTTGCTTTCCCTTTCTTCTGAAGCATAACCTAGAATGTGTTTCTAGTTGAACCGTACACTCGTCCGTAAATATAACCTTGGAAAAGTCCTCTTCATTTGCAATCTGTTCTTCACACCATTGTAAGCGCTTTTGTTTGTTTCCTTCTCTTATCAGCTGGCAGTAGTGTGGTCTGGTGCACACCCAACCCATCCTTCTACGTGCTAGTTTCACTGTCGAGAGTGATACCCGCAACGAAGGGAATCTTTCCAATAATACAGACCTCAATTGACGAGCAGTCAATTCATCGTTTAACTTCAGTGCGTTGTCGATGATATCCATCATTTCAGGACTTAACCTCTTTGCCCGCTTTCTTCTAGGTAAGTCGAGAATGGCCCTCCGCTCCCGGAATTTCTGCGATAGCCGATACAAACTCCGAATATCTACCAACACTCCTTCTTCTTTTAGCCTCTTGTGTATAGAAGGGATAGAG
This sequence comes from Spongia lamella, assembly GCA_963930835.1. Classification (NCBI taxonomy): domain Eukaryota; kingdom Metazoa; phylum Porifera; class Demospongiae; order Dictyoceratida; family Spongiidae; genus Spongia; species Spongia lamella. Next base: position 6,326,320 of record OZ005749.1, on the reverse strand, counting down.
TGGCCAGCCTTCTCCAACACAATGACAGTCTTTCTCACACTAAAAGCGATCCTTGGCATTTCCACACGTAATCTCGAAAGCATTGGAAATTAGAAATTTTTGGCACCTTCAGCCAATTCACGTGATACTAGATATGACGTTATCCAGTATTGAATGGTGATCCAATCCGGAAGTGGCTGGCACGTTTGACGGAATTGATTGATGGTGGTTTAAGGCTGTACCCCACGAGGTAAGCAAGCTATATCCCCTCGATATCCCTAAGAGCACAATGCGTATAGGCTCTACACTCTTGGGAGTTATAATGGTCTCTAGCGCTTGCTTCCTGCTAGACAGCACTCGATATTTCGAGTAAATTTGCTCGCCTAGAAGGCCTTGTAAGAAGTTCATACGTACGTACGTACGTACTCCTCGCACTCGTGATTTTACCACTATCGAGTGCGAGTTAATTTGCTCGTCTCAAAGCACTCGTATAAGAAAATTGCCCCTCGCACTCGTACGTACGTGCTCCTTGCACTCGCAATTTTACCACTATCGAGTGCGAGTAAATTTGCTCGTCTCGAAGCACTCGTAAGAAAATCGCCCCTCGCACTCGAGAATTTTCTGCTCGCGATTGCGACATTGCATTAAATCTGTACCGTAATTATTACGTTTTATTACCTTGTACTTTTTTGCTGTGATCATTTGTTTGCTTATTTTGTCGTAACACCCTGTCTTTGTGTCTTGTTTTGTTGTAATAATACTCAGTAAAAAGTATAATATTCTCTAATAAAAGAGAAAATATGTATCTATAGGCCCTTCAAGACCGTGGAGCTATTTTCACCTCTATTTGTGTCTCAGTTGATGGTTTATTGGGGAAGGAAGCAGATTTTTTATCCACTATTTATGTGATGTGATTTTTTGTGTGCTAGTGGGAAAGGCCAAGGCCTTTCAGCCTTGGATTAGAGCTTGTCTGTCATTAGCCATCCTGCGGGCCACCCTTCTATGTGTGCGTGGGATCACACACTAAGTGGAGGTGCATAGGTATCATAACGGTACTTCCTTACCTCTACTAATTGACTTAGGTACGTAGTTATTTTGTTTTGTATTTATATATGTTTTTCCTTTGTTCTGTGTTTAGCTGTAACACCCAGCCATCATGTGTTTCTTGTATAATGTTATAATAAAGTCAGTTTGATTTATGTATCAACACAAGAATTCAGGGATGGTCTTGCTCTGCAATATTGTTATCTCTACCTTCTGTTTGTGATGGCTGTTTGTTTTTGTGATTGTTTGTTTGTTCTTGTGGTGTCACACTGTCCTTGTTCCATTATAATTACATAATAATAATAAATAATAATAATTATAAACTGGTAAATAATCAAGCAGCAGGTGTGGTGCTAATTAATTTAAGATCGTGTTTGTATGTACATATGATTGTATGTATGCATATAATCGTAATTGTAATATGTTGCCTGTGCTGTGTCGTAACATTCACAGGGGTTTTCCTTAGGCCTTATAGCCAGCAAGTTATACTCTCGCAGCCCAGACTGCTTTTTTCTTTTATATTGGGACGGGGAAAAAAGGGTCTGGTCAAGTGAGCAGTACGGATTGGTGAACACTAAAGTTCACACGCTGAGATTTTTTCAACGTGTGAACCACTAAAAGTTAACACATCCTTTTATGCCTGCTTATGTGTTCAGAACACAGTGACAAGTGTTGCAAACACAGGCCTTTAGCAAAGTTAGTAACAGTCATTCAATACCTATTGCACAAATCCGAATCCATACTGACCAGACCCTTTTTTCCCCTCCCAATATAAAAGAAAAAAGCGAATGAAAAATTTTATACTTACATTAAGTGCTAGAGCTCTACACTGATGAGGCCCTGCACATTAATGATCTTGATAGCAATAGGGTCTTCATTAATTATTAATACAACATGATTATAAACTTTATAAACTAAAACCCAGTAGGTCTTCTGGGAGCGATCCCTGACCTCTTTACACATCATTAATATTTTTATGTCATGACATAAGGTATCAGGCAATGCATTGATATCATATTGATAAGCCTGAATATTGATGACTGCATCACCATTATCATAGTTTATATAATTATTCTGTACATGTAGCTACACATTATAGTCGTGACATATGTTCATATTGTAACCTCAGACTTCTGTAGGGCTTAGAAAAATTTCATGTTGTGCAGCACTACAACACACCAGCCACGTTCACTTACTACACCCTTCTCCAAAAAACAAGAGCACAAAGTACATATTAGACTAGTAACAGTTAGAGGTGTACCGATAATCGGATCGGCCCATCCGATATGCTTATTTGTGCCATATCGGTAATCGGTATAACATACCTGAGGAAGCCGATATTATACCGATAATAGCGCATGCAAAATTTTATTTTATTTAACGCGCGGCTACAAGCATGCTGCTGTTGAGAAGCGCTAAATAGTTTCTAAAACTTCTTAATCGTGTTTTTTGCATTGTATACTGATGACAGCTATGCTACATAGTTACTTCGATGGAATCGTCATCTTCACACATCTCCAATCTCTGTCCATAATTAAACCGATTCGTCACTAAGATTTAGCCTGGAGTTGGTCTTCAGCAGATGTTATAGAAATGGCAAGTATCCTTCATCAAGCTGTTAGACAATTCTTCACAATGTAGAGTTGTAATTTGCTGTATTCTATTTATTTAGCTAAGTTATAATTATATTAATATCACTAGTAAGAGCTATTATACCACAGCTGTGTTACTGAATTGGTATGCAAAATTGACTTGTAAAAACCTGTTTGTACTCCTGTCTTATGTATTGTACTATATAGATAGTTCATTATCCTATGGAAGACATGTAATGTAAATTTTAGTGATATCGGTATATATCGGATCGGCTATCATTATCGGCACAATTTGATATAACATGTATCGGATATCGGTAGAAGCCAAAATTTCCATATCGGTACACCTCTAGTAACAGTAGCATTGTAACACAACCATTTCTGCCAACTTTTGGCACCTTTTTTACTATCTGGTCACTATTTACTCTTGCACAGAGCATGAAATAACTGTTGGACATCTGATATTTTCTGAGCACTTTTAGGGGTTAACCTACGTACGTATACAAATCCCAGTTTGATCTGACAAATTTCCGAGCCAAACATAACAGTACAGTAGCTACATATTTATTAGGGCTGTGCGATTAACTCGATTATGCAATTAATCGATTATAGCACTAATTGTGATCGATATGCAATAATCGTAAAAATTTTTAAATAATCGATTAATCGTAAATGCATTAATTACTGTGTTTTAAGAATTTTAATGATTTTTCAAACACTTCACATACAAATAGTAATATGTGAGGAGTTTGTTGTACGTGTACAGTATTATGTGAAAACTGCTGGAAATAGGGTTGAAATATGCTGGAAATATATGAAATTTACCTTCAAATATATATACATAGCATGTAATTAATTGCACAATCGTGATTATGAATCAACAATTATATGCAATTGCAATTATTCTCATAATCGCACAGCCCTAATATTTATACTCATGTCTGATCATATTTGGCAAATACCAGAACTAATAATATTATTGTGTGCTGACATATGTCCAAACACTTTTCAGTAATTACTTCATCCTTTGTTGCATGCATGGCCAAATGTCATTTAACCAAGTTGTGTCACATGCCTTGTTTAGCAGAGAGCATTGCTATACAAATGCATAATAAATTAGCTACTGAGTTACTAATGTGTGTAAGGCAAATCTGCGTTGTACATACGTATACCTCTTACATACCTGCAGACTGTAACATTTCTCTATGCCAAACATTATATCCACACAGTCTTCTTTTCTTGTATGTTATTGTGTTGGGTTCCCCACTCATGGTAAACTAAATAATCCACATAGAATACTAGATACTATAAGAATTTTTGTGGAGCATCATGTTACACATATGACTTTTTAAAATCAAGGAGTATTATGAGTGCTTACTGTAATATCTGCATCTATGGTACTTACATGACTTATAGGTAATGGAAGCTAAATAAAATACCGTATACGGCAAAACATTTGAGGGGGAAAACTTGCACAGTTTTTTACTCTACTGTGAATGTTTTATGACGAATAGGTTAGCTAGCAATAGACATTCTTATTAAAAGAAGCTGCTACCGCAAAAATTTTCCCATGAACATTCATTTTCTATTCCAACCACGAAAGTTTTCCCCCTTGAATGTTTTGCCGCATACGGTAGCTTATGATAATGGCCAGTCATCAGACATTTTCCGGCCAACTTTGGCATTTTACCGACCAAACCAAATTTGTCCGGACAAATTTACTAATGGGGAAGTCAATAAATTAGGAAAACGACAATTTTCAACCCTTATCATAAGCACTACTACACCGTACAATATTCTAATATTTTAAGTGGATTATGTAACTCTTTGGCTAGTCAAAATCTTGTTCCAGAATCAAGAAAGTCAACTCATTACTGATGTCACCAGATAGTGTGCAGGCCTATCTGGGGACGAGACTAGCAATGTATATACTAGAGCAACTTACTACAGACATGTTATGAGTAATGTTACATAAGTCTAGATAAATTTTTCACAACCTTCCAATACAGTATCCAACATGTAGTAAACTATGCTTACAAATATGTAACAGATTAAAGCTATGGAAAAGGACACAGCCAACACATGGTTTTAAATCATACACAAAATTAATGCACCTATCAATATATTGCCCCACTACCCCCCCTCCGGCCTAAGTGGGGCTTTACTGGGGGCATTGACACAAAACTATTGCCCCACTATGGGGCATTTGATAAAGGCATAGATAGACAAAGCTTTTAAAATATGTAGCTATGTCAAATCCTCGTGTTGTAACTGAAGCTTGTGTGGGGCTGTATTGGGGGATTTGACACACTCAGTTTGCCCCACTATACAGGGCCGGAGGAAGCAATTTTACATTGGTCAGGCAAAATATAAGCAGCATGTGAGGCATCTCAATGCTAAGGTGACCCTTGAGCATGCCTCCCAGGAAAATTCAGTGATTCTCTAAGGAAAATTGATGCTATGAGATTAAAAGTGAAGCTCTCAGATTAAATGTGGTGGTATTTTGACTTCTTTTCTTCATAAATAGACTAAATAGACATCTATATGCAATATTCTTCATCAAAAACTTGTATATACTTCCTCATTTAGTACGATCGATAATTAATTTTAGAGGCGCTTAATTCGGGAAGGCATTGTTACTTCAAACCCAGCCAGTAGTTGCTTTCAGTATTGTTATTATAATAGAGCAATGGTTTTACACAAAAAGTAAGTTGTATTGTTGTTGATATAAAACTATCAGTGTATATATAAACAACAGTGAAAAGTTTTGAGTTATGGGTTTCTGTCAACTTTGGTCTGGCAGTTGCCGGGTCTGCCGGACCTGTTCCACCGGCCCTGCTATAGGGCATTTGACATCAAGGTATGTCAAATCCCCAATATAGCCCCATATAATCCCGAGGGGGGGTGGGCCAATACATTGATAGGTGCATAATAATAGCAGTTGGCTAACTGTAGACATATACATTTAATAGCTACACCATGCATCTAATTACTCACGGACACCTAGCAAATAATAAGTTTATTACTCAACAGTTAACTGATCTGGCTACATATTGAATACACATGTACAGCTATCTATATGTGGCTTTCCACCTGTCCTCGGACGTTTTTGAACACATGCATCAGTGAAACAACACTGAGCTCTAGCTACATAATATACGCGTGTACAAACTAACAAGGGCATGCAGCACCCTTCTACATATATAATGATGATGATGATGATGATGATATCAACTCACCTAGAAATGAGCAGTCAATTCAACCAAGGGCTTCTACGAAAATAGCGCTATAAGCACGTCTAGTATTATTAATAGTTTCCTTTGTATAATAATAGAAAGTAACGATTAATACGGTCAACATATTGCAATATGGTCAGGTTATTAACCTGAGAAGTCTAACAATTTTTTCAGGTTATTATACTGATATTTTTGTGTGAAGCGGGTGAACCTGCTGTGTAATGGCCCTTCTCAAATACATTCAAGTGTTTATTTACTGATAATAGTATAACAGGTAGAGCATACATAGGAGAAGTGCTGATACAAATTTGGCTGAAAATGAGTGAGTTATTAGACAAACAAGTGAATGTATAAAAAGAGAGTTTGAAAAAACTTCAGGGGTTCACGAAAGCTCCCGCAAGCCCGTAAAAAGTGTGCGATGAAAGAAAGAAAAAAAACGACTGCTGCGTAAAAATTTTTGTGGTCACAGGAAGGCATTTATAAGGCTGTATCGGAAGAGTGGCTGAATAGATTTCTACGAACGTCGGGATATTGATTCTTCAAACAATGAAGGTACTAATTGTCTAGTAAACAGGTGAATTGGGCGGGAAAAGATGGTTCGTCATGTGTAGTCGCACAACGGGTGCCATAAAACTCGCAATGGCTGGTACTTAGGAATGGTGGCGCCTATTTCCTCCATTCTAGGTTTGTTGATTCTATATAGTAAGAACGTTGTGGGTAGGTAATAACTAAGTGATAGCTGTAATGGCGGCTTAGTTAGAGCGTTTGCGAGTTTTAGGGCGGTGCTACGTGTAAATAACTCACTCAGTGGTCGCGTTGCTGCGCTTCCTCTTGGCCTCGCGACTCACTATCGTGAGTCTTGATCTCAGGGAGTACATTGGCTACAAAAAACAATGTCAGCCGTTTTTCCAATTACTCCCAGAAGTGCACATCAGGGTATATTCGCTCAACTTTGTAAACAGTAGGGGTCCAAATGAAAGTCACAAATAACTGGCCACTAACCATGAGCTGACCTTGAACCTGAGTGTAGTAGCAATGTTTCCGGTTCAAATAACCTGTGTCTGTCAAGAAAGCACAGGTTTCATTATTAAGAGAACCAGCATGGCTGGCTGAAAATAGACATTTAATCTCCAACAGGCCATCTTCACAACAGCTACAAGTTGTTATACCATCAGGACTTACTCCCAAGTGTGGATAAAGCGGATTGATCCAAAGGCCACTCAAGTTACATGTAAATCCTTCATGGCCTGCGGACATCATAGTGGTGTACTGCTGCCTTGCAACACTTTCGTTTTGGACTCCCCAGTTGATAGCTGGAATATGACTGAGGTCACTCTGCTCATATCCCATGATTCGCTTTACGAGTGGTTCAGGATTTGTTGATTCCTTTCGGACATACACATCGTGAAAGACTGCGCCCATTTCGCTGCTCTCTCTATAGAACAGAGTCATGCTGAGTTATGGTGGCTTTTTTGATTTCATTAGCCTCCCTATCTGAAATAGTCATGGTACAAAATACCTTTTCTGCTTCTTTTTTTAGCTCATCATTATTCAGATATTCATACTTTTCTTGATGCAAAGCAGTTAAAGGTGCAGGAATCGGTTCATTGTCTGCATTATCTGTTACAGGAATCTGATAATCAGCCACCTCATTGTTTGCAGTATCTACTACAGGAGTCTGACATTCAGCATTATCTGCTACAAGAATCTGACATTCATCTGCCTCGTTATCTGCTACAGTCAAAACTGAAGCAGATTCTTCACTTGGTGCATCCCTGACATGGGGTTGATATTCAGTTGGCGCTGATGTACAACTTACTGTACCGCAGTTGTTATTACAACATCTGATTCTGGCTCAGCAGAAGGAACTGGAACTGAAGTGAAAATGCATGCACCAGGGATAATTGCATGGAGTGCCTGATAGAAATTGTCCACATTAATTTCGGATTGCTGAGCCATCAGTGATTGTCTAGTTGAAGGTTGAGCTACTGTTGAAGTGGGTGTTGATGATTCACTTGGTTTCTTGTGATCTGGCTTTATGAAATTGATGTACACAACTAATGCTGGGTCAAACTGCAATAAATGCATTGAGTGATTATTAGCTAAAATATTTTATGAAGTCTTACTTTGATGGAAAATGATTGGTTCCAGGCACATGGCAAGGATGTACATGTAGGTCGATTGTACCCCAGTCAACATGCAGCCTCAACCTTAAACAGCAGTGCAGCCACATGACTACAGACCTCACCCCTTCTACAAACAGAAAACGTGAAATGATGGATGATACACATATGTGCTTCCTTATCCAGCCTTGCATTTACAGTGGCCACTCATTATTTCTCCATCTTTTTTACAAATAATAACCCAGGCTTTATGGGGGTCATTTGGTGACTTCTGGCTGGGATTCACCTCTGCCATTAGAATGGCATACTTGCTCTGTTCCGAAGGCTCATACAAATAAACAGTTCTGACATGCCCACTAACAAAGTAATTGTAGGCCTCTAAGGACTTGAAGGCCTTCAGGGATTCTTTCGTATAACGACCCTTCGAATCTATAAGATAATTGTAAATATCTCTATACTCTACGCTCGGCCACTTGGTAATGTCATCTACCCATTTTTCATCTGGAACAGCATACGGATCGGGTAACTCTTCAGAATCAAACGCCAGCTTCTCTTTATACCGCTTCTTAGCTTCAGGATCAAGCACGGACTGGTATTCACTCTCCATTTCATAGTGAAGTGTACACTACGTTCTGACCTACAAAATGGTGGACAATGTTGCTCATGTGAAATACATTGCGTAATTATTGACCGCGCCCACAAAAGGCAACCCGTCTATAGTAGCTAGCTACTCAAAAAATCGAGGATAAAGTTTTGAGGAAATCTTCCAAAAATTGGAGCCCTCAAAATATCCTGGCTATACAGTATCCATAGCAGGTAGGTCTGTGACATTTCCTGGACATACTTTTCATTAGGATGTACTGAGAACATCTGTGTGATGTGATAATTGATTTGTACCACTTTTAATTGTTAACAAAGAACTATAACAGCAGAGACAACAGTGACAGTAGAGACAGCAGTGACAGTAGAGACAGTAGAGACAGTAGTGGCAGTAGAGACAGGAGTGACAGTAGACAGCATACAGTAGTGACAGTAGTGACAGTAGAGACAGCAGAGACAGCAGTGACAGTAGAGACAGCAGTGACAGTAGAGACAGTAGTGACAGTAGAGATAGTAGTGACAGTAGAGACAGTAGAGACAACAGTGACAGTTGTTACAATCAAGAATCTCATTGCAGCGCAACTATCATAGCATGTTGATGTGCATTATCTGGAGATAATCTGCATACTACCTGGATACTATATCCGGGTTATGGATAATGTCCTGTCACTAAATAAATGCTATGTAAAGTAAATCACCCTGGATTGATTGTGGGTTCAACAGAAACACTGTGATATTTCAACTTCTAGGTATTTTACTCTAGTACTAACTGAATTCTAAATATGAAACACACCCACACTCATCAGACTTTTGAGCTACTTACTCATACTAAGCTTATTTGACTAGAATAATTAATAATTAAAAATCTAAAAAAGGAGTATGGATCGATATAAAAAGTAAGGAAACAAGGAAAAAATTTTGAAGCCGAATTCTGGCATGAGATAATTGATAAAAGTTTAATCCCTGCTTTTGGTTGGCTCATGATTTCGTCAGTAGGTTAGTAGCTGTGATCATGCCAAAAGTAGGGATTAAACTTTTATCAATTATCTCATGCCAGAATTCGGCTTCAAAATATTTTCCTTGTTTCCTTACTTTTTATATCGATCCCTACTACTTTTTTTAAATTTTTAATTATTCTAGTTTGTTTGTATGCTTTAATATATGTATGCTTTAAATCATAATTTATCTGTTCTTACCTTCCAGGTACCTAAAATATTATAGGCACCTACTTTAGGCCTACTGTAAAATGCGGAATTGCGGAATTCCGCAATGTCAGTGCTGGCTAACCTCGTGCATAAATTATAATTATTACTCACGTGCGAATTCGTTTTTGCAGTTTTTCTTGTGGAATTTTGTCACGTTCAGTCTGGAGATAGGCACACTACAAAGACCTGAGGTATGGCCAAACGCAATCCAGTGTTGACTTCTTGACAGCACGTAGTCTGGTGCAGCCTACTCTTTTATGCCTCTAGACAGCATGTGAGTGCAAAACATTACGAAGACCATGCCTCAGTTGTAACATCCACATAAGATTTTAAGCCCCTCTGTGGCATTTGTATGCTATTATTGTGGCACATTATGAATCTGTTATAATGTAACGTACATTAATCAAACATGTATGTACGTACACATAAAAGTCCTGACCTAAAAAGTAAAAACCCAAAAAACTTAAGGACAAAAGTTAAATACTGATTGTAGCAATTGGAAATGTGAAGGTTCCAAGGTACAGTGCACATCATTCTCCAATTGAATATCTTCAATGTTAAAATCCTTATGTTTCATTTTAATGCAGCTTATGTTAGGGTGATAGTATGTATTGGCATTCTCCTTTTCTTTCAACGTTCCATCTCTGTCATAATATGGTCTGCTTTCATTGCATCATAAAATCATATCTAAAGGTGCAACTGGCAAACTTCCATCAACTGCTCTAGTGAATTTACCTCTACATCCAAAACAGGTAGTAATGCATTTGTTAAGCTTACAGATCCAAAAAGTATTTTGGTGATGAAGTGTTAAAAGGGGGACAAAATTTGCAGAATTACCAAAAGAATTACCAAATGAATTGGTTAATGATACTCCACAAACATTTTGTGTTAAAACAGAAGTTGGCACCTCAGCACCCCAAGGTGGATAATGATACGGACTCCACCAATATGGATAAGTAGGTTGTTGTTGGTAACTAACTGACATACCAGATGATGAAGTACACTGTGTATCAAAAAAGGTGCATCAACAGTAGTAGCTGGTGGAGATGTAAATGAAAATAGGTGGTTTGGCTTTCCTCTGTGAGTAACGGTTTTGTGAAGGTTTTTTGCCAACATTTTGTGTAACATTATTGGTAGATAACTTGGTAAGGTTGAGCTTCTTTGAATGTGAAGTAAACCACGTAATGAATCTTTTGCACGATCTAAGCAGTGGGGCTACAGCCACACAGTGTGAACATATTTTAAGGGATGTCCACATTGGACAGTTCTCGTCACAAACTATTTTACCGTTTTGGTAAACTTGTACAAGGTGCGGTCGACTAGGATGATATACTTTTCACCATTCTTGCTACTCCTTTAACTGGGGCTGTGGTGATAGCATTGAAACTGTTTATGAGCTCTTCGGCTTTTTGTAAAATGCTATGTATAGTTGCCTGTGGTATTGGACTATTCTCTGCAATTTGATTGTACAAAGCATAATCGATATTTTGTGGAACTGAAATATCTGATGTACTTAAATGAGAATTAGAAACTATTTTGTTTAGACTACTATCTCCTAACAGTATTGGATCCTGATTGTCTCTGTGTGCTAATTTTTTCATGTACTTACGAGCAGCACCTCTAAGCTTTTGTATATGATTGGCACAGAAACTTTCATACCACTGCAGTGGATCCATTTCAAACTGTTTAAAGGCTAAGTGTAGATGATACTCACCCTGCGAGTAACTGGTGTTTCAACCAAGGATTTCATCTTTAAGCAAAATTCATCAAGGGTGCTCTTTTCTCTCTTAACTTCCATTTGATAACATTATTAATGCACTCTGGACAGTTATTATGATACGGACTTCCTAAACCAGCTTTTTCACGTACTGGTGCTATCATTGATTTCTTAAATTCGCTGCTTTTGTTTTTAACAAAATATGAAAAGAATTGAGGTGGTGAAGTATATGGCTGTTCTCTCTCATTCCAGACATCTTCCAAGGACATTAATTTAGGATCGAAATCATCCTCAGACACAGCATCTGCTAAACCCTCAATAAATGTGGTGCCACTTTGGCCTCCAAAGATTTCCAACATGTATTCATTAATGACACTTGAAGGGATACTTAAATCTTGAAGTTTCCTCTTTACATTGTCCCTGCAGTGAGAGAAACATGTCAAGTGGGTTGCTAGAGGACACTGTTGTTTAAAAGCATCTATCAAAGGCACTTCACTATCAGTACTAAATGAACAAATAGATGCTAAAGATTTGTTTAATCCCATTAAGCCTGATGCAAACAAGTAGGTCTTGCGATAGTGCAGAAAAAGAGGGCCAACATATGTTGGATGCTCTTCATCATTTGATTTGACAAGTTGTAGTTGTTTGTATGTTGTAACCGTCAGTGCTGCCCGTCATTTTTCCAGCCGTCCAAGTCATCAGCTTTTAAGTCATCTGGGTGGCATAACTTGTCTGTATTAACAATAAACACTTTTGATTCCTTAACACGTTGGCAGACTAATCCTTGATGGCAACTTGGATCTAATAAAATACAAACAACTTCTTCTGCAGCATATTTAACTGGCCCAGTAGCAAAAGCAGGAGTATCATCAATATCATCACAGGCCTCAAGCTGAAAATTGAGCATCAAATAACATTGCACAAATAAGATAGCACATACTCTTCCTCCTCTTTAGGTTTCTTTACTTCATCATCATCCGAGTCAATACATATAGGGTCACTGGCAATATCTCCGACCAAAATTCAAGATGTCTTGGTTAACTGAAATACCATGATATGTTTACTATAGGTAGCTTAATATCTCATCTATAGTCTATGTACTACAGCTTTTACAGTACTACTATTACTATAGTGAGACACTAAGTCACTCTCAGTTGGACCTTCATCCAGCGAATGTTCATCCAGTGAATCTTCGTCCATTAAACAGATTAAAGCCAATGAACACGAAGCAAACAAACATGCGGCAGAACAATGAACACATGGCAGAACAATGTATACGCGGCAGAACAATGAACATGTGGCAAAACAATACCTTACGTGATTACTACACAGCAAATGGATATCACACGCATGTGTGTATCCATCACAAGTCATGTGAGCTCACAACGCGATTTGCAGTATTCCAGAATTCCAGGCGGAATTCCATGATTCCGCGTTTTACAGTAGGCCCCTACTTTATTAGTTTTTACAGGCGCTTGTTAACAAGGTGGTTAACATGGCAAACCAACTGTATAGCGAAATACATTCGTCTAAGTTGTATATTGGCACATATGATGAAGTTCATGTAAAAAAGTACACGCAAAAACATTGCTCCTGTTAATATAGTATTAACAGTGGGCGCATAACTAATTGTGTCACGTGTTTCTTGTGTGACGAAGTAAACAGAAGGTGCAAGTTTATCAACACCTTCTTTGGCAATTTTCTCACCTTTTTAAGGAAAAAGGAAGATAGTGAAGGATGAAAAGAAACGCCATGGCACAGTGGATGAACCTTCATCAGAACAACAGTTTCGTAAATCGGACACAATTACCTTTGTTATGTGAAATTTCTGGAGCCGTACACCTAGCGCTAGTGGGTCTTACGGCAGGCTGGCAGGTGAATTTTGAAAACTTTATAACTCGCTACAGATCGAGATATTCAAATTTTTCCTCTGGTTTTTTTGGCTAAAGCATATTTTGTGAAGTGTGAAAAATTGGGAAACCTACAATTTCTTACCGATCCATACTATAGAGGAGTTTCATTGTGTGATCAAAATTACGTAATTTACAGGAAATCGCCATATTGGTGTACAACATGCAATGGTCATATGTGTGGTAATTGGCTGTTCCAACCATTCGGAGTGTGATAACCTACCTGCTGTCACAGACCACCAAGGAAAAGAAGACCTGGAACTGCAAAAAATGTAGAGACGGATACTTGGCTGCTATTTTGAGAGAAGATATCGACCGGAGTAGATGCTCTTGATAAGTACAGGATTTATTCGAAACATTTTTAGGGAGGCAAGCTAGCTCAACTCTATGATGTAACTAATCCGGCTTGGTTGCCCACACTGCATCTCAGTCACGAAAAGCCTGCAGCTGTAATGCAGGATGATAGTGTGGCAAGGTACGAGAGAGCCACAGAAAGAATCAGAAGGAGAATTGATTTGGAAGATATGTTACAACTGATACCTGTAATTATATCTGATCTTGTTGATGCAGTAGTCAAAGAGATCACAGTAGTAGTCATCACTTCTTAACTATTTGGAAGGGTGAAGAAGTACCTCTTGTTGATCGGATGATCATTATTACTTATGCTGGATTTCGATAGTTTGTTATGTTACTATTAGGTTAAATTTGCATTTGGTTTTCGTCCGTAGCTTTACCTTAAGATTGGTTTTGCCAGGCGTGATTTTTAGCCGTTCCTGAGGGGTCAGTAACATGGTGAAATTTTGTTGATGCCTGTAGAAATTTAGTTCTGAAATTTGAAATAACACTAACAAACTAAATGCTTATATTTGCATTGAGCTTAATACTCATGCCTTGATCACCTTTAAACCTAAAATCAGAGTGTGCTCATAACTGTTATCTTCCCTGGTTATTAGGCTATGTGAATGAGCATTTTGGGCTGCAAGAAGCATGAGAGCTCAATTTTTTCAACAGTGATGTGTATTTTCTTGCATTAATTAGAAAGAAAATAAGTTCCCACGTGAATACGTAAGTAGTGTCACATGACGGAGCTGTATGGTGTGTGTTAATTCATTCTGGGCCACATGTGCATAACGACAGGTTGGCTGCATTAACAAATGGAACAGAAACTTGACAAAGTATTGACTGAGCTTCGCAAGACTCGACAAGAAATGGAGGAGAAGCTTTAAAGCCTCACTGAAGAAGGAGAGCATTTGAACGAAAGTCCGTCTGCATTGAAGACCCGCCAAAAGGATATCAAGGTGGCGGACCACTCCGAATATAATTGGAGTACGGTTCCCCACTATCAGAGCGACCCCATCGCGTCGGACAGTGACAACGAAAAGAGCTCCACAGAGCTGAGAAGGATGCCAGGAAAGACTTCGAACAGTAAACAGCTGAGAGGTGGTGGAGCTGGTGGCGGCAAAGGAAGACGTCCTCCCGCGTATCACCCCTGTGTGTGTGTGTGTAGCATGTAGCTATGTATGTAAATATCTTTTAAATTGTTGTATTTCTAAATGTAGGAGGATCGAAAAATTGTGAACTCTAGTACTTCTAATGATACCACACGACATACTAATGATGTGAGCTATGTAGTGGATAACAGTGATACAAACTCAACTGGTGAAGATCCAACAAGTTCAAGTACTAGTGATGAAGAGTCTGATTCAAATTCTGCTGATGATATCAATGATGACTTTGTCAAGGATACACTGAGCCCCTATGAAATTGAAAAGTTGGAAAGAATAGAAAGAAATATTTGGCTATGAGAAACAAGATGATAGAAGGAGAGAAAAAGCAAGAAAAGATGAAGAGGTAACATACTACTCATGTAAATGTACACAAAGTGTAAATAATTTATTAGACTTATGTAATTGTAAACTGTCTATTATATTCATACCTTTAATTGACAGCAGATCCATATTCCAAGCCCTGTGTGTATACTAGTGTGGCTGTATCATATTGTAAACATCTTTTGGTGTAGAAAGAAACCCAAATAACAGCAGGCGAACTGATAGCAGTATACACTACCAAATTCTCAGAAAGACCATTGATAGGCCGTGTGACGAATGTAGATGCCACAAAGAAGACGGCACAATTTGACTGGATGATTGGCACCTACAGTGGCACATGGAAGGAATGGAGGGGAAGAAAGGATGGGGAACAAGTTGCATTTTCAGATGCAGTCCCACTAAAAGATATTCTTTATCATCCAGAACTGTATAAAAAATGTTAGTCGTGACAGAAGCAAATACCCTTTTATGTGCATGTGTATGTTTAATTTGCATTTATTTAGGATAATTATGTATTTCTAGTAGTGTTGCACCGATTATCGGTTCACTAATCGGTAACCACCGATATTGGCTTATTTTTTGTTTATCGGTATCGGCATGATAGTAGCAGATTATTTACTAATTAAATTTTTTGGTGGTTTGCTGGTGGTTAAGAAGCCATATCTTATACAAACACTGAGGTTAACACTGTAACTTTTCAGACAAGTCTCAGCCTACCTTTATAGAAGTGCTAATTTGTATTTATAAGCTAGTTATGTGATGTATGCTTTAACTTGTGGGATACCTCCAAGTTCTGTAGTTGAAGTTTTCAGTACAGTTATGAACAATAGTGGCTTTAAATCAATAAACTCTATATCGGCTTGGATATCGGTATATCGGCAGATTTGATGCAAAGATATCAGTTATTGGAAAATCCCAAAATTCCCATATCGGTGCAACACTAATTTCTAGTGAATTTATCAGTTACATAATTGTCTATTAAAAATCCATGAAACTTCACTTATAATGCATGAAATTTGACTATAATATGCATGTAATTTCATACAAGTATCCACTCATTACAATGTGAAATTCTGTGAATTATACAAATATCAAATACATGATCATTGTAATATTGCATGAATGATCACTACATTATTCATGAAACTACATTCATAGATAATTCATACTTTTGAATTCCATGTTTATTTCATGGGTAAGTACAACAGTTTCATGGAAACTTCATAGACTTCCATATGCATATGCAAAACATTAAAGTTACATTAAATATGCATGAAATTTCATATTAAGGTCATGTAACATGAAGTGCATAAAATATGCATGATTAATCAAAGCTAACTGTTTCCATGAAACGTTAATGTTTCATGCTTCTATGTATGATTTTAGTCCATGAAACTTATTATTCAAATTAATTAAATTGGTATGAGTTTTCATAACAATTTCATGGATAAAAAACTAGTGGTGATAATTACTGTGTTTAGTAAATGGTGAGCATGTATTTAGTCAACCATCATCCATAAATTTTCCATTTGTGACAAGCACGCCAAGCTACATGGGACCATCAGCCTTGCCACTGTTTATATTCTATTTACCTACAAGATCACACTAAAGAGTATGAAAATGTGCTGGGTGAGGCAATGGGGTGTTATTATCTTTGACGGAGAAGACTTCTGCTGACAAAGACGACGAAAGGTCACTGGTCATTCCTTTGCACTGATAGACTGACTTGAGCCAATGTAAATCATCTGGTGTAAGGTGCTAGTGGATCCTGTACCTCAGCAATGGCATTATTGCCCCTATTATAGTGTATTTTATGGATGTGTAATATCTTATATTGCTTATAACTCTATTAGTACACATGCGAATTTAATGATTCTTGATATGCAAATAAAATACAGATTAACTCAAAGTTAACTGAATGAAGAGGGATATCGATAGTGCGCAGGCATACTTGATTAGTGAAGGGGAACATTAATTAGAAAGTGGCACGTTAACAGTAGCACATGCAGCAAGTGGAGACAGCATGTCTTTGAAAAACTGTTCGTGTTCTTGAAAAACGTGACAGGTAGATCGACCAAGACAAGGAGAAGATTAGACACAGCGAAACGGCCCGTTCAGTTCTCAGTGGAGCAAGTTTCTTTGCACTTTCCTGGTAGACGAGCGAGGCCCCTTTTGTATATTGTATATGTCGGGCAAGGGTAAAAAACCGGCGAAGAATTCTACCAAGGAAGCAGAGAAACCAGGTGAGTATATAGGAGAGGTGTAAGGGAATACTGGAGTGAACGAACAAAAGGATGGCAAGTGTGCACGAGTTGGCTGTATCGTAATTGGAGGTTAAATCCTTGGCAAACGAGGTGCTCGTGTGGTATAGTTACTGTAGTGAAAGTGTTAAAAATAGTGGACATCATAGAGGAACTGTGTGAGCGACGCTAATCACGTGAACATCCAGAAGTCAGCCATTTGCGAGGACAACTGTGTGGGCGCTTTTATGACAAACTGTTAAATCATTTGGAAGAGTGAAAAAGGTACCCAAATAGGCATTATAAAAAGGTTATGGAAATGCATGACATAGTTCCCTGGGTAGTATTTTATTTCACTTTTGAAATGGTCCCTGCAAGATAGCTGCCCATGTTGTTACCCTTTGAATGGTGAGAAAGCTAACAGAGTCATAGGGTTTCTGAAAAAACATGAATCCATACTGTTTAAAGGGTTTCTCACACGGTTCCTCTATCGTTGCAGCAGTGGGTAGCACAAGGAGGCTGGTGCTATTACAGCAGAGCTACAGACTACAGACGTTGGTTGCTGCAGGTGGCTAGCCATGTGAGATGAATGGGGGACACAGTTACTGCAACAAAGGCAGCTAAGCAGGGTAGAAAGAGCAGAGTTACATCACTGAGTATGTATCAGGGTAATGGCTATACTATATATGTTCATGTTTGTGGCCATACCTCCCTTGTGTGTTAGGCCTATCATAGTGCTTCTTTTATTGATGTTTCTGACATTTGAAGGGCTTCACAATTATAGAAAATTGAATCAAAAATGAACACAAGGGAAATTAGTGAAGGGAAATGACCGGCAAGGTGAATGCGAACAGACTATAGTGACCATAAAGAGGTAGCATAATGAGGCTGAGTGCTGAGACACATCAGAGCTACAAGAGGGGTTGGTGCAAGACTACCGCATTAAGGTGGCTAGGCAGTGTAGAGAGTGGAACAGAGTATATCGAAGTGTAACAAAGGGGCAGCATTGGGTAGCATAATGAGGCTGAGTGCTGAGACATATCAGAGCTACAACTGAGGCAGTAATGGCTGGTTGTGCAAAAGGCATAGAACACCAACAAGGCATGTAAGAGTGGTGTCAGAAGGTGGTCAAGGGCAGCCATGGGTAGCGGTGGCATAGCTAGGGGTAGAGTGGGCACATGCCCATCCAATTTCAAGTGGGTCCACAGACATCCTCTAATAGATCAATCAAACAAACCATTAAATTCTCTAATAGAACAGTCAACTATTGGAGTGGGCCTGCTGCCCAATGGAACAAGCCTAGTGAGGGGTAGCACAAGGAGGCTGAGTGCAGAGATGCTTCAGAGCTACCAACAAATATATGGTTCCAGTCAATATGACTTGGTCCCAGACTCCCAGGTGGAGGGTTACACAATTAGATATGGTGGTGAGACCATCAGTAAAGGGCAGCGAATGAGGCTGAAGTGCTGTGACACTTCAGAACTGCAGTAACAACAGTGGGCCAAGGGAAGGGAAGGAAGAATCACAAGTATAATAAGGTGACCTTTATTTGGTAAGGGTCATCCGGTATTGAAAGAAAGTAGCTATGGTCACCAAAGAATTAGAGTGCTGGTGGCAAAGCCACAGACATAATTAAGCAGGGTTTGAACCAAAGGTGATATGCTAGGTGTAATAGGCCAGTGCAGTCAGCTGTTAAGGCCTGTCGACTTTGTTGTATAATATCATATCCAAAGTTGTTGGAAGCCATGAGGGAGGTGGTCAAGTGGAGGACATGGAGGCCTCGGACCACATATCTAGAATTTGGGAAGCAGTAAAAGGCTACCTAACAACAGGCCTACAGTAGCTAAGTCAACATTCCCTTCCTGTACCTGGCCTTCCAACAATATCCAATAAGTTGACCCAGAAGATCAGGGATTCGAGTTTGTGGAAAGAAGAACTATAATGCAGGTAGTGAAACCCAGTACCAATGCAAGAGGGTATTAGAAGCACTCTAGCAGCTGCAACAGCCTAATAAAAGGGTGTTGGGTATTGTGTCTCCTTGTACATGGCAGCAAAGATCACAACTTGAGGGCCCCCACAATCTCCCATTGTGCATGCACACATGCACACAGTGTTGTGACTACATTAGGGGGTAGGTCATGGCTTCAGTGCACTTGGAGGTCAAGGAGAGAAGGGTGTGGAATTGTGGCAGAAATGTGACCCATGGCAATTGCTGTCATGGTTACCAAAGACAAAAATAAAGGACTCCTTTGCAATAAACACAGCCTCCAGGGCCACCAGCTGGGGTTTGGGAGCATATATCTAACTCAAGTTACTCCAGGCAGCAGAAGTCTTTTATAAGCTCTGTCATGGAGAAGAAAGTGTGTAGGCGTACAGATGTTCAGTGTGCAAGAAGGACCATGGCAAGTACACATGCCCAATCAGGGATGCAAGAGGGAGGGCTTGTCGCACAGCAACAGAGGAAAAGCAAATAGGAGAAACTGGACAAGATACGTAGATGAGTTAAGCTTATAGTGACCACATAGCAAACCAGTCCAAGTAAGACAAAACAGTAGTGCGACTAGAAATCATCGGTATACTGGGATGCTGAGAAAGCGGGGTAGGGGGACAAGGAACATCCCACTCTTTTCCACTCCAATGGGGTGTGACCCAGAGGGGACGTTAAGCGGTACCCCTACTTTGTTGGGGTAAGGGACCAGGTAGAATAGAACAATAAACAGGGTAGGAAATTCATTGTGCATGCTTATAGTTAGATAAATTAATACAACTGGTAGCTAGACAGGTAGACATAGGCTAATTCATCACATACATGCACATATAAAGGAGCACAGCGGAGCAGGCTACGAGACAGCTGCCTCAAGTAGATCAAGACAGACGCTTGTACTTGCTTAGCATACAATATTGTAAATAGCTGAATTTTGAAAAAATCAGGCCTACAATTTTTTTAAACTTTCACTACAGAGATCATGATACATCAATATAGATTGTTTGTCTGAAAGTTTATGCAAATCATTTCAAGTTATGGCAACTATCAACCTGCAGTGTAATAGCATTTCTTGTGTTTACTTCAGTATGACAGGTAGAGCATACATGGGAAATGCTGATACAAATTTGGCTGAAATCCATGAAGAAATGAGGTTATTAGAATGTACTTGAAAAAACTTTCAGGGTTCACGCGAGCTCCCACAAGCCCACGAAAAAGTGTCCGATGACAATGAAAGAAAAAAACGACTGCCACATCAAAATTTTTTTGGAAGGAAGCCATATCAGACGAACTTCAGGTTATTGATTCTTCAAACAATGAAGGTACTAATTCTCGAGTAATGGGCAAATCAGGCAGGAAGGGATGGTTCATTGGATGTGGACACATGAATGGCGCTATAAAACTCGCAATGGCTGCAAATAGAGGAAGGATAGACGAACAAGAGTGTGAAGGTCTGGAGTTGATAGGAGGTTCTGACAGGAAGTACATCCGCAAATACAAAACTTGGTTGATAATAGGTCGCTCAACCACCGATGACTGGATCAATGCTGAACTATATTTGTATTGTCGATCTTTTTTAGTCTGTAGTTTGTAAATTGTATTATTCTTCCAATTTTCCATTAATTGCACTGAATGATTATCGTTTTGTTTCGGAATATGCAAAGATTGCCTAAGAATACTTGTTCATCTGTTTTTGGCAATTGAAAATCTCTACTGATGATTTGTTGTATCTTGTTGTATGTCTGGGTTGATCTGACACGAAATAATCGGTCACTCGAGAAATAGCAAGACAGGTGTAGTCTTTCTAACAAAATAGATTCATCGTTGTGATAAATTTGTGTCTTCCATGGCTCTCTGTGTCCTTGTAAATCTTGCCTTGATGGCTTTCAATGCTAATTTCTTCTACAGAGTACATACGTAGTATTCATTCATGTTAGTTTCATCTTTGTTTAAACGTTTTTTGTGTTCTTAGATTCTGATTGCAGTTCAATAAATGCCTGCAACTTGTGTAGCCGCTGAAGTAAACCTTGCAGACCAACCCTTATACATGACACATGCCATACTCCTAATTTACTTATTTACTGGTTACCACTTTGTGGGTTTGTGCCACCACAGCTAGTTGGGTATTAGTTATGTTAACTACTTAGGTTTTGTGCCACTACAACTGGTTGGCTATTAGTTATGTTAACTACTTAGACATACACAATAAGCAAAATCTGAGTACCTTACAAAAACAATGTAGCAGAGTGGGGGCTAGCCAAACATAAATAAGCTAAACAAAAAAATTCAGAGTGGCCCAGCCCTAGGGAAAAACCTGGTGGTTTCAATATGTATTCATTTTTTTATTTTACCACTCAGGAAAAACAACCAAAAGCCAGTGGCGTAGCTAAGGTGGGTATTGGTAGGGCACAGGCCCAACCAACTTAACTATGGATTGCACAACCCATTCTAATTCCTACAACTAATTAAATATGATATTTATACCTATTATACTACGTAGAGTAGATTTTCCTTGCTGTCAAGTGTCAATTTTTGAAATCTTGCATTAAATGAAGTAGCTACATTCTAATTGATGCACTTTATTTAGATAAATATTTATTAACACGCACTTTAATTCTCATTAATTTTGTAATGAAACGACAACTTACTTTGTTTGATATTCAGTGTAACAGTGAGTCAAGTGAGAATAACAATACTATAACAAAGTATCCCCGTATAAATGATGTTATCGACGACCACGAGTTGAATGGAAGTACTGGTGAAAAAACTTACAAGATAGAAAGAACAGCAGAAACGCCAGAGGGTGATGAAATTGATGATACGGCACATGGTAGTCCGCTTGAAGAATCTTTTGGAGATACTTATTCACTGCATCAAAACGTAACTTACTTGACTCGGAACTTGACTCCGAGAGAGGGTCTGAAATGTTCAGCGAAACAACTTCAGCTAGTGATTCAAATTGTTTTGTTGAAGACATTGCAGCAGGTGCTGCTGTTCCTCCTGTGCAGCCAAAGCATATTAAATTTCCTGCAGTTGTAATTTCTGGAAAATCACGATGCTTCCTCACCAAATGGTATGAGGATTATAAATGGTTAGAGTACTCTGTAAGCTATGATGCCATGTTTTGTTACCCTTGTCGATTTTTTGCAATTGGTAACAGACGAGCAGAGAAGACTTTTACAGAACATGGATATAGGAATTGGAAACATGCTCGAGATGCTCTGAAACGTCATGATAGTTGTGTAACTCATAAAGATGCAATGTTATCCTGGGAACAATACAAGCGTGATAATACCAATCAAACCTCTGTGGATCACTTGCTTGATAGCCACCGAGAAAAGAAAATTCGTAAAAATCGCCATTACATAATCACAATTAGTCAAGCACTTTTATATTGTTGTTTACAAGAGATTTCAATTCAAGGTCATCAAGAATCAAACCTGTCACAGAACAGGGGAATTTTCTGGAGCTCTTAAACTTATTAGCACAGCATGATCCTGTAATAAAAGCAAGAATTGGAGATGGCCCTCAAAATGCCCAGATATTCAAAACTCCTTGGTAAAAATGGCTAATTTTGTGCAAGAAAACAAAAGACATTGGTAAATGTGAACAGTTGGCTATAGTTATTCGATATGTCAATGCTAAACAAAATACCTTGGGTGTAAAAAAAGTGCGAGGCCAATCAGAAGCAGCATTGCAAACAGGTGCGACCAAAAACTTTAATATCAGTTGAGGCCAAGAAGTTACTTATCAAAATCTTTTTCACTACTTGAATGACATACAATAGTTTATAGCATATTTTCACAACTATGATTGCCTTTGTCACTTGGCCACCTTTATTAATAATGATGGTGTGAAAAAGGTGGCCAAGTGACAAAGCCAATCATAGTTGTGAAAATATGCTATAAACTATTGTATGTCATTCAAGTAGTGAAAAAGATTTTGATAAGTAACTTCTTGGCCTCAACTGATATCAAAGTTTTTGATCGCACCTGTTTGCAATGCTGCTTCTGATTGGCCTCGCACTTTTTTACACCCAAGGTGTTTTTGTTTAGCATATCACTACTTTTTGGAAACAGATGTTAGCTACGTATTACTAGCAAGCAGCTTTGAAGTACTACATGGCAGAGGCGTAGCTAGGGGTGGGCATGGTGGCGCATTTGCCCGACCGTCACTGATACAGATACTTCTGTTAAAATACACTGAGAGGAGTGGTATCAGCAGTGTTGTTACGCTGGTGACAAGTCGCGTGACAAAAGTAATATCATTTACAAGGGTCATATAGAAGAATTACTGATGAAGCCTCCAGCCTTCAACATGCATGCAGACTGGAGCTTTGAGACAGCTGGATATCAAGGTTAAGCAATGCATGTATAAACGTGTGCCAGGTTATAAAATTAAGCACTTGTGTGAAAAACAGGGTGCCTCCTTACTGTTGGCCTTGTGTATACATGCGATCTTGTGTGGTTGCAAAAATTATTATTATTTCAAACATTATAATAACTAATATATATTTTCAATGTCTAATCCAGAGGCACGTGAGCTCATGATCATCGCTGGATAGTTTCCTATAGCTTCATGCAGCAGGATTTGTTATACATTACATCATAGCTAGGATAGTGTGCATACACTTTTCAAAAGAAGTAAATGCTCACATGAAAGTGGGCATATATATATAACAATATACTTAGTTGCATGCTTGAACCGTTGCCCAACCATCAAGAAATGGTTGGCTATGCCCCTGCTGCATGGGCATAACTTGTACTTGCTTAGCATACAATATTGTAAATTTAACTTTGAAGCTGAATTTTGAAAAACTCAAGCCTACAATTTTTTTTTTAACTTTCACTACAGAGTGATACATCAATATAGATTGTGTATCTGAAAGTTTATGCAAATCATTTCAAGTGGGTCCAAGTTATGGCAACTATCAACCTGCAGTGTAATAGCTTTTCTCAAATACATTCAAGTGTTTACTTCAGGCTGAAAGTAGTAAGACAGGTAGAGCATACATAGGAAAAGTGCTGATACAAATTTGGCTGAAATCCATGAAGAAATGAGTGAGTTATTAGACAAACAAGTGAATGTACAAAAAGAGAGTTTGAAAAAAACTTCCGGGATTCACGCAAGCTCCCGCAAGCCCACGAAAAAAGTGTGCGATGAAAATGAAAGAAAAAAAGAAGTATTAGAAGAAAAAAAGACGGCCGCGTCAAAAAAATTTTTGTGGAAGGAAGGATTTTATAAGGCCGTATCTGAAGACTGGCTGAACCGATTTCGACAAACTTCAGGTTATTGATTCTTCAAACAATGAAGGTACTAATTCTCGAGTAACGGGCAAAGGGATGGTTCGTCGTACGTGGGCGTATGAACGGTGCCATAAAATTTGCAATGGCTGGTACTTAGGAATGGTGGCACCGACTTCCTCCATTCTTGGTTTATTGATTCTATATAGTAAGAACGTTGTGGGTCTGTGATAACTAAGCGATAGCTTTCATGGCGGCTTAGCTAGAGCGTTTGCGAGTTTGAGGGCGGTGCTACATGTAAATAACTCACTCAGTAGTTGCGTATGCTGCTTCTTCTTGGCCTTGCGACTCACTATCGTGAGTCTTGATGCTGAAACAAAAAAGATACATGAAAACTGTTTAACCTATGTTGAAGCTGCGTCATTAGATGCAGAGAGTTTATCGACTTACTTACTGGCAGTGGCGTAGCCAGACTAAGTGTGATGGTGGGGCCACATTATAATTGCAAGTTCACAATTCCAGCCAGTTGTTTGGGTATATTTGTCAAAGATCTCGTGCATTCCGTCAGTATGATTAAATATAATTATTCACATTATTTAAACAAAAGGTGCATTGTAACCTACCGTACACTATAGAAATGCATAAAGCCAGCTAGCTACTAGCTGCTGTTCCTGCAGCTCAGTCAGTGATCATAAAGCTATATGCTAAGGATATTTACGTGTGCACGGTTATAGTTATTTATACACTATGCATTAAAGATACTTTCGCCGACAAGATGCTGCTTCTTTCTTGTAATCAATAAATCTTTGAGTCTGCTGACGATTCATCACGTGTGCATCAGTTCAAATCATTGTGTGTGCTAAAGTATTTGAATCTATTTAAAAGCTCGGTGATACTCACTCAGAATTATATACAATTGTAGCAGCCTATTCTTTCATCCTTGTCTTCGTCCATCTAAGGCTTGAGCCTCATGCATCCGCGCCAGTGAGCCTGCGACCAGACAGAGTCATCAGAATGGCATGATTCTGGGAGAAATGGTGTACACTCCTCCGTCTCCCCGTAATAATCAACTCCAGTACTTCAATCATTTCACCTCACAATCACTTTACCGATATTACATACTACCCGCCATATTAAAAATTTAAAATTAATACTATCACGTGTTTATTGCTGGATGACTAGATGCGCGCGTGTCAAAATGTCTTTTAAAATATTTTAATGGCGCTTGTATCAGCAATCTCATGGCCAGTCATGGGCCTATGGCTAGCTAAATTATAGACATTCGGCTTTTAAAAACAAATGGATTAGGTACATATTATAATGTTATTACTTATGAATTAGCTAGTTGTGTGCAAATTGATAGTAGTTCACGTGATAAGTTGAGATCCTGATGGTGGAGCCAGTGCCCCACTGGGCCCCACTGTAGCTACGCCACTGCTGATATTGTGCGTAGCACAATCAGCATGTGTAGCATGCTAATTCTAGGGGGTTCTGGGGGCATGCCCCCCCAGGAAAATTTTGAAAATTAGGTACTACAATATGTATTCTGGGTGCATTCTGAATGGAAATTTACAGATATATTTATATAATTAGCTAGCTATTAAAAGTGATTATTTAGCTCTATATGTAACTAATTGTCATGCTATAATACAAATCTTGTGTTCCAAGCTATAGCTACGTAAATATAACCATGCTGATCACACATATATAGTCTTATTTATGATTGTTGTAAATTTGATTATGCATAGCTACTGTATAGCTACATTGATTGAAATCATGTTGTAATGGAGACATAAAATGAGTTCAGTAACTACCTATAGATAACTAAGACAAAGTTTAGCCTATAATTACGTAGCTAACTAGTGATCATGATTTAGCTATTTTAATAAAATTCTTCTGTTTTTATCAATAGCAGCAAATCTATCAATAATTTCATCAAATGAAAGAGATTCTGCTAGCCTTTTCTCAATTGACAGCACTGCTACATCATTAAGACGTTGCTCTGACATTGTAGAACGAAGGTACGTTTTTATACGTTTTAATGCAGAAAAGGATCGTTCACAAGCAGCTGTACTTACTACAATTGTAAGTACAATCTGAAGAAGTTTGACTAAATTAGGGAAGGCAGTTTTCAAAGGAAACAATTCTTTAAGAACATCATTTATGGTCTCCATTTCTTTTCCATGCAATGTTTGCTTAGCTAAGGTACATTCCATTTGTAAAAGATCTTGGTTTAATAAGTAGCTGTATGATTCAACCACAGGCAATAAATGGTTAAATTCAAGAAAATTTGATGATGAGGGGTTACAGCAATCCACTGCTTTCATTAAACTGAGATTTTTGTCATCAAATCTTTTTTTCATTTCTGCTATGATTGCATCCAATATTGGGAAGTATAAGCTGATCTTAAATTGCTGACTTGTTGTTAAAGCATCCCTTGTTCCTATTGCCTCCAAAACTATCCCATCCTGTAATCGCCTTGGCATCTGTCTGTTACGCTGTGGCCTTGGTGGGGTGGCACTGATATCATGGAGAACAGCAACATCTGTTGTATATTTATAATGCTTTTCCCATTCCTGGTCACTACGAAATAGCTGCTAGGTGTCTAAAGTAGAACTGATCAACTCTGCTGCCTTAGCTAGATTAATGGTAGTGCTTTGAAGCAGGTCTGATAAGCTTTTGGTACAAGAAAAACTTCGCCAAAACAATATCAATGAAATTAAGAATTTAAAAGATTTGATCTGATGCAGAATTCCTTCTGCTTCAACTGCTTTTACTCGATCATCCCCATCTGAGATTATTTCTAGACTTGATAAAACAACATCATATGTACTACATACAGCTTCAATTGCAAAGTACCTACATGCCCATCGTGTATCAGATAAGTGTTGAAGTTGACGCACTGGTGCATGGCAGCCTGCTGTTGACGATAGATAGTGTGTGCTTTAGCTGAAGACAAAAATACATAGAGTGATTCCATGATTGCAAAAAAGTCAGCAGCTTCAGGAACTCTTTTGGTAGCATCTACTAACACCAGGTTTAAGCAGTGTGCATAGCAGTGGACATACACTGCTTGTGGGGCCACTTCCTTTATACGCTGTTGAACACCAGAGCAGTGGCCACTCATTACTGATGCTCCATCATATCCTTGTGATACAATCCCAGCAATATCCAACCTGTTATCTTGCAAAGTTGCAATGATATAAGATGAAAGACTTTCAGCGTTTAAAGATATAGCCTCCACAAATGATATAAAATGCTCATACTGAATAGCAGATTCTATATCTACATACCTAAGCACAATAGAAAGTTGTTCCTTTTTACTGCGATCTTTGGTTTCGTCAGCTAAAACAGAATACACCTCAGCCTTCCGAATTTTGTTACAAATACTCTCTCTCACCATGGATGCCATTACACCCAAAAGCTCATTCTGTATATCTGCTGATGTGTACAATGCATTCTTTGGGCCATCACGTAGCCTATGTTGAACTATTGGGTCATGTTTAGCAATTAAGCTTAAAATTTCTAAAAAGTTACCCCTGTTCATGGAATTACTAGATTCCTTATTGCCTCTTATGGATATCTCTTGTTTAGAACACAGCAACAGCACTTCTAGTAATGATTTTATATAGTGTCTATTTTTCTGAATCATCTCTGATCTAGCATTACCTAAGCATTCAGATACAGTGGAACCATGCTGGGTAGCTACCTTATACTGCTTCCATGCAACTACAGCTTGCCTATGACTTTGGCAGTTTGTATGTCTATTAAGAATCCCACTCACACCAGTTGCATGCTTCCAGTTTTTAAATCCATTAACAGTAAAAGCTGGTTCAGGACGGCTACTAAATTGACCACCTTGTGAACCAAACAGTCTACATGGATAACAGAAACAAGCATTCAGTCTAACAGAATACTCAAGCCACTCATAAGTATCATACCATGCTGGGTTAAATGACCTAGTTCTGTTACCAATGGTCGTTTTTGGGAACTGAATGTTAACAGGTTGCACAGGTGGAAACGCAGGAGTTTGAGCAATGTCAGTAGGACTAGCACTACCAGGTTCATGCAGGGTATGTAATACTGAAGTAGCACTACTACAGCCACTACTACTGCTACTACCAGCCACAGATACATCTGATGTAGTACTTAAATCGTTTTCAGCAGGCTCACTCTCACTCTCACTCTCAATACCAATATCGTCACTGTCATCACTGCTTTCCTGAACATTCGTCTGTAGTTCCAAATGGCCAGTTTGTTCACCTGTCGTAGAAGTCGCTGAACCATTGGTGGTCTTCCTGCAGCTGGAATTAGTTGTCAACGTTACTTCAGTGATGTCCTCAGCTCGGTCCCGCTCCGTGATGTCAGTATCACAAACGATAAAATCCATAGGATCACAGAAAGAACCAATTCTTGGCCGTTTTCTAGCTTGCTGAGCGCACTCAAAGAGGGTTAGCTGTTTGGGGTGCTTATCCATGCTTGAATTCCACGTGCCAACACGTGACGCCGAATAATATTAATCATTAAAAAATTTTAATGGCGCTTCAGTGCTTTGACTGGTATCAGCGATTAATTTAAGCATATTCAATTGTACTTGTTAAACGATCGAGATATGGATATAATTAAGGTATTTAACTTTAGTTTAATATTTAGTCACAAATTATTGATGTACAAAATAAATTGATGGCATTTCTGAGTTAAATCACGTGATAAATTGAGATCCTGATGGTGGGGCCACAGAAGCTGATGGTGGGGCCAGTGCCCCCCGGGCCCCACTGTAGCTACGCCACTGCTTACTGGACACATTATACAAATTAAATCTGGATCCAAAAAATATTGTATGTCAAGGGTACGATGGGGCCAGTGTAGTGAGTGGGAAATGTAGCGGTGTTCAACAAAGAATATGTCAAGTGGCTCCGCATGCAATATACATGCATTGTTATGCTCATAACTTTAACCTTGCCCTGGTTGATTGTGTTAAAGGTAATGCACATGTAAGTGAATTCTTTTCACTGGTGCAAGCTAGTCTCGCGTAGTCAGACCCTCTACGCCCAGGCGCTTATCAATTAGAGATTATAAGCGCCAGGCTACTAGGGTCTGGTACAGTTCACAGGCCTCAAATTTACAAGTGCCACCAGTGGTCGGTGGGTGTTAATTAGTGCACGTGATCAAATAAGCGCAGTTCACTATGTCTGAAGCCTATGGACTTTGTCGAGAAGCCACTGATGTTACCTCTACAAGTAAAAGGCAACTAAGTATTTTTCTGTACTTCTTTAGCTGGTATGTATTTTAGGCAGAAAAAAGAGGAAGCTTTTGAATGGTTCAGCCTGTGAGGCTGAAAAGACGCTTTTGAAACAGTACTTAATGCAATACAATTTGCTTTAAGGCCCTTGTGCCTTATTGCTTTCTTTAGCGCTGCGTGAAACTCCATCACAATCCTTTCAATCAGAGCTCTGCCTTTCAATAAAGACGCTTCGAGTGTGAATTACAGGTGCATATGTCTAGTTACCAAACAATAGAATCGTCACTTATTAAGTGTCAAAAAATTCAAGGCCTGTGAACTGTACCAGACCCTAGTAGCCCGGCACTTATAATCTCTAATCGATAAGCGCCTGGTCTGGCTACGCGAGACTAGGTGCAAGCATTGTATGTATTCCTTTCTTCTAGTAAAGCTCACAATATTTACATTCAAAAACAGAAAAGTCAGTATCCTGATAAAGAAGTACGGCAGTTACAAAGACTTACTATTTGCTGTACATTTGACTCAGTCATTACTGCTCTGGAAGACATTAGTGGTGAGAAAGACAAAGATAGAGCAATAGAAGCAAACTTAAATTTTACTTTCACTGATTATGTTTGATCAAATTTTTTCAACTGCCCATTCTTTGTCTCAACATCTACAAGATAGAAAAAAGTCAATTTATCAAAAGCTGTTGACCTTGTTTGTGCTACAATTGAGACTCTAGAAACATTTTGTGAAGATAAGGAATGGGAGCACCTGCATGATTATGCAATCAGTGTTGCTAATTCTAGAAACATTGATGTTGGAATAAATTCCCAAAAAAGATGAAAATCTCTGTTACCAATGGCAAAATTTTATGAACTGGACTTAAATACATTTTCCATGGAATCTGTTCTAGCTAAACGCTGCATCAAAAAAAAGACAATGGAAGGTATTGGAGATGTGTTAATAGAATTGTCACCTTTTAAAAGTGCTTTTCCAAATCTTTTCAAATTAATACAAATAAGTTTGTCAGTACCGCCCAGTGTGAAAGGTGCTTCTCAGCGTTAAAACGGATAAAGACATATTTACATTCTACAATGAACAACGAAAGATTGCCATATTGTCAATTGAAAGAGAAATTGCAAAACAAATTTCTTTAGAAGCTGTTGTGGACATTTTTGCTGCTGAGGATAACAACAGGAAAATTATGCTTAAGTAAAACTTTATATTATTTACGTATATACTCTATGCCTATGGCCTAACCAGCATAGAATTAATCACGTGTGATCATGTGAATAATTAATTACAGCGGTTGTTAAATGGAAGTGTTTCGTGCAAGGTTTCCAGCAAAGCGCTAGAGGATTGCCGAGGAACAAACAGCCAGAACGATGATGGTACCGTTAAGTATCTATGCCATGACAGGCACTCGCATACTCTGGTGGAAATTATCACTTTCTTGTGTCTACAGCTACTCTCTAGAATAAAATGCTAGTATTGACCACTACTGAGGTATGCAGTAACTTGTAACATTGGTATGTAAGAATTTCTAAATAATGATCACTCCCCGTGTCTTGTAATCACGTGTATCGCATGGGTTAATGTATTTTAATTACTTTATCAAGACTCACGATAGTGAGTCGCGAGGCCAAGAAGAAGCAGCATACGCAACCACTGAGTGAGTTATTTACATGTAGCACCGCCCTCAAACTCACAAACGCTCTAGCTAAGCCGCCATGAAAGCTATCGCTTAGTTATCACAGACCCACAACGTTCTTACTATATAGAACCAATAAGGAGGAAGTCGGCGCCACCATTCCTAAGTACCAGCCATTGCGAGTTTTATGGCGCCATTCGTGCGCCCATGTACGACGAACCATCCCTTCCCGCCCAATTTACCGTTACTCGAGAATTAGTACCTTCATTGTTTGAAGAATCAATAACCTGAAGTTTGTCGAAATCGGTTCAGCCAGTCTTCAGATATGGCCTTATAAAATCCTTCCTTCCACAAAAATTTTTTGACGCGGCCGTCGTTTTTTTTTTCTTCTAATTCTTCTTTCTTTCATTTTCATCGCACACTTTTTCGTGGGCTTGCGGGAGCTTGCGTGAATCCCGGAAGTTTTTTTCAAACTCTCTTTTCTTGTTTGTCTAATAACTCACTCATTTCATCATGGATTTCAGCCAAATTTGTATCAGCACTTTTCCTATGTATGCTCTACCTGTCTTAACACTTGAATGTATTTGAGAAAGGCTATTACACTGCAGGTTGATAGTTGCCATAACTTGGACCCCCTTGAAATGATTTGCATAAACTTTCAGATACACAATCTATATTGATGTATCACTCTGTAGTGAAAGTTTAAAAAAATTGTAGGCTTGAGTTTTTCAAAATTCAGCTTCAAGTTAAATTTACAATATTGTATGCTAAGCAAGTACAAGTTAT
Source organism: Spongia lamella (assembly GCA_963930835.1). Taxonomy (NCBI): domain Eukaryota; kingdom Metazoa; phylum Porifera; class Demospongiae; order Dictyoceratida; family Spongiidae; genus Spongia; species Spongia lamella. The sequence goes on along the minus strand of OZ005749.1, from coordinate 6,293,954 downwards.
GCCCATGCAGCAGGGGCGTAGCCAGCCATTTCTTGATGGTCGGGCAACGGTTCAAGCATGCAACTAAGTATATTGTTATATATTAATGCATACATATGCCCATGCACTTTCATGTGAGCATTTACTTCTTTTGAAAAGTGTATGCACACTATCCTAGCTATGATGTAATGTATAACAAATGCTGCTGCATGAAGCTATAGGTACTCGATCAAAAGATCCAGGAAACTATCCAGCGATGATTATGACTATACGAGCTCACGTACCTCTAGATTACTTGAATGGGCATCTACTAGACATTGAAAATATATATTAGTTATTATAATGTTTGAAATAATAATAATTTTTGCAACCACACAAAGATCGCATGTATACACAAGGCCAACAGTAAGGAGGCACCCTGTTTTTCACACAAGTGCTTAATTTTATAACCTGGCACACGTTTATACGTGCATTGCTTAACCTTGATATCCAGCTGTCTCAAAGCTCCAGTCTGCATGCATGTTGAAGGCTGGAGGCTTCATCAGTAATTCTTCTATATGACCCTTGTAAATGATATTACTTTTGTCACGCGAGCGTAACAACACTGCTGATACCACTCCTCTCAGTGTATTTTAACAGAAGTATCTAATGCTGTATCAGTGACGGTCGGGCAAATGCGCCACCATGCCCACCCCTAGCTACGCCTCTGCCATTCAGTACTTCTCTACTGCTTGCTAGTAATACGTAGCTAACATCTGTTTCCAAAAAGTAGTGATATGCTAAACAAAAACACCTTGGGTGTAAAAAAAGTCAGAAGCAGCATTGCAAACAGGTGCGACCAAAAACTTTGATATCAGTTGAGGCCAAGAAGTTACTTATCAAAATCTTTTTCACTACTTGAATGACATACAATAGTTTATAGCAAATTTTCACAACTATGATTGGCTTTGTCACTTGGCCACCTTTTTCACACCATCATTATTAATAAAGGTGGCCAAGTGACAAAGCCAATCATAGTGAAAATATGCTATAAACTATTGTATGTCATTCAAGTAGTGAAAAAGATTTTGATAAGTAACTTCTTGGCCTCAACTGATATCAAAGTTTTTGGTCGCACCTGTTTGCAATGCTGCTTCTGATTGGCCTCGCACTTTTTTTACACCCAAGGTGTTTTTGCTTAGCATGCTATTAATTGTGTAGCACTTAGATCTGCTCAGTGTGTGAATTAATCCCAGCTGCCAAAAGTAGATTAATAATAATGCAGCTAGCTTAACTGCATGCGTGTTAATTTATTATTTACTGTAGATTATATGCTAAACAAAAACACCCTGGGTGTAAAAAAAGTGCGAGGCCAATCAGAAGCAGCACTGCAAACAGGTGCGAGCAAAAACTTTGATATCAGTTGAAGCCAAGAAGTTACTTATCAAAATTTTTTTTAACTACTTGAATGACATACAATGGTTTACAGCATATTTTCACAAATATGATTGGCTTTGTCACTTGGCCACCTTTATTAATAATGATGGTGTGAAAAGGTGGCCAAGTGACAAAGCCAATCATATTTGTGAAAATATGCTGTAAACCATTGTATGTCATTCAAGTAGTTAAAAAAAAATTTGATAAGTAACTTCTTGGCCTCAACTGATATCAAAGTTTTTGGTTGCACCTGTTTGCAGTGCTGCTTCTGACTTTTTTTACACCCAGGGTGTTTTTGTTTAGCATATCACTACTTTTTTGGAAGCATAAACAGATGTTATTACTAGCAAGCAGCAGAGGCATAGCTAGGGGTGGGCATGGTGGGGCATTTGCCTGACCATCACTGATCTTTGCCCCACTATCAAGATTTAAAAATATATAATGTAGCTATTGTAAAATCAACGTTACTTCTTTTAACATGTACTGAGAGGAGTGGTATCGGCAGTGTTATTACGCTGGTGATAAGTCGCGTGACAAAAGTAAGGTCACGTGATCCATTAGTTTAATGATATTAAAATGGAGTCGCAAATATGGTGGACTGCAATGATGCACCATAGTGGATCACCATTGTCGCCCCACCTGATTCATGTTTTGTGAGCAGGTACCGTAGGTATTTTATGATACAAGACATGCAATTGAATGATTTGTACATGCCGAAGTACCTGACCAGGTGAGCCCAATGACTGTCCACTGATTTACAAGGGTCATATAGAAGAATTACTGATGAATCCTCCGCCTTCAACATGGATGCAGACTAGAGCTTTGAGACAGCTGGATATCAAGGTCAATTATGCATGTATAAACGTGTCCCAACACCCAGGTTATAAAATTAAGGACTTATGTGAAAAACAGGGTGCCTCCTTACTGTTGGCCTTGTGTATATATGCCATCTTGTGTGGTTAGCTACATTATTTCAAACATTATATTACTGATATATATTTTCAATGTCTAGTAGATGCCCATTCAAGTAATCCAGAGGCACGTAAGCTGGTATAGTCGTGATCATCGCTGGATTTCCTGGATCTTATGATCGAGTACCTATAGCTTCATGCAGCAGCATTTGTTATACATTACATCATAGCTAGGATAGTGTGCATACACTTTTCAAAGGAAGTAAATGCTCACATGAAAATGGGCATATGTATGCATTAATATATAACAATATACTTAGTTGCATGCTTGAACCGTTGCCTGACCATCAAGAAATGGCTGGTCATGCCCCTGAAGCAGCAGAGAAGTACTGCATGGACATAACTTGTACTTGCCTAGCACACAATATTGCAAATTAAACTTTGAAGCTTAATTTTGAAAAACTCAAGCCCGAGATTTTTTTTAGAGTGATACATCAATATAGATTGTGTATCTGAATGTTTATGCAAATCATATGAAAGGGGTCCAAGTTATGACAACTATCAACCTGCAGTGTAATAGTCCTCAAATACATTCAAGTGTTTACTTCAGACTGATAATAGTATGACAGATAGAGCATACATAGGAGAAGTGCTGATACAAATTTGGCTGAAATCCATGAAGAAATGAGTGAGTTATTAGACAAACAAGTGAATGTATAAAAAGAGAGTTTGAAATAAACTTCCGGGGTTCACGAAATCTCCCGCAAGCCCCCGAAAAAGTGTGCGATGAAAATAAAAGAAAGAAAGAAAAAAAACGACTGCCGCGTAAAAATTTTTGTGGTTACAGGAAGGCATTTATAAGGCTGTATCAGAAGAATGGCTGAAACGATGTCGATCAACTTCGGGATATTGATTCTTCAAACAATGAAGGTACTAATTGTCTAATAAACGGGCGAATTGGGCGGGAAAGGATGGTTCGTCGTGCGTAGTCGCACAACAGGCGCCATAAAACTCGCAATGGCTGATACTTAGTAATGGTGGCGCCTATTTCCTCCATTCTTGGTTTATTGATTCTATATAGTAAGAACATTGTGGGTCGGTAATAACTAAGCGATAGCTTTAATGGCGGCTTAGCTAGAGCGTTTGCGAGTTTGAGGGCGGTGCTACGTGTAAATAACTCACTCAGTGGTCGCGTTGCTATGCTTCTTCTTGGCCTCGCGACTCACTATCGTGAGTCTTGATATTGCTGCTAAGTGAGCTATGCTGACATTATTAGGGGTATTAAGACATGACCAGATTAAATTGCAGCTACTAAACCATTGATGGGCCTACCAGTCTAAAATAAGTAGCTATATAAAGAAAGAAGCCAAGATAATAATATAGCTAGCTATTTAATGTTGTACCAATTTAAAATCTGTATGTAGTCCATATTAAGATGGGCTATATTGCAGATCCCATCTGATATAATGAGTGGGCCCTGCAACTGTGTGTTGTGATACAGGGGGCTGGCTAAGCCTGCGTCTATCATCTGCTCTCCACAGCTGCAGTGTATGCCTGACATGAGTAATACATATAAAGTGGTCCCCAACCAATCACAGTAGGCTGGCTACGCCACTGCCAAAAGCTGGGTCACTCTGCAGTGCAGGGGCGGATCCAGGGGGGTCTTTAGGGTCTGGGACCCCCCTCCAAGTTGGGTCTTATTCTAAAACAAGCGCTTCAAATAATTATTATAGGCACTAAAATAATTATTAGTATATTTGTACTTTTAAGCACTATAGAACCATGTCTGAGGATTCACAAAAGAAATAATGCACCACGGATATCAGAACTTTTTTGCATCTGAAAGGTTAGTATAAATGATAAATTGCTGACCGGAAAGTCAGCTACTTCGGTGGCCACGTGCTAGCATTCCATAGCCTCATTTGCACACTACTCCAGCTGAGCGCGATCATCCCACTAGCTTTATGCCGGCCGCTGACATACCATATCTATATAGCTGAGCACGCACAGTATAATAAAGCCGGCTATAGCATAGCTATCGCCATACTTGTATAAGTTTTCGGCAACAATTGAATAGCCATACCGGGCCCCGTATTATATAGGCCAGCTATATTTAGGCTATAATCTTTTTATATAGAGCTAATATATATAACCGAGTATATTATAACAGTATATATTAGTGATGTATAATAAATATAGCTACGTATGTCTAGTGTATGCAGCTAGCTAACTATTAACTATATTTACGGCTATATAGCTATATAGTTAGTGCATGGGCTAGCTATCAGTCTACTGCATGGTATATGCACAGATCAGCAATTGAAGAACAACATGGCCCTCAACGTAATCTCTTGCAAATTCCTGAAGAGGAGTTACAGGAATCTGATAGCCATACCATCATGTCTGATTCCATAGAACCTGAAGAGTCCAGCATGCTATTGGTTTCTAGGGAACTTCAACAGCCAAAGTTTGATGTTATTATTTTGGATTCTGATGAAGGTTCAGATAACATAGAGCAGCTGGATTGCAGTGAGACACAACCTGATGATGATTGTGTCAATGATACGTCCTTAAATGAGCTCATAAGTGCCGATGAACAGCCCCGAACATCTAGCCTTGATGATCAGTTGAGTAGCAAATTCAGCTTGTGGCAGTTGGCAGTGGAGACTTTGGAAGCATTGTACAACATAAAATTCATCTCACTGACCATCAAAAATTAACTCTCTTGAAAAAGCATTTTGTTCCAGCCTCTGATTACAAGTTTCCCATGCGTGTCATCAATGGAATTTTCAACACAGTTGGCTTAGAAGGTATCCTGGATTGGTATATTCGAAGTCACAAAATGGAGGCTATTGTAAATACTGTGTTTTGTTTGGCAAACACGAACCATCTGTAAAGGAACTTGGTGTTTTTGTTACTAAACCTTTTACTAATTTCAAAAAGGCAACTGAACAACTAGGTGGACATTTTCATGGCACAGGAGTTTCGAAAGGAAGTAAAACTCACCATAATGCTATGCAGGATGCAACTACTTTCATGACAGCAATGTAAAAGAAGGGTTCAAGGATTGATCATCATTTAAGCTCTTTACATAGCAAACAAGTTGAAGAAAACCATTTAAAAATACGGTCCATAGCAGAAACTGTAATCTTTTGTGGAAGGCAAGGGATAGCTCTCAGAGGCCACTGTGATGATAGACCTTCAGTTGAAGAAGATCCCAATGGAAACCATGGTAACTTTTTGGCTTTGCTACAATTTTGTGTACAATCTGGTGACAAAGTACTGTCAGACCATCTGAAATCATGCAACCTATACCAGTAAAACCATTCAAAATGAACTCATCGAAATCTGTGGTGATATCATTCGTGATAAAATTTTAGCAAAGATTCGTCAAGCAAGATATTATTCAGTTATTGCTGACAAGGCTACTAATGTTTCAAACGATGAACAATTATCTATCAGCATTCGATACGTTGATGATGGAACACCAACTGAAGTGTTTGTGGCATTTTATGAATGTATTACAGGTGTTATGGGGAGATAATATACTTTTGAAACTTTCTAAATGGCAGCTGGAGTTAGAACATTTGAGAGGACAGGCATATGATGGAGCAGGGGCAATGGCTGGAAAGTCTAAAGGAGCAGCCTCTCACATAATCACCAAGCAACCAAAAGCATTATTCACTCACTGTGCGTCACACAGACTTAATCTCTGTGTTGTAAAGTGCTGTAGTATTCGAGAAATAAATAACATGATGGAATCAGCAGGCAAAATTTCTCGCTTTTTCAATAATTCACCTAAAAGGCAACTTGCTCTAGAACGGTGGATTGATGAACTTTTCAGTCACCATGAGAAGCAAAAAAAAGTCGAAGACATGTGTCGCACTTGTTGGGTGGAATGTCATGAAGCATTTGAGGTTTTCTTAGACCTGTTCATGCCAATTACATGCTGTTTAGAAGAAATAGCAAATAGCTCACCAGCAGATTGGAATATATAGTGAGACCAGATCTGATGCCCAGTCATTTTTTCTTACCATATTTAGGTTTTCGTTTGTTGTAGCATTAGTCCTCACAGAAAAGGTTCTGTCATACGTTAAAGGGCTTTCTGTTAAACTCCAAGGTCAGTATGTTGATGTTGTCCGTGCTCACAATACTATTGAAAATGTCAAGTCCACTCTGGCTAAGCTTAGGTCTGATGTTGAATCCTTTCACAGGAAAGCATATAGAGAAGCTTTACTGTTATGCCAAAGTGTAGGCATTGAAGAGTCAACTCCTCGAGTTACCAGTAGACAAAAACATCGTCAAAATGTCCCTTCTGATAATCCCAGCGATTATTACAAATGCATGACAACAATCCCTTTACTTGACCATCTAATTAGTGAGCTAAATGCAAGGTTTGATTCAAACTCTTCCCAGATAGTTTCAGAATTTATGCAGCTGTTGCCTTCAGAGATAATTAAAAAACCCTTCAGACGTTAGCATCGCTGACTTCCAGTCCCTGTTGGAGTTTTATGAAGATGACTTGCCTTCAAGTAGATCTTTTGAATATGAGTTTAACTTGTGGCAAAACTACTGGAACACTGAGGAGCATTTGATGACAGCTGACAGATTAAATACTCCTGAAAAAGTATTAAAGCACACAGATAAGGATATGTACCCAAACATTCATGCATTAACAATTGTGATAGCTACTCTGCCAGTGACCAGTTGTGAATGCGAGCGATCCATCAGTATGCTGAAATTCATAAAATCTTCTCTAAGGAACACAATGGGTCAAAACAGACTTAATGGACTGGCCATAGACACATTTCACTCAAGCCTGATGAAGTAGTGCAAGAGTTTGCAGCCCATCATCCAAGAAAACTTTTAATTAATTAATGAATCCACCTGTTTAGTATTTAGTTAATTATGGTTTTAGGTATATGTACTAAGCTACATATCGTAACTAGTAGCCTTATGTGGCGGCTGGCCCCACCATCAGTATCAGGCTCACGTACGTGTGCACGTATGTAACAGTTCAAATAAAGTACTATCAACTTTGTGCTTTGTGTACACAACTATTACTATTATGATATACGTACCTTTCAAAGGAGTGAGCTAGCCATCTATAGTACTCAAAACGTCGAGTTGCTGATACAAGCGCCATTAAGAATATTTTAGATAATTATTTCCGGTTACTAATCATTTGACTGGTTTAATATGGCGGATGTCATGAGCAGTCGTGTTGTGAGGTTAAATGGTTGAAGTACTGAAGAAGATTTAATCGTCATGAGAAATCTGTACGTCATTTCTTCCAGGAATTAACATTCAGCTTATCGGTCATTAGGACCCATTCTGTTGTGTCACACGAGGTGTCACGGATCCATTATTTAATGGAATAAGGCAGAACAACTCAAGCTACGTAACAGATGGATGATCGATTGTGAGCATTACAAGTGAAGAATTGCGGAAACAACTAGAGTAGATCACTCAATGATTTGAATTTATGCTATTGTCAGCAGAAGCACTAAAAAGATTTTGGCTACAGGAAAGAAATAGCGTGATATAAAGTATCATTAGTAGTCTATATGAATGCACATGGTTCCATATAAATAAGTAATCAAGCACACTTAAATATCCCGATGGTATACTATACGTAGTTATACAATCACTGAGCTGCAGGAACAGCAGCGAGTAGCTTCATGCATATATATAGTGTTCAGTAGGTTACAATGCACTTTTTCATTAAAAATAATGTGAATAATTGCAATATATTATATAATATACTTAATACGTCAACTGAGACCCCCCTTCAAAAAATCCTGGATCTGTCCCTGCAGTGTATGCGTTAAGTCCAGTGTCAATGTTGCTTGAGGTCACCTATCTGGACCACTATTAAGGAAAATTCTTGGGAGGGAGGGCAGGATCCAATTTGACGTTACACACACGTGGCCTAGAATGAATTAATACACACCATACAGCTTTATTATAGTATCCGTCACATGACACTACTTACGTATTCACATGGGAGCTTATTTTCTTTCTATTTCAAATGCAAGAAAATACACCTCTTAAACAGTCTGTCCGGGATCCCTGCGTTGGCAGCAGTAGTAGCTCCTCCAAGAGTGTGGAGCCCAAACTCTGCAGTTGTGAAGCCCATTCTTGTTGAAAAGGTCCCTTAAGCAGGAATAACTGATTTTGCCAGACTGCCTAAGGGTTTCTCCATTCTTGGTCTTTTGGATTGGGCAAAAAAATGTCCTTTCCATGTAACACTCAAGCATGGTTACTGGGCAATTAATGGAGTTTGTCCTGACTATGAGCAGCTCACTTCCCTGCCGTAGTTGGTCTGTTTTACTTTGTTCTGTTACAGAGGAGATTCCAGTTATCAGCCTGAGGCCTGATAGAAAACCTGAGCTATTTGCATTTCTAACCATCACCTCCAGCATCTCAACTGTGATTGGCTCTTTTTTCACTGTTGGCTGAGCCAATGAACACTGCAGACCTTCTAATGTACTTACTAATAATGGTTGTGCGGAGGGTGTGGTCAGTCCTGCATTCAAATGCATCCATTAGCTGCTTCCTCAACAGCAGTTTTAGATTTTTTGTCTTCTGAGAGAGATATGTTGCAGATATAATGCGAACTCATGTGGCTTAGGTGAGAGCTTGTGTGTAGTTTCCCATGACTTCTATCTCCTGAAGGCGCCAAGGTATTTTTGACAGTGCTGTCAGCACGGCTGTGGAGGATAGTACTAGGTAGTCTACTAGCAAGGTCCTATCGTCTAATTCATCCAGCTACCTTGCTTCAGGAAACCTACAAGAGACAACTGTACCACACTATGCAGCCTAAAACTGGACTATAATATACAATTTCGGACAGCTCCTGCTACCGCCCTTCATTGCGTAGTAACAGGGAATCCAACTCTTGGACATACATACCAGCCTCAAGCTGAGACCAATAATAACATTTGGGACATACAGGTCATACATACCAGCCTCTAGCTGTGACCAATGATAACAGTTGGAACATACCGGTCATACCAGCCTCTAGCTGTAACAGTTGGGACATACAGGTATGGGGTGCTATTTGTCTCAAAACGCAAATTTTGAAACATTTACTAAACATCGATGACATTTACTAAACATCGATGACATTTACTAAACATCGATGATGTTTACTAAACACCGATGACTTTTATTATACATTGATGACATATATTATACATTGATAGCATATTGACATTGCTATAAACACCGACAATAATTATTTAATATCGTTTGTGGTTTATCATTCATTAATGAGTATCGTTAAACCGGTATACATTCAATTGTGGCTTCTACCTTGACTACACGTGTTCAGAATGGCAAATCAAAATAATCAGTTTACAATTGACGATTTGAAAGATGTCGTGGCGGGAGCGTTAAGTACTGTCTTATCGAGGGTTGGCGATGGAGGAACTCGACCATCAAGTAGTAATGATGAGTGACCACGTGGTAGCAGCCAGCAGGTGGTTGAAGAAGCTGCCGTTCCTCCCTTACCTTCTCCATTGCCAATGGGGACAAACAGAAGGTATCAACCTACACTTAATGTATTTATAATATAGTCATGCCGGTCCAGTAGGAGCTATGTAGATATAGATATAAAATGTGTGAATACAGAAGTGCTCACTGTATCTATATATTGTATTATAGTTGCATTAAGACATATAATCTTTTTTTCACAGAAGAAGCATGTCATCAACTTTTTTAACAAGACAACCCACAATGAAAAAGACTAAAAACGAGAGAATTTTTAGCTATGAGAGAGATATAATATGTTTGCCAAGTTGGTACCAATCAAAGATGTCTGGTAACTGCATCCCAATTCCATGTGGGATTGATTCCAGGCAGTACTTGGCAAAACACTCACTACTTGGTAAAATTACTTTGACATCAGACATGACTGAGATGCAGATCTTCAATGAAATATCTTCAGTATTCAATGACTCATTTGGTGGTCGTGAGAATTTCAGATTTTTGATTTTGCAATCAACTGGTGGGTTCAGCAAATCACTGACGATACCAAAAGTCAGTAACCAATATAAGTGGTCGGCAAGCAGTGTTGCTGGAAAAAATGCCAAAATGCCAATTTATATATTGGCACAAGTACCTTTGAAGGTGTGTTTAAGTAGCTAGCTACCTGGTATATACTAGGACTGATACAAATATTTGAAAAACCGCTCATAACATAATATAAGGGTATGAGCGCGGGCTGAAAAGATGGTGTGTAGCCATAGAGTCTGCTGGCTACTGACTGCTTTAATAAATATTTGATTGTTCTATTAGAGTATATCGATTTTTCAGGGCACATGTTTGGTAGGTCTGGGCCCTACCAGCCCCTCCCTTAGTCACTCAGTTTTAGTATTGGTTTAAAATATAATACACTTAGATGCATATACTGCATATAGGTGAAATTTAGGAGGACTAAATAAAAAAATTATGTACTTTTTCAAAGTACCCTGTGTTTCCGATGCCTATGACGCGATGCCAAGAAACAACCTACTGAACTAAATGATAGCATGAGTAACCGTGGCTATGATTTGTGCGAAACTTCCATAGGAAGTCTTAAAGGTTGCCAAACCTTCAAAGATATGAACGAACCTTCAAACCTTTGTTGTCCTTGTATATGCATATTTGTACCTTGTATTCCATTACCTAATAGGGGTTGCACATGGCAGATAATTGTGAGGGAAGTTTTACACTTCCAAATCCTGCTAAACAGCCCATACACTATATCATATGCACATCATATAGGTTGTAAACATTTTCATCTGCTTTCTGTAAGCCATGCATACAATGGATAAGCTGTGGAGTCAAGTGGTCTTTCAGCTTCACAGAGCAAGCATAATGGCCCATCCTTTCTTCCCATTAAATATCTTGCGGAGTTGCATGGTACATAATGAACCAAGTTTGATGATGTGATTTTTACATCTCTATAATGGTTGTATATTGTATGTTATAAGTATCATGCATGTATAGTTTGAAGAGGAAAAGCCAACAGTGGCAAGATGATGTAGATCAGGAAGATTGGGAAGAGGTGGACATACACCAATAATGTCCTAGGCAGGGACAAATGAGAAGTGCAGAATGTGAGCTGGAAAGGTTGGGTGAAAGAAGACAACAAGAGGAAAGAAGACAACAAGAGGAAAGAAGACGACAAGAGGAAAGAAGACAACAAGAGGAAAGAAGACGACAAGAGGAAAGAAGACAACAAGAGGAAAGAAGACAGCAAGAGGAAAGAAGACAACAAGACGAAAGAAGCGAAGAACATGTCTATATGGTATGTTTTACCATGATTTTCATGCAAAAATATTCATGTAATAAAAATTTATTATTCATCTTGATTAGTTTTCATGGGTCAAGGGTACCCACAAAATATTTTTTAGCATTAATTCCCTATCTTATTACCAACCTAGCTATTATTGTGCATTATAGCTAGCTAATGTACAGCTTATCCATCTACCATGCTGCAGCATACCTATTTAGCCTAAACTCTATATAACACACACCCATGTTGCTAGGTTACAAGTCAAACAAAATGGGAATTTTTGTGTGAGTGGTTTATTAATGGTAAGAATTTTAAATCATGTCTTGTTGTAGCTAATGCTTAATTTTTCATGCATTTATTTTTTATGGGTTAAGGATATACCCACAAAACTTTTCAACCTAGAGAATTTCCTAAATCATGGTACTTAACTGCATTTTTAATTTACAGAGCGATTACTATTTTTCTGATGATGAACAGTTAGTTTCATATATAGGAAGCCCAGTTGCTCCAACATATTCTCCTATAACTCCCACAAGGCGGCAACTACTACAGTTAACTGAGCACACATAATATACAAAATACATAAATACACAAACAGAAGGTGTTATCTTTGTACACAACTTGTGTACGTATTAGCTCAGCTATTAGGTTTTATTTTGCATTGTGGCTATAGCTCAACTTCTACAACATTGTATACACTTGAACACTTGAACAGTGCATAGAGCATCTCCGCCAACAGTCAGGAGTGCATATTCTGGAACACGATGCTGACTGGGATATACAGACACGTACTGATGTGGTTATGCGGAGGACACATCTTATTAAGGATGCCATTAAAGAAGCCAAAAAGAACAGATTTGACCCATCCAAGTTAATTTGTGTAAGTATCAGTGGATAAAGCAAAACTTGTTGAAAAATAACATAGCTATGTATAAAGTTTTGTAATTGGCTACTTGTCAGATGTCATTTTAGATATAATAGTGTAACTGCCTTTCAAAAAATACCTGGTATAACAAGCTTAAAGAAAGAGATTTCAGCAAGTCTGTGTGTTGTACAAGATGAAATAATTGGCGAGGAGTAAACTTTGATGATTGGTGATTTCTGGATAAAATTGCCAACATTTAATCTGCCGATTATAATTTCTGGAAATTTTGGACCAGGGCCACCAGATCAACCACCAAACTAGCCTTCTTCTGCTGGTGTATATGCATGCGTGTCATGGATTACCATTTTCATGAATGTAAACTAACGCTTCATAAATCACTAGCCATGCATAGAATATGGTGTCCGAGAACAGCCAACAGCCATGCACAACTACAACTACAAAGCCAACATGCACCCGCTTAAAATTACTGATATGCATGCATATAAAATAATTTTAGCTAAATCGCCTATATTTATTTAACCAAAATGTTTTTTGTACTGTTTCACCAAATATTATTCTTGCCAATATTGTGACGAGCAAGGTGACAAGTCTGATCCAGAGCCTTATAACTACTGATTGTTATATAGACGACGGCGAGGACCACGGCCACCACACAAACGGTAGTGGTATCAGTTGGCATAATTCAATTAATATTCAATTAATAATTCAATTAATAAAATAGCTAGCTAGCTGTAGTATTGTAAATTTATCACCAGAATCAATCTCAGAACATCCAATTTTCAAAATTTTCCTGGGGGGCATGCCCCCAGACCCTTCTAGCATTTGCATGCTGATTGTGCTTCACACAATATGTAGCTAGCCAGTCAATCTCCATGCATGTGATCTCCAATCTAGCTGTGCCCTACCAATCAAAGTGGTCTAGATACGCCACTGAGTTAGCCTAGCTTTGCATAATGTGCAAAGCACACTCAGTATGCAAAGCATGCTCTTGCTAGGGGGGTCTGGGGGCATGCCCCCCAGAAAAATTTTGAATCTGAGATTGAATCTGGAAGCAGTTTTGACTGAAATGTAGTATATATCTGTAGCTACATCATGATGAACTTGTAGTAAGCAAATTGTTGGCAGCTGTGCTGTAATTAATTGAACACATGTACAATGGAACCACACTTGAAAGTTTTACTTCAATTAAAGTGCATTTAAAACTTAAAGGCCATGTGCTAGTTTATGTTACTGTAGCTACAAATGTCCAAGTCTATTTTAGAATGTTTTGGATTAAGACATGATAAATCTCAAGAAGTAAGGAAGTCTGTAAGTGAAACAGAAATTATTCCTACCACTGCTGAAAGTATCAGTGACAGTAGTGAGATAGAGCAAGATTTGTTTGAAGCCGACAGGGATAATCTGTTGACAGATACCAGGCTAAGCCTTCACGAGTCAACTAGTGGACTTAGTGATCTTGCATCAGAAACTAACCATAGTAGTGTAACTAATGACTCTGTTGAATTGACTGGTAATCAGTCTCATAGTGAAGATTGGGTATCTAACCCAGAATCCAGTGATGTGCTTCAAGTAGCCATCGGTAGATCTAGGAAAATAAAATATCACGAAAAATACGAGTTGATTACTTCATCACAAAGTTATTTAGGCAACAATGATTTAGACACTGCGTATTTCACTGTTTCTGGAGGGAGGAAAAGGAAACAAATATCATTTCAGAAACGATGGCTAGAAGATTACAAGTGGTTATGTTATGGTTTGGGGAATAATCAAGGAGGTTGGTTTTTACCCTGTATTCTGTTTTTGACAGAAAATGAAAAGACACATCTGGCTGCATTTGTGTGCACACCCTTCAAGAACTACAACAAATCTAAAGAATTGATGGAAAGGCACGCCAAACATGGTTATCATTTACGAGCAGTAGAATGTGCCTTTGAATTTACTCAAAGATGGGTTAATCCTGAGTCAAGAATAGAGAGTCAAATAATTGATAAAAATTCTAAGAATTTTAATTTTGAAGTGTTGCCAGCAATTGTTGAAACAGTTTTATTATGTGCAAAGCAGCGAATTGCTCTCCAGGCTAATCATCAGGATAAGGTGGACTTCACACAGGAGCCATTAAGAAATGAAGGAAATTTTATTGCTATACTGAGATTGTTAGCAAAGAACAATGAAATACTCAATGAACACTTAATGCTTGGTCAGAGGAATGCAAAATACACAAGTAAAATCATTCAAAATGAGATACTACAAATAGCTGCTGATCAAGTTCGTGCAGTTTATTGAACCTGTTTAGAAAAGTGTCCACATTATTCTCTGATTCCTGATGAAGTTACTTCTCATGGTAAAGAAATTTTGTCTGTTTGTTTAAGGTTCTTGGAAATTGATCACGTAAACTTTCATAGAAGCATGAAGTTTTACTTGATTTTCATTTTCTTCAGAGGATAACCGGGAAAAGCATTGCTGAGGGTATCTTACAAGTTCTACAAAAGCATGAAATTGATGTCAAAAGTTGCCGAGGGCAGGCATATGATACAACTGCTCTTCAACTTCTGGTGTACAAGCACATATTAAGGAAAATGTACCAGATGCTGAATTTCAAGGTTGTTACCTACATAGTTTAAATCTAGTAATATGTCATTCCTCAAAATTCAAGCTGTAAAAAATATGATTGATAACTGTCAGCAGGCATTCCTATACTTTCACAATTCTCCAAAGAGACAGCGGTTTCTGGAACACATAATTTGGTATTTGTGTCCATCTGCCAAGAAAACTAATATAAATGGGCTGTGCAAAACAAGGTGGGTTGAGCGACATAATACTTTCACTACAATTCTAGAGTTGTATCCTTACCTTGTAAAGACTTGGGAACAGATTTGCTTCTCTGCAGATGATGACAGTGAAATTTATCCTAATGGAAATACCTAGAATTGGGATTCTGAATCTCGAAGTACTGCCAATGGACTAAAGCATATTTTTTACCAGCTTTGAGCATGTGGTTGCATTTTTGCTGTCAAAGAATTATTGGAGCCTATTAAACCAATTGCAGAATGTTTGCAAGGACGATTGCAAGAAGTGTATTTTGGTTTTAAAAAAATTGATGAGGTCAAGGAGTATTACAAGCAACTTCGTGAAAATCCAAATGCTGAGCATGATCAGATTTATCAGAAAGCATTAAACCTCAGTACACATATTGGTAGTAATGAAAGCATGCCCCGTATCATAAGAGGTCGTCAAACTAGACAGTAAGTTCACCATCTGATTACTGGAGAATCACAATTACTATCCCATTGTTAGACTCAATCATAAGTGAGTTGGAAGCCAGATTTTCAGTAGATAAAAGAGCACATTATGAACTTTGTGCATTAATACCAACTGTGATTACTGCAAAAGATGAGCAACAGTTAAGCACTATCTTAAAATCAAAATCGAATCATTTGTTCCCACAGAAGACAACCTTGATAGGAATGAAGATGTAGACCCCCATATTTTTCCCCAACATACGAGAACTTCTCTGCATATTGGCAATACTACCCGTTGGCAGCACTGAGGGAGAATCATGTCTCAGACAAATTCATTCGTGGTTACGCACTACTATGAACAATGACAGACTAGGTAACCTTGGAGTCTTAGCAATGCAGGGATTTAGTTTGCCATTAAATGTTGATAAAATATGCAAAGAGTTTATGACTAAGAATGTGTATTACAAGTGTTTTATATGATTAGTATATTATTTCAGCAATGTAATGCTTTGCATGTCTGAGTAGTTGCATGGCCATCCATGTGGGTGGTTAGCCACCCCATCCACCCCCCTGGATCAGTCCCTGTGCTTTCATTCAGGTTACATTGCATATAACATTATATCTAATATTTTGAGAGTTACAGTAGCCACTGAGGTTAATACTGAACATTTCAGACAAGCACATACCTTCTTCTTTTTCTTAGGCTTGTCCTTGGTAGGTGCTACTCGTTCGTGTTTATTTCCCATTTCTGCTCTATTTTCTTTACCAACAGCCTAATGTTAAATTTAAATTACAACCATATTATTTCAATGCATGTATGTACCTTTGGCTTATTCCCTTTAGCTTTATCCCCTTTTTCAACTTCATGCCCATTTTCATTCTCATCAGGATCCAGTTCTTCTGTTATATGCAATGTTCCACAGATCCTGCAATATTGTTAGAGTTACTTGTTTTCCCATGCCAGTGCATTAATTTAAAGTATGTAGTAATAATGCTTTATGCCAAAGTTCTTACTTTAACACTGCTGGTAAGGCAATACTCTGCTCCCTGCATGGCACCAGTGGCGTATCTAGAGGTTGGTACTAACCAGGGCACATAGTGGGCCCAAGCACACTACTAGGGGCAATTCGGGTGCGAAGCACACCCCGATGTGCGTAGTACAAGCTTGCTAGGGGGGTCTGGGGGCATGCCCCCCAGGAAAATTTTGAATTTTATGGATGCTCTGAGGTGTTTTTTGGTACATTCTGGAGCTGGAATGGAGCATGTTGAAGCTAGGTGTGTATTCTAAATATAATTATTATTAATACCCAAATTGACCCTAAATATTATTCCTATTCTAAAAATGTACACAAACATATAACATTATGATAGCATAATCCTTCGATTTTTGTCATGTGCACAACATCTGTCAATAACACCTTCAAGATTGAGTGTCTGTGAAATTTCTCGCTCCACAGACAACACAGCTAAGTTGACTAGCCTCTCTTCCTGCATTGTGGACCTCAGATAGGTCTTAATGCATTTCAAAGCAGAGAAGGATCTCTCACAAGATGCAGAACTAACACAAATTGTCAGGGCAATCTGCAGGATTCTATGCAAAGTTGGAAAAGCTTCCTTAAGGGGTATTAGCTCTTTGAATACATCTGTTGTACTATCCATTGTCTTTTTTGCTAATGTTCGTTTACACAGTATTGATTCCATCCTTAGGGACTCACTATCTAAATTGTAGCAATCTGCAAGTGGTTGTAGCTGTTCTGGCTCCAGGAATTGAGAGCATTGTGGATTACAAGCATGAATTGCTCTCATAAGTTCAACATTTTTCCCACTAAATCTATGATTTAATTCCATCAAGAAAGCATCTAGAATAGGATAGTGCAGGCCAACTTTAAATTGCTGACTTGTTGTCAGTACTTCACTTGAGCCAGTGGACTCCAAGATGACTACATCTGTATCACACAGACGACTTGGAAGTTTTCTTTTCCTGCTTGGACGATGCCCAATGATATCAATACTATGAAGTTTGGCAACACTCTCTATATAAGCAAAGAGACGGTCCCAGTAATTGTCAGTCCGAAGGTCTTCCAAGTGTTTCAATAGTTCCTGAAACCAAATCAGCTGCTTTAGCTAGATCCAAACCTGCACTTTGCAACACTTCTGACAGGCTGCACTGGTACTGGTGGTAATGGGCTCACTGCACAGCTCAGGCTGAGCATCACCAACATCTTCACCATGTACTAGTTCTGTATGTTGCACACAGTCCTGACTGGTATCGAGAGAAAAAGCGAGACTACAGGAATCATCGATATTGACTGTAGTCAAAGAACTAGTGGGAATCGTGGGATTATCTACATGGAAATCAAAACAGTATTCTCCTGCAGCGTTCTAGTATTACCATACGTAGTCTGATGAGGCTGGCTTGCTAGACTAGTATTACGTAGCACTGATATAATATTATAGCTATATTCTCCGGTACGGAGAATATTCGGAATATACATACAATATACGGAGAATATAGTACGTAAACCTACCATTTCCTTCAGTGGGAGATTAGTCCTTCGTGCTGTGTCAGAGCATCGACACTCAAACAGGGTCAGCTGCTTCTCCATCCTAAGTCACGAAACGTGAATCACAATGCAATTCGCGAAAAAGCGGAAAAATACGGCACAATAATTGGATAACGCATTGTTGCACGTGACTCTAGGAACAGAAGAATTGATGAATAATATGCCGCAAAATAGAAGTTATAATAATTATACAGACTACTATTCTTAGAGAGTAAGTTGTTATAATAATTATGAAACTGTCCTTTGGTCCATAAGTCCGTAATCGGCCGCTTATATGTGCATTATTTAGATTACAGTCAAATTATAAATTTACCAGGGCACAGGTCCGGGTAGGCCCGGGTGTAGATACGCCACTGCACGGCACACACACTTAACATCACTAATTCTTGACAGTAATGTACGTACAATCAGTAAAAAACATTTTAGTATTAAAATGAAATGTTAATACAGCATTACATCAGTCTTCTTTAGCACAAATTTGTTCTTTCTTATGGCCACCGATGTCGCGGACAAAAGCAATTTCAAGAAACCAGGTGCACCAGCTACAGCCTCATTATCCTGATGATCAAAGCAGAACCTGTTTAACCAGTTATTCAGTCTCCATTTTACTTCATGTGAATGGTTTATTAATAGCTTGGAGGCACCCCTTCATGCACACGCATACACACACACACTTCCCGGAAAGTGTATAACAATATTAAAAGAAACTCATGCGCCTAGTCACCCAACTCATACTTGAAAAAACCACTAGTCCTGAATAAATCTTCTTATCTGACCACGTTACTTCGCATTCTTCTATCTTTAAACAGTCCTTTCTTTTCAGCCGCTTAATTGGCACGATTGCAGATGTATCTTCGTCTTGAAACTGCACTAAGGCCATTCCAAATGGTTGTCTGGTTTCTGGTCCTGAAGACTTCTAAATAAGGATGCAGGTGGGCGGGTCTAGCCATTACATCATTATGACTCATAATTTTTTAATAGAACATTTATACCATATATATAGCTACTAGCTATAAAACTCATCATTTCTTTATTGCAGGCTTGCTGCTACAGTTACAACATTGAGGATATTTGTCTTTTGGGATTTTTTTCAGAAGCACAATAAATACAAATGGGCGAGTATTTGGCAGTGTAATCAAGACTCACGATAGTGAGTCGCGAGGCCAAGAAGAAGCAGCATACACGACCACTGAGTGAGTTATTTACACGTAGCACCGCACTGAAATTCACAAACGCTCTAGCTAAGCCGCCATGAAAGCTATCGCTTAGTTATCACAGACCCACAACGTTCTTACTATATAGAATCAATAAACCGAGAATGGAGGGAGTCGGCGCCACCATTCCTAAGTACCAGCCATTGCAATTTTCATGGCGCCGTTCGTACACCCACTTACGATGAACCATCCCTTCCCATCCGATTCGCCCGTTACTTGAGAATTAGTACCTTCATTGTTTGAAGAATCAATAACCTGAAGTTTGTTGAAATCGATTCAGCCAGTCTTTTGATACGGCCTTATAAATCCTTCCTTCCACAAAAATTTTTTTGACGTGGCAGTCATTTTTTTCTTCTACTTTCTTTCATTTTCATCGCACACTTTTTCGTGGGCTTGCGGGAGCTTGCGTGAACCCCGGAAGCTTTTTTCAAACTCTCTTTTTGTACATTTGCTTGTTTGTCTAATAACTCACTCATTTCTTCATGGATTTCAGCCAAATTTGTATCAGCACTTCTCCCATGTATTTTCTACCAGTCATACTACTTTCAGCCTGAATTATACACTTGAATGTATTTTAGAAAGGCTATTAAACTGCAGGTTGATAGTTGCCATAACTTGGACCCCCTTGAAATGATTTGGATAAACTTTCAGATACACAATCTATATTGATGTATCACTCTGTAGTGAAAGTTAAAAAAATTGTAGGCTTGAGTTTTTCAAAATTCAGCTTCAAAGTTTAATTTACAATATTGTATGCTAAGCAAGTACAAGTTATGCCCATGCAGTACTTCTCTACTGCTTGCTAGTAATAACATCTGTTTCCAAAAAAGTGGTGATATGCTAAACAAAAACACCTTGGGTGTAAAAAAAGTGCAAGGCCAATTAGAAGCAGCATTGCAAACAGGTGCGACCAAAAACTTTGATATCAGTTGAGGCCAAGAAGTTACTTATCAAAAATATTTTTAACTCTAAGTGGCCAAGTGACAAGCCAATCATAGTTGTGAAAATATGCTATAAACTATTGTATGTCATTCAAGTAGTTAAAACTATTTTTGATAAGTAACTTATTGGCCTCAACTGATATCAAAGTTTTTGGTCACACCTGTTTGCAATGCTGCTTCTAATTGGCCTTGCACTTTTTTTACACCCAAGGTGCTTTTGTTTAGTATAACTTTTCAATTGGCTCCCCACATGAATTTTGTCGTGTATAAGCATTATTAAGTCGTCCTGGGAGCTCCAAGTTTTGAAGTTGTGCACCACAAGTAAATGACACATCTTCAATAGCCATTTGTAGATCAGTTCATTCCTTTCTGGTTAACTTGTGACGTGAGTACATTAACCTCCACATGCCGCACTCATCACATTGAAGCATCAGGTCCACATTCTTAACATGTTGAATGCTTGCTGTGAAAGGAAGAGTTTTAGTTCTTTTAGCTTTTTTTGAAGTGATGGTCGATGGCTTTCATCAGTATTTGATCAAAGCAATTCTTGAAATGGCTTGTAGTGACTATCTTCCTGCGGAACTGGATCAGGAAGGAAATGAATAGTATCAAAAATCTCCTTTGAAAGCTTGGGTGGTTTGCATATGCTGCATTCGACAGCTCCACATTTCTTAATCTGAAAACAGTAATGGTGACGAACACAGCAATGTTCAAAGAAAGACACTAAGTCTGGTTTTGAAGGAAGAGATCTTTTAGTAAGAGACTCATCTTTCATCAAAGCTGAATCAACTTTTTGAACTTCGCTCCACATTAGATCAAGATCATCTTCATTTGCAGCTGAAAACATACAAAATTTCTTTCCCTTGGAGCTCTAAACGGTTCAACAGACATAGCAATGATTTCACATCGGCAACACTGTCCAATGCAGTTGTCTTAAAATCAACAACCCTCCTTGCAGCATCCCGTAACTTTGCTAAACTGTTGCATTTCTTAGCTTCAGCTTCGAAGGTAGGGTCCATTTCTTGATGCATTAAGCCTATTAATACACTGTAGTCCCAAATTGAGCGTTGACATTATACGCTCAACAGGATTGCGTCATGAGTGGGGTGTATGGAAAACCCGGAATGCCGGAACAAACTTATTTTCACGAATCTTGTCACGTGATACATCCTGCCTGATTCATGAAGTCACGTGCCAAGCGGTATGTATAAAATGGTGTCGATGCCACGTGGCACACTGAGTGTTGAGGAAGAGGGCAGTGTTGAGGTAGAGGAAGAGGAGGTTATTATTATAAGCAGTGAAGACGATAGTGAGTCACCCTGCAATTCTCCACAGTGTAAGATCATGAAGAGGTTTGTGCGAACGGAAATATCCTGTATTTTTATAAATTTGCTAGCGGGTCTAGTAAGCACTATTGAATAAAGTTATAGCATTGTTAATGTTGTAAAAGTCGAGTTGTAGTGGTTTTTTCGTTAGTCACTTCATGACAGTGGTTTTCCCATCCACGTTTATTTTGGGCACCATTGTTTTTCATAACAATCCCTATTATTAAATACTGCTGTCCTTAATGATAATTTTTCTCAAGTACTACCTAACTAGCTGTGTTTATGTGCAGTTGATATTTGTAGTGCCACTGTACATAATGGTGATGCCCGACTACTTTAACAAGTATATGTGCTTTTAATTACAGAGCTGTTACCTATTACAATGACAATTGCTGCTTGCCAGTATTTGAAGAAGGTCACCAAGAGTACACTGTGGAACAGTTGGTGTCATTTCTTTTGGGAGATGCTGATGACAAGAAAGTCTGTAAAGTGCCGCCTACGTGTGTAAAGCACAATTGCAGTTTCTTGGTAGACCTCAAATGCATTGTTGATTTTTCTGATTTGCAGGCTGATGATGGAGTCACAGGGGAGTGAGGAAGTCGTATATTGTCATTAATGAATTAAAGGATATCCTTCTTACAACACGTGAACAACCACCAGTATCGAAGAATGTTAAAAAGAATCATTTACCAGGGTATATCATGACCTGCAAGCGTCTCAAGATTTTAAACGAATGATAGCTACTTTAAAAAGTCAGTGTTTTGTTTTTTATGTATTTAAGTATAGTGTAATTATCCTTAGGTCAAGAACAACTAGCTTTTATGCAGTACAAGTTTAAAGGAAAAGAACATGATATTACTTTTCTGCCACATAAAAATTCCAAGGGATCTACACCATATAAGAGGACTTACCCTAGCACAATGAAGAGAATAAAAGAGGTAGCTGGAGAGCATACCTGCTGCTGCATTTGAGTTGGCGGATAAGGAGATGGGAGGGGTTGTAGACATGAGTATAGGTAAACTTCCTCATAGTAGAAACCAGATATGTGATGTTCGTTTGCTTCTGACAAAGCAGACAATCTAGCCATTATGTTGGAAAGATGTAAATGTGTTGCACAAGGAGAAGTCCAGTTTGTTCGCTCTGTTCAAGCAGCTCCCCAGCCTTTATGTGTTTTGTGTACAGATACCCAATTAAAGCAGGTTCAGTTATCCTGCACTGATCCCAGCAACTCCAGTGTATTGAGTGTTGATCCTACCTTTAATCTAGGTACTTTTTTTGTAACACTGTTGGTATTATTTGTCTGTAAACGCACCCAGAAGCATCCTGTGTTTCTTGGGCCATTATTGATCCATCAGCAAATGAATGCTCAAGCGTACAGCTATTTTGCCCACCAAATACAGATCCTGCTTCCTTTGCTTAAGGAAATAAGGGTATTTGGAAGTGATGGAGAAAAAGCACTTACAAATGCCTTTGAGAGTGCATTTTCAAATGCATTACATTCACGGTGTTTTAAGCATTTTCAGGATAATTGTGAGGCAAAGTTGAAATCATTGAATTTAGATGCAACTAGCCGTGAAGAAATCTTGGCTGATATATTTGGTGAAACTGGCTCAGAGGTTATACAGATAGGTTTAGCAGACACCGTTGACCCTACAGATTTTGCCAAGAAATTAAGTGGATTGGAAGAACGCCGGAGAAGTCTGGTAAAATGGTTACACTAGGACACAAAATTGAACCAGAATTTTATAACTGGTTTGTTTGTGAAAAAAGCGAAACTATGTGTAAGTGTATGATACACAGTGTGAGAGCTGCTGCTGGGTTAGGCAATCCCCCAGAGAAATTTTACAATAATGCCAGTGAATCAATCAACAATGTGTTGAAATCGAAAACCGAAATCTCTCACTGATTTTGTGGATGATATGCAGGAGCTAGTTTTGGTTTATGAGAAAAATATGGAATCGCAGAGGAGACTGGTGTTTGACTAATGAACTGATTTCTGCAGTTGGAGAGAAAAAGCACACCCGTGTTTTAAAACAGGTTAAAGAAGCTTCTTGTTCTCTTTTACAATTGATTACCGCTGATAACCATTTGACACAAAAAGAAAGTGTCCATTGTGATTCAAATGAAGTAGCAGTTCGATTTTGAGTAAAAACGAACTCTCAGTCTACTTTTAGAATCAGGTTGCAAAATAAATGAAGATACGTTGAGAGGAATATGGCAAAAAGCATCAAAGCTAGTAGCTGATGACACTCTTATTGCATTAGTTCCAGGCAATTCTAGTTCAAATGCAACTTTGCATCGTATGTCTACTAATAAATGTTCTTACTTGGTTACTACACCTAGCAAATTCATGGGACAATTTAAATGTGACTCTAAATGTGTAATGTATTCGACCTACAAGGTTTGTTCACATACCATTGCCACAGCTGAAGTAACAGGGAAGTTAAAAGAGTTTGTACAGTGGCTGGTAAAGAAAAAGTGTGCTCCCAATTATACCAACCTATCATTGCATGGAATACCAAAAGGTGCAGGAGAAAAAGGTGGTATCCCCGGAAGAGAAAGCAGCCAACAACCACCAAAGCAAAAATAGTTGTTGATAGGTTGAGTACAGTATCTTATAATGTGGAGCATTGCAATGAAGGTTCTGGTACAATATATGGGGAATTTGTAATGCCTGCTGCGTATGTGGGATCTGTACAGAATACTTGGATTGCACCTAATTCATCTCAGTATCCCATATATGCTGGTAACCATCCAGCTATGTTACCCAGTCCCTTGTCACCCTATCCAGTTGCCATGCCCTGTCTGAATGCTTGGACTTCATCACCATCCAGATCAAGCACAATGGTTTCTTCATATCCTTTCACATTGAAGATGTTAACATCTTGCATCCGTGTTTGTCAATCTTGCCGAATTCCTTTTAGTGATAACATGGAACCTCCATATGACCTGGTTATTTTGCGCAGTAACTCACAATACCATGTAAGCCTGCACTGTATCACAGCAGCTGAGCCATCATTCTTGCCTTCTGAATTGATCATACCAGAAGATGTTCTTGGACATCTCACAGACATTCATAGAGGCTTTCTGTATGCCAGTCTAGGAATTCATGTGTGATTATCATGGGTATTATTTGAGCAAAGGATTCAGTTTTGATTTTAGGCTTGACTTTGACTGATAGATATTTTGTGTGTATGTGATTAACTGTATACCAAATCACTGACATAATTATTATTATAATTGTGTATCAAATCAAATGTAAAAAACTATTTAAAATTTATTCCATTTAGTCCCTTGCACATGCTCTGTCTGTTCACAAGCTAGCTAGCTACAATATACAAAAACTACGTAAATACACAACAAACAAGTAGATATAACCATAAGTACGATCATCTTGTTTTTCGTCTGATCCACTGTCCCCTCAGTGCAGCCTCGCGATCGAGGTCAACAAATTCATCCCGATGCAGTTTAAATCTCAGGTATTTCGTTAAACGTACAATCCCAGAAAACCACTTTTTTGCCTTTTCAGATGGCTGTAGCTATCCAATCCTTTACAAACAATGCACCAGTTCATGCACCGTCACTTAATATAATTCACGTGAATTTGCGAAAATAAGTTTGTTCCGGCTGTTCCGGCGTTCCGGGTTTTCCATACACCCTCATGAGTGTGAAGGTGCTGTTCGTCTAGCACATAGGAAGTCTAAATCTAACTTCACAAATAAGGCAACCAATGATACCTGAACTGAAAGAGAAGTTATTCTATGATCTGCTCCACCATTGCTATACAAAAAAATAACACTTTTATTGATTTCAGGAGGAAGCAGCAAGTTTGAAAGTTCTGTGGCATGTCTTAAAGCTGATGAAGGTTCAAAAGCAGCATCTTTGTATCCAACATATACTTGACCTCTATACCACGGTTCTTCAATCCTTTCTGGTATGCATGTCTATCAAAAGAGATACTGAAAGTACAATACTAAATTTGGTAAAGTCATGATCACCCACTTCAAATGTTGTTCCAGCACGAACTAATACTCTTCCCCATTCGGCAGCAGCCACAGGAAAGCCTGGTTCACCCACCTTCAAGCGGTGTTTGTCATCAATGCAAACCATATTGCAAATCTCCTTAAGCTTTATAACATATTCACGCATGTAACGGAATATTGCAGCCGCATAATGTTCATCTTCATGGTGTTTCCGAAACTGTCATTTTTGTACCATGAAGCAAACATTTAATCTTCCAGTGTAATGAATTGATACTTTGGCTTTAGGTATTTAGGCCTAAATTGTAGCCATAATCATTCCTCACTTGGTACAAGTGTGCCTGTGGGGTAACGCTGAGCAACTTGATCATGAAAATCACGAATAGACATGGCTTTAGCCAAATGTACTATTTCACCATGCCGCCTGTCGTCCCATTTCTTCATTTAAATAACTTCTAGCCTACACTCAAACTTAGTTGTAGTATCATTCTTTTTGACTTCACGTAGGTCAATTACACTGTTAGCATATGGCTTCACTTGAAAATTTAAATGCTTCATATCTCTAAGACAATCCTAGTGATTAATACCATTTTACCTATGAAGAATACGCTGCTCATCCTCTACAGTTTGGTGCAAACCCGAAGATCAAACTCCTTGTAAATCCGAAGTTACAAAATAATTGCTCAAATTGGAACTAGGGGCATGGATTTTGCTACAGAGTCCTAATTTTGTAATATTACACACATTATTGTTATACCTACAAAAGGGCAAAATAGATTTGTGAGTAGCCTTTCTTGTTTAGCAGATTCTAACATTCAGGTTTTTTAACATTATCTTACCTCATATTTGCGTGGACGCCATTTCTCGCCTGAATCAGCTATCAAAAATCGACAAACGCTGTTTTGTAGCAAATTTATCGATGTCTTTCCGATAAAAATTTGGTATCTTTCAGATAGAAAATCACAGACTAGTTTCAATTTTTGTGAACAAGTGTAATAACTGGGCGCGCCCGATTATATACCAAACCACAAAAATTCCGTAACCCAATGAATAAGCGGCAGTTTACAGGAAAGTTGTTTACAGTTCATAGGGTTTAGTAGTTCATAGTATTTATAATGGCACTTACCCGAATTGCTATCACGTTTTGGCTTATTTTGCAAAGGAAGGAGTATTATGTAGCCACGAACGATTTCGCTTCTTTCGCTACAGCTGCTTCAATAATTGGTACTAATTGATCTAATTAGCAAATTATGTTATTAGCGCCTGCTCAACCATGCGGATAAGTGAAGCCATATGCTAACAGTGTTGAGCCCCCTTAATGTGTTGGGATCCTCAGGCTCCATATTAATAATTTCACGCACACGTTCATCAATTTCTGCTTCTTGTAAATCA
The DNA here is from genome assembly GCA_963930835.1 of Spongia lamella. NCBI lineage: Eukaryota > Metazoa > Porifera > Demospongiae > Dictyoceratida > Spongiidae > Spongia > Spongia lamella. Next base: position 6,266,824 of record OZ005749.1, on the reverse strand, counting down.
TGAGATGCCGAAGAGTCTCCAGTTAAATCTCTATAAAAATATCTTAGAGTTGCTGACTTAATCCCTGGCCAGCCTGAATGATTTCATTTCTTTCTGCTACTGTACTTGGGATACGATCATGATTACTCTTTGGCAAGCAGACAAATCGGTGGGTCCAAGCTTGCAGTCTTGGGTACTTGACCTGACCTAATGGTGTGCTACTGCCACTTCTACGCCGCTTGCCAAAATTATGGCGTTGCTCTGCAGCTATTGAATCTCTTCTGTTGGGGTTTATGCTTCGGATGGATTCGATAGCATTCTGATATCTAGCCCCAAATTGCTGCCATCTGCTATTTTCTACAATCATAAGACATATAATCATAAAATACCTTTGCAACTATACATTCGATTACCTAATTTATATTGACAGTCAGGTATGTAAAAGACAAAATATTAGTAGCTGATTGTGAGTATTTGTGACATTCACATACAAAGAATGTAGCTATAATATTTATGTGAATTAGATGTGTAGTATGATTAACTAACATGGCACCATTACGTAGCTATATTTCACTTTTTATAGATAGCTAAATCATCTACAGTGTTCTATTTCGTAAATATGTACATAGTTATATGTAGTTTCAGATGACAGCTATTCAAAAATTGACTCATATCTTGCATTTCTGTCACTTTCAGCTCAATCCAATATATATATATAGCTATCAATATTCTAGTTAGCTATATGTTCAATAGCTATACAATGTCTAAGTAAGTAACGATTGAATTCTGTTGGCTCCCCAGGGAATTGTAACCATACATGGACCATTGAATTAAGGTGCTGATTGCTGGGGTAAGTCATATTGTAAACACTCAATACTGTCTCTACCATGATGTCTAGTTACTAATCAACACCTGAGTCAACTCCACGGCTTGGGTGGTATGCATGCTTACATGTTGCTCACCTAGCTTGTTCAGGCGACATATAGTTATAGCTGTGGTCATCACAATATAATATTGCATAATAGAATAATAATCATGCTGAAGCAATAGCTCTATCTATAGCTAACTATTTATGATGCTATGTATTTAAAATGTAGCTAGCTACGTAAGTACACACCCGAATTGTTATTGGGCGGTGTGCTCGTAGGAGTACTGTTATTATACCAAGAGCTGCAGCCTTGAGTAGGATCTATACGATAGTGATGATCTCGTTGAACTGATGATCCAGGAACTGCACGAGTGTCAGGAGCAACAATAGTACCAGCAGACGATTCTCGAGCAGAACTTCCATTTTGCATTTCTTGGAGCACTCGCTGTACTGTCTCTCTGATAACAGCTTCTGATGGAAATTCCATTTCCACGCAACCACCACTCATACGTTCACGATGAGCAAGTATTCTTTGCGCATGCGTAATAGTTAGTTGTAAAGTTGAAAATTGGAAAGGCCAGTTACTCGAATCTGGTGAATTCAGTGACTCGTGATGGCAATCAATCATTTTTTACAAGAAATTGAAGAAGCTCTTAGTGCGGTAGTTTCTAATGTTGATCCTAACCAAAATATAGACGGAGTAGCACTTAATTTAGAGAACATCTTGCAAAGGGTTCTGGTTTTGCAGCCGTTTTTGCAATCTGAATATCCTGGATTTGGTGCAGTTGTTAGAAACATACAGCTACTTGTAGATGAACTTAAAGGTATAGAGGATATTAGGGAAAGGAATGCTAGAAGTAGAGGTAGACCAAGGATATCCGTCAACGAATCAGAACTCCGACACCTTCTGGAAATGGAATTCTCGCAGGTAGAAATCGGCAAGTTGTTAGGGTGTTCCACCAGGACTATCAGAAGGCGAATCATAGACTATGGACTGCAGTACATCCAAGAGTTTTCCCAAATAAGTGATGCAGATTTAGATGAACTAGTTGTCGCATTTGTTAGAAACTTTCCGTCTGCAGGACAAAAAACCCTTGCACTGTTAAAACAAGGGAGTTCAGTATACACCCCATGTAGATGCTTTCAGTTACTCCTCAGAGTTATATCTACTCCCAGGGAGTTCAGATGACACTCTATGGGATGTTTTATTCACTTCCATTACAGTCTAGCCAATTCTTACTCCCCATGGGAGTTTCAGAGCACCATATAGCTAGATGACAATTTTTTACCCATTCCATTTATGCAAACATGCAACTAACTAATAGCCATCCAAAATGTTTTCTTTGTATTATATTAGATGCTCATATGGATATCTATATATGTATTATACTGATTTGAAATGTCTTATAATCTACACAATTTCTGTATATCATATATGCATATACTAGTTAGGAAGCTTAAATTACTTACACAGGACTATTATTACTCAGTGGATGGTCAATTATACTCACAAGGATCAACTACAGTACATATACTCATTCATGTTAGATAAGAATATTAATTCAAGTACATGTATGTACATATCAAATTCTGAAAGATATTATTACAATGTATACAATGCATGTGGTAAAAATACAAATTGCACTTGTGAAAGAACTTGTGATGTGCGAATGTGCAATGGAGCCTGCAAAAACAATGTTGAATGCTGAACAACTGTCTCTTGCAAAATGATCTTTTCCAGTATATAAGCTCGAAAGTGTTTTTCATATAATGTTGAATACAGTGTTACATTAAAGGCAACTTCTTTTCCATTAACTAAGTAGAGAGCTTTGATATATCCAACTACAGGTAAATCCTGTTCAACATTAATGACAATTCCAGCATCATTTCTGTATTCACTACCACAAAACTTTATCCAATTGGCTCTAAAGATTGAATTGTTAATTATATAATCTGTATTCTATAATTTAGCGTATACACTCACTGATAAACACTTGAAACTGTATATGGAAAATACTCTTGTAGCAAATCAGTAGAGACAACTGCACCTATAATAAGACAGCATGGTTTACAATTGCACTGCATGTGTATTATAAGCAACCTGGCCCTGTTTCAATCTCATCCACCCATCCTGGTAATTCTTCAGTATTTGTGTGTAAGTAGCAGTGATACTGCTGATGCCTTGAAGCAAGTGTGTATGGTAAATTGATAAAGTTCCCCAATGAATGAGACAGGTGTTTGAAATATGAATGCTTAGCCTCATATCGCATAGTCCAGTGACGGACAAGGGGTCCAAATCTAAATGCATATATGTAAACAATAGCACCAAGACTTCATAATTTGTACTGTAGTAGGATATTATATGCCTAACAAAATTTATTCAGCATGTATGTATAGATATTGTATCAAACAAACTAGCTATATTAACACTTCACTCCTGTTCTAAGAGGCTTGATGATGAAAGGCTATAACTTTGCTTAATACCTATCAACAGCTCTCTATTTGCCAGTAGAGGGTATAGGTGAAAATTCAAATCAAAGAAAAATTTAGTTAGCAGTGTGCTTGTACAGGTTATGCTGACATGTACAGTTGGGTGTTGTACTTTAAAATCATATAAACAATATTGATAAGACATAATGCCATCCACTTACTGAATCATCAGGCGAGGCATGTGTACCATAAAATGTAATTTAGGTATAATATTGTGATCAGGGTACAGCCTACAGAAATCCTTGTGGTGGTCATTAATAAGGACAGCAACATAACCAGCATGATCCTCAGTAGTGCTTGGAGAGAAAAGAATATCAACAATTTCCATCATTTGTAGAAACAGCTCCCAATATTCATCATCATATGGAACTAAATCTCCAATGATCAGTGGTAAGAGGCGTCCAAGAAGCCACATTTGTGAAGCTAAAAATTATTCAAAACGTAACCAGCTAGCTATTAACTACTTACTAGATGTATACCCAAAACATACCATTTTGCCTGAGAGAATTTCCATCTGAATTGATAGTCTGCAATGAAAGTGATGTTGGCTTATTTTTTGTTTCCATGTAACCATAATCAATATTTTCTAACCGAGAATTAAATGTATTAAGGGTAAAATAATTTTCTACTCTTATCATAACTTGGAGCATTAACTTAACCTCATACTGAAGTGCCCCTTCCAAGATATCATGCATGATATCTGGAATAAGGGAACCACAGCACACATGAAAATAAGCCAACTCATTCAAAACAGAATTACGGTTTATGCCATATTCCTTTGATTTTTTCCCACTTGCATCCTTTTCAACTAACACACACTGTCTTTCATGAGATTCTTTATCTCGTAGCACAAACTTCTTTTCAAGAAACTATATTGAGAATGGTTACATGTAAGCATCTGTACAATTATATATTTTAAAAACAACCACATACTTTTGTTTGTGATTCATCCTTAGTGGCCATACAATGCCTGCACATCTTTAAAGCACTGCAACTCTCTTTGAAACCACCAAGGGCCAAGCTACCTAAATTGTCAGCTGATATTATTGCAAGAGCACCATACAAAACTTGAGGTACTCCCCTAACAACAAATTCAAAGCCTTTTTCCTATAAAACATATACATAGGTGTAATAATAGCTTGCAATGAGTCAATTGACACTTTCATACCTGTTTTTTCATGTCATCAACAAAAGGTCTTAGAATTGCATCCATTCCATATTCTGTGATGAAACGTGACTTTACTAAAGCCACAATTTGAATAGAAGACAGACGGGACCTGAATCTTGGTGATAAATTTCCAAGAGTGAAATAAAACATGCCTGTAAAACATATTGGATGCTATAATTGTACAAGATGCCCATATACGTAGCTAGCTACCTAGCTTATGGATTTTGGCTTTAGATCCCAAAGCATTGCAGGTTTCTAACTCGTCGAAGTAAAACATTATTTGAAGACAGTTATTTTGCACCAAGAAAAGTGTATGTGAGGCAAATGCTTTTCCATCACAGAAATCATATAAAACTTCAGTCGATGATTTGTGACCTTTTTCAACCTTTACAAAATGTATGTGTAGCTATAACTACAACACAATACCATGATTAACATAGCAGACTACCTCTGAGAGAATTGCTTGGTTGTGAAGCAAGGTTTGTAATGTTTGCAAAATAGGTATGTAGACAATGCTGTCATCTTTGGTAACACACCTCCGTTTAGTACCAGATCCTTTCCATACGTGACGCTGCCCCAGTTGTATGGTAACGGGTTCCTAAAAACAATAATGGAAATCACAGAAACATAATTATAAAATAAGTTGACTAGCTAGCTACTTACGCAAAGATTAAAATTCTTCTTGAAGTATTGAAGTTGCTTGTACCTGGTTTCAAGCCCCTTAAATGGATTTTCATGAAGGTTGAAGAAATCTTCCAATTCATGTAAGTGTGGTGATGAAATATTTGTTTTGCTCAAAACTTCAAAAACCTATAAATCCATAACAAAATGCATGTACATAGCTATCTAGCTATGTACCTACATATAGCTAGGTATATACCTGTGATTTCAAACTACTGATTCTTTGCTGAGTAAGTGTTGTAACATTATCAACAATGCTTTGAACTGTCACTTGGGTAAGTTTGTGCTTTTCTTTCAGTCCAAGTAAGAATAGAGCAGATAACTTTTGCATTGCATCAGGTGGACAGCACAAAGAGCCACTACAGTTCATTTCAGGGTCATTGATAGAATCACTGACATCATGATCATGATCATGATCATGATCATTATCACTCCTCATAACTTCTGTTGTTTGTACATCATCAGTGGAATTTGAACCACTGCAACAAGACGCTTCACTTTCTGGTGTAGCAACAGTCATACTGTCAATCTCACCATTATGCATTCCATACAAGTGGTTTTTGAATGTTCCCAAATTGGTATATACTCGTTGGCAGCCGTTAATGGCACAAGTGATCTTAAAGTCAGGCTTACTTGCATGAAATAGACGAAGGTGTTTAGTGTAATCACCAACACTGCTGAGCTTATGAAAGGATACAGGACACAGGGGGCACTTTATGCTTCGTAACGCCATAGCTAGCTACTGTCGTAGCTGTAGCTGATTAACTCGTAGCTAGCTAGCTAGCTAGTTCAGTATACTTAATTCGGCCGCCACTCTGGAAATCAGTAGGTGTTGCACTGCCGGGAAGCTTATGACCATCCGGTTGCGGACTGCTTGCTGTAGCTTTGGTCGCACGTGTTTATAGCTCAGTATCACGTTGCTTGACCAGACGTGCGACTGGCTCTTCAAAGCGAGCCGGTCAAAGCCAATACCTGCATGTGCTGCTCAATTGACACTGGCCTAGGTAGTAGCAAACTGTGAATCTTTAAAGTTGTGTCACCATTTATATATCCTCCGTCTAAGGTCTCGGGTAAGGTGAACTCTGTGAATAATGCCTACTTCCTTCTTGATTAAAGATATACTAAATCTACCGCAACTGGAGTCCGCAGAAGAGCCGGGTATCTCAGACAGGCAATTGCTTCAATGTTCTGCATCGGAGATGAATCAGCTGTGCAAGGGGCTTCCTGAGGGAACAGTGAAGCAAATAAGGAAGAGAAGGCGAACTCTAAAAAATAGAGATTACGCTACCAGTTCAAGGAAACGGAGGTTGAAAAAGGGAATGTATTTGGAATTACAAGTCCAGGGCCTACAAAAAGAGGTTATCCGTCTGAAGAAAGAACTAGATTTATATAAAAATCGAGCTCAGCGGACTGATTTGGTTCATCCCGAAGCAAACCGCTAAGGATTATAGCTATAGCTATAATTAGAATATTTAGCTATAACTGTGAAAGTGTGCTAAATGGTATACAGTTGTAATTATATTTGATTCATGTGGTTTTATATGATCAAGATCATGACGTACTGATACAAACGGTAATACACGCACGTGAGAAATTTTGGCAGGAAAAGCACATGGCACTTTGACGATATTCAATATGGCACAGGCAGATGTAGCAAAATATGATCGCCAGGAGCTTTCGGATTATCTGCTGTCTAGCGGAATACGACAGGAAGTTGCAGAAGTGTTCCAGGCCAATATGATCAACGGCAATGCCTTTTTATCTCTGTCGGAAGACGATCTTAAAGAGCTACTCCCAGTAATCGGCAACAGAAGTTTGGTTAGAAAACTTTTGAAGAAACTGCGCAAGGTATATAATGCTATAATAATTTATTATGTGACTTATACCGTACGAGGTTTTCGCAGATTTAGTTTTGCTGTATCCTAAAAATTGTAACCACGAAAATTTTCAGACATTTTACTGAAGAAATTGTAATGGAATTTATCTGGCGAAATGGTGCTTTCGAGGCGTATTTAGTTATAATCCTCGAAAATATCCTTTACTATCCCATCCACGAAAACTTCCCCCCTCGAAATTAACCCGCTATCATGACGGTAATTGTATTCAGCAGATTAAAATTTTGGCATGCATGTGTAGTAACCGACTTTGTCTAATAACTGGCACTCGGTGCACACAGGCACAGCCTCCTGCAATCCTGGAAATGCCAGTTTGCTATGTGCTCTTTGGGATCTTGAACTGAGTTATTAACTCTACTCAAAACCATGAAATGCCAAGAAATGGTTTAACTGAAGTCACATCAATGTTGTTGCTAATTTTATGGCAGGGATTGCATGAAGCAACCAATGCCAGGCTAATTTTTGGTTGTATGTAACAATAGGATCTCTATACTGTCCAGCTGAAGCTTTTACTTTTTCAGTCCAACTTGTCTTGAATTTATTATCCCTGCTACATGCACAGTCAGAATCACACTGATTAAAGTGATGACTGAGTCAATCCCATGCATGTAGCCAGCTATACATGAAAACATCTGTGTATTGTACTTAATATATAGCTATATTTAGTTAATTCTGCACTACATTGTCTCATATATAGGAGCACTACCTTCAAGAAAGTAGGCTGGACGCTTCTGTTAGTACAAGTGAAGCACTAACAACTTCAGATGACCCCAGTACTGTAGTAGTAGAAACACAAGCTCCAAGTGTTTCTAACATTGAAGCACATACCCCAGACCCTGAGTGGCATTTAAATTTTGCCATACCTGATCTGAGAACCTTCTCAGCATCTGTGCACGATGCTGTCAAGACAGGGATAATAGAAGGAAGTGCCAGAAGAGAAATTATCCAGGTTCTGAGAACATACATAACAGCACACACCATTCAACCCACGTCTGAGCAATACAAAGCAGTATGCCAAGCATTAATCACCAAGTATCCAAATTTAACAGATGAAGAAGGAAAGAATAGTTATGTAAGTACTAACTTAGAACTAAAGATAATACATCACAGCTAGTAGTACATAATTGTAATGTTTTTATAGGGATCATGGAAACTGGGTCTACGCAATTCCTTCAAGAACTTTAGAAAGAAGCTACCTAAAGAAAACAAGGGAAAGGGAAAGGGGACATCATCAAAGAGATTAAGACTATGTGAATATGAGCCAGATATTGATGATGAGGAATATAAGGAGGCAGTGCACCAATTAAAAGAAGAGCATAAGAAGATTCTAGCTAGAAAAGGAGGGAACTATGGTGAAGTTCGGAGATTAATGGAGAAAACAAAATTAAGGCGACGTCAGTGGATTAGAACAGAATGTCAGAAACAATTCAAAAGTTTCCTTGCTTGGCTTCTATCCGCTTGGTAAGTTCAACGCAATGTTACACAGAAATGCATTTGCTTGAATTTCTTGGAGTTTAAAGAAATCGTCTCATTTGAAGCCAACATAAATACCTTGATGGAAACATGGCCAAGCTGGTGTCAAAGGATCATTTCATTAGCAAAATTGGAAGCTGTGAACCGGCCTTTTATTAAAAAGTTGCTGGATAAATTAATAGTCACTGATGAAGAACTGCATCATCATCCAGAAGGTATAATTGTAATTACATATATGCTGTATATTTCATGTTAGATTTTTCCAATTATAGACCATCGTGATGCTGTGTGCCTTGACCTGCTAACCAGACTACTTTTCCTTGTGGCTTGGGTAAAGATGTTGTTTTCATTAAAAAGATTGAAGTAAGTGTTTATTATAATTGTTTTAAGTATGAGTGCTGGCATTAACTGTCGCTAGCTACTTGTCATTTTCATGCACTAATAACAGAAAAGGCATGACACTCTCCATGAAATGTATTTCCCTATAAGCTTAATATTTGAAAGCTGCAAAGCATGACTGAAGTGTAGAACCTTCAAATTTCTGTCAAAATTCCTAAATCTGATATCATATCTTCTCATAGTCATGTCATACATGATTATTCATAATGACAGTACAAAAGGAGACTGTATTGTCATGACTCCCTGTCCCTAGTGTGATAATGTAGTGTAGCAGGAATCATTATTTGGTCACTGGATTTTGGAAAAGACCATCATTTTTATACGTATGTGAATTCCTGTAAAATGTAGCTATAGCTAGCTACCAATGGTTTCATAAATGTTAGCTAAATCAATCACAGACAGCCTCAACTGCTAGCTATTTGTATCATTAAGTACGGTAGTACTTAATAGTAGGGATTGGTAAGAAATTGTATGGTTTCCCGATTTTTCGCACTTCATAAAACAACCTTCCAATAGGCTTTACCCGAAAAAACCGACTGGAATGCATTGCTAAGGCTGTACCTTGGTTAAACGAAGCAACAAGTCGAATATTTCGACCTACAGCCAACTTTGAAAATATAGAAATTCACCTGTATTTCGTCTGCCAGCCTGCCTGCCAGCCTGCCGTAAGACCCGGTTGCGCTAGGTGTAGGGCTCCAGAACTTTCACACAATAAAGGTAATGGCGGCGGATTTACGAAAATGTTGTTCCGAAGACGATTTACCCACTGCGCCATGACGATTCCTTTTATCCTTCATTCCCTTCCTTGTTCTTCTATATTCCTAGCAAGGTGTGAATCTCACCTTCGAAGGTGACGATAGCCTGTTACGGCTTCTGCTTATTACGTCACGCTAAAACCTGGCTTGCACGTGATATTATTAGTTACAGTGGCACCATGGCACGATGTTTTCGCATGTACTTTATTACATCGTGAACTTCAAGATTATAGCCTTGGACAAATAGCTTTTGCTGTTTTTCGAGCATTATTTGCTATCACACAGCTGCTTTGCCATGTAAGCGCGTTGTTAACAAGCACCTGAAAACAAGCATAATTATTACGTAAGCGCCTGTAACATTTGTGCGCCTGCTGAAAGATTATTATTAATGCTTAGCATGTATAAAAAGCAAACAAACTAGAATGATAAAAAAATTAAAAATTTAAAAGGTAAGTAGGGATTGAATTCAATAGTGCTACAAAAAGTAAGGAAACAAGGAATAAGATTTTGGGACGAGAGAACATTCTGGCATGAGATAATTTATAAAAGTTTAATCCCTACTTTTGGCTCACTTCAGCAGGTTTACCAAAAGTAGGGATTAAACTTTTATAAATTATCTCATGCCAGAATGTTCTCTCGTTCCAAAATCTTATTCCTTGTTTCCTTACTTTTTGTAGCACTATTGAATTCAATCCCTACTTACCTTTTAAATTTTTAATTTTTTTATCATTCTAGTAAGAAACAAAATACAATGATTACAATACTATTTATTAATTTCTTGCAGACCAGTGATGTTGATGTAGATGAAGCCGTTTCCACAGTTGAACAGTCTGCACCATACTTGGTGATTACAGGAACTCCTGGTAGCATAAACTGTCAAGTGTTCATTGGCTGTGAACAAGAAATATTTTTTGAGTCCAACAGCATTAGAGATTCCATCATTGACGTGATTGGTACATACTACGTGTTTAACATTTCCTATCCGAAGTATCTGAATTCAATCTTCTTGTTCATTCAACACTTCGTTTTTAATCTAAAAGACAAACAACCAGTTCCCATAACAGCATCAAATCTTGTTAGAAATCTTCAAAAACTTAACTGACAGTATTATAAATGTGTAGCTACGATTTGTTTTTGGCTGATGTGTATATATGCAATTCATTTTTGCTGTTTATTTGTAATTATTAGTAGTGTACTATAAAAACATATGCAAATCTCAAGGCAAACTACGGAATGTAACTAGAACGATAGTTGTGTCAAGCCTAATTAAATGGGATTACAAAAGTGCTTTCATGCACCTTAAAAGTGCGTACTAACACCTATGAATAGGTGTCATTGTACACCTTAGGGTGTTTGTTATACATATTAGAGTACATATGAAACACTTAAAAGAGCATTAAAAATGTATCTGAAGAGTGAATAAGTAACACCCTAAGGATTGTATAGCAAGCACCATTAAGAGAGTTCATCTAACTCCCCTAGGGGAGCTTCAGAAAAACAGCAGTTATAACACCCTCCAAGGTGTTTACTAAGCTCCCCATTTTTAACAGTGCCTTGCAGGTTACCTGCTATTACAGGGTCACCATATTCAGAGGTGGAGAATTCGTGAAAGCCTACTAAGGGTTAATCCATGGGGAGTAGAGCAAAGAAGTCGACGTATTCTACACCGTCGGAAGTATACAGTTGCAGGTCCCAATAGCTTGTGGCATATTGATGGTGCGTATATGCATATGTCACAGCAAAGCTATAGCTTTAAATAACTATTATATGTATAAAATAATGTTCACAGATAATTTGACGCCATGGTATTTGCCTATGTATAATGATTCCATGTACTGGACCACTACATGCTGCCATGCAGTAGCTACAGTTGGCCTTGCTGGATGAAACATTCAAATGCATAATTTTTCCAGCCTATATGCTATTAATGGTACGTTTGTTTATACAAGGTATTTAGCATACTAATTTTAGTGACTTTTATAAGCATGAATTTAGCATATATCAATTTCACCAAAAGCTATAAAAACTATGCAAAGAAATTTGCAAGTATTGATTTGGCATTGTAGGGAGCTTGCAAAAATTGCTAAAATTATATAGTGTATCATTTAAATAACTTAAGGTTATAATTATATTTTAAGTTGCTATATCAAGTAGCCATACAATGCAATATCATCACAATTGGTAGGGCTGAATAATGCACTGGGATCAAATAATCATTTCATTACAGGTAACCACAAGCTAATCAGATGGCGTATAGTTGTTCACGGAGCGATCGATGGATATTCCAGAGTTCCTGTTTACTTAAGGGCTAGCAGCAACAATAAAGCTACAACAGTATTACAGTGTTTCATGGATGCCATTTTACAATATGGTTTGCCTTCAAGGGTTCGAGCAGATCGTGGTGGTGAAAATACTTTAGTGTCTGAATATATGTTAAAACATCCTCACAGAGGGCCTGGAAGGGGTAGTTTTATTACTGGTCGCAGCGTACACAACCAGCGAATAGAAAGACTGTGGAGAGATGTGTTTTCCACATGCTTATCATCATTTTATTATATCTTTTACAGTTTAGAGGATAATAATTTGCTGTGTCCTTCTAATGATATAGATTTGTTTGCACTGCATTATGTTTATATTCCAAGAATTAGTGCTCACCTAGAAGTTTTCTGTGAAGCATACAGTCGTCATAGACTTAGAACAGAAGGACATAGCACACCCTTACAGTTGTGGGTCAGAGGTATGCTTGCAACAAGTGATCACACAGCTGCATCAGGAGTTTATGATAATGAAAACTTAACAGATGTAAGTTACATAGCTAACTACACAACAATAGCATAGCTGGCTATGTGTCTGTAAGCATGTTATCCTAAATTTTATACATATGTTGTACATCGGTATGCCTATAGACTAGCTGTTTTGCTATAATTTTCATTGGGGTAGTGGCTAGCAGGCATTGATCAAGCCTAAGAAATCTGACCGTAAATTTAATAGTGAGTGCATGCACATGCCTAAAGAGATAGCTACATGGCAACAATGGTTATTTGTTGATGGTTTGTATAGTGTTGATTATAAATACAGGTGTATATAGTGTTAAGTGTGCCTCATAATATTATTATGAAAAGTGATTAGTGACTAATTAACTACGCACCTTTGCTTAACATTACAAAGAATATTTTGGAGGTTAAACTTTTGCTGCTCTTTTAGATTCAACACCTCAAAAATGTATCCACTTAAAATAGCATAAGTTCCAAAGTTACATACGTATTTGAAACTTACAAATCATTATAGTTTCCTCATATGTACTTGATAGTAGTCATATGTATAGGATGAGCACTAGAAGTAGCATTTGGCAATGGCTATCAATATAACCAAACACACATAGCTAGCTAGCTGTTAGTTGGGGGCATGCCCCCAGACCCCCTAGAATTAGCATACTATGCATGCTGACTAGCTGCCCCTCCTAAATTTTTAATACTTTGGTTTTGCCCATATTTTCTAAATGCAACCCTGTATTACACACATGCATACATAATTATTATTATAGTTATTTATAATTTAGTGCCTTGAAAAGTTCTCAACAGCTGTACTGTAATTATGTGGTATAATGTATGAATTTAAAGGAAGATGCAGAAGACTTTGGCATCGACTGGGATGGGCCATCCATCATAGAAGATGTTGAATCAGTAGAAGTTCCTGTTGTGCAATGCCCTTTACAATCTCAACAACTAGCTATCTTAAGATCACACATTGATCCTCTATCTGACTGTACAGACTTTGGAGTAGGTCTATATCTTGCTACCCGAGAAATCATTGTAGCATGTTCATCAATATCAGACAGTATGTAACTGACAAACTATAACTGTTATCATAAACATTCATGGATGTTTTTTGTTATATGATAAAACTAATCATGCACTGTATACATGTATTATAATAATTAGCTATATAGCTACAGCACCATTATATCATCTGCATGTTTGCAAGTGTACAATAATGTCTATTATCTATGTATGATATGTAGCTAACTGTTGATGTATATGTAGGGTAGCTACTTTATATGTAGTTACATGTTACCACAGAATGGGTTATTCCTTATATGGTTGAAAGCCTAGCTACTTTTATACAATGCCATGATACTTTGATTTATTACCTGCTAGCTATATATCTACATGTTACATAGATACATTTATAATGACACTACACAGGCTCATTAGGCTTGCCCCACAATGCCATGCATTCACCTACGTAGTATTTACAAAAATTGAGATCTCAATATAAGTGTACAGAACCGTGAACCTATCAGACATTCACAAGCACCAGGGTGTCTAAATAGCACTGACTGACAAGCATACTCATCCACCTTGCTGCAAATCACCACTCAACTGGCTTAATATTGTCTATGGATTTATCTATGCGGTAGCTATACAGTTTGTGATATGTATTTTACCACAGTGTGGGACCTGTTTTAATGTAAACTTTACATTGATGTGACCTGCCACTTTGACCTCTATGTATGTATGCATCTGTGGTATCAACTACACTGGTAGAAAACCATGAAAATACAGTTAGCACTTAGCAGCACAAGCACATTGGTATCAAAAACACTTCAAAATTGAATTACAGGAAATTTGAAATCTTGCAATGCAATTGAAAATTGAAAACAGTATTACCAAGGTAACATTTGAATTATCATGTGCTTACAATGTCATGTAAACAGAGCAGCCTTGACAAACAGTATACTTTGTGCAAAAACTGCCACGTAATTTCAAAAGGCTTCCCCGATAACTCAATTTTTTTCAATTTTATTGCAAGATTCTGTAAAATTTCTGTATTAAACAATAGATTTTAGTGCATAAATAAAAATGCACTGGATTCAATAAGGTTCCAAGGTTGGTAAATTTAACATTCAAAATATTTATAATTTACTCTATAAGGAAATTGTTTGGCAATATTTAATTCTACTCCCTTAGCTACATGTGCAGCAAAAATAGGTGCACTTGAAATATTTGATCACACAAGACTATTAAAAGTGTATCTTGCTGCTTTGAAAATACTAATATGCAAGCTTGATATTTAATACATGTATACTGTTGCTAACAAGCAAACATTTGAGACAAAAATATGCAAATTGGGTTTGGAAAACAGTTCAATTCTAAATCAAACATTTGTAATTAGTAATTAGTTATAATTAGATTCAACACTCTCACATGGATAGCACTATGGATTCAAGGATATTTTCGTGAAGTTTATAGTGGAAATATTCCAAAATGCATATATGCATGCATAGGAATATCATTATAGCTGAAACAAGCATCTGGATTTTTAGGATATCCATTTGAAATCCACTATCTGGATCCATGTCTAGAACCTTTCAGAATAGTAACTATTCATTTCATGGAACTTTGAAATACATTTTGCTTATCATAGTAACTTTTGTGGTTACTAACAGCTAGTGTTTGAAGTTGATATCAGTACTGTAAAGGATAATTATATATTAGCTGAGCTGTATTTGTACATTCAGATATATACGTAGGGTTTAAAGCAATATTTGATGATGTCATGCATAGCTAATCTGTAGGACATCTGTTAGGATTAGGATATATGATTACTATCAGTTTCAGCCCTAAATTAAATATCTTTAGAAACACACCAAACTACATTTATAACAGTGCTGTTTTCCAAAATGCAACCACTCTTTATTTCATTAGCAGTGATGTACATGTAGCTGCCTAAGTAAATCCATTTCACATCTTTTTCAGCGTAATGCCAGCATTTTAAATTCTTGTAATAGGCCACAACAAATGGTCACTATAGTTACTTTCTTGGTTATTATAATCAAGAGTGTACGTATGTATACTCTTGTTATAATGCGTCTGTGGTAGCTAATATATGTATGTAGCTATATGGTTATGACAGGGATTATTGTAATGATTATTTACAAGGTCACTATTAGTTACATAGCCACCATAATCTATTAGTTTTTGGTTAATATAGTGCACATGCATATAATCATACTAAACTAGTTCTATGGACACACATTTACACACAGTTACATGGTCACCATAGTAAGTGAATGCATATTAATAGTTTAAACATGATAATATTATGGTCATCATAATAATAGCAGGGGACATAAAAGTTACACTGTCAGCATATAGCTATAGTGCATACATATATTAATAGTTTACTTGATCACCAAAGTATTAGCTATGGCATGTACATAATATGTGACCCGGTCTGACAAAACCAGTCTTATCACCGCAAAATATACCCATCCATATTATGGTATCTATCTCTTATTCTGTGTGTGCTATTTGAGTTCTGTAAGTTTTATTGAATTGCTTAGGATTTTCTGTATACATGGTGAAGTTTGTGCTAAAATATTGTGTTCAGAAAAAGAGTTGTTAAATTAGAAAGACTGAATATTAGCTCAAAATTTTTGCGGCGATAAGACTGGTTTTGTCAGACCGGGTCACATATATAAATGTGACTGGATTTGCGAAAATGTGCATTGTTCGCACATGTACAAGTATTTAGAAATACCGTTTTGAAATATTCAATTCGTAATATCTGGAGTCTGCCTTATGCTACTAGCACGCAATTCTCCACAAATCTGTAGTTGTAAAAGATAATTCAGTGGGTCTACTGTTGAAAGGCTTGCTAGCTGAATTGCCCGCCATTTTAGATAGTTTTTAAACAGTACCACAAGTGATTATATAGGGGCGGTTGGTCGGGGGTGGTGGGGAGCCATGGCAGTGGTGGGGAGCCACGGCAGTGGCGGGGAAACACACGTCAAGTGTTCACACTTCCAAATGGGCATATTTGTGCTGTAGATAGCACAAAAAGTAGCCAAATCCATGGATAGCATCACTGGGCAGTCGTACGGCGAGTTACAGCCAGGTGGCTTTTCAGTGACAGCCACCAGAGCCAACTGAAGACACTAAGGGCACCCGTGGACGTCTGACACACCCTAGAAAGCAGCCGCAGCAAAAGCAGACTGATGAGCTGTTGGCATCCATACACACATGCACTGTTAGTTTATTGGTGTAGCTATCGAATGGCGGTGAAATCTGTGTTTCCATATTGTGTGCGAACTATGCACATTTTGCCAAATCTGGTCACAAATGTGTTCTTCCATTTGTCAAATGCCAACATACATAGAGTGCATCTTCACTACAATGCACACAAATATATGTATGGAGATAAATATACTTCCATGAAAAGATAGATAACCATGTATATACATATGTAGCTAGTTGTAATGGTCACCATACATAGTGCACATGTGCACACATCATAAAACTATGCATGTGTGTTCATGATAGTAACCATATGCATCTGCATGCATACATGTGTTCATGTGATAGTAATTATATATAATTATTATAATCATGCATGCGTGTACATGCATCAGAGAATAGAGCTGTTGCATCTCCATGGTAACGAAATACGGCGGCCATATTGTTGCACAGGTGGGTGAAGATGGCGACTGGGAGTAGTGGCAAATCTGTGCAATATAGTGAATACAGCGAAACTCTGTCTATCAGTGACAAACAGCGATATTTGGAAAAGACAAAAGATATTGGAGACCCGTATGCCTATCCGTTAGGCGTGCTTAATCAAGATGACTTACCGCCAGTGAGGTCCACTGATATTTTTAATTATTTGGTATTAAGCACTAGCTTCTGTACAAGCGAAAGGTTCAGCTTATAAAAGTATGGATGCTTATAAGTATTTTCTGAGTGGCTTTGTGAGCTCAGTCGCTGCTAGAAAAGTTGAAAACAAATATGTTGTTCTTGGGCAAGTGAGTGATAACCTAACTTGTATACTTATACATTCATAGCATTTTCATGTATATTATAATGTAAGTTGTGGCTATATTTGCATTTAATACAGTCTACACTGTTTATATTTGTTTGCATGTACAGGTAAGACATTCACAGCGAGCGAACAAGCCTTCACTTAAAGTGTGGATCAAAACTACTGAAGATGGTGTAGTGGAATGTGGACATTGTCAACGCATGGCAGGACTTGGAGAAGTGTGTTCCCATGTGGGTGCTATTCTGTTCTACATTGAGGCTGTAAGATGCACAAAGTCTTGCACAGATGTTACATGCCAGTGGGTTGTTCCTTCTAGTGTCAAAAGTATTCCATATGCTAAGATAGCTGATATAGACTTCACCAGACCCAAATCAAAAATACTACCATTAAAAAGAGCGGCACACCATAACAATGATTGTGATATGTTGTCCAGTGAAACTGACATTGAAAATCCTAGCAGCTCTTGCCATGGTGAATCTAGCACTGTACCAGTCCATTCTAGTGGCAAGGTGAATCCTAATCTGACCGAACCTACTAAAGATCAAATTGATGCCTTCTTCAGTAGTGTTTCTAAGCATAAGCCTTGTTGCCTGACTCTTGTATCACCATATTCAGATGAATTTATGCCTCCTAAGTGTGAGAAAGTAACTACATTATTGCCACCATCACTTTCCAATTTATATTCAGCACAAAATGAGGAATTAACGTACAATGAATTAATCAACCGTTGTGAGGAAGTCACAATATCTTTAAGCCGAGAGGAAATCCTGGAGATTGAAAAGGCAACGAGAGATCAGAGTCATTGTGATGCCTGGTATACTCAGCGATCAGGAAGGATCACTGCTTCCAAGATGAAATCGGTGTGTCGAACTGATCCTGCCAGTCCATCTGTTAGTTTGATAGATCAAATTTGTTATCCAACTAAACATAAATTTTCAACTCAGGCAACTAGATGGGGCCTAGAGAATGAAGAAACTGCAAGGGCAGCCTATACTTATCATATGGAAATGTATCACACCAACTTCAGCTGTTTTTGTTGTGGATTAGTCATCAGTGAACAGTACAATTTTATTGCTGCTACTTCTGATGCAGTTATGTCGTGCAATTGTTGCGGAAGTGGGATAGTTGAAATAAAATGTCCTTTTGTTATGAAAGATAATGACCCTGATGAGGCACAGTTTCTTGAAAATGGATCTTTGGAAACAAGTCATCAGTATTACTATCAGGTACAAACTCAGTTGTCAGAGTTTGGTGACTTCGTGGTATGTACATTTCCCAACAATATTCCAACATTGTCAGTGGAGAGAATAATGTTAGATCAACAATTTGTTGACACATGCATAGACCAAGCCAGCCAATTCTTCAAAGTGGCCATTTTACCGGAATTGTTAGGTAGGTATATGAGGAGCCTTGTAATTCCAGCGAAGATGGACTCTAGAACCTCAAGTTATGACTACTGTTATTGTAAAGAAGAACTGGGTGGAGAAATGGTATGTTGCGACAACAGTGACTGTATCTCTGGTCAGTGGTTTCACCTAACTTGTTTGAATATTAAGACAACTCCCCGTGTCAAAAAGTGGTACTGCCCTACTTGCCAAGAACAATTCAAGCCTCCTAAACGTAAAAAGCAAAAGACACACTAAACTAACATTTTTATTGCTATTCAAAAGGTACAACTGACACACACATTATTCAATGCACTACATACATGTACTATTTTGTCTATATTTGGAAAATCCTGTGGTGATTTTTTAATTACATATTGAATTGGTAATGTTGACATTAGTATAGAAAAGCGTTGCCTGGTAGCTCCAATAACTCGTTCTACATGTATACGCACGTTAGCAAGTTTACGAGTTTTTTCTACTTCAACCGGTGGTAACTGGTCTAATCCTTTAGTAAATGCTGGCATATGTAAACTAGCTTGAGCCATGGCAACTACTTCACCAACGTCAAAACCCCGGTCAGCCAACACAATGTCCCCAGGTAGTAGTAGCTTTTGCAATAACCCACTATTCATTGTTAAGTGCTTATCGCTAACTCTCCCACCCCAGCCGCTGGAGACAAATGTGGTCATACCTTGTGGTGCAATGGCAATCAAAACTTTCACAGTATTTGAGTGTTTGTATTGCGACCAGGTTGCTGCCCTTGCTAAAAGGTTTGATGGCTTCTCAATTTTGATTTCGTAGCAATCAATTATTGCTGCTACCTTCACTCCATAGTGTTGGCGAAAGCACAGTGGCATTGTCTTCCATAGCTCTTCTCGATCTGGCCAAAATATTAAAAATTTCAGTCTGGTGTACATTATATTCAGCATGTCATCAAATCTCCTTGATACTGTACCTTTGTTAAATCTGTAGGCAAGATCTTGATGACCAAGATTCAAACGTAGCTTCATTAGTGTCATGACAAAGGAACTCCAGTAATATTTATGGCTGCTACCAGGATATGGGACCACCAACTTAAATACACTTGATAACAATTCCGCGTTTGGCAGTCCTATGTAATACAGCACTTTATCATCATCTTTCAAGAAGTGTTCTTCCTCGAAAAAATCAACAGGAAGATCTCCTGTGTGGTCAGTTTCAGTTTGCTGGTCATGTGTTTTAAAATCTTCAGAATTCTCATTCTCTGCACCACATGTTTCATTAGATCTGGTCTTCCTAGGATTTCTTCCCTCCGCTCTGCTCTTATTGCTACCCTGTTGGCTCTCTGTTGGGCTTCAGCTAACTTGGCACTATCTAATTTCAGCTTATCATGCCCAAGGTGTTGAGATGGGCTCCAGCCAATGTCTAACTTATGCATTTCATATGCAGGTTTACCAAAGTAAAAGATATTCAATGCATTTATTGCAAATGATAAAAATATAAATATGTATACCTGAAAAGAAATGTCTCTCACAAACAAATACATTAGATAACTTTTCCTTGGTTATATCATCCCTAGAAATAGCCTTTAACCAAGCCAATTGTCGCTCAGTTGTTAGTGATAGCATCTGTTCACCTCGGTCAGTCACAACTTTTTGGGAGTCGAAAAAAATGGACTTATCTCTATCAGACCGATTTGAACATCCAATCATCGCACAAATCACCATTTTTCTTCACTACTGATATAAGTAAAGCGTATAAAGCACGATTTATACTTCAACGACACGGAATCCTCATCGACATTTTAACGCACCTGTGCAACTATATGGCCGCCACGTTTCGTTACCATGGAGATGCAACAGCTCTATATGGTCTATAGCTATTTCCCTTAGCTAGCTAGCTATGTGGTAATCATGTAGCTAACTATATATTATTATCTGTAGTGGAGGAAGGTGGTTAAATCAAGTAGGGCTAATTTACAGAAAATATAGATACTTCTATTTTAAAATCCTATATATTGAGCACCCTTAAAATCAGGTGGGGCTGCAGCCTCATAGCCCCACCCTTTCTGCTGCCTATGGAATCTGTATGGATTATGTATTTTGAGAAAGTAATATACATGCTAGCACTAGGGTGAGCATGTAAAATAGGGTGGCAGAAAGAAATTGTAATTCCATGCAAAACTTGTAACTAATCAAAATACTCTAATAGAGTATTCAATTGTTTTGCATTATTCTAATAGAGCAGTCATTGCAACAAACACCATCAGTGGTGACAATAATTTCATTACAATCTTTTTGTGAATGACGCATGAATTTACAACATATTGATGAGTTCAGAATAAAATAAAATCCAAAGAATGATGAAGATATAACATCCAGGCATCCATGTAGCCATGATGTATGCAATTGCTACAGCTATATTATTTATTATGCATCATGATCATGTAATTCATGTATATTGATGGCAATCATGCACTGGTGATTGTGTAGCCATAATGCACATGTAATTGTTGATCATGTAGCTAAGTATGCAGTTACCACACATCCATTATGCTGACCATGTATAGGGATGAGCCTATTTTGCTTTTTTCTCACCTATTTTTCTTTCTGGCAATTCTTTTTTTCTAACCTATTATGCTCAATATTTTGCTCGAAGTTTAGGCAAAAGCAAAGAGCAAAATGCTGGCATAATAGGAGCAAATTGGAGCAAAATACACTTAGTTAGCTAAAATTGCTAGGATTAAAATAAAATAGAGCAATATAGAATGGTAAAGGGCAGAGTAGCCCCTCCCAAATGTTTGTTTTATGTTGCCACTCAGATTGTAAAAGATGGATATACTCTAATAAAACAGTCAGTACATTAGGTCTTGTTAAAAATTGGCATTTAATAACAGCATACAGCTATATAACTAACTCATGATCAGTCTAGCTATAGCTAGCTAGCTGTCCATGATGTGTATAATCATGCATGAACTTGATTTCAGAAAAATATCCAAAGAATGATGAGGTGATCATGCAAGCACATTCACTGCAATGATCATGTACCTACCGTATAGCGGAAAACATTGGCAAATTAATGGCCAATTGCCAAAAATTTCTCCCTCAAATTGGGTATATTATTTGTAGGCCATTCACCAAAGTTTTTCCCCTGAATAATCTAAATAGCTGAATTAGCTAATGTTTACTCCCGCCAATGTTTTCCGCTATACGGTAATATTATATACGTACATCCACAACGTTAACCATGTACATACAGCTATATAGATATAGTATATACATACTATGCTAATCATATACATACGGTATAATAATAATATAATGATATGTGCTTTTGCCATGCATAGATTCTACTACGTCAACCATGTAATCATGCTCCGCCACTTTAACTGTGACAATGCAAACACTACTGTAGGGCAACTTATTTAAATTTTTGAAGATTTCAGATGTTTATAGAACATTGAAAATATTTATCCTCAAAATTGTATGATTGACTAGTCCGATTGCTTACCATTTGCTCATCCTCCAAAATTTATCCACAAAACATTCTGTTTAAAGTAATTTTTTGACATTCCTCGACATTTTATACCTCAAAGATAAGTCGCCCTATGGTATTGTCCTTGTATCATGATCATTCCACTTATGAAGGTACATGCAATGTAACCATGGTAACCTTGTTTATCCAAACTCTAAAGATTCGGAATGCATAATCAACAAAATGCCAAATAACTACTTTTCCTTAGCTAGAATCAAAACATTAAAAGTATTAATTTTGATGCATGACTCAAAGAAAAAATCATGTATTACAAATACATCCAGTTTCCAAGGAGTTTCAATAAACATGGGCCCATTGTAGGTGCATACATGTAATGTGTTGACTACAGTGACAACATATATACGTATATATATCTAATTGCAGTGTATAGTATGTTAAAATTATAGCCATGCATATGATACCTCGACTCAATTACTACAATACATTTTATGTTATCATAATATAAAATGATAAAAATTACTGTTCACTGTTTACGTGATTCATTGGAATCAGCTGGCTATGACTATTCATCCTGCAAGACAAAAATAAAAGACATTTTATAATAATTACACATGCTCATACACACCAATAACTAGTAAGTTAAACACAACATACGTAAGTGCAGTGGATGGAGAACATAGTCAGAACTCAGAATAACTCGTGCATGGGCACTAGTAAAATGCCAACATCAAAACGTACAGAAGATTTGTGGTTATTTGCTTCCAATGCCTAGTGATATGCTTCTCAATGCATTTTATTTCAGTGGCAAATGCAATGCGATTGCTTTTTGCTATTGACACATATTACCTCCAAGGTCTATTCTCAATGGCTCCCTTGACACATTTTAAATGCAAATTTCATGAATAGAATGCTAACCAAGACAATGGATAGTAGTGCTGTGCGATAGTCAAAAATATGTGATAATCGCAGTGATAAATATTATCGTAATCATGATAGTTAATTTTTTCAGTATCATGATAGGTGTTAATTGTGGCAAAATATGTTGATTAACTGTAAAGATGTTGCCTTTGGTAGAGAAATACCATATAGCTTAAAATTTCGAGAACTAAAATTTTTGTGGTTTGCTAAATTTCTCTAGAAAATGTAATTTTCGGGATAAAAATTCGTGGATAGGCTACCTTTATGCATAGATACATACGTAATTAGCTAATTTTCGAGGATAAAATTTTCGTGGATGCTTCAAAAACCACAAAATCCACGAAAATTTAAAGTTTTAGGCTATACAGTATGCTACTAAAGTTGGAATTTTAACATAGATATGGCTAACTGCATATCTACAGGGTACTGGATGGCATATAATGAACAACACAATGAAGAGTACTTAATAGTGTTTTGGTGAATTTCATGCATACATGGAACTATGTTGATAATCGTGATAATGAGCAGCATTATTGTGATAGGAGAATTTACAGCCATAATGGATAGCTATCCAGAAGTAGTTTCCTGGCGATTATAAATTAATTCATTATGAATTAATGTACCATTTATCCAGCAGGTCTGTTCAAGCCAAGCAATGTACTCTATAGGACACCTGAGCACTCATGAATGTCTAACAGGCCTCGAAAACCAGCTTCACCAAAAGCAGACCAGTTAGATTTTGGCAGTGGTGCACTAGTAAGTGATAAAACCACTGTGTGCGTATGTGGTAAATCTGGTCATCAATATAATGAAATATTGCCCCAGATCTGAAATTTTGTACAAGATTTTTAACCATTGATAAACACAATAGAGTCTACACCCACAATTAGTGTTGGTCTATATACTAGTGGTATTCCGTGAAAATGCACAGCACTACTTTACCTGGCCAGACCACTTTGCTAGCGCGGGCATTAATGTTTGCAGTATAAGCACCCCTTGCTAAAAAATAGCATGGCCACGCGAGAGACTACCTTCAAAATGTAGTTATAGTTTTCCCATATAGTGTCGCATAGCCAGACCTTTTGCACAGGATGCTTATCGATTAGCTAGAGATTATAAGCGCCTGTGATTTTCCTACACAGACTCCCTATTTTGTGCACCTATTAATGTATTGCCACACTATTGGGCATTTGACAAAAGCATAGATAGAAACTTTACCACCTACCTATTCAAAGCCTTGTCAAATCCCCATGCTGCAGCTGGGACTGTATTGCGGGATTTGACACACTCAGTTTTCCCCACTACAAAGCATTTGACCCTAGGGTGTAATCCCCACTATAACCCCATATAATCCCGAGGGAGTGGTGGTGGCAGGGGCGGATCCAGGGGGGTCTTTGGGGTCTCGAGACCCCCCTCCAGAAATATTTCAAAGAAGCCAAAAGAGTGATGTATTGGTATAAAACACACTAATTAAAATGCATTGTTTCTTGTCATTTCAGCACTTTATATAATAAAACAACCTGTCTCTTCCAAGGGGTCGCACCCTGTCCCTTACTCCATATTTGGTTAAATACTTCCTTGTATTTACTAAATATGCTCTATATCTTACAATGAGCATGATGTTGGTGTTGTAATAACAAAAAACCCTATAGCTTCTGGGGGCCTGACCCCCTGCTTCAGAGATACACCTCTGTGCTCAGACCCCCTGCTCAGAAAATCCTGGATCCGCCCCTGGTAAGCTATGCATGTATTCTCTGAATTTTATCAGTAGTGATTCATGTGTATCTGATGTGAATTACTATACTAGCTCTATTATTTAGACGAGAATACACACCATGAGTGTAAATAATCTATAACCTACTGCACTGTTATGCCTACATGATCTCAGATAGTATAGCTATACTGTGACCTATGGTATTAATATCAGCGACTAAAACTAATCCGCTGGTGATTGATTCGTAATCACTGTACTTGGTTGTATGTCATCGTTGCTAGTAATTACATAACCTATTAATAAGAAAAATAATCTGATAAATAATTAATTAATTAAATAATTCACAGCCTTAACCAGAAACGCTATCCTTTAGGTAACACCACCAACTTTAAGGTCTTGATGAAAGAAGAAAAATGATAAAAGATGATGGCAAAAGACCCTTCCCCTGCTGAGATATCCGGACTTCTTCAAAATGACGCCATTTTGCCTCCTTCACGACAGCAAAAATGCACGTAAATGGCTCGTAGTGACCTATCCGTAGTA
Source organism: Spongia lamella (assembly GCA_963930835.1). Taxonomy (NCBI): domain Eukaryota; kingdom Metazoa; phylum Porifera; class Demospongiae; order Dictyoceratida; family Spongiidae; genus Spongia; species Spongia lamella. The sequence continues at coordinate 6,241,258 of OZ005749.1, read as the reverse complement.
CCTACCACCTTGGAGTATAGTTTAAATGAATCGCTGTTCTATATAGAATAAAATGGCTTTTGAATTGAATCTGTATGAGCTAGCATACACAAGTTATAGCCTCTTTTGTAATGACATGCAAAATATATGAAGTTGCTGTTAATGGCCTAGATGACATACAGTTAGAAATGGCCCTATGAAAGGTTCCGTGTCACTTGTATGAAGCTGAAATAGAGTGTAAAGGATTCATTATGCTGCAGCGAATCCATTTATGCATGTAATAAGCTAAACAAACCTATAGCACTGGAATTGTGAGCCCATCTCTATGGCTTGTGAGAGGACTTGCGTGTGCGAGATGAGAAAATCTTTACAACAAACTAGAAAAACACACGTAGCAAACGACTCGCGTGTCCCATGGCTTTGCAATATGGCTTAAAAGATTCGCCTTGCTCTACTGAATGGATTGATGTGTGTTACAAATGCACCAGCAAGTTAGTTTAAATAGCATGGAGCCATTTCATCGACTATGCGTGCCATCAAAACAGCTCGAAAAAGCCGACACAAACACAAGTACTAATGCTTGCCTACTTAAGCATATGGTTTATAAACTAAAGCCTTTTAAGTATAAAATGAAAGGTTTTTACTTGTAAACACAGCCTAAACAGACGCTTTGATTCGTCTCCAAGTGTATGAATAAACGGAATTCCGTGTTACATGTGTTGCTAACACGCATACGTTAGCAGATGAGAGGACCCGTTTTTGGACCAGGAAATTCGTTCTCAACCTTCTGAGTTTACTTCATGTATCAGTGAGTAGCTTGTTAGGATATTAAAAGTCTTAAATTCATTTTAAAAGTAAGGCTTAAGCTATGTAAGTATATATTGACTACTCTATTAGATGGTTTTAATTCATTGTATACTTGAAGATGTCCATGATCCAGGGATGTGTTTTCCTTCAACATAACTTACATTTTGCATATATAGATTAACTCACCTGGGTTCCCTGGTAATTTGATAGCTACCCTATCTCACATCAGTTACCCAAAAATGTATGATATTTGATGAAGCAGGTATCTTTCCCTTGCATGGTTATATACCTTGGTTTTGTATATGGTTATGTAGTCCGCAGGCTTGTAATTACATAACCTATTAATAAGAAAAATAATAATAATAATAATAATCACCTAGACAAGAATACAATGACATATATGGTTGAATATTCACCGTATAGCTACATTTCGTGGCTATTCACAAATCCATGCAATCTGCAAAATTTTAAATAAAGCTAAGCTATACGGTATATACATAAGCTAGCTATAGCTAGATGTCATGAAGTAGAATAATTAGCTATATCAGAATTTCATAAGGGCAGCAAAGCTATAAGCTAGCTATCTAGCTAGTTCTTAGGATCACCAATTGCAAGCTAGGATATTAAGAATCAAGGAATAATGCTGGAATAGCTAATAGGGCTAATTCTATGAGAATAGGTAGCTAAAATTAAAAGCATAATATATATCTATATAATTATACAATAGACTAAAATGGTCAGTTAAAAAAGATGATTAAGAGGTCGTCCAATGTTGTTCCTTTAGTCTTTAAGGGCACTGTGTTACATAAGTAGTACACAATACAGCCAAGAAGCCTTATGTTTTTATAAGACTTTTCGTCCCTCATTTTTATAATGGTGGCAGGATTCTTCAGTTGGCTCCACCACCTATTTATTACAATACAGTGGCTCATATATCTACATATATTTTTATTATTTGACCTTCAAAACACTTAAAAGGCTTCAGCATCTGGGAGCTGCACCCTCTAACCCTTAGATCTACATAGGACCTAGCTACCGCTCCTATTTCAGAAATTGCCTTTTAAAAAACCCTGCATGGCTATGCCCCTGAGTATGCCTTATACAATAATAGAGTAGCCATGTAGCTATTAGCTACTACATTAAGTTAGGCAAGCATATTTTGTTGAGATGGTGTCTTATCATGTTCTTGATACACAACGTGTGCATTTAATTTTTACACCACAGTTAACTTTAACAAGCTATGTTTTGGTAGGTCATAAATATTATGTTTTAGCATAGCTAGTGGATTTAGAAGGCCAGGGTGCACTTTCCTCCACCACTGCAGGATATTGCCATAGGTGAAGATGGCCATAGCAATTGTTATCAACAAAATACAACTGATCATTAATTATGTATACATTCTCAACTACAACTATACTCCCCAATCTCTTTCTATTACTTGGTTTTCCACCAGGACAGCCAGCACAAGTAGCTAAAGGTGATAAAATCTACTGTGATATAATCTACCATGTAATCTTAGCCAATTAATTTAAACAAAGGTTAACTTACAAGGTGTATCCACTTTAGCAACCATATAATGTTACCTACTCTAATAATTATTACGATCAATAGAATATTGCGCTCTTTCATTACACTACTACTTGTAAAATGTCTTCAAAGACATTGATACACCATTGTTAAGGTACTACAAATAGTGTAGACAAACTGGACAAAGCTTAAAATGGGGGGCTTAGAATGAAATAAACGTACACTAAAACACTACAATTGGTCAGATGTCCTATTAATATAAATTCACCAACATGACAGTGAGTTTCATCTCCCTTAGTAAGTAGGCAAACATGTTACTTTTCTAAATCTTTTGTCTGAGAATTCGGTGTGTGTGTGTGTGTGTGTGTGTGTGTGTGTGTGTGTGTGTGTGTGTGTGTGTGTGTGTGTGTGTGTGTGTCCTCGCCTCAGGCTATTAAAAATCATTCACATGAAATGAAGCCTGCATGAATAACTAGTTAAACAGGTTTTATTGCTTTTCAGTTGTTCCTTTATATGACAATTGCCATCAATATTGTCAGATGGGCATTACCTTAGTAATGAAGCATGTTGTATATCTCTGCCAAAGAAGACTAAGGTAACTAAATTTAATTTGATGGGAGCACTTGGTCAATTGTGTTTAAGAATGAATTAAAAAGTGGCGGTGGCGAGCGCCCTAATAGATTTCATTCCATTCCTGGTTTAATAGGTACCCAAAAAATACTGCAGTTTCATAGTACAGTTTCATGGTAATAAGCAGTTAATATACTTTGTTATCAGATAAGTATTATTAGTTATATCTTAGTATTACAATCTGAGGCAGAGCAGAAGTATACTGTGATATATTCCACCTGTACATGTATGTATCTTGAGTTTGTTGTAGTAATTTACAAACATGTACTTCAAACAGGTGCAACTAGCCTTTGAAAGATCTATTATATAAAGCTGAAAAGCTGTATGTCTGTGTTTTTCAGGTCATGTTGATAACTCGTTCATATCTGCATGGGTTGATTGGTTCATGGTTAGTTTTGGTCTTAAGCTTCATGGAGTTTGTGTTTATAAATTTCTAAGTGCTGTTAATCGATCAACCCAAACACCTAATAGGTAATTTTTCCATTGCATTAAATATTAAATGAAGTTTAAAGAATTTAAACCAGGTTAATGCCAGAGCTCACCCGCCGTTGTAGATCTTTGACATCATTCAGAAGTCAGGTGAGTAAGAGTGTGCAGCAATTAGAGTTGCTCAGTAACGCATGCGCAGAGCCACGTTGGAAAAAGGCACGTACAAGTAGAGAAAAGTCTACGTCTGTTAAAGTCTGTTATTCAACGTAGTGAGGAATGGCGGATCTTCCTAGTGACATGTTAGCACTTTCTGAAAGTGAAGATGATCAGCCATATTCGAGGCGAGGTGATAAAAGTAACAAGCGTAAGTCCGCCACGCTAAAGCCGACTTCTGGGAAAAAAGAGGAAAGGCGGCAAATCACTGAGTAATCAGGAGAAACGAGTAAGGAGTGACGATGTAACACCCACGAGGGACACTCCTCTAACAGTCAAGGATATCCCTGCGATTGTTAAGGCTGTTATGGCGGCGATGCCAGGAAGTTCAACTACCGATTCCGACGGTATTCATCCAGAAGAATCACCCGGTACGCTTGTGATTTGTATTTGTATTCTAGTTTTGTTATATTTCGAAGTATTTTGTGGGGAGACCTGTTTCATTAAGTAATTGTAATATAGCTTGGTTAGTTGTTCCCGCTCTGTCAGGCAATGGTTACGTAGTTTCACTGCTGATCAAAACAAAACAAAAAAAAGATCTACAAGGGTTTCTGTGCATTGGTAGATTCGTTTGGTACAAAGGGTATTGTTTCTTCCAATGCTAGTCAGTTGCCAAAGCAGGGTATTATGGCTTACTACTAACCTACACCAATGGGCGTTTTTGTTTACCCCCCTTCACTGCATGGGCATAATCCTACAGAATATTAAAGTAATTATGATATCCCCATCCCCTAGAGATTAATGCGGTCCCAAGGGCAAGCCTGTTGAATCATGTACCCTCCTTGGAAGATGATTCGGGAAAAAACCCCAGCGTCACCACAGTACACACTTCAAACCGGAAGATATTCCACAAGAGAGAGGAACCCAGGCACGGTTTTGCTTGGTGCAGGATTCCCCCAGTTCCAAGTAAGCTGGTGAAAAACGATTGAAGCCGGGGATTTTATAGAAATGGCAGAATTACTCCCTGAGAGGCTGGGAACTATGGAGGATAGTGCTCCTGGTAGATCAACAAAAGGAAAAATAAAAATGGTCTCAAACATTTTGGAGTGGACAGCCTCTACGTGGCAATACTCTCTTGCAGTGCCCCACATAGAGTACCAGACCTTTTAAGTTACCAGGCCCTGATCATAGAGGCTCAGATGGAGTACCCAGGTGACCACTGGCTAGGGTATGACCGGAGATTTAGACAGAGGGCAGCAGTTACCAAGGCCACCAAGTGGTCAAAGGTCGACACTACTCTATGGCACCTGGCATTTGCTGGCCGCCCATCCACAGCAAGGTGTAAATACTGTTTTAGTATCGCTCATTGTTCAAGAGACTGTGAACTTTCCCCGGACCCCCCAGCACAGGAACAACCAGCTGCACCCAGACCTAGACCAGCACCTGCTCCTAATCGCCGCCCAATCTGTTTTGCGTGGAACGAGGACCCCTCTGCAGGCTGCCCCCACAAAAATTGCAAGTTTGAGCACATTTGCTATATCTGTGTCAGAGATCCTAGTATCCACAACAAGAACCACAAGGCTGTGCGATGCCCCCACCGTGGACCTGCCAGACCTCAGGGCCCCCCTACCTCCAGGTAGTCAGCTGTGAATTAGCTTACTCAGGCTACTATTTATAGAACTGGTACATGATTATAAACGATTATTTAATTTCTAATCTTAAGATTATACCATTATTTGTGTAGGCAATCAACAATGTTTTAATCACACTGTGTAACTAGTAAAGTCAACATTAATATCCTTATAAGAACCACTTCCACTAATAGAGGCGTAACAAAACATATATATATGTACATATAAAACTTGGGCTCCCAGGGTACAATGGTAGCATGAGAATAGTGGGAGAGCATGCCGCAATATTCAGCATAATAACCCTGCTCTGAATCTTCGATCTAGAGTATGCAACTACAGTTGACCTAAACGACGATGCCAGTCAGGCAGGTCACTTCAGCGATGATAACTGGTGGGAGGACTGGATTACATTATCATCTGAGGCACCAATTACACCTTTGGTGCCAGCTAAAGCTCAAGCCATTCACACACCTCTAGATTTAGTTCAATGGGGAGAGGCCCTAAGAGATCATCCTCCAACCACTAGCTCAATTCTTCCTCAACGGCATTAAAGAAGGTTTCAGGATTGGCTATAAGTATGATTCATCAAACTTAAAATCAGCGCACAGGAATTTGGACTGTGCTTTACAGCATGAAGAAGTGGTGTCAGAATACTTACGAACTGAGATACGCAATGAAAGAGTCTCTGGCCCCTTTAAGAGGTCTGAAGTTCAGGAGGCTCAGATAAGCCGCTTCGGGGTCATTCCTAAGAACCACCAGGCCAATAAATGGAGACTAATTGTGGACCTCTCACACCCTGATGCCCACAGTGTGAATGATGGGATACCAAAATCCTTATGCAGCCTATCATATATCTCAGTGGATGATGCTACTGACCATCTTTGCACCATGGGTCCAGGCACCCTTATGGCAAAAATTGACATCAAGAGCGCCTTCCGGCTATTGCCAGTGCACCCAGTGGACAGACACTTGCTGGCCATGGAATGGCAGGGCTCGACAACTGCCTTCCATTTGGGCTTAGATCAGCCCCCACATTTTACCAGAATTGCTGGAGTGGATTGCAGAGCAGAATGGGGTAACCTTCTCCATCCATTACTTGGACGATTTTTTGACTATGGGACCCTGGGACACTCCCATACGTGGTCACAATTTAAAAGTTTTCACTCAAGTATGCCATCAACTTGGTGTTCCCCTAGCCTTAGAAAAAGTTGAGGGGCCGGCAACTTGCTTAACCTTCTTGGGGATAAGCATAGACAGCCACAGCATGTTAACCAGCCTTCCCAACGAGAAGCTGGAACGAATCCGCAATGAGGTTTCGGTCTGGCTCTCCAGAAAGACGGCTACAAAGAAGCAAATCCTATCTCTGATGGGCCTACTCACTCAGGGAAATCATGTCACCAAAAAGGCCAGACTGGACCTCCCCCACCTTCAGGTCGCTCTTCAGGAGTACTTTGCAAATGGTGCAGCCAGAAGCACCTGGAGGACGTACTCTGTGGGCCAACGACGCTACTTAAGTTTCTGTGCAGCAGCACGAAGGCAGGCAGTACCTATTACAGAAACCACACTCATGTTATTCACCACAGACTTAGCCACCTCAGGACTTACTTATCAGCAGTTCACCATTTACATGTAACCAAGGGAAAGCATTCACAGTTTGCAGCTCAATTAACCCCAGGTGCTGAAAGGTATTAAAAAAGCCCAGGCAGTGAGTAGACAGCCAACAACCCGCAGACCCATCACCCTCACCATAATGAAAGGAATAGTGTAAGAGAGTAGGGCAGATTTAATTATGAAGTTCCCCACTATGTGTGTCAAACGCTTGAAGTAAGAGTGTTTTGCTTCAAACCTCATCGTCCAGTGACGCACCAGAGGTCCGAACCTATTCAAGTGATTGGAAAATAATTATGATATACGTACTACTTTAGAAACTTACTGAATCATTAGTCTTGGCATGTGTATCATGAAGTGCATCTTAGGAATGATGCTGTGGCCACAATACAACCAACAAAAGTCCTCATGGTGATCATTAATTAAAACATCTCTTGTTTTATGGTTGTACTCACTATTCACTACTCACTGCTCACTAATCTGTATCCACTGCTCACTATTCACTACTTACCTCATGGTGGTTTGACCTTACACACAGCAGGGTTTCCTGTGACCTTAAGCATGACTGCATGACCTTAACCTTAAACAAGTAAATTCAAGCATGATGCTGACAACAAGTGTCATCCAGCCAAGTGCATGTTACTGCATGTCACCTCAAATCACATATCACAGTATTTTAACAGTCATTTCATGTACATAGCTAAATTATACCAAGTTCACAATGGTACCAGCAAAGCACTGGGGTCAACTCATGAGATACCACTGAAGTCATATTATATGCATACTTTATTGTATTTGCGTGGGAGGATCAAAGGGTTTACCAGTACTATAACTGCCATAATGTGTCAAATGGTAGTTATAGAACTGTGGTATGGTAGTTATAGAACGTTAAAAGTAGTTATAGAATGCTAAGAGTAGTTATAGAATGGTAGCTCATTGACAGATTTTCATCAAAGAAGATTGCCTTGTTTGTGCAATAAATGTGTTGATATTTCATAGTAAAACGTTGTCTTTGTATTTTATTTATACATTAGTAAGTGTAAAATACAATAAAACACTTAAAACACTGCCGCTTCACTTGGTGAGAGTCTTGTGACAAATATAGCACTTGGCTTCGCCTGTTGAAGCCATGCTTCAAAGGAATTTATTTGTACAAAGGAAGCTTTCATAGGTAAATGCCACAGATATCCCAGCAAAGCTTTCATAGATACTCTAATGTATGTGGCTTCAATACACACTTTCATTGACAGAAGGGTGTTGTGATACCTACTTTCACTATAAACAGTACAGTAGCTACATAAACATTTTAAATTCCTTAGAAGTATGGCTTCATTTGCTTGATGCGCTACGACATCACGTGATGAGTGAAATTGAATTTTTGTAAAATCCAGTCGACGGTTGTTCAGTGATTGTTCGAATTCCAGTGTACGGAGATCTCCATCAAGTTGAGGGGTTGTTTTCGAATTCAGTGTACAGGGATCTTCATCATCGAGTTGACAGGTTGTTTTCGAATTCAGTGTACAGAGATCTCCATCGAGTTGAGGGGTTGTTTTCGAATTCAGTGTACAGAGATCTTCATCATTGAGTTGACAGGTTGTTTTCGAATTCAGTGTACAGGGATCTTCATCATTTGAGTTGACAGGTTGTTTTCGAATTCAGTGTACAGAGATCTCCATCGAGTTGACGGGTTGTTTTTAAATTCAGTGTACAGGGATCTTCATTGAAAACTTGATGGGTTTGACTGCTGTTTCCAGCCGTGGACTTTTTTGCCAGTTTTCCTGATAACAAACAGCTTTGTCCTGTTGAGATCTTAAGACAGTATCTATATCTAGAATTCCATTCCCGTTTACAGGATATGCTGACTCCTACACCTTTCCCTACGAGTTCCCCTATGCTGGCCATGTGGGGCATATGGAGCAGTGGATTTTTTTAATCGCAGCCAAGAAATAGAAACACTGAACAAGCTCTTGAAATCAGAACCTCAGCTATCAGTTATAACGGGGCCAGTAAATTTGGGGAAATCATTCTTAGTAATGAAAATTATACGAAAGCAAAAATCCCTGTTCTACCCATCAATTTGCAAAGCGTAAGTTTCAATTCTGTACATTCTTTTGTCACTATTTTAGAAAAGAAACTCGCTACATGGTTGGAACAGTATTTGATCGCAGCGGAAGAATACTGTTTAGATCCTTCACTGTATGGCTTGCACCTGAAGTTGAGGAAAACCAGAAGGGGCCTGCCTTTGATCACTACACTAGACCAATTATTTGAAAAAATCAATTCCAAACTGCCACCTAGGACTTTTTGGGGGAAATTCAAACACCAATCTTCGTAATTGACGAAGCCAATGAATTAAGTGCCTTATGTAAGGACCCAGACGGCCATGATGCTTTAATGACTTTGTTCAAGTGGCTTATTTTGAATACAAAGGAGTTAAACCTCTTTCATACGTTACTCATTAGCAGCAAAGTTTTTTTTGCAAAATATATTGTTACTTTGCGATACATAAATTATGTTATTGGTGACCTTGAAAAGAGCAGTGAAAAAATTTTTTGGAAAGATAAGTTATGTGCTGTTGAAGATCAGCATCTCCTTCCTGATTTTGAGGTTTACAAAGTTTGTGGCGGCAACATGTTTTTGTTAAAAAAATGTATTCAGAAGATGTGATAAACAATGGTGCAACTCATCCACAAGATTTCTTTATGATTGCTCAAGAAAAGGCGAAATTGACCAAGGCCCTTTTTCTTCTGGATATGCAAAGTAATCTTAGTTACAAGGCACTGTGGTCCAGGGATCAATTGATCAAGATTATGAAAGCAATGGTGTGAAGTCTGAAGAACGGTTTTTAAAATAATTATGATGAACTTTGCAGCGATATGGGCAAATCTGCAGTGGATTCATTAATAGCAAACAATCTGTTGCACCTCAGGCCTACTAAACGTTTTTCTCATGATCTGGCATTCTAGGGAGAGAATGTTCCTGTTCTGACCCCTGAAACCCCCTGTGGTTTTATTGCCATTGAGCGCCTACTCACAGAACTGAAAAAGTAGCTAGCTAGTACTGAATTCATCCTATCAATATTAACTATTCCATTTTAATCCATTATATGCTTGTTAGCTGCTTCATCTTACATTTTTAACTGTTTTGTTGTGCAGTTTAACTGCTTTAATTGTATAATAATTATAAGCATAATGTTTCTTTATTGCACATAGTTTTAAGTTATCTGTTAAAGATATAGACGTTTCAATTTATCCATCCATTTAAATAGTACCAAGAGTAGCTAGTGCATTCAATTTATGCATGTGCAGTGTCCCTTTTCATGGTGAGCCTTGTTAAAAATCTCGTGTTACCTGGTAAATTACCATAGCATAATCATTTTTATGTAATTAGTCCAGTTTTTAAGGCTTCATTGGCTATAAAAATTACCCGTATATTTACAATGGGCATGTGGTTTGACTACAGCTACACTTTGAATATACTTAATTAACCGCAAAGACTTTAATTTTGTATGGTTAGACAGGAAGTTCAAGTGAACGAGAATCCACTAGAGCTAGCTGTATAGCTGGTTCTTCTGGTCTTCTTTCAAATACTCTCAAGTGTCTGTAGTCTTGCTAGTGTGTGTGTGTGTGTGTGTGTTTGTGCATGCATGTGTGTGCAGCAAAGTTGATGTCAGCTTAAAAAGAGTAGTTCTTGATAGTAATTAAATTTCATGTAACCTTGCTGCAGTAGGAACCTACTGAGGGAAGAACATTAAGAGTACAAGTGCCAAGGGTTCCCAGAACATACCTCTGGTTACAATCCAAACGACACAGATTTTCATTTAGATAACCTTTTCCAGTGGAGAAATGTGTGTGCCATATTTTAATTTGAAGCCTTAGCATGTCACACTAACTGGATGTAGAGCACTGATGTCAAAGGTTTAGTGAGTAAATGTTATATACAACTCCTGTATTATGCCCGAGGGTGAGTCTGAGGTAAATCTGTGTTTGTTATAGCATTATAAGATGTATGTGTTTGCAACCATTGTGGCTTTTCAGTTCTGAGAGTGGTTCTAGATACATGCCACCTTTATTGAAATTTGTCTTCAACATAGTCATCAGCAAGTCATGTAGTTAACTGGATACCTGGGACCTCAAGCCACAGTCATCAAGTACTGTATATGGCAAAACTTTCGAGGGAAAAACTTTTACGGTTGCTAGCAAAATTCACTGTTCACTTGAAAACGTTCGTGGATTTTACCCTTTCAGATATAAGTTCAGGGAGGTGATATAAAAAACTTGGGAAAACATTCGTGGATGGCTTAAAACCATGAAATCTGTGAAAGTTTCCCCCCTCAAATGTTTTGCTGTATATAGTAACTAAACAAAAACACCCCAGGTGTAAAAAAGTGCGAGGCCAATCAGAAGCATGCAGCATTGCAAACAGGTGCGACCAAAAACTTTGATATCAGTTGAAGCCAAGAAGTTACTTATCAAAAATCTTTTTCACTACTATTAAAAGGTGGCCAAGTGACAAAGCCAATCATAGTTGTGAAAATATGCTATAAACTATTGTATGTCATTCAAGTAGTGAAAAAGATTTTTGATAAGTAACTTCTTGGCCTCAACTGATATCAAAGTTTTTGGTTGCACCTGTTTGCAATGCCGCATGCTTCTGATTGGCCTCGCACTTTTTTACACCTGGGGTGTTTTTGTTTAGCATATCACTACTTTTTTGGAAGTATAAACACATGTTATTACTAGCAAGCAGCAGAGAAATACTGCATGGGCATAACATGTACTTGCCTAGCACACAATATTGCAAATTAAACTTTGAAGCATAATTTTGAAAAACTCAATCCTCAGATTCTTTTTTTAACTTTCACTACAGAGTAATACATCAATATAGATTGTATATCTGAAAGTTTATGCAAATCATTCGAAGGGGGTCCAAGTTTGACAACTATCAACCTGCAGTGTAATAGCCCTTCTCAAATACATTCAAGTGTTTACTTCAGACTGATAATAATATGACAGGTAGAACATACATAGGAGAAGTGCTGATACAAATTTGGCTGAAATCCATGAAGAAATGAGTGAGTTATTAGACAAACAAGTGAATGTATAAAAGAGAGTTTGAAAAATACTTCTGGGATTCACAGAAGCTCCCAGCCTCCGAAAAAAGTGTGCGATGAAAATGAAAGAAACAAAGAAAGAAAAAAACGACTGCCGCATTAAAATTTTTGTGGTTACAGGAAGGCATTTATAAGGCTGTATCAGAAGAATGGCTCGATCAACTTCGGGATATTGATTCTTCAAACAATGAAGGTACTAATTGTCTAGTAAACGGACGAATTGGGCGGGAAGGGATGGTTCGTCATGCGTAGTCGCACAACGGGTGCCATAAACTCGCAATGGCTGGTACTTAGGAATGGTGGCGCTTATTTCCTCCATTCTCGATTTATTGATTCTATATAGTAAGAACGTTGTGGGTCGGTATAGCTTTAATGGCAGCGTAGCTAGAGCGTTTACGAGTTTGAGGGCGGTGGTACGTGTAAATAACTCAATCATTGGTCGCGTTGCTGCACTTCTTCTTGGCCTTGCGACTCACTATCGTGAGTCTTGATTTAAAAAATATATAATTTGTGCACTAAATGACATGTGTACTCTTAAAACAACCAGGTTATTTTGTGCACATAAAAAGTGATAACCATGGTAACCAATCGAATCATAAGTAAAGTCTTTATATATATAGCTAGTGGCCCCAACTGCCAGATGTGCGTAGATTCTTTAATTTGATGGTGGACAATCATCCAGTCAGGATGAAATGGACCACTGCATGGGTTGCATGGTATATGTATTTTGAACAATGCATAAAATCAAAGTGCTTCAACAAAAGTTTTCACACACACACACACGCACACACACACACACACACACAAGCACACACACACCTGTCCTGTCCAGTCTTGTCCTTCCACTGCCATTAGGTCATGCACATACACATTGCAAATTTTTTGATGTGAATATTATAAATTGTTGATCATATGTACATGTGTATGGCTATGTCAATCTGTAATGTATCTGTAGACTGTAGTTGTGTGTGTGTGTGTGTGTGTGTGTGTATTTCAAGGTGCTGGGTTGGAGAATATTTTTGTGTATTTTCAAAACTTTAGATCTAATAACCTCAATATTTTTGTCAGTATTATTTAATTGCAATACTGTATTATGTGCAATCCGTGAATGGGCAGATCCCTTCCTTCTTGAGATATAGCTAACTACTGAATTTAATAATTCAAATGTGTGTTTCTAAATGTGAAATTATGTTGAAATGGCAAATTTATATGCATTTATCCCTACACCAGCAATACCATCCATTTCACCTAGTCTACCCACATCAAGAAGAAACTGAAAATTGTGGTGACAAGCACAACAGGTTTTATAAATGTATTTGCTACTGTAATACTTTTGTTTTTATGATCAGCTGTTGCTCTTGTACAATGTGAGAAATACAGTGTTTTGTAGTTATTCAGATTAATTGCTATTTCAACCTTGCTCCCATCACCAATACCTGAAGCATTCAACTTGATGTAGCTAGTCACTGTAGCTATATAATAACTTACCACTTTTGCTTGAATAACATCATGCATACTGGCATTCATTAAGACTAAAAATCTCTTTCTGCTTGATTGCTGAACTTGCTATGTCAGCGTTATACACAAAATAAAAAATCCATTAATCTTTCCTGTTAAAAAGAGGTATTACTACATAAAAGATGAATCAGCATGGGACACATTAGATAAATTAATAGAATGCAGTTACCTTACATAAGACCACTGTGTTCTTACGCAATATAAATTGGATTTGTGGCCAAAATAAGGCTTCCATCTTAAATGGTTTATAACACCACAACTTCCACTTGACTGCTAATTTTATAATATGTCAAGCATAAAAGATGTAATAATCATCAAGTGTAGCTAAACTGCATGGCTTCTTATAATGGTAATGAGAGAGCCCATGAGACTTTTGTAAAATGCATCCACACTATTTAGTTATAGGGGCGCCAGTTCCTTCTGAATACCTCCCGACCTTTCACTATGCCAGGCTGGCATAAGGTGATGACACGTTACTTGTATCTGACTAGATCAGGAAGCAACTACCGGTTTACCATAAGAATACCCCTGTCATTGTACTCTTCACCCAGCAGAATATTAAACAATACAGATAGGATATTATACTTATCCGTATATTAGTCTGGATAATATTAAACCATTACAAGCAAACACCCTACGTATTTTATCATGATAAGTAGGACAACAGATTGTATGAATGCAACAGTTGGCCATCGACCATTTCTGACTACATTGGCTGATCATTCCAGGGTCAGCCATTTGCTGATCATTTTATAGGCCATGGGATTCTGTTATTGTTAATGCAGAGTTTTATATTGGTTGCTATGGTGAGATAATCATCTTAACTATAATATTATACCGTATAGCGGGAAAGTTTGGTAGCATGAAACTTTGGCGAGCTTACTCTTTTTGAGTGTTTGGCGATGAAAAGTTTGGCAAATGAATAGATCAAGCCATAAGGTTATAATTATAACTACTAGTTTGGATGGTTTTAGTTTGGCGAATTGCTGACGATTCGCCAAATTTGCCAAACTTTCCCGCTATACATTATTGCCTGAACAAGACAAATAAGCATTGTTGGCAACATACCAATGTAGCAATGTTAACAAACACACAATACTCAATTCAGATAAAACTTCATGCAGACAAGCATGGACACAGTATCACAATCATGTAGTATATACTGTCTTCTGCTCACACATAAATCTCCAGACAGTAGCTGGTGTTCTCCAAGCTTCCCTTCTAGGGGTTGACTTGTTACGTCCCAGGCCTGCTGGCTTTCCCATGCGAAGGCCTTCCTGACACCCTGTAAAAGGAGAGTATTTCAGCTGCATGTCATCCAACCTCTTCAGCTGGCAACACAGATTTCTGCCTCAATCAGTTGTAAAGGATGCACCTCCGACATGGTGGCCCCTTCCCACTGACACAGGAAGGTGACAGAATGATGATCACTGATCATATCCTACACATACGTACTAGCTACTCCAGACATAATGGAATCATGTACTATAATAATAAGCATAGTAGGTGTACATTATGTGACATAGGTGACATGGTAATTAACAATGCACATGATATAATATTCATTATCATGACCTAAGCTCCAAGTAACCAATGTGGTGCATAATTCATTTAAGCTAAAATATTCATTTGTTATTTGTTTTTATGGAGCTGTGGTACTGCACCTTTACAATAACACTTGAATAAGCTTTGGTTATAACCTAGTGTTTTTGATATCACCATTGTGCACTTTGCATAATATTCATGAAATGACTCTGCCAAAGTATGGTAACCCTTTACTGCTTATTTCTTGTGTGATATGAGGGCTTAACAGTTACATATTAGATGATGCACATGAATGCACTCACTCACGCACACACACACACACACACACACACACACACACACACACACACACACACACACACACATACACACACACACACACACACACACACACACACACACACACACACACACACACACACACACACACACACACACATACACACACACACACACACACACACACACACACACACACACAGAGGCAACGCAGACTGCCCCAATCAGTTGTACAGATGCACCTCCGACACGGTGGCCTCTTCCCACTGACAAAGTTATGGATGTACGTATGTATGTACTGATCATCAGGATTCCGTCCATCATCTGAAGTGATGAACTGTCATTTGAAATGGTACCTTAAGAAAAGTAATAAAAATAAAAGAATACGCTGGAAATAAGTTAGAAAGTTTGTTATTTCAATCAAATCAGTAGGGAGATTGTTCCATTCACGAATAGTTCTGTATTTGTAAGAATTACTATTCGCATGAGAAATAATAAAGTGGAGGGGATGGTGGCAGTGAGTAAAGTGATTGCAATAAAATATGTATATAGCTATATACCTTTATGTGACTTAAAATGGCAAAGTTACTCTCAATATTACTGATATGTGTGTATCTGTTTTCAGGATGGCTGAAGGAGGAGAAACTGGCCACGTATCTCCTTTATAAATGAATTCAAGAAGCATCACCTTGACTGCAAAAATCTTAACTGTTAGCTCTGACCCAATGACCCATCCTGTTTACACTGTCTCATCCTATCATGAAGCTTTGATGTGGTAATTAATTATACATACCGTACCTTAATGTTATCATGATTCTAGTTTTGGGATGGTTGAGAACAAAGGCGTTACCACATCACTGTGGCTAAACCAAACTATTATAATATTGGGCAATCTATCATATCTGATGAAATCATATTGTGGGGAACAGTTTCATTTCATCAGGTTGACATGTTTTGACATTTCATCAGGTTTATGTTGACCATCTCTGATATGCTCATCGGTAATGACTGCACACATGATGCAACCCAGGAAGGGTTAAATCTAACTCGTCACAAGTTAAGAAGCTGCTCTGGGAACACCATCATCATCAGTGTTGCTTCACTCACTATACCTTACCTCCCAGTGCTAATCCGGGTCGTCATAGTAACTGAAGTGACCAGAGAGTATGTGCATAGCTATGTGTGTGCTTGTACAATGCAATGTTTACTATTTTAAACAGCTGCAAATCAACACTGAATGAAAGCAGTAACAGATAGTTATAAGATTACTAAAGAACATAGATTTTTTTAAAAAATTTGAATTTTAAAAAGGGGAGTAGGGATCATAGCTCAGTATAAAAAGTAAGGAAACAAGTTGTTGATCACTCACCACCCAGCATATTGCATGTGTTTACTCAAGTATACAATTGCAGCTGGGTAAGCGTTCATACATGCACAAATGAAACACATTCTCTAGCACTTCTACAAGATTTAATCCCTACGTTGGCTGCATGATGTTTTGCTTTGAATGCTGGCTGCCAAAGTAGGGATTAAATCTTGTAGAAGTGCTAGAGAATGTGTTTCATTTGTGCATGTATGAACGCTTACCCAGCTGCAATTGTATACTAGAGTAAACACATGCAATATGCTGGGTGGTGAGTGATCAACAACTTGTTTCCTTACTTTTTATACTGAGCTACGATCCCTACTCCCCTTTTTAAAATTCAATTTTTTTTAAAAAATCTAGTTTGTTTACTTTTTATAGCTAGCTGTTACAGGCACTCAAGACTGGAATTATTTCTTAGCAATTGATATCTACATAGTTTACAATGGCTCGCTACGTATGTGCCACGCCCACCTTTACAACAGACTCGTTTCATCACAATACCAAGTGTCTATATGGTAAAACGACTTGTACTGTGAAGGAAGGACTATATTCTACTCGTAGCCAGACCATTTTATTTAATACGCAGCTACTAGGTCGTTAATAGGCGTCCGATTATAAGCGCTTAATGTTATAATTAACATCCGGCGCTTACAATTCAGAAGATCGATAAAGCAGCTGCGTGCAAATAAATTGGTGTGGCTATGGAAGACGAAACTATAGGGAAAGACTGAATTCTTCTTCCATTACGCGTTACGGACTCAGTTGCATCAGTAAGCATGCGCCTATCCAAGGTGTTTATTGTTTCATTTTAACACCTTGCGTGGAATGTTGACACCTTCGTAATATTTCGTCATCCTTCGGTTGAGGAAGATCAATCGATGAAGATAGAACAAAGGACAAGCTATGGCGCAGTGGACAAACCTTAATCAAAATAACATTTTCGTAAATCCGACGTGATTACCTTTGTTGTGTGAAAAATCTGGAGCCATACACCTAGCGGAACCGGGTCTTACGGCAGGCAGGCAGGCTGGCTGGCAGACAAAATACAGGTAAATTTCGAATTTTTTAAAATTCGCTGTGGATCGAAATATTAGACTTTTCACTGCGTTTAACAAAGATACAGCCTAATTACAGCAGTACTAATGCATCCAGGTAGGTTTTTTCGGCTAAAGTGTATTATAAGGTTGTTTTTAAAAGTGCAAAAATTCCGGAAGCCATAGTTTTTCATAGCGATCCCTACTATTAAGCACTACCGTACTTAATGATAGAGCATGACAATGCAGACAGTTTTATATGTGGCAGATCAGTATATTAAAATTAATGATATCACAGTACATGTGATATCATTACTAAGATGGTATCATAGCAACCACCAATGGGAGGCAAATAGACTCATCAATATAAATTTCTTCAATATTTAAGGATAGTCATTTGAGGCCAATGTGTTTCTAAGCAGCTTTCATCACCTCTGCGACAAGGTGTTGCCATTAATTATCAGCACTTTTAATGTTGTAAATATGTGGGCAGTATCCTCCAACCTACAAACCAATTTTAATTTTGGGATGGTAGAGACCAAAGTAACAGATACACACATATCAGTAATACTGAAAGTAACTTTACCATTTCAAACACTCCCTCAATACAACATGTAACAATGGTGGTAACATGCATTGGTTGCAAAAACCAAACCAATCAATTATTTAACCTTGAATTTTAATAACATGTTGATGATTACCATATAGGGCAAAACATTTGAGACTTTTGCAGATTTTGTGGTGTTTAAGCCAACTGCAACAGTTTTTCCAAATCTTTTATGTTAAATTCTTGAACTTGTATCTGAATAAAGAATAAAATCCATGAAAGTTTTCCAGTGAATAGTGAATTTTCCTTCCAACCATGAAAGTTTTGAATTTTTGCCATATAGCTATGGTATGTTTAGACAATTGAAATGTACCACCAACAATGACCATTGTGCTTCTACTAAGATATTGTCTTTGACTCATTGTTTGGGCATGGTAAAGATTCACCACAATGCCAACACAAACAATGATTACACATCAACATAATGTAAAACAATACAAATCTCACCGACTATTCCAATGACCAGACTAATAGTTCCAATGTGAAGAATATTTTCTGTGTCAATGGCAATGAGAATATGACCATATTTGCAGATGGGAGACTTTTCAGTTGCATCATTCCTAACACCTCTATATTCTGCAGACCATCATCATGACAAGCTGTCACCACCACCTTCTCTTGTACCATTAAATGTATGGTGTAAGATATGCACCAGCAGTGAAGGTAGCCCGGGCTACAGTCGCATAACTAGTGTATTGTACAATCAGTTCCTATATATGCTCATAAAATCTATATACATATGGCCCCTAGTCATTGGCTGTTGTGACCATAACACTGTTGCAGTAAAATTTCCACAATGTGCATGTGAAAGTATTGCGCCAAAGCTTGGTGCCAGTGGAGTTGGCATATTATTATACATTCGTTGTTGCTGTGATGTTGTTGCCATGGCAACAACCTTATTGGTTCTGAGTGCTCCACTAGGTGACACATCTGTGATGAAAATGTTGCCACATGACAACACATATTATTTCTATTAACCTTTTCCTCTAATCTGCTCAACAATGGAATCAATATCTTTACTCTTACCCACTAGCTTCATGCCCACTAGGCTTCCTGTTACCATGGTAGCATAAATACAGTATGTAATCAATATTAAACCATATTTGATTGGTTAACTTACCGACCATATGATGGCTTTGAAGGCTCATGTGATACTTCATAGGAGTACCATGGTAGTCATGGGAAGTGGATCCACCCACTGGAAATCCTCCCAGCAAACCCAACCCAACTGTGTTCGGCCACTTCTTCCTAGCCTGAGCTAATTCATGAGCTATAGCCTTTGCTTCTGCAGCTGCTTCCTTCTCTTGGCTCTACACAATAGTGGCAATAGTATACTAGTAATGTAACAAAATAATTTACTGAAGTCAACAGCGATACATGATCCTTACCAATCTCATGGCATTATGGGCCTTCTCATCTCATCATGACGGTCCATTTCAGTGAATGTAAATTTGGACAAGGTTGATATTCTCATGGTGTCACCATAGCAACACTTACCACTTGTGAGAATAGACATAATGCTTCTAAGTCTTCCAAAATATTAGAAGCCTTAGTAGTGATGAGTAGATGACATGGCTATCAAACACATCTATAATGTACATGACATGGCTATTACAACATCTAATCATTGCCTAGTTATCGAGTTTGGGACAGTATAAAAGGACTAGACCTGCATAGTGGTATTTAAAAACTACTGAATTGCAGGCAGTCAAAGTTGGCCAGGAAATCATTGATGCTGCAAGATCACATGTCCGGATGGAAAGTTTAAACAAACAAACCATAAAAAGTTACTTTGACTTGCTAAAGGGTGTACTGGAAGAAAACAATCTCATGAACTCCCGGGGCAAATTTATAATGTTAATGAAAGTGTAGTGAAACATTAAACTGAACAGTAGTTATTATGTAATGCATTATTAGGTAACTCACGTGTGTATGTTTGTATAGCTAATGTGATATACATAGGCTTGTGCATGCGTGTTGTAAGACAATAGGAACAATATATAGTAGTAGTCTTTGAGAGTAGTTGTTGCTGTCTGGCGTGTTCGTGACGTTCGAGAGTTGCTCGCTAGTCGCGGTGGTTACATTGGCGTAGTCGGCACCGTTTCTTGTGCAACCGATCTTCTTCCTAGATGGAAAAACCGTGGTACCGTGGCATAAAACGGTACCCCATAAGGCGAGTTGGCTCCTTCAAGTAGTTCAGTGTTGTTGGCCTTCCTTTTCCTTTTAGTTAACTGCCGGTTGCAGTCGTCGGACATGGCCAGTAAGCCAGTGGTATTACCGGAAACCTTTCAGGGCACAGCCAGCTGGGAGGACTGGATCGAACATTTTGAACGTGTAGCAGCTGTAAATGAATGGACCTCGAATGCTAGCAAGCTTAAGTGGTTGAAAGTTCGCTTGACTGGCAAGGCCGCAGCTGCGTTAAAGCGATTTCCGGAGGCCACCACAGATGACTACACAGCTCTGAAGGCAGCGTTGCAGAAACGCTTTGAACCAGCGAGCAAGAAGGAACTGTACATGGCAGAGTTCCAAGTATGCCAGAAGCGGAATGATGAGGATTGGGCATCTTTTGGTGACAATTTACGATTTTTGGCGGAGAAAATCTCGCAGCTGAAGCCCAGGAAGTGTTGGCTCTTAACCGCTACTTCACACAGCTAGAGAACCCACAGGTGAATTTTTCCGTGAGACAGAAACAACCCACCAACATTGACCAGGCAGTGCAATTCACATTAGAAGCAGAGTCGTATTTACATCCACATAAACAACAGAATCTCACTACTGGCACATTACCACTCGCTCCTTTGGTACCACAATCTTCCATAGCTGAGTTATTAAACACAGAGCAACTGATAACAGCAGCACCTACCACACCAGATCCTATGCAAGCAATTATGAAACGGCTAGATGGAATAGAATCTCAGTTGAAGGGAGTAACCTCCCTTAAGAAGTGGGAACGCAGGAGCAAACCTACAGAATCTAGGCAGAACTATCAAGGCTGTTCACCTGGCCAGTCGTCAGCACAGAATACACGTGCAGTAGTGTGTTTCAAATGTGGCCAAGAGGGTCACTTTGCTAGGGGATGTGCAGTTCGTCAGAGGCCAGAGGGTAATAAACAGCCATTGAATGCTGTCAGTGAAGCAAGCAACAAAAATGATTCTCAAGATGCTATCCCAGCTGTATCGCATAGTGTCACAATGGACTATCACCTACAAGGGACAATTGAAGGCGTTCCTGCCAGATTTCTAGTGGATACAGGTGCAACAGCATCCATCCTGAATAAAAACATTTGGGACAGATTGAATCAACATAACAGCCACCCTTTGACAGAAGTTACAAACAAAAAGCTAGTTGGTGTGGAAGGCTCTCCATTGAAAGTCCTAGGAGTAGTGCACTTTCATGTAGTTTTTGAACAACAACAATTTAATGTTGATTTTCTTGTTGCAGATTCTTTAACTACAGAAGCGATTCTGGGCAGAGATTTCCTGAGAGACAATCACTGTGTAATCGATGTGGGCAGAAATCTCATCAAGTTTGAAGCTGCTGGCATAACCTTGAAACTGACATGTTCATCAGGTGACTCCCAAATTGCACATGTTAGTGTTGTGGTAGATAGTGTTCTACAAGTACCTGGTTGTAGTGAAGTTGAGATCATGGCCAAGGTCCCAAGTGCAGCCGAAGGTGGTTCATGGATTGTTGAGAGTAATCCAACCAACACCAATGCTGTAATGGTGGCCAGAACTTTAGTGACTCCTAATAATCAGATGGTTCCTGTACGTGTTCTTAACCCACGGCCTGAGAGAATTACAGTTAGTAAAGGCACCACCATTGCTATGATGGAAGCAGTAGCTGTTGTTGCAGCAACTTCAGCCAGTGAGACAACCCCTAAACAGCAGTTGATAGAAGACATGGTGAAACAGATTGGTGCCCACGTAAGTAGTGCACAGCGTGATCAGTTACTGCAATTACTTCTAGAGTTCTCTGACATTTTTGCAGCAAGCTCCAGTGATTTGGGTCATACTAAGCTAGTTAAGCACCACATTGACACCGGAAATGCTCACCCCATCCATCAGCAGGCACGTCGTGTCCCATTATCAAAGCGAGAGGAAACACAACAACTCCTCAACAGCATGCTTCAGAATGATATTATACAACCATCATCAAGTCCGTGGGCCTCACCAGTTGTATTAGTCCAGAAACAAGATGGCAGCCAGCGTTTCTGTGTAGATTATAGAAAGCTTAACAGCATTACAAAGAAAGATGCATATCCGATTCCACGAATCGATGACACACTGGACACTCTAGCTGGCTCTTGTTGGTTTTCCACATTGGATCTTGTTAGTGGTTACTGGCAAGTTGAATTGGCACAACAGGACAGAGAGAAGACCGCTTTCTGTGTTCCACAGGGGCTCTTTGAATTTAAAGTTTTACCATTTGGTCTAAACAATGCTCCAGCAACTTTTCAAAGACTAATGGACCTGTTGCTCTCTGGACTCAAGTGGAATTCCTGTTTAGTTTACCTAGATGATGTGATAATTTTTGTTCGTACTTTTGAAGAGCACCTGTTTCGATTGAAAGAGGTATTTAGAAGATTCCGGGAAGCTGGATTGAAGCTCAAACCATCTAAATGCTCATTTTGTCGATCACAAGTTTATTTTCTGGGCCATGTTGTTTCTTCCACAGGTATCAGTACCGATCCAAGCAAGACCGATTTAGTCGCAAATTGGCCCACTCCCACATCTTGCAAAGATGTACAGAAATTTCTCGGTCTAGCCAACTATTATAGACGATTTGTATCTGGATTTGCATCTATTGCCAAGCCTTTACACAGACTGACCGAAAAGACAGCCAAGTTTAAGTGGTCACTTCAGTGCGAACAAGCTTTTGATGACCTAAAACAGAGGTTAACCTCAGCTCCTATACTTGCCCTGCCAGATTTTTCTAACCAGTTTGTGTTGGACACCGATGCAAGTGATGTTGGCATCGGAGCTGTTTTGTCACAGAAGCAAACTGATGGTTCTGAACGTGTTATAGGTTATGCAAGTCGAGTGTTAAGTAAGCCTGAATGACACTACTGTGTCACTAGGAAGGAACTCCTTGCAGCTGTTAGTTTCATCAAACATTTCCGGCCTTACCTGCTAGGCAAGCCATTTATTTTGAGGACAGACCACAGCTCGTTGACATGGTTGTACAACTTTAAGAATCCCGAAGGCCAGTTAGCTCGATGGCTTGAAGCACTCCAGGAGTACCATTTTACGATTGAACATCGTAAAGGCCGCCTGCATGGGAATGCAGATGCCATGTCACGAAAACCATGTACGCAGTGTGGAAGAGAGAGTCATATCATCACAGAAGAAATCACACTTGCACTAATCGAGGAACAAAACACTGCAATTCCAGCAAGGTCAAATGAAGATATCCGAAGGTTACAAATGGAAGACCCATCCATTGGCTTTGTACTACAGGCAAAAGAGGCCGATGAACGTCCAAGCCCTGATATTCTCAAAGGCCAAAGTTTAACTGTTCGACGATTAATGCAGTCGTGGCCAAGATTGCTGCTTGTTAATGGAATTCTATGGAGACGGTATGACGACCTAGAGACTAAACAAGAATGGAGACAACTAGTGGTACCTCAGTCTTTACGAGAAGAAGTGATGGAAGAACTTCATGCAGGAGTGATGGGTGGCCATCTTGGAGAAAGTAAGACTTTACAACAGCTCAAACGTAGATTCTATTGGCCAGGTCATTCCCTTGATGTCAAAATTTGGTGCCAGACATGTTCTATTTGTGCTTCACGTAAGACTGCGACACCTAAGAACTGTGCACCACTACAGACAATCAAAGCTGGTTCGCCAATGCAAGTCATTGCCGTGGATATCATGGGTCCACTGCCTGAAAGTAGTAACAAGAATTCATACATACTTGTTGTTGGAGACTACTTCACACGCTGGATGGAAGCTTATGCTATCCATGACCAGGAAGCAGCTACCGTCGCACAAAAGCTTGTTGATAATGTCTTTTGCCAATTTGGAATGCCCGAACAGTTGCATTCTGACCAGGGGAAGCAATTCGAAAGTAAACTCATCCAAGAACTGTGCAAGATATTGAATATTTCCAAAACCAGGACAACCGCTTATCATCCTCAATGTGACGGTCTTGTCGAACGTTTTAACAGAACTCTGCAAGCTATGATTGCTACCATCACAGTTGATCATCCATTTGACTGGGAGGAGGCCCTACCCAAGGTATGTATTGCTTATAATACTAGCATACACAGTACAACTGGCTATTCCCCATTTTATTTAGACCCTAGTTGTAGCCAATAGCTAGGGGTCTAAATCACTTAGACCCCTAGTTGTGCTCCTTAGACCCTTAGTTACGCCACTTAGACCCTTCCTCTAGGGCAATGAAAAACATCATACTGAGATCTCCGTAATTTGTATTACTTACGTAACTTATTGGCATTATAATCAATTGTATACCTCCTCTAATTCTCTCTCCGTAAGTTAGGGCGAACTGGGCTGCTCTGAGTGGTATATCGATAATAAAAGTGGGCGCATGCTCGTTCGAAATAAATAGAAGCAGTTCGTCGTCAAGAAGCATAAGCGCGCAATTTTTATATTTCAATTCAGAATGGCTATCCGTTTTCAGCCAAATGGAAAGCTACAACAAATGCGAAGTTGTCAGCGTGAAAATTGAAACAGTTTTCAAGGTGAGTATCGCTAGAGTCCGAGGGGTCCGCCACGACTTGAATCTTACCTAAAGTGGGATTTAAATTCGAATCCCATCAAATCTTAAAATCTTACCAATCTTGACAAATCTCGACAAATCTTCCGAATCTCGAGTCTTATGCTAAATCTCACTAAATCCTATTCGAATCTTGTAATCTTATGTCAAATCTTAAATCTAATCCCACAGGAAATCAGTAATTTCTGGTAAATCCTTGTAAATCCATTCTTTTAACTCACGTGACTAATCGTTGCTGCTCTACATTTGCCTAGGCAGGCGTGTTGTGAACAAAGGTAACCAACGTTATCTGATTTTTGCCTGACTCTCATACACCAAATTGCCCGAGATTGCTACTTGGAGTACACGGCGTGCGACGGCGTGTTATCAATTTCATGGTAAGGCACAGCTATTACAGCTAATGATCGAGCTAATGATTATGTATGAGATATACGTAGCTATAGCTACTCGCTAGCTACCCAATTGCAAGACCTCGTCTCGTACTGTTTTCAGCCAGTTATAATTTGAGTCAGTTTTACTGCTGGCCGGAGCAGCTAGCTAGCTAGCTATATTTGTAAACAGACGAGTATACAGAGCGAGCCGGCTGACCAAAGATCTGTCAAGGCTTCATGCTCGGCTTCATGTACGTACTAGGTTTTGTTATTCATGTTTATAACTTTGAGGCAGTAAGTGTTGATATAGTAGCATTAGTAAGAGATACCAAGTTGGCTTTTACCACAAAGCTACCTTACCTGTTTGAGCCAAGAAATGAAAGAATTCGTTTATGAATCCAGAAACCCTATATAGTTAAAGACTTGATCGGGGACTTGATGTATTAAACACGAGATTAAGCATTTGTAATCACCTTATTTGAAGTTCTACATCAAATAATGCAGCTGCCGATACAAATGGTAACAAGCTTTGATTTGTTTGTGTGGGAGATAAACAAGCTATATCCCATCCACTCATATGGTATCCTTATCCTTGTTATTAACACTTGACCTAAGACCTTATAATTAAGGTCTAATCATTAAAATTAATACTGACAGCATTACATATAGCTACTAGTCCTGTGAAATTTTCAGATTATAGTACTTCTACTATACAATTATTAATACTATGATGGAATTATGCATGCATTACATTTACAATGCTTAAACAATAAGTTTAAATATTAATACTGAACTATACTAAATGAAATATCTCATACTGGAACAACACTAGTAGCTATATGGCTAGCTATAGACATATGTAACTATAAAATGTTAACATGCAAGCTATATGCAACTATGTATATAATTATGTAGCTATAGGTTCATTTGGATTAACTTACTGATTGATTCAGCCTCAGCCAGATCACAGCTACATTGTTGTACAATTTTGTGATGTCAACTAATATGTAAGTGATATACAATGCTTATTTAATTTATATTTATATTGGTGACTCCCAACAGTTCAGAGTCAGAAGATGATGAAATTAAGATGGAACCAACTGCTATTACAGAAATTGATGTAATACCACTGATGCAAAGACGATTACCTAAGTATGTTGCAAACTGTTTACAAGCAGCAGGATATGATGAACAAGAGGTCATTGCAACCATGGATACAAGTGAAGGTGAAAAAAACTCCATTAGTAAGATTGAAAAATACATTGAAATACATCACAAAATTAATCCTGACATGCTGCCAAATAGTCTTTCTTCATTGCCATCTTCCATAACTGCATTACCATTTGAGTTTCCTCCTGGCCACCGCATACGCATATGCAATTTTGTTCAAGAGGTCAAACAAGCATGTCGAAACACAGTCTCAACCATTAATAATAGATCATCTACAATCATTGCTCAAACTAAAAATCAAATCACACTATCTGCTGATGAAATAAATAGCCAAGTTTGTGAGAACATTACTAAATGGATAAAGCAGCAAAAAAAGATAACACTAAATTCTCTTAAAAATGGGAAGCATTACTCTGTTGATGTAAATAAAACAAGTAAGGGGCATTTCTCAGTTCATATAAGATGCATTTTATGTCATACATCAATTCGTTTGCAGCAGTTTAAAGTGTCTACACGTTATCAAATTTCCAACTGGTGTAGACATGTTAAGATGTGTCCTATTAATAATACCAATCGCAAGCAAAAAAAATTAAGTCAACTTTTTCACAAAGCATCACCACCCGCAGCTGATCATGAAAACAATGGTTCCCTTGAGCTGTCAGATTCTGTAAATGAAAATCACTCCAGTGATTCTGTATTTCCAACTCCTTTAGACACAAATAAATTAGATAGCCAAAATGATAGCAACAAAAGCTCCAGCAATTCTCAGGTTTTTTAGAAAGCCCCTCCTTTATTGTAGAAGGAGGGGCAAATGTCAATATTAACAATGGCTATTTTACTTCCAGAAAGCAGAGAAAGATAGACACTTATGACCCTAACCAAACATATATTACAGATTATTTTGAAATATTGAATAGCATTGAAAAGTTAGCCAAGGAAAATGCTAAGTTATGTAATTTACTTAAGCAATATTCTAGCTGTTGCGATAACAGTAGCACAACAGTGTATTCTGGCTTAACACCTATTCTGAAAAAAATCCTGTCTAATGCAGAAAAAAATGCTTACAAATACCCAACTCAAAGAAGGCATCCTGAAATTTTGAAGAAGTTTTGTACAGCGCTGTTTATATATTGTGGCCCACTTTCATATGACTTTCTTCACCAAAACATGCCTCAGGCCTTGCCTTCACTTCAAAGTGTTTCATTCGCAATACAAACCCTTAAATGAAGGCACATTTCGATTTGATGAGCTCTTAAATCACATCACAGATCACAAAGCTCCAAGTATTGTGTCTATTGGAGAAGATGCAACTAGAGTAATTGGAAGAGTTGATTATGATGCAGAAACCAATAGATGTGTTGGTTTTGTCCTGCCACTTGATAAAGATGGTCTCCCTATAGTAGACTCTTTCTTAGCCACTTCATTTACAGTTATAGAAAAGATGTTTAGCAGTGCCTCTATAGCTAAATATGCTTATATCTATATGGCTCAGCCATTAGGGCATAATATTCCACCATTCTGCTTAGCATGCATAGGAACTGATAATAAGTTCACTGCTCAACGTGTCATGCAGAGGTGGAAATATGTTTATTCAGAATGTGCTGCAAGAGGCATATCTGTTATAAGCTTTGGGGGAGATGGAGATACCAGAATTATGAAGGCTATGAGAGTATCAGTATCATTACTAAAATCTCCAAACAATCCTTTGCTTCAAGAGCTACCAAATTTTAGATTCTCTCTTCAAATAAAGAAATCGTGGAATACTTGGTTTTGTATTGACCCAAAAGTTATTTCCTATGTGCAAGATGTTGTACATATAGGAGTGAAATTTAAGGCACGTTTACTAAATACATCAGTAAAGCTAACAATGGGATCAAATTTTGAAGCCAGCGTATATCATCTAGAGCAGTTACGTGCTACATATGGAAAAGAACAACATTTTTTACGAGAAAGAGATTTGAATCATAAAGACAAGCAAAACTTCGATGCAGTTTTGCACATCATCCATGCTTCTCGTTTGTTAGATGGAAATTCTCGTGCTTATGCAACTAAGTGTTATATCGAGGTGATTCAAAATGTTATTGACAGTTATCTTGACAAAAGTTTAGATCCAATTTCTAGGATGGAAAAAATTTGGTATGCTACATTTTTCTTAAGGTATTGGCGTAAGTGGATACTTTTACACCCACTATATACACTGAAAACAAATTTCATTACTCAAAACTGTTACATGTGTGTAGAATTAAATGCCCATGCATTAGTAACTTATATTTTGACTATCAGAGACCATTTTAAGGGCTCCAATAACTTTTTACCATGGTTATTAGGCTCTCAAACTTGTGAGAGAACTTTCCGGACTGTTAGAAGCATGAGCAGCACTTTTTCAACTGTGCTTAACTTTAGTATATTAGGATTGCTTCGAAGACTACATCGACTTAACATTCAGTTAAATCTACAGGCTAGTACACAAGATACAATAAAATTTCCAAACATTGAAAAGCATCGCATAAAAGAAGGAAAGAACAAACTTTCACAGCAACCATTAACTGAAGTTAAAGATGAAGATATTGCTCAAGCTATCCAAAAAGCAAAAAACAAAGCCAAGACTACCTTATACTACGTTCACACGAGCATGCTTACTTGGTTTGGCTCAGATCAGCACGGATCGGTTCGAAAAGGCGCACGATTCACACGAGTTACGGTAGCTTGATTTGGCCTGGAAATCTAAGCGCCTCATACGAAACATTAATTTAAAATATTGCGCGCCGCTTTACTAAATGTTGAAATGGACCCTTTCTTGTGCTGTTATTTGCTTCCGTAGTTAACATCTTTGTCTGCAAGATCACAAGCAGTAAAAACAAGGCATCATCGCTTGCAAGAAGCATGAAGACGAATCAACGGACTTCGGAAGTGGGCCAAAAGAAACGATTGTCAGCATTCACTATCACCTGCAGTCTTCTCCTCCAGTGGAATGGTGGTACTGGGTTGCCCTAACAAGTAGCAGATTCGCGTAGAGCATTATTAAGCTCAGTATTGAGTAGAAATGCGCGCAAGTGCGAAAAAGCTGTCGTCCTGCACCTACTTGTGGCATACTTTTCCGTTCATACAGCATTAAACGAACCGAACCGAACCGTGCTCAACCGAGTAGCCTAGTTATTTTTACCGGCCAGCTCGGTTTGGAACAGTTTGGTTTTTTGGCCGTTCACACGTGAATTTTTATCGAGCCAAGTCGAGCCGAACTGGGCCAAACCGGGTAAACGCGCTCGTGTGAACGAGGTATTAGAAACATTAGGTATGGATAAGCTATTTCAAATTCATTCTATTTGGGAAAAAGACGATACCACAGAGGATTTGCGTACACATATGGATGACACTGATGATCTATTAGAAGAAGAAGAAGATGATGATGACAATGATGAAAGAAATACATGACGATTCCTTAAAAAATACTATTATTGAAGAAGTATGCTTAGAAACACAAAATCAAATTGAAAGTGACTTAAACTCTGCATACAATGAAGGTTTGGTAAACAATGAAGTAAAAGAAAAGTTGCAAAAGATACAATTACCAATAGAAAGAATAACGTCAGACACAATACCCATGTTTTCATTAAAACAACATAGCAGCATTGAAAGTTGTTTGTCAAACTTTAACACCAAACAAGTGTTTACTCCATTTGTAGAAGTTAATGTAAAAGGACATGTAGTTCTCAGAAAAACCACTATGACTTGGTTGTTCCAGGAAACTGAACAAGTGTCAGCTGATCGTTTATTAAGAGTACGAATTAAACAACCATTTGCATCAGTTAGTACTCCTAAGAGTGCAATTGTAATAGATCAGTTTGCTAACAAAAGCACTTCAAAGAATCATGATACAGTGTGTGATTCTATAGTTATTACTGATGATACCAAAGAAGATCTAGAAAATACAGGAATTGTGGAAATATGTTCAAAGTCTTAAGGAATGGGTAAAAATTGGATGCTATGCATTAAGTCTAGCAGAGAAACAGATGTTATGCAATAACAAGTGGCTGAATGATTTACACTTGAATGCAGTCCAAAGTTTACTCAAAAAGCAGTTTCCACATATTGGCGGATTGCAAAATACTATTATGTTGCAATCCAGCACACAACTGCAGCCCATGTCTATTGGGTCTTTGCAAGTAGTGCATGTTAATAATAATCATTGGATTGCTGCATCAACATTAAATTTAAATTGTAGCAAAGCCAACATCACCATTTATGATTCTATGAATTCTTCAGTCAGCATACAGACAAAAAATATTCTTGCAAAACTGTTAAAGACAAATGAAGATTCCTTTACGATCCAGCTTGCCAAGGTAAACAAACAATCTGGAACAGATGATTGTGGTGTATTTGTGTCAGCTTATTGTACAAGCCTATCATTTGGACAAGACCCTTCATCTGTTGTATATGACCAGGGGAAATTACGAGAACATTTAGTAACATGCTTAGAAAATACAAAAATGACCCTTTTTCCTACAATAAGAGCCAGAAGAACAGCTTCTTGTTATGTCTCTGTAGACGTGTACTGCACATGCAGGTGCCCATACACTGGAGAACAAATGGTGGCTTGTGATAACTGCAAAAACTGGTATCACATTGAATGCTTAGAAATGCTAGTGAAAAAGACACAAAAGTGGTATTGCAAGAACTGTTTGTTATAGCTAGTTAGTATGTAATTTCAATTCCTGAAATGCAACCTCAAATACAACTCATCATTCAGTACTGAATACGTAGCAGTCATGCATGCATACGTATAACTATTGCTTGTAGTTATATAAAATAATTATATAGAGTTATAGCTACCTAACATACTACAAAAATGTAGCTATAGCTAGCAAACTAACTCAAAACTAATTAGCTAGCTACTCCCTAGGTAGAAAGCATAAACATCAGACTAATTAGCTATAGCTAGCTATGCCCTTGTCTAATGGTTAGCTCGTAGATCGCTCGTCTTAGATATATAGTAGCTATACTGAGCTATCACTAACTTAAACCGGTGAAAAATATTATACGTATTTTAAAATATTTCATAAGATTTATAATCTTTAAATCTTTAAAATCTTGAATAAATCTTGAAATCTTTAGCAAGATTTGACAAATCTTGACATTGCGTGGCGGACCCCCTGCTAGAGTCTAAATAAGTTAGACCTCAAACCACAGGGGTCTACGGAATTTAGAAACCCAAAGGCCCTGGGCTGTGGCGCCCGAGCGAAGCGAGGGCGCCACTAAGGGCCTGAGGGTTTCTAAATTCCGTAGACCCCTGTGGTTTGAGGTCTAACTATTATTTAATGTACGGGAGGGAACCTAGATTACCAATTGACATCGTTTATGGTACCCAGTCACAGTCATCACCATCTGTTGATCATTTTGTTCAGAAGTCACATACACTAATGGAACAAGCCTATAATAGGGTCCGTGAACACCTTTCAACCGGGCATCAGCGACAGAAAGACATTTATGATAAACGTATTCATGGCAAACCCTACAAAGATGGTGACACAGTTTGGCTATTTGATACTGTCATAGACAAGGGTAAGTCAAAGAAGTTTCATCATCCTTGGCAAGGACCCTACCGTGTGTTAAAGAAGATCTCAGATTGTGATTACCTCATTGAATCAAC
Organism: Spongia lamella; assembly: GCA_963930835.1. Taxonomy (NCBI): domain Eukaryota; kingdom Metazoa; phylum Porifera; class Demospongiae; order Dictyoceratida; family Spongiidae; genus Spongia; species Spongia lamella. Next base: position 6,209,103 of record OZ005749.1, on the reverse strand, counting down.
CACAGGCAAACACACACAGACAATTGTACATTTTAATCGCCTCAAACTGTGTAAACCTGGAACACGTTTTCAAGATAACAGATCTGATGGTGAGTCATGCTCAAATAATGATCCTCCTCAACCTGCGGCAGCTTCACATACTGTTGGAGAAAACCTGGAACTGGTGGACACTAACGACGCGTCTACAGCAGTAGACTTCGACGACCACCATCCCGCTTTGCTGATTTCATCTCCCATTGATCATCATAGTACGGGAAGTACTCTCAAAGGAGGGGAGTTGATGTAATGAAACATTAAACTGAACAGTAGTTATTATGTAATGCATTATTAGGTAACTCACGTGTGTATGTTTGTATAGCTAATGTGATATACATAGGCTTGTGCATGCGTGTTGTAAGACAATAGGAACAATATATAGTAGTAGTCTTTGAGAGTAGTTGTTGCTGTCTGGCGTGTTCGTGACGTTCGAGAGTTGCTCGCTAGTCGCGGTGGTTACAGAAGTGGAATGCCTCTCAATCACCATGCACCCAAGGTTGTTACACAAAAAGGCCAGAAAAAAGTCAGGGTCCGAACTACAGGGGACAAAAGTCAGATCACTATTGTGGGGTGTCCCAGTGCAAGTGGGCAGGTAATACCTCTACATGTCATCTTTGACACAGCAACATTAAATGTTGCCTGGACTGAGGGTGAGGTTCCTAGGATACAATATGGTCTAAGTAAGACAAAGAGTTGTTTTATCATTGGCTAAAACAACATTTTTTAAAGTATGCTGTACTGGCTAGACCACTGTTACTACTACTTGATGGGCACAGCTCCCACCTTCAACCAGAAGTGTTGCGATATGCCAAAGATAATGGTGTGATAGTCCCCCACACACAACACATGCGTCACAGCCATTCGATGCATCCATGTTTGGACCACTGAAGCAACACTGGGCAAATGCTTGCCATAAATACATGCAAAGGAACCCAGGTAAGGGTATAACTAGATATCAATTCTCGAGCCTTTTCAAAGAAGCTTGGATGGAGACAATAAGGCCATCAATTATCTGTGCTGGTTTCAAAAAATGTGGTATCTTCCCTTTTAACCCCAAGGCAATTGAATGTACTATAAGTGCTTCTGAAATGGCTACAACACCAACAACATCCAGAAAACTAAATGATGGTAAGAATTGTTATCTGAGTATAAGTAAATGCTAAGTATTTTTATACCCAAATAATGAATTTAATAATCTTGAAAAAGAAGATAAATTATTGAGATTTATGAAAAAAGGCTAAGTGAGGGATATGATATCTATGATCCCCAGTATTACAAATGGTTAAAGTCCACTCACCCTTCCTATGCTGAAGAATGATACGAGAAGGTTGTAATGATGATCGAATCGTCATCTCAGGAAACCACACTGGGATCATCAGAGGAGGACAATGTGCTTGACAATGTGCTTGACAATGATGTGGAGGACAATGTGCTTGTGGTATATGGCTCCATTGTGGTGTGACTGAACTAATTATAGTGATACTATATATAGATTAGGCGCGTTGTAACTATAAATAGTTGTCACATGATTGTATCTTATCCTTTATCACGAATCATTATCTATATGAATCACACTACATGGTGACAGGAGTATGGCTACTATTCAACTACAGGCCCCGAACCCATTCGACTTTAAGCACCCGGATGACTGGCAAAAATTGAAACGAAGGTTCCAGCAGTACCGACATGCTTCTGGCCTGGCAACCGGAACTGAGCAGCGACAAGTCAGCACGTTGTTGTATTGTCTTGGTGAACAAGCCGAGGACGTTTTATCTTCAACTGGGATTTCGGAGGACGATAGGAAAAAATATTCCGAAGTGATGAGCAAATTAGACGATTACTTTAAAGTTCGAAAGAACGTAATTTTCGAGCGTGCCCGATTTAATCGAAGAAACCAGCTACCAGGTGAAACTGTCGAAGAATATGTGACAGTTTTGTTCAACCTTGTCGATTCATGTCACTACGCCGAGTTCAAAGAAGAAATGTTGCGCGACCGCCTGGTGGTGGGAATTAGAGACTTGGCTCTTTCTGAAAGACTCCAAATGGATTCACAACTGACGCTCGAGAAAGCCATGAAAATGGTTAGACAGCAGGAAGCCGTGCATCAGCACAATAGCCAACTCCAGAGTAATCCAGAAACAAAGGATTCTGGCGACCTAAGTTTCTTGAAGTACAAGAGTGCTAATAATCCACAACAAGGCAAACGTTTTCAGAGGAAAGAAACAAAGCTCAAGAAAACTGCTTCAGAAGCAACTGCTCGATGTACTCGATGTGGGAAAGGCTCTCACACAGGGGGAAAACAATGCCCTGCAAGTACTGTCACCTGTCACAAGTGTAAACGGAAGGGACACTTTGCTTCTCAGTGTTTTTCCAAAACTGTCAAAGCTACAACTGATGAAGTTAGTCTTGATTCTTCTTTCCTTGATGCCATGACTTCAACAAGTCAAAATTCCTGGAATACAAAAGTGTTGCTAGAGAAAACAAGTGTCAACTTTAAACTAGACACTGGAGCGGAAGTGACGGCAATAACAGAAGAAACCTTCAAGCTGCTGGGTGGCATTACACTGATCAAACCATCCAAGTCACTTCATGGTCCAGCAAGACAAAGCCTCAATGTACTTGGCCAGTTTACAGGAGCACTCTCTTACAAAGGGAAGTTCTCTAGCCAGACAATTTATGTGATTCGTGGTCTAAAGACTAACTTACTGGGTTTACCCGCTATTACCTCACTTCAACTTGTTTGTCGAATCAATGAAATAATTTGCGATGCCCAGACTATTCATGCTAAATTTCCAAGTTTGTTTAGAGGTTTGAGTTGAAGGGAATACACTATCTTCTCATAATCGACTATTTTTCCCGATACCCTGAGATAATTAAGATGTCATCTACCACCTCAAGAAGTACCATTGCAGCACTCAAGTCTGTGTTTTCCAGGCATGGAATTCCAGAGGTGGTAAGAAGTGACAATGGACCTCAATACAATTCACAAGAGTTTGCAACCTTTGCAGAAGAGTACAGTTTTAAACATGTAACAAGCAGTCCTCTGTATCCGCAGAGTAATGGTCAGGCGGAGAGAATGGTACAAACTGTTAAGAAGATATTGAGACAATCAGAGGACATTTACAAAGGTTTACTTGTGTACCGTTCTACACCCATGCCTTGGTGTAGTCTCAGTCCCAGTGGCGGATTTAGGGGGGTTTCATTGGTTTCCACGGAAACCCCCTTTCAAAAATGATGTTAATGAACCACTGATTTACCTATACACTTTTACCTTTGCATAAGATCGATATACTCTAATAGAACATTCACCACTATGTGGATATACTCCAATAGAACAGTTACCTTTACAATATACTCTAGCAAAGGCTAATGCCAGTAATAGCTAGCTGTAAATTATTGTTAAATTTCAATGATTTTAAGACTAAAACCTCGTCAGCGGCTGGGGGCTGCGCCCCCAGCATCTTGGATCTGGTGCCAGTGGAAACCCCCTTCCCAAATTTCTAGATCCGCCACTGAATCCCGCCGAACTGTTAAATGGGACGGAAACTCCGAACTCCATTACCACTTACTGACAAGCACTTGATCCCACAATGGCCTTATTTAGAGAAGTAAATGAAAAGTTCAAGAAAAGGCAAGAACGAGATTATAACAAACGACACAGAGCTCATGAGATACCCGCCCTGCCAGATGATTCTGAAGTGTGGGTTACATCCAGCAACCAACCAACTCAAGGGAGAGTGATTACTCCTGCCGATACACCAAGAAGCTACCTTATTCAGCAACATCTGAATATCGTTCCTAACTCTACTGAAGTGACCTTACATGATAACATTCCTGTAGCTAGATCCAGAATCATGACTAGATCACAAACAGGTACAGGGATTGTTGCCCCAAAAGGGTATCAGACCTAGAAAGGGAGATGTGGTGTGACTGAACTAATTATAATGATACTATATATAGATTAGGCACGTTGTAACTATAAATAGTTGTCACGTGATTGTATCTTATCCTTTATCACGAATCATTATCTATACGAATCACACTACATCCATGATGATTGTATACCTGATGCTATTGTTGAAGCTATTATACAAGAGAAGGAGGCCATTGAGTTATACTGCTGCTCTGAATGTATTGACTATGACAATTATTAGTGTGTTTGATGTAGCATACTAATTTAAATTACATAAAGATTATGTAAATTGTGTAAATTTTATAAACATGGTTGTATGTGAGATCCAAATGTAATATTCAGGTAACTAGAGGCAATAGCTGTTTGTTTATCATAGATATATTGTATGTCAATGTTTAAATGTCCAAAATTCTTGTGCATGAAACAATTAGAATTATAAATACCAATGACAGTATATTGTACAAGATGCCTCCCTGATAATACATTATACTGATCAAGACTCACGATAGTGAGTCGCGAGGCCAAGAACAAGCGCAGCAATGCGACCACTGAGAGTTATTTACACGTAGCATTGCCCTCAAACTCGCAAACGCTCTAGTCAAGCCGCCATTAAAGCTATTGCTTAGTTATTACTGACCCACAACGTTCTTACTATATAGAATCAACAAACCAAGAATGGAGGAAATAGGAACCACCATTCCTAAGTACCAGCCATTGCGAGTTTTATAGCGCCCGTTGTGCGACTACGCATTACGAACCATCCTTTCCCGCCCAATTCGCCCGTTTACTAGAGACAATTAGTACCTTCATTGTTTGAAGAATCAATATCCCGAAGTTGATAGACATCTATTCAGCCATTCTTCTGATACAGCCTTATAAATGCCTTCCTGTCACCACAAAAATTTTTACGCGGCAGTCGTTTTTTTCTGTTTCTTTTTATATTTTCATCGCACACTTTTTTGGGGGCTTGCGGGAGTTTTCGTGAACCCCGGAAGTTTTTCAAACTCTCTTTTATACATTCACTTGTTTGTCTAATAACTCACTCATTTCTTCATGGATTTCAGCCAAATTTGTATCAGCACTTCTCCTATGTATGCTCTACCTGTCATACTATTAGCTAAACAAAAACACCCTGGGTGTAAAAAAAGTGCGAGGCCAATCAGAAGCGGCATTGCAAATAGGTATGTACGACCAAAAACATTGATATCAGTGAGGCCAAGAATAAAAGATGGCCAAGTGACAAAGTCAATCATAGTTGTGACAATATGCTATAAACTATTGTGTCATTCAAGTAGATTTTTGATAAGTAATTTCTTGGCCTCAACTGATATCAATGTTTTTGGTCGTACATACCTATTTGCAATGCTGCTTCTGATTGGCCTCGCACTTTTTTTACACCCAGGGTGTTTTTGTTTAGCATATCACTACTTTTTTGGAATTAAGTATAAACAGATGTTATTACTAGCAAGCAGCAAAGAAGTACTGCATGGGCATAACTTGTACTTGCCTAGCACACAATATTGCAAATGAAACTTTGAAGCTTAATTTTGAAAAACTCAAGCCCGAAATTTTTTTTAAACTTTCACTACAGAGTGATACATCAATATAGATTGTGTATCTGAAAGTTTATGTAAATCATTCGAAGGGGGTCCAAGTTATGACAACTATCAACCTGCAGTGTAATAGCCCTTCTCAAATACATTCAAGTGTTTACTTCAGACTGATAATAGTATGACAGATAGAGCATACATAGGAGAAGTGTTGATACAAATTTGGCTCAAATCCATTAGACAAACAAGTGAATGTATAAAAAAGGAGTTTGAAAAAACTTCCGGGGTTCATGAAAGCTCCCGCAAGCCCCCAAAAAATGTGTGCGATGAAGAAAGAAAGAAACAAAGAAAGAAAAAAACGACTGCTGCATAAAAATTTTTGTGGTCACAGGAAGGCATTTATAAGGCTGTATCGGAAGAATGGCTGAATAGATTTCTACGAACTTCGAGATATTCATTCTTCAAACAATGAAGGTACTAATTGTCTAGTAAACGGGTGAATTGGGTGGGAAAGGATGGTTCGTCGTGTGTAGTCGCACAACGGACGCCATAAAACTCGCAATGGCTTTAAATTTTAAGTTATGCCCATGCAGTACTTTGCTAGCAATAACATGTGTTTATACTTCAAAAAAAGTAGTGATATGCTAAACAAAAATACCCTGGGTGTAAAAAAAGTGCGAGGCCAATCAGAAGCAGCATTGCAAATAGGTATGTGCGACCAAAAACTTTGATATCAATTGAGGCCAAGAAGTTACTTATCAAATAAAGGTGGCCAAGTGACAAAGCCAATCATAGTTGTGAAAATATGCTATAAACTATTGTATGTCATTCAAGTAGTTAAAAAAATTTTTGATAAGTAACTTCTTGGCCTCAATTGATATCAAGTTAAACCACTGTTAATCAACTGCTATTCAGTGTATTATAATAGTAATTAATGACATCACGAGTAAGTCATGTGAACAAAGACTCATCACTAAGGAGCACATAGCAATGCATACAAATTTAATTCTTTTGTTTAAACCAGCTTTATACTCCAGTACTTCAGTGATAAAACTTTTTAAAAGTAGTACAAAGTTGTTTTAAGCCGAAATTCTGTAACACTATAGGCTAGTTTTGTATTATAAGCTCTGCAACCCGCACGGCATGTCCACTTTCAAAACTGAAGCGCTGTCGTGTTAGTAACGTACAGCTGTTCAAACGGCTTTTACTATGGAATGAACGGCTAACACTGCACTACCTTGTTCTTATTTGGCAGTTACTCATGATGCGCATCGTTACTAAGGCCCCGCCCATCAGTAATATCGATAGCAAGTGTCATAGAAAAACAGTAGGACTAATTTAATTGGTTATTAAACCAGGCGCGCGCCTGGTTTCTTGAAATCGTTTTCGTGAAAACGTCGGTATGCATGTGTGTTTGTTTGCGTGTGTGTCCGCCCCCCAGGCTATTAGAAACTATTCACGTGAAATGAAGCCTGAATAACCAATCAAATAAGTCCTTCTACTTTTGTATGACACTTGCTATCGATATTACTGATGGGCGGGGCCTTAGTAACGAAGCGCGTCGTGAGTAACTGCCAAATAAGAACAAGGTAATGCAGTGTTAGTCGTTCATTCCATAGTAAAAGCCGTTTGAACAGCTGTACATTACTAACAAGACAGAGCGCTTCAGTTTTGAAAGTGGGCGTGCCGTGCGGGTTGCGAGCTTATAATACAAGACTAGCCTATAGTGTTACAGTAAGAATTTCGGCTTAAAACAACTTTGTACTACTTCTATCACTAAAGTACAGGAGTATAAAGCTGGTTTAAACAAAAGAATTAAATTTGTATGCGTTGCTATGTGCTCCTTAGTGATGAGTCTTTGCTCACATGACTTACTCGTGACGTCATTAATTACTATTACAATACACTGAATAGCAGTTGATTAACAGTGGTTTAACTTACACATCGCCTGGTTTTTAGATGGTAGAACATCAACTTGTTCAGGCTTCATTTCACGTGTGTAGTTTTTAATAGCCTGGGGGGCGGACACACGCAAACACACACACACACGCATACCGACGTTTTCATGAAAACGATTTCAAGAAACCCGGTGCGCGCCTGATTTAACAAAATAAAAACAATCACCTCACCTGCAATGATTCACGCGCCCTCCTATATAATAACAGCCAAAACATGAGGTGTACACCCTATTCACAAAAACCACATCGTGGAGTGTATGATGTCAGCATCAATCTATGAAGCTAGCATCGATCTATGAAACCAGAGCATCCAAGGCTAAATATTAAGCTAGGGCCCTAATAGTAAACACCCTGCGCTGTATACTTAACGGGCTCATTTTTGATAGAGCATATAGAAGTTAGATACTCTCTCCTCTCCATTACCTACTCTTGGATCAGATTTTCCATGTCCATGACATTAATAGATTAGAACTTTTGTGTAATGTGGTAGCCATGTGCCTTACTGTTTTGTACCCATATTTTTACAGTATTGTTCAAGACATCAGTTCACAAGAAGTAGGACTCTGGAACTTTGGGACAACTTTTATACTACCCGAGAATAAAAATAATTGATATTGTACATGATTTGGTTGAGATCCACTGCATCTTAAAAAGAAATCACCTGTCTTGGGAAGATCTTCTCACAAGCAACTCCAAATATGGCACACCCACAGGGTGTCAGAAAGTACATTGGCCCAAGCTGCAGGGAGTCACTACCTGTGAAAAAGTAAGTGATGTGTATGTATGCATAAGGTAATCTGCAGGGCCATGTTGAAACGGAACCGCTTCTCTGGAGTGGTAAGACTTTGTAACTGCTGTATGCCTTCACGCCAATCACTGCAAGCAAAACAGATTGTTCATGATTTGATTGGAAGCAAAGAAATGTTCAAGTCATTCAGCATACTGACTTTATTCTTCTTTGTCCTCCAATGTCTCCATCAATCCTCGTTGCCAATTGTACTAGGCTGAATAGCTGGTAGCTACACTCGCAGGCACATGATATATTCACTGTAACTGATTATTGACAAAGAGTGCTTAAAAATATTATTATTATTATGTCATACATTAGTAGTAATACATTACACAATCATATCAATAGGTCACTACAAGAGCTATCAGTGAGTTGGCACAAGCATGGTATGTTATTATCTGGGCTTAGAAGTCTGTAGATATTAGATATATTTTGCATGACAAAGAGAAATATTACTGATAGCTATCATAGATTGAGTGGAAATTTCATTCGTGTTAGGTAGCTAGGAGAGTAGTGCAGTCTGTAAAAACTGAATAGAAAAATATTGATTGATTAATTCTGCATCATGTTTTGGGTATTTCATAGTGATGATTGAATGATTTTCTCTCAATATGGAAAGGAAGGTGTCTATGTTCAAGATCTATCATGCGCAGGCCCCAACCCAATTGTCTGCCTTTCAGCCAACGGCGGGCGTTTTAGCCATGGCAGCACAATGGCACCTGAAAAGAAACATTGAAAACCCACTGAAAAGGAGCTTTGAAAGATGAAGAGCTACAGCTAACGAAGAAACCTTTGTTACGCTGTGTAGATTTATCAATTTTAAACACAGCAGCTAATTGCCAATGCTAGTTCCGGAAAGCTAAAGCTTACACGTTTGAAAAAATGATTGTACATGCCTCTCATGTTGAAACAGTCAGCGGAGCGTCACAGGTGGCCTCAACGCAAACGACAGGGCTGAATGGTGTAGTAACTGTATATACCTTATCACTAATACTATTGCACACATGATGTAACAATAAGTCATGTGATTGTAGAATATTCTAGAGTGTTAATTAGTTGTAACCTGTACGTGTGTTTTCATCTTTTGGCTGTTAATGATTAAGTGATTGGCGTACTTATCACATTGGTAGCAGAGGATGTCTTTAAGTTCTTCGTCACAGGCTAAGCACGTTAGTTTGCCCAGTATCTTTTCAACTGGAAGCATTGCCGAATGGTTCGTACATTTTGACATTTGCTCCAAAGCGAACGGATGGAATGACGAAACTAAGGCTCTTAAAGTACCTACATTACTCAAAGGAGAGGCGTTAGCGTCATGGCTCGAACTGACTGAAGAAGAACAAGCGGACTTTAAGACGGTGAAAGAGAAGTTGATCGGCAAAATGGCGCCGTTGCCATTCACGGCCCTCAAGGAGTTTCATGCTCGGAAGCTACGCCCAGGAGAACCTCTGTCGCTATTTACGCAAGATTTAAAGCGACTGTTACAGTCCGCAATGCCAGGACTAGATAAGAATGCTGGCGAGCAGATGTTGATTCACCAATTTTTGACGGGAGTGCCAACCACAATAAGTCGACAGCTGCGTGCAACAGGGGAGGCGAAGGAGCTCAGGAAGGTGGTGGAACGAGCCCGTTTGTTGATGACGATAGACAATCACAGTTCTCTACACAGTGTGGCTGCCACAGACACAGCAGTGGCTGAAACCGAACCTCAGGATGGAATGTCTCAGTTAAGGGACCAAATTGAAGTACTTACTTAGCAAGTTGCAGCCCTTGCAACACAAAAGTTGACTAATTCACAGAATCGTGCGGTGCTTTAACTGCAACGGCTGGGGCCACTTACAGTGGAACTATCCAAGTCCTCTGACCCAAAGCCGGCCTTCACAATTTGGACGTGGTTGTTTTAAGTGCGGGCAACCTGGACATATTCAAAAGGAGTGTCCCCGTCAGGGAAACGGGGAGGGGGTGTCTAGATTGGGTACCAGATTCCCTGGCAATTAAACATAGACCCATCTGCTTCTTTAGTTACCATAGCTACAATCAAGACAGATGCAGCGATACTTAAGGCTTATTTTGGGAACAAACAGACAGAGATGATGCTTGACTCTGGCTCAGCAGTGTCATGGGTAAGACAAATATTGTCAAGAGCTGTAACATAATACCTCAGATGCCACTCCCACAGATACAACTGGTTACAGCCTCAGGGGACAAACTGCCAATTAAGGACTATGTAAAGGTCCCCATTGATTACTCATGACTTCTTGGTGGTCGACAAGTTGATTACCCCAGTGATTTTAGGAATAGACTTCCTACAAAAACATGGACTAACTCTTAATTTCAGTCACAGCCCTGTCGTGATATCTACTACTACTCACACAGCTTCCACAGCAACAACCAGAGATGAAGCCACAGATATTCTCAAGCCAATTTGGCTTGCACATCAGAGTGTACGTAAGAAATACTGTGGGAATATAGGACTAGACAACCAAGAAGAAAACATTGATGATTGTACTGTACCTAAATTCGACCAACCGATCCAAATTGAATTTCCTAAGTGTGCAAATCCCACCTTTGATTGTGTCATGCAAGAATACAGGGAACTGTTTAGAACATCAACAGGGAAGACAAAAGCAGCTCATCATTATATTCCAACCAGTGGAGCCCCAAAAAGAGTACCACCAAGGCGCATTCCAGCACACTTCAAAGATGAAGTTACTAGACAACTCCAAGTGATGTTAGAACAAGGAATCATTGAAGAGAGCAACAGTCCCTGGATGTCACCTATCGTGTTCGTGAGAAAAAAGACTGGAGACCTCCGACTCTGTGTGGATTACAGGGAGTTGAATAAGAAGACTACTCGTGACACTTACCCCCTTCCACTACCTGACGAAGTACAAGACCGCTTAGCAAAGTCAGCTGTGTTCTCTACTTTGGACTTACAGTCTGGTTATTGGCAGCTTCCAGTTTCTATCAAGGATCGAAAAAAGCCTTTTGCCCCGGTCCCGGAATGGGTCTCTATCAGTTTTGTCAAATGCCCTTTGGGTTGACAGGGGCACCAGCATCCTTCCAGAGGTTGATGGACAAAATCCTCAGAGGCCTGCCGTTTGCCTCTACATACATTGATGATATCCTGGTGTTCTCCTCAGATCCTATCAAACATAAGGAATACTTACATCAGTTTTCGAACGTCTTCGAGAAGCTGGCCTAACACTGCGTGGCAAAAAGTGCCACATTGGGTTGACTCAAGTGACCTATCTGGGTCATGTATTCTCGGCCAAAGGTATGTCACCAGACCCTAGGAAAACCCTAGCCATTGTTGAGTGGCCACGGCCCACAAATGTTGCTGAAGTTCGACAGTTTATAGGACTTGCCTCCTATTACAGACGTTATATTGCAAACTTTGCTCAGGAGGCAGCACCCTTGCATCAACTAACGCAGAAAGGGGCAATCTTCAACTGGAACACAAACTGTGAAAATGCTTTTATTAACCTGAAGACTCGGCTGTCCATGGCACCAATTTTGTCCTATCCTCAGTTTGACTCAAACGCGGATGATTTTTCACTGTATACTGATGCAAGTTCAGTTGGTGTGGGGGCAGTCTTAGAACAGAGTGGCAAAGTAATTGCGTATACCAGCAGATCATTGACGAAAGTGGAGAGACAGTATTGCACAATCCAAAAGGAGTGTCTTGCTATTGTTTATGCCACTAAACAGTTTTGTCATTACCTCTTGGGCCGCCACTTCACCCTGTTCACAGACCACGCACCACTCCAATGGTTAAGTGCACAAAAAATGGAAGGTCTTTTGTGTCGATGGGCCCTCTGCCTTCAAGAATATGATTTCTCTATTGTGTATCGGAAGGGCACACAAAACCAGAATGCAGATGCACTGTCACAACTTGATACTAAAGAACTGGAGTCTCATCCCATAGCTACCAGCCCTCACCATTCCTAGCACAGCTTAGAGAGGCCCAAATGAAGGATGAACACATGCGACAACTGCATAGTTCACTAGCGACATCTCAAACCACACTGAAAGGCTGACACTGGTGACGATATCCATTACAACGTTACCGACAGATATTTCACCAGTTACTCTTAGTCAATAACATTGTTTACTGCAGATATTCCCCAGGGCCAACGTCTGACACTGTAACTGTACCAGTTATCCCCAAGCCTCTTCGTCAACAAATTTGCAGCAGTGGCCACCTAGGAGCTGATAAGACATTGAGCCGACTACAAAATGAGCAGGTATGTCAGTCGATGTAGAGAAATACTGTCGTGAGTGTGTTGTATGTCAACGTTGCAAATTGTCGTCTCCACAGAAAGCTCCAAGCTCTTCTCCATGTTAGGATTACCTCAAATAGTACAGTTCTCAAACAAACCCTAGAAGCATTCGGCATAAGCAAATCAAGAACAACAGCTTACCATCCTCAGGGTGACGGCCTGGTAGAACGTTTTAACCGTTCGCTTTTACAATTACTCCGTTCATTTGTTCAGTCAGAGCCTGATTGGGAGAGATACTTACCATTAGTTTTGTACGCATACCGTACTGCAAGGCATACATCTACCGGTGTTTCTCCCTTTCAACTAATGTTTGGCCGTCATCCTAAATTACCTGAAACCACTGGTGGTGCATTTGAGACCCACTCCTACCAATCTCACTTGCGTGCTAAGCTAGCAGAGTTACAAGATTTAGTTACCTTCAATACAGCTACAGCCGCTCACAGACAATAGCAAGGTTACAATAGGTTCACTAAACTGCAACAATTTGCTCCAGGAGACCTTGTTTGGTTATCAATTCCCAATGCCAGTAAACTAGCACCACAATGGGAAGGTGAATGGAAAGTCATAGAAGTGAAGAACAATGTTAATGTCAAGATATCCAATGGAAACCAATCAAAAGTTGTTCATGTCAATCGATTGAGACATCGCTTTCAGCCTACACCAGCAGAAGCAGCACTTTCAGACAATGACGTGACCATTGATGTGGAACATTTTATTACACAAGAAGAGACACCCCCATCTACAGTGACTCGACGATACCCTGAGCGAATTAGGCCCTGTATCCGCCCCTGGATCAGTGTAGGAACGACATTACTAAACGGCATAATGTATTTGCAGAAAACTATTCCTGTTGGTCTACTGATCAACAATCCTACCATAGATACATCACGGGTATTCATACTTGTACCTTTACGAATCCTTTTCAATGCCTTTTTAACTAGCAAAATGTGTAAATTTGCTATAAGCTCACCTACTTTTTGAATTACTATTGTGTCATTGTACCTAGCTTTTCCTTCACATTTAGTGGAATTTTCTAGGATAGCCACATCTGTGTTCTGGCTGCAGTCTGACTCACCACTCGATTCAGGTGAAACTTTTTGGGACCCTGTTTCTGAAACCAGTGCCACTATCTGATCATCAGATTCACCAATTTCCTCAATCATCAAATCTGGTGTTCCATGAAATCTGTAGAAAGGATAGGTTTTATCATCATAAAAATTAATATCTCTGTTCCCAGAGTAGCTGTGTAGCGCACACGGGATGTTTCACTGATGATGTATTCATGTAAAACACCACGTAATCTCTTTGTCCAGATATTTTCATCCCATATAGCCCCTTATTCATCAAAATCACATTTGTATGCAAACATGCCATCTTTCTCACTCCTCTCTTTAGCATACACGAGCTACTCAAAATTATTATCATCAGTCAGTCCTCTTGCCTCTCTTTCTATGAATTTAAAATAAGGAAGTAACCAGTTGTGGTTGGTATGCTCACACTGCTGGCAATCCAATGGTTTGACAATTAAACCTTCGCTTCCGTGAAATGCTTCTAACCACTGTGTGCACCTCGCTTCATTACAGCGGGCATACCATTTGTAAAAGTAAACATATACCTCGAAATCTTGCATTTTACAAAAATGTTTAAAGTAACACCTGTTACATCTTTGAAGAATTCATCAAATTTACGACTATCTTTTTCAAGTAAATAAAGGAAGTTATCATCTGCGATAAAATATCGCTGCAAATCCTTTGTATCGATAGATTTTGGTAAGCTTTCAGCTGTAGTAATAGTTTCTAGTTGTAAAAAGGTTGTTAATCCAAAATACATCAGTAATGCTTTTGCTCCAGCTGCAATGCGCTTACTGGCAAGATCAATTTCCACTTCATTAGATTGTTTTTGGGACTAGATCAAAGAATAGATATAAGCGCAGTGTACGTTGCTACATGTTACACAAATGTATAGTCCTTACAATATACACCAAAAATAGCTTAATCATACATAAACACAGTGGCATAGCCACACTGGGGCCCACTGGGGGCATTGACCCTACCATCAACATGGGTTGCTCGTTCTCGAGATTGGTCCCAGGTGCCCTTTTTGCCTGCTGTGAGGAAGATGAATTATGTTTGTCAGGGTGTACAAGACTACAAAATATAGATAGTTTCTATGAACTAAGTGCACTAGGAAAACTAATAATTTTATATGTGGGAAAAATTTAGAAGCCTATGAGTTATTGTGTAAGTGCGAATACCGAAGTCCGGTTGGTATTTCGAACCAGTAAACCCTGTCGCTAAGGAACAATATATAGAGAAAAGTTGCTGTTAAATTCAACTGGGTAATAAAATTACTGAATATAAGGACTATACTCTGTTCGCGTTCACCTTGCCGGTCGTTTCCCTTGAATAACTTCCGTTGCAAATGGGCTAGAACATAAATTTTTATATTGTCGTGAAGCCCTTCAAATGCCGGAAACGTTTAGAAAAGAAGCGCTTCCATTGGACTAAGCGCTGAGAAGATAGGGCGCTTTAAAGATTCTCCATACATTTGTATAGGGGAAACCGTCCAAGCACAAGGCTTTAAAGTTTATTGCTGGGCAAATTAGTGGTTGAAGTCCAACAAGTTTTACGCGCACTTATATCATTGGCTGTCATAAGATTACATAATCATCTTTTCTTTTGCTCGATCTTCACTTGATATAGCTTATCTTACCCATTGTTTTGTATGTTTTCTTAACAATTTTGGAATGGCCTTTTGCTTCTTTGTTTCGCTCTCGAAGTATTTTATCATGTTCACGAGTAGATGATCCATTAGCCTTGTAAGGCGCTTTACTTTGAAAGAATATTTGTCACTTAATGCTAAACAAGAAGAGTCCTTTAGTTTCAGCTGCTTATTTGTTGTTAGTGACACTGTAGAATCTAGCGACGCCATTATTATTTGTGCTAAAAGGTAATGGCTATTACGTAGTTGCGTGATGTTACGTAGTTCAGTAATTGGTGGTTGCTTTGAACTTAAACGGCTTCCTGTATTGAGTTTCAACTGCAAGGTGAACGCAAACCTACTATATACATTGTAAAGCAGTTTAATAGTCTAAAGCTTGACTGCATGCATGTTTATATAATCAGTTCGTATTTTGTACACAAACTAGAATTGAAAATGCATATAGTTCCATTTTATTTTGATAATGAACTCACCATGCAGTTTTGGGCAATTACTATACCTAATTGTACAGTCAAGGATGCTCATCCAATTCACAGCAATTAGTGAGTGGGTTATATAATTTTATGCATACAACATAAATAGCACATCTTGTGCTATTTCATGATCACTGTGTAGAATTTGACACAAATGGATGTGCTATTTTACTATGATTCAATTAAAGGGAAGCCACATGTTGAACTAACACACTGCTGTGTTAAAAACTAGCACATCAAAATGTGTTGTATTAAAATAGCATACAAAAATGGCACACTTAGATGTGCAGTATTAAAAGTAGCACACAGAAACATGTTAAGAATATTTCCAGTAAGTTAAATGCTAAACAAAAACACCTTGGGTGTAAAAAAGTGCGAGGCCAATCAGAAGCAGCATTGCAAACAGGTGCGACCAAAAACTTTGATATCAGTTGAGGCCAAGAAGTTACTTATCAAAATCTTTTTCACTACTTGAATGACATACAATAGTTTATAGCATATTTTCACAACTATGATTGGCTTTGTCACTTGGCCACCTTTATTAATAATGATGGTGTGAAAAAGGTGGCCAAGTGACAAAGCCAATCATAGTTGTGAAAATATGCTATAAACTATTGTATGTCATTCAAGTAGTGAAAAAGATTTTGATAAGTAACTTCTTGGCCTCAACTGATATCAAAGGTTTTGGTCGCACCTGTTTGCAATGCTGCTTCTGATTGGCCTCGCACTTTTTTACACCCAAGGTATTTTTGTTTAGCATATCACTACTTTTTTGGAAACAGATGTTAGCTACGTATTACTAGCAAGCAGCAGAGAAGTGCAGAGGCATAGCTAGGGGTGGGCATGGTGGGGAATTTGCCCGACCGTCACTGATACAGCGTTAGATACTTCTGTTAAAATACACTGAGAGGAGTGGTATCAGCAGTGTTGTTACGCTGGTGACAAGTCGTGTGACAAAAGTAATATCATTTACAAGGGTCATATAGAAGAATTAGCTACTGATGAAGCCTCCAGCCTTCAACATGCATGCAGACTGGAGCTTTGAGACAGCTGGATATCAAGGTTAAGTAATGCATGTATAAACGTACGCGTGTGCCAGGTTATAACATTAAGCACTTGTGTGAAAAACAGGGTGCCTCCTTACTGTTGGCCTTGTGTATACATGCGATCTTGTGTGGTTGCAAAAATTATTATTATTTCAAACATTATAATAACTAATATATATTTTCAATGTCTAGTAGATGCCCATTCAAGTAATCCAGAGGCACGTGAGCTTGTATAGTCATGATCATTGCTGGATAGTTTCCTGGATC
This sequence comes from Spongia lamella, assembly GCA_963930835.1. Classification (NCBI taxonomy): domain Eukaryota; kingdom Metazoa; phylum Porifera; class Demospongiae; order Dictyoceratida; family Spongiidae; genus Spongia; species Spongia lamella. Next base: position 6,192,069 of record OZ005749.1, on the reverse strand, counting down.
TTTTGATCGAGTACCTATAGCTTCATGCAGCAGCATTTGTTATACATTACATCATAGCTAGGATAGTGTGCATACACTTTTCAAAAGAAGTAAATGCTCACATGAAAGTGGGCATATGTATGCATTAATATATAACAATATAGCTACTTAGTTGCATGCTTGAACCGTTGCCCGACCATCAAGAAATGGCTGGCTACGCCCCTGCTGCATGGGCATAACTTGTACTTGCTTAGCATACAATATTGTAAATTTAACTTTGAAGCTGAATTTTGAAAAACTCAAGCCTACAATTTTTTTTTAACTCACTACAGAGTGATACATCAATATAGATTGTGTATCTGAAAGTTTATGCAAATCATTTCAAGGGGGTCCAAGTTATGGCAACTATCAACCTGCAGTGTAATAGCTTTTCTCAAATACATTCAAGTGTTTACTTCAGGCTGAAAGTAGTAAGACAGGTAGAGCATACATAGGAAAAGTGCTGATACAAATTTGGCTGAAATCCATGAACAAACAAGTGAATGTACAAAAAGAGAGTTTGAAAAAAACTTCCGGGATTCACGCAAGCTCACGAAAAAAGTGTGCGATGAAAATGAAAGAAAAGAAAGTAGAAGAAAAAAAAACGACGGCCGCATCAAAAGTTTTTTTGTGGAAGGAAGGATTTTATAAGGCCGTATCTGAAGACTGGCTGAACCGATTTCGACGAACTTCAGGTTATTGATTCTTCAAACAATGAAGATACTAATTCTCGAGTAACGGGCAAATCGGGCAGGAAGGGATGGTTCGTCGTACGTGGGTGCACGAACGGCGCCATAAAACTCGCAATGGCTGGTACTTAGGAATGGTGGCGCCGACTTCCTCCATTCTCGGTTTATTGATTCTATATAGTAAGAACGTTGTGGGTCTGTGATAACTAAGCGATAGCTTTCATGGCGGCTTAGCTAGAGCGTTTGCGAGTTTGAGGGCGGTGCTACATGTAAATAACTCACTCAGTGGTCGCGTATGCTGCTTCTTCTTGGCCTCGCGACTCACTATCGTGAGTCTTGATATCATAGGGTATATGCTATGGTTATGATTTGTTGGTCTGGAAACCATTTCGTAATAGGAGGCAAGGTAGTAGGTGACCATTACATATTTGATCATTTGATTACTCTGTGTTATTTAATTAGAGTCATTGCCAGTTTAATCTTAATGGATTATACAAAGTGTGAGTCTACTAACACTTTGGAAGGTGTGTCTGTCTTATGAACTGATGTCGATGATGATGATTTTGGTAATGTAATCAATTATATTTATGTATATAATTTTCAAGAAATAGTAAAATGACATTCGTGAATATTCGCTCACTTTACCATTCAAACTATTCGAACACTAAATTTGATATTTGTTTCTGCCCTAGTGTCTGTGTCTGTGTGTAGTATAGTGTCTGTGTCTCTCTGTGTGTGTAATATAGTGTCTGTGTGTGTAGCGCAGTGTCTGTATGCATGTAGTGTAGTGATAGAATTGATCGATGTAATGTTTCTGCAATATTACAAGCTGAATCACATAATCTATTTGTAGGTTGTAGATGGACCAGGATCACCAGGAACCTTAAGTATTCTTACTGTTTAAAGCACTTACACGATTATAATAACAGGGTGGACGTGATGTAATAATAATCATTAGTATAAAAATACATTAGTACTAACATACACTGGAGTAAAAGGACTTGAATTGAGCGTTATTTTACAATTTCCATTGATATGTTACAATGTGTATTATAGTAATACAATAACTTACATGTTGATGTGAAAGTTGGGAGTCTCTACAAAGACGTATAAGCCTGTTAATATATAATTTACCCACAGCTATTTTAAATTACCATATTAGTTTGGCAAGTAATGCCTCATTTCATGATCACAGAAAACAAAAATTCACTACAAGCCTCCATTAGAAACAATACTCGAAAATATTAGAGTACCCCTACAATTTTATTTTGTGATGTCATTTTGGATAAGGCTTATAACAAAGATCACCTGAGTTATAACTACCACGATTACTATACCAGGATCCACCTCTGTAACAGACCCAATATGTATATCTTTCATAGATGGAGAATAAAACCCAATATGGAGATTATGTGTAGGAACAATGGCATTAGTAACAGTGACATACCCTCTGGACCTGATTGTGTTGCTATAGTACACATTTTCAAGCACAACATCAGACCACATAGTAGCTGGATGAAATTAAATAGTTTGGTTTCACCACCTTTGTGCATTGTCACTCCATTGTAAAGCATGACCCATAGTAGAAAATTAATTTTAGAGGCGCCTAATTTGGTACGAGATTGTTGCTTGAAGAACAACCAGTAAATGTTTTTAGTATTGTTATTATTATAACTAGATGATACTAAAAATTTTCAATTTAAAAAGGGAATAGGTTAACTAAACATCGGATAGCTCATTGGTGAAAAAAGAACACAAACAAGTTAAGATCAAAAGGTATGCAGACACGGACATCGATTATTACTCAATACGGGAATTTCTTATCCCATGCACACTACATAGATCCCTATTTTGACTTCATGCATGTGCTGACCAACTGTACAAACAAATAATCTTCAAGCCAGAGTTGGTTTTTCATTATTATTTTATGTACAAACCATTATTATGAAAATATAAGCATATATCGCTTCCATGAAGTCAAAATAGGGATCTCTGTAGTGTGCATGGGATAAGAAATTCCCGTATTGAGTAATAATCGATGTCCGTGTCTGCATACCTTTTGATCTTAACTTGTTCGTGTTCTTTTTTCACCAATGAGCTATCCGATGTTTAGTTAACCTTTTCGATCCCTATTCCCTTTTTAAATTGAAAATTTTAGTATCATCTAGTTTGTCAGGTTTTTTGTGTCCACGTTGTGGGCAAAATGCTATATAAACATTATAGTCTACTGTATAGTCATTTAGTATTAATGGTATATTTTGTGTTTACCCTTACAAAAAATTCTTCCTGTGACAGGACTGTTTAAGGTGCTATCACAGCAATTTTTGACTTGTTAATAGCCTGTTATTGAATACATACCTGTTACAAGCTTGTATTTATTGTAACTTACAAGCCTGTAATAGCCCTGTACTAAATATACGGCCTGTCATAAGCCTGTATATAGTGGCACAAGTCATAATAAGCCTGTCATAAGCCTGTACATAGTGGTACAAGTCGTAATAAGCCTGTTATAAGCCTGTATATAGTGATACAAGTCATAATAAGCCTGTTATAAGCCTGTATATAGTGGCACAAGTCATAATAAGCCTGTCATAAGCCTGTATATAGTGGTACAAGTCGTAATAAGCCTGTATATAGTGGTACAAGTCATAATAAGCCTGTTATAAGCCTGTATATAGTGGTACAAGTCATAATAAGCCTGTTATAAGCCTGTATATAGTGGTACAAGTAGTAATAAGCCTGTCATGAGTCTGATTTAATTTTATTAAATAAATTATAGTTGTATAGCTAATTAGCTACTGTACATGCAGTAGTGCACACAGATGTCAGGTGACAGAAGATCAAAGCTATACATATGCTTGTAACATGGTAAGGATCATGACATCAATTATAACATTATAACATGCACAGCTTGCTTTTGTGTACACATGCAACCATCATCAGAATTATTAAGTATACGTGCATATGTAAAAGGGTGCACTCAAAAATTATAATATACTCCACAGATTACACACATTACTTTTATAGCTACCTACAAGCACTAATTATGTACATTAGAAATAGTGTATAGCTACAATAGTATATCCCTTTAATAATACAGAATAGACAGATTAATCTTTCTCAATGATGTTTGGCTGTTGTACAACAAAGATGGTAGTCGGCTGTTCTTCAAAAATTATTGCCACACAGAGCTTAACAGATGACAATTTAATGATATGAATTGTTGTTTGTGATCGTTTTGAATAGACCTGGATATGAGGGACTGTACAGTCAGTAATATCATCAACTGGAAAGATTAACTGTGGATCAACAAATGGAATTACTACAGCAAATACTGAAGTAAAATCAGTTATGAAATACAAAATTTCTCCACAATGAAGCTCATTATTTTGGTAATATGATACTGTATAGCTGTTTCGTTTCTTAGTTTGTGTGTGTTGACGAGAGTGAAATGTGCTCGAGCCTATTGCAGCTCTACTAAACATTCCTAAATTGGTACTTTTGGTGATGACCAACAGTGCCTGTTGATGCATGGGATTATTTAAGGAACTAACGTGTGTTATTTTCCCAAGTGCACGATAGCTCTCTCCAATAGGTGTTTCACTTTGTGGTGCATGCTTCACTGATGTCCGCATATGAAGGTAGAAGTGATTTTCCTCAGATCCTGGGTCAAGATAAGTTTGAGCTGTAAATGGCAAGCTTTGGCTAGTTTGCACTGTTTCAAGTATCTGTGTTTCAACATGTTGTGTACCTTTAATGCAGTTTAGTAGCTGGCCATTTAAACTTTCATATGGAAAACAAGAGTACCCATAAAGTGGTCCAAAATTACGTACAACTTCTGGTAAATGAAGAAGATGGTGTAGATTGGCTGTCATAAAACGTTCCCCATAATAAAACTGCACTTTAAAACAGTAATGTTGAATAAGTGTCTCTGCTTTTGCTATCGCTGTATGATCTATGGCATCTTGTACAAGAAGATAAATCGCTTCCACTAGTAACATGTGGTGGACTAGGTATTCCTGAGGAAGAATTGACATCATTACTGGAACTGAATAAAATAGCAGCCAGGCTCTATATTCAGATGCTTTCCAATATGCCCTGTGTTGTTGTATGCTTCTGGGTGTCCTTGTAATTGTTAGTGGAGGTTTTATTTGTAATAACTTAGAGTCAGCTTCAAGCACTTTAGTTCCACAATACCACATCTCCTTTGAATGCTCTGAATTAAACCAAAGTTTCAATAACATTTTTGTGACTCCTAGTAAAACACAGTGCATGTAGTCAACAACATTTCCTTTGACCACATTGTAGTCAGGGACTACTGAAAGCCAACTTGGACCTTTTACTCCAAACTTTGTCTCTTGATTTGTAACTGCTTCATGGCTGTGTTTGTCAAGTTGCTTATCACTGCGCTTTGGCCCAGCAGGATCATCTTGAATATATGGGTAAACATGAACTCTGCCCCTTTGTCCTGTTTTCAATGATTTGCCACTTTGTAAACAATGGCTACAGCCATAATAATCATTAAATTGATTCATATTATACACCATTGCCTTTGCAGGCAAGTCACAAGTTCCACACAAGAGCATACCTCGACAAACAAAGCTAGCTTTAATATCTGGCGAATATAACTCAATTCCTTTGTGTAGCTTAGACATACTTTCTGTGAATGGCTTAAGAAAAGTAAGCATGTTGGGCTTGTCTGGCCCAAACCATAATCCAGCAAGCATAACATTGTCACTGCACCATCTTTTCTGTGGAGCAAGTTCATTAATTGCAAAATAAAGAGGCCAGATACTATATTTAGAAGACTTAAAAACTGGTATGCCATCTGTATTCCATGTCAAAGAAATGTTCTTTTGTTCAGATAGAAATCCTCCTGGTTGCATGTGTGTGTGGTACCTAACTCCATCATAAATATCTTCAATTGTAGCTGAATTTGTTTTTTTGCGTACAAACCTATACTTAAGGCTATTGTAAAATCCGTTTCTATTAAAAAGTACTTTCAACTGGTCTTCAATGGGTATCTCAATAAAAAATGGTTTAGAGTTTTGGGTAAATGATTTTCTGCAAGAAAGATTTGGACAGCTTGAACACTGCGAATCCGGTATCAGCAAACAACAGTTTGGACAATAAAAGTGTTTCTTAATAGGATGTTTTAACATATTAAAATACTTTTTAAACTTGTACAAAGACTGGATTAACATATGTGGGATCATGCAGTGCATATCAATTAATGACAGAAGATCTTTCAATGCCTCTCCACTAAGCTTGTGAACTATTGCAAACGTCATGATTAATAACATACTAACAGCATTTGTGATTCGTGCATTTGGATAAATTGGCTTTTCAATATCAGCCATACCTTGGAGGCCTTCACTAGTCATCTCTAATCCACAATCAGGTGCTCCCATAGCAGAATCATCAGCAACATCACTACTAGTAGAGATATCTTCTAACTCTTCATCGCTTGTTGACTCATCATAGCTATCTAAAAGACTTTTACATAGTTCATCTGGCCATAATTCTTCAGCATTTTCACACATATGTTTATCATCCTCATTATGTTGTACCATGGCGTTAGTTTGATCGTACTGATCGTGTTTAGGCTGCAAATTTATATTTAGCAACGTAATGATAGTTAAATGCGTAATACAGTAATACGTAATAACTTCACGTGATCAAGCGATTACGTAAGCGCTTGCTTATCACTGCGTAGTTAATAACAGTAGCTAAGCTAGTAATAATTTATATAACAATTGAATTTACGCTATGTCTTACGTACTTTACAGCCACGCTTCGTCGACGAGGGTGTCCACGATAATCGGCGTTTGCGAAACGGCTCCTCATAGCATTCAATGTTGTTTAACACCAAAGGTTCCACTGCACTAGCGCTCAAATCATAAGTTAAAGCTAACGCTGTATCATACTCTTCGCTTCCATTTCCTGCCATTTCGCATCGACAGCGTGCCAAACCTATGAAGCGGGTTAATCTCCCGCGATATAGCTAAACAAAGTACCCAGGTGCTAAAGCTTAGCAACGAAAAAAGATTGTAGATTGAAAGCGTTTTTAATTCTCCGTTCGTAATGGCTTACCTTTGCGTACTGTGGAAGAGCGACAACAGCGTCAGCGTTGTAGCCCGCAATTCCAAATCCGTGACGTCTCTCAGTGGAAAAGATATAAGTTTCAAATGGCCACGAAAGGGCATATTCCAAGGAACAGTAGTGGCGTCGTCTGGTATGTTGCTAGCTAAACGCTTTCTGTAGTTTAATAATGTCAGCTTGGATGGAGGAAGTTAGCGAAAGAAGCCCTGCCCTCCACTTCCGCAGTATCTCATGTGTTGTTTTCTAAACACTTTTCATCTATCCTTTTATCAGACTCTAAGAAGGAAATGGAGGTAAAAGCCAATGAAATGGCCAAAGGAGAGGAAAGCCAAAGGTCCGAATCAGACAGCTCTGGACTTGACTTGAGTCATTTATCTGATGGTGAGCTTGCATGATGAACTGTTGCCATACTTACTAGCTATAAGCTGTAGCATGTAGCTAGGACTATGCTATACAATGTATGTACCTCCCTATTACACTTAACTACAGGTACCATTCCCAATTCTAAGAAACGATCACAATCTGAGTCTACTACTACTACTACTACAACAACAACAACAAAGAAAAGGAGAAGGAAAATAGTGTCAGCCAACTTGGAAGCATGCAATGCTACTGCCAGAGAAATCTTTACAAAGAAGACCAACAATAATATTACAGCGATGCAGCTGGAAATTGACAGACTTCGGAAGGAACTAGAAGAACATAGAAAGCATCAGGTATATTAATATAACCAATTTACAGCTATATAGCTAGGTACGTATTTACATACATGATCATGGTTTCTATAGGACCATGGGGAGCCTGATGTTCAAAATAGTTCCCTACAAGTCTTCTGTGCTGACAGTAGTAGTGACACTGACACTGACGATGCCTATGAAAAGTTGCCCTCTGCTTATGAGCAAGCTGTACAAAAACAAAGGGAAGAGAACCGTCAATTGATGAAAAAATTGGGATTACTTAAGGTGTGTGTGTGTGTGTGTGTGTGTGTGTGTGTGTGTGTGTGTGTGTGCATGCGTGCGAGTGTGTAGGGTGTTTGTCGCAGGATCTATATTTCAGAATAATGGCATTTTAAAAGTATTAACCACAAGAAAATACCCTCTATCTATACGTAGCTAGCTACATATATAGTAACCAAAATATTTTATAACAAAAGTATAACCCTAAATGTGTGCATGTGTCTAGCTACTATGTATAGTTACCATGTAGCTACTGCCATGATTATACACATAGTTATATGAATGTCTAAATTTCAATCAGGAGTCAAGAGAACTAGTACATCAGAAGCCAAAGAAGACCCCAATTGACATAATGCCATCAGCAACACTGCCATGTGTTGATCCTCCACCAAAAGTTGGTTATGTATATATAGTTATAATAATTATGTACGTGCATTAACAATTATAGATAAATGAACAGCAAATAATATACAATGAACAAATAAGAGAAAAGGTAGACAAAGTTAACTTACATATATTATCTTGTTTACAACGTTATTATTGTATCCAGGTTCCAATTCAAAAAATTGAACTCGTCAAAAATATGGGGATCTTAATAAGGAGTTCTTCTCTGGCTGCAATTCTTAGAAGATCAAAGCGTCAGCCAACCAGGGTGCTCCGTTTTTTAATGGAAGAGCTGTTTACACACGATGAATTAAGGATGAGCACAGTTCGAGGGAAAAAAGGTAAATTGCCTGCCCTCGACACTGAGACGATGGATGCTATTTTGTGTAAGTTTATATACCAATATCAGCTTCAATCATCATTTACATTTCTGTGTGTTACTCTACCTTAGGCTTTACTATGGGAAAAGCAGAAGAATGGGGCATGCCGATTACTGAGGAAGCATTGGTACGACAGGGAAATGAAAAATGCTATCAACACCGTAAAAAGAAAGACATAATCTAGTTGCTTACAGAGCCAGCAGTACAAACATATTAGTATATTTATTGTGTATGCATGTAATTATGTAATTACATTCATATTTAAAATACTGTACTATATTTACTGTATCTAGGTAAACAAAAGGCATGTGACAGGCAAGCTACCTCATACAGGCTTTATGATAGCAAACAAGCCTATAGCAGTCCTGTTATAAGTTTGTTAAGATGGCCCATAAAATGCAGTCCTGTTGACAACCTTTTACAGGCCATGACCAATGCAAATACACTGTACCACAGGCTAATTTACAGCTTGCCACAGTCCTGTATGACAGGCCTGCTACAGGATTTTTACAAAGCTGTAAATTAAAATACAGGCATGCTACAGGATAAAAAAAATACCAAATATCTGTGCCTGTGACAGGCTAAAATAATATTTGTTTTTTTGTAAGGGTATCTATAACATAGTCCATATGTCCATTTTCATGTCTATAGGTACATATAGCAGTACAGCCGATAAAGTTGCTATATAGTTTACTAAATTCTTTCTCCTGTTTCCCTGCCCACTCTTCTTTTGGTCTGTTGTTCTTTTTCCTCTCTGTCCTTCTCCTGGTCCTTCTCTTCCCCCTTTACTTTCTCTCTATCCTTCTCCTGGTCCTTCTCCCCCCTTTACTATCTCTCAGTTGTATCGTTGTGTTTGTTCTCCAGTCATTATTGGATTTTATCAGGGTTACATCAGATTATCTTCATCATTAATTTTGTAACCCTGCCAAATTAGCCATGTAGGTAGATATTGTCATCCCTTTCCACAATACTGATTACAGGCAATTAATAATGCTACAGTGAAAGAAATTGCATAAAATTGTTACAAACACAATTGTTTAGTATGGTTGGTTGGTATTTGTCTCACCACACACCCGCACTATTTGTGCACTCTTACATGTCAACATGTATACCAACCAACCATATGTAGCATTAAATAGAGCAGCTTGACTTTTAAAACCATTGTAATCTTTGATCCTAATAATCTCAGGTGTGGGTCTGAATTTTTCCATGACTTGTGAACAATTGCATGTGCTGTCTTTTTAAGTCATGTTTTTGACCTGAGAACAGGTATCAGACCACTTGCTGTGCACTTGCCTTGTTATGTAGACCTTGCTTTATAGTGCACTCTCTTTTATTGCATACGTACATGAAGCAAGGCCACAGCACATGCTTGATGAAGCAAGGCCGCAGCACATGCTTGATGAAGCAAGGCCACAGCACATGCTTGATCAGGGTTGAAAGCTCAAAGCAAACAGTGTGGCATTATTCATTCATATAATATATACAACCCTGATTCTGAGTGTGCTTTGCTATGCAAAAGTGAACCTATGGTGGTGCCGGCACACATATTACCACTCTATAGCCACACTATAATTCTTTGCAGTGGTTCACTTAAACCTAGCAACATATTGTGACCGCAGTTATGCAAAACTGCCTGCTCTATTTATTTCTTTTAACTTAAGCAACACAATCAATATGTTGTGGTTACATATTCATGAGGAGTTGAGCATATAACAAAATCAAACTTTACCTACTCCTTATTGCTGTTACCGCTTGAAAGTGATTATTAGCAAAATTAATATAAAGAGATCTTTGCCTAACACCTCTTGGAATGGATCTGTCAACATCATTGGGAAAATAAGCTGCCCATATGTGATAATGTTGACTAGCATCATAACAATAAACTAGGCTATTTAACATAATATATGCTTAGTGCACAAATGTTCCAGCTTGTGTGGGTAGGTGTGACTGTATTGCATGTCAGCTACAGGCTTAAATGGCTGGTGATGGTGGGGTGTTATATGGAGAAGTCAGCAACAACTCCTGCAGTGAAATATGGGAGTTGGCTTTAGTTTGATACCAACATTAATGCTGCATGGAGCATATTATGAACAGTGTACAGTAACATTAATAAAGAGGATAACACAGGTAAGGTAGATAGTTAAGTACAATAATATTATTAGTACGCGCTAAAACATTAGAAACGACGTAGAAATGTTTTACAGAGTTGTATGATAACATTAGAACTAATGTATATCTTGCTATTTACCATGTATACATACTCTATATTATCTCAAAAAACGCTGTTGGCCATTGGCCACTGGAAATCCACTTCAGACAGTCGCATGCGGTAGTATAATAATTAGATTAATGGGGCGGGCGCTAAAAGTAAACTGGCGATGCGGACTAAAACTTAGAAAATTTCAAGCACCAGAAAGTTCATCTCTCATAAATCAGCTTGAAAATAGCTCGATGTAGTTTCCAAGAGGTTGTTAAGAAGATTTAAGTAGTTTGTAGTGAAATATCCTTGCTAGGGAAGCAGTTTTGGGGGTGGGCGTTGACACGTGCATTCATGGCTTCACGTTTGATCGCGTCCAGGAAGAAGCTGTTTTGTGCCATAACTAGCCATCGCGTAACAAAATGAAGTTTTTAAATAGCCACTGCACCGGGTAGAGATATTTTAAAGATAGTTTAGCAGTTTATCCGGATATAATGTGTTACGATGAGGCTGTAGCCTTTCCAAACAAGAAAAATAATAATAATAATAATAAGAAGAAGAAGAAGAAGAAGAAGAAGAAGAAGAAGAAGAAGAAGAAGAAGAAGAAAAAGAAGAAGAAGATGGAGATTTTGGGGTATAACGCAGTTCCTGAAAGTTATGGAAAACGTTAGCCTCAGGTTCCAGGAATTTTTGCCATGGCTAAACAACATTAAAGGACATCCTGGCAAGATTTCCATGGAGTTTAAAGGCTGTTAAGGTGGTGTAATTGAGTCATTTTGTGTGCGTTCTATTAGGGGTTTTGCAAAATTCTCGCGCGATCCCTATTATGAACCCACTATCGTGGTTCATGATAGAGCAGTTGTTTTACATAAACAGTAGTTTTGTTGTTAATTAAAACTATTAATTCTAAACAACAGTGAAATATTTTGAATTGTGGGTTTCTGTTTAACTTTGGTCCGGCAGTTGCCAGGTCTGCCGGACCTATTCCTCCACCCCTGCATATGCATGTTATAGATGATGGACGAAATGAAAAGAATTTTAGATGAGAATGCAATTGCTGAAGCAAAAAGTACATGAGAGTATTATGTGCCACAAATGATAAAATAGGCTAAGATGGAAAAGGGGGTGCATGTGGAGAAAAAAAAATTGGGAAATCACCTTGACAGATGAAGACTGTAAGATCACACAACTTATGTACATGGTGGTATTTATATATAGGGAACAATCCTGTCATAGCAACCTCTCTATTACCATAACTGATTTCTGATGCTGGGGTCCAACCTGGAAAAACTTCATATATGTGAGTATAGGGATCAAGATGTAAGTAGCATGGTCAATTATTGTCCACCACATCCTGTGGTTGTCATAATTGGAGACTACAGAGATCCATTTCAGGTTTTCCTAGTGTGCGAAAAGAAAATTTTATGTGAAATTTCTACAAATATCTTTGCTGATGCTGTACTGCATTTTCAACATGTGTTACCCTAAAGGATGTAATAACTTCTATACCTTTATAGAAGCTGGAGTATTTAATATAAGTATTAAAACATACCACTTACAGTTGCAGGACTTTTAACTAGACTAAATGCACTGAATTTAAAACATGATACAAAATAGGCTGGATTTGTAATTGTCTACATAGTATATTATTGTAATTTTTTCCACTATATATATATAGCTATGCATGAAACTGTTTGTACTAGCTACCACATATATACATACACACAGACACACACTTTGAAGCCAGCCAACCAAAGGTAAAGCTGCCTGCCAAAAAAGCTGGTAAAGCCACTCTTCTTTGTCTCGTCACCAAGGACAGGCAGTGGTACACTTGTGTCTGTTAAGCAATGGCAGATGTTAGGGTTTGTCAACACAGGGGTCAGCATATACCAGCAATTTTTAGTCTTGCAAAATGGATTGAAGCAATGTATATTTTTATAAAGAAGCACACCATGACCAAGAATTTCAATTAATGCCATGCACCTAGTACTGCAAGTACGAAGTTTTAATGAACTATGACTATACAAAACAAAATGACAAGAATATATGCATGGACATGCTGTTACGTATACACTATATTAAAGTTTTGTGAATTGTGATAAAATGCACTAATACCGAGCTTCTGCTACGCCGGTGGGTAGGCAAATAGCCAGCAATACCATCACATAACTTAATATTACAGCTGGATGTAATGTGGCATGCACAGAAACACACTTTCAATTTACCTTGTTAACCATAGATAATATGGTATACAATTTATTTGTGCCTGTCGCTTAGACATGTAGTAGAGTGTACAATCTAAGGTGCCTGTGAGAAGAAATCTATCAATCTTGCTGGATCTCTCAAAAACTTGCCAGAAAGTAACATGTTAAAATTGATTCTAATAGTTGGGGCGATATATTGATTGGCTGCATCGACGTCATCACAAAATTAAAGAATATGCGATCATATCTGGCTCGTCATTTTGTGTGGTGGATCAGTTTAATTTACTAGGTAAACTTGTATCCATATTAAAGCTTAGGCTTAATGGCACTCCTAAGGTTGATGGTGAAAACCACTCCAATAACTTAGTGGTGTGTAAGCACACCCATAGTGTGCTGAGGATTTGGTGTGCTACACACACCTCAGTTTTAACGGTGTAATTTGAATGATTCAGGATTCTGTGGGAATGTACCAATGCTTTGTCAAATATGTTAAGTGTATAATGTTAAAATTAAACAAGTTGATGTTCTACCATCTAAAAACCAGGCGATGTGTAAGTTAAACCACTGTTAATCAACTGCCATTCAGTGTATTGTAATAGTAATTAATGATGTCATGAGTAAGTCATGTGAGCAAAGACTCATCACTAAGGAGCACATAGCAATGCATACAAATTTAATTCTTTTGGTGATAAAACGTTTTAAAAGTAGTACAAAATTGTTTTAAGCCAAAATTCTTACTGTAACACTATAGGCTAGTCTTGTATTATAAGCTCCGCAACCCGCACGGCACGCCCACTTTCAAAACTGAAGCACTCTGTCTTGTTAGTAATGTACAGCTGTTCAAACGGCTTTTACGCCCATCAGTAATATCAATAGCAAGTGTCATACAAAAGTAGAAGGACTTATTTGATTGGTTATTCAGGCTTCATTTCACGTGAATAGTTTGTAATAGCCTGGGGGGCGGGGACACACACACGCATACCGACGTTTTCACGAAAACGATTTCAAGAAACCAGGCGCGCGCCGGCCGCAGGCCTGGTTTAACAATTGCATCACAACACGATGTTGTTGCAACACACTACAGAGAAAACTATATACACATTATGCATGGCAATTACAACACATCAAAAAGAAAATTATGTGCATGTACATGTGTCTGTGGCATTTAACCATTGCACCATTGCCATGAAACCAGTAACAAAATTCACCAGTAATAAAATCAATGTAATACTTTACAAGAACACCAACTTCCGCTTCATAACTTGTCAACAGACCAAAAACAACAATCTTCTCAACAATCAAGCCTCCCATGATGGCATTACAGGCCCACTCTTACCAAGTCACAAAACATCTGTGGATAGGATTTATTTACATCTGAAGACTGCGATTTAAATTGTGCTACTGCACCAACTATACCACATCCACCTCCTTGTTCATTCTCAGATTCGTGTTGACATTTGTCACAAAACTTCGTTAGTAACCCCACTTTAATCATGTTATTGGTCGACTCTTTGTAAAAATATAGATCAGGCAGAGATTTCCCAAAGAGACAATATTCATTCTGTTCTATGTGAAGTTTCACGACGAATCCCAGGGCCCGTAGTTCATGTTCAACATGTTTAAAATAATGTTGGTTCTGTTGTACCTCCTTTGTAATCGTCATGTGATATGATGATAATACAAGTGATAGTTTGTCTACAACCTTACGGTACTGCTGCTGAATCGACATCATCGTTACAATGAACTTTCAATTTTCCGTTCATCTAATTTCTTTATCATTTCTTCTACCTTGGCATCTTGCTCATCAATGTGCGTGCTACTTATTTGCATAAGTTCTTCTATAGGATGTGACGGGATAACTGATTTAAAACATCTCATGACTTCTGCCACTTTAGTGGCCGAACAATGATATGTTACAGGTAAAACATCATCAAATCTTAGCAGCTTACTATTGGGTACCAACATCCATGATCTTTCCCCTGTGGGGCTTGTAAAGATGTCAACGGATGCTTTTGAAGCAGCCTCTGTATTTTTATGTACCAATACATAGCTGCAGTGAGGTGCATGATCCTCATATTTGTGTAGGAGTCGATACTCAAACTCTTTCTTCTTAGTCCAATCCACAAAGGACATT
The DNA here is from genome assembly GCA_963930835.1 of Spongia lamella. Taxonomy (NCBI): domain Eukaryota; kingdom Metazoa; phylum Porifera; class Demospongiae; order Dictyoceratida; family Spongiidae; genus Spongia; species Spongia lamella. The sequence continues at coordinate 6,177,002 of OZ005749.1, read as the reverse complement.
CTTATCTTTGGCTCTATGTTCTCACTACTAACTTGGTGTTCCACACCCTTTTCATTATCGTGAGATGGCGATTTTCGTCTAAACACTTGGAAAGAGCCAAATGAGTACGTGTAGCATGTATGACCTATATACACAAAAGTATACAAAGCATACGTATATCAACCAGCCGGATCAAATACTTACGTTTACGAGCATCAGTGGTAAATATAACTGAGAGGCCGCCATCATATAAATCAACGTGAAGCAGTGGGTTGCTAAGCAAAAACACAATAATACGATCGTTGGTTTGCGTCCCGCTTGAAATACTCCTCAATCATGCTAACATTTTTCACCACACCTTGGATATGTTGTTGTAAGAGATGCATCACATTCCCCTTTACTAAACTTTTATAGTCAGCCACTGTCGTGTCATTGTTGTTTGGAAGTAAAGACAACAAATGGGGGTTATTTCCACTTGTGTACTTAACTTGCTCAAACATCAAATTGCAGTTTCTCTTTGCAACAAACTGGGATGCTTCATCATCAGTGAAGCCTATTGTAAAGTTTACTATGTTGAACTCTCCCAGAAACTTGTTTAGATGAATTCCATACTCATTCCTCACAGAATGTTGCACACCGGTGGATACTGACACAACTATTCTGTGACCACAAGCCTTCAGAAACACCAGATTATTAAACAAATCACGAGCACTCTTCAAACCAGCAGACTGTTGAGTGTTAAATCTGGAAAAATCTGCGAATATTATCAATTTTTTATTTAACTTTTTCAGTACAGACTACATAGCATAGTCTTGATCCTTATCAAACTCTGTGATAGTATCACTCTGTTCTGTTAAGTGCTGAAGTCCTTGAAGAAATCTATACAATATATGTGAACGGATTTGCGAAAAGGGGTCTTATACGCGCATCCAATTTTGCGACTAAGGATGTGTAACTCAGCTCATGTTTGACATACAACTTTGAAATTTAGTACCTGGCCTTTCCTATCATTGTGGTTATACGAGAGAAAATTTCAGCTTAATAGCTCATTCACAAATGAAGTTATGCCTCTTCAAAGTTGCAAAATCGGATGTGTGTATAAGACCCCTTTTCGCAAATCCGGTCACATATGCTAAATGATCTTGAAGAAAGGAAAATGCAGTCTATGCCTTTTATGAGACATAAAGCAAACAATACAACAAGCGTAAGTTTTCCCAGTCCGTGTATGGCAACACAGCTTTCACTCTCACACTTCTCTATCACTTTCTTAAAATTAGTTGTCAAGATGGCATGTTTAAAATATACATCACTCGTATAACTAAGGTAACCTTCAACCTCTTTAGAAATGTGTTCTGATATGGTTTCAACATCTGATTGAGAGACATCAATGAATTCAAGTCTAAAAAACATAGCATTTATGAATTACCACATAGCATGTACACTAACACACACACACATGCACACAATCAACTTCACAATCTGGGTGTAAGATGTAATAATTGATTGATTAATAATTTAACCTCACGGTACTTGACTCAGCCATTCAACAGTGGATGGAAAGTTAGATAAAAACAGCTCATTTGGCAACCCATTCCACCACTTGACACAGTGTGTCAAAACAGTGTTTTGGTGGAGGTAGTTACTGGTGGAATAAATCTATGTGGATTATGTTATAGTTAAACCCCAGAGGCCAAGGTGAAGCCGAGGTGTTGATAACTAGATATCAGGTTAAAATTAAAGTCTTTCATAAAAACGCTTCTGGGGTTTAACTTCCATTCCAGAGGTTTGGGGTTTAACTACCGTATACTCCCTGTTTTTTCCTTTGATGTATGGCTTCAGTGGGATAGAAAACTGAGAAACTTGAACAAAATCAGTAAAGGTTTATTTTTTCCCTTTATTCAATATGTGGATTAATTAGAATACATGCAAACCACAAACAGACTTGGTACGGCTACCCACTTACCGTTGTTTCTTTGCAGGTCATCACTGTGCTGGCTTGACTGTTAAAATGACACGGCACGTATTTCACATAAGCATACTACTGTACTTTAATAACATACCTGTTCTGTACTCATAGTTGACACAAAAGTTGTTGCATTACATAGGGATTACACGAAAACACGACAACAAAAACCACAACACTGCTATGCAGATGTATCCTTATATGGGTGGTATGAAACAATTTTTTGTACTATAATTAGACTAGACGACCAACTGTTTTACCACTAAAAAGAACGAGTCGACAATTTTGTGTGACAACTAAACCTAGATGTCAAGCAGTTTAAAGGAACATTTCCAACATGTTGGAAAGGAATTAAAATTCAGTACTTCATATGTGAAGTCCAAAGTAATGTTTCCAACGTGTCGAAAAGTATTAACCATAGTAACATTCAGTTCCTCTCCAAAGCATTTCCATCAAATTTTAGCACCTTAGATCCATTCCGACATGTTGGAAACATTCCAACACCAATGAAGATGATGTCAAGCAGTGTAAAGGAACATTTCCTACATATTGGAAAGTAAATATGTGAAGTCCAAAGGAATGTGTCCAACGTGTCAGAAAGGAACTAAGGTGCTAAATTTGATAGAAATCCTTTGAAGCACAAAATACAAGTAAAGTTTAGTTTCTCTCTGACATGTTGGAAATGATCCTTTCCACTGCTTGACTTCTAGATTTAGATTTCTATAATTTCTGGAATGCTTCCATGCTAAATTTGATGGAAATCCATTGAAACACAACATACAAGTCAAGACCTGCAAAGCTTTACGTTACTATAGTAAAGTTTAGTTTCTCTCTGACATGTTGGAAATGATCCTCAGGGGCATAGCCAGACTTCACCCGATGCCCGGGCACACAATTTTTTTATAATACACTAATATAGCTAGCCATCTATACCATGCTGGTTCATACGTGCATTATTAATAGTTGTTGTTAGCAAGTGCACGGCACGGCTACCTATAGCTAATGTAGTGTAACAGCATGAGGTGTATAACTAATGCATAAACTATACAAACTAATGCTTGAGCCATTCTACGAAATATAGATCTAGTGCATGAATGAATTATTAACTATCAATTGTGGGAATGCATCCAGATGATCACGTGTGCCACACACATTTAAGGTACGAGCAAGACTTCTTTCCTTCACTGATATTAGCTACATAAAGACAACATTGGTGCCTCAGTCTTGTAGTTACTACTGCTGTAGAAATTCAAAAGCTATGCCTGGTGTCTTTTTTCGAAAAACATCTTTTACGGGGTTAGTCTCACATACATCCACAATTTCTTCATTTAGACAAAGACGGTTGATCTTATCACTTAACTCTTCTGGCCACGTTGCATATCGTTGGCGGGTTTGGCCGTTAGAATCACACAATGGGCTGTATAAACGGGAGTGAAGAAAACAAAGCTTAACTAATTCGTCACTTACTTGTATTTCTGTTACTCTCTTTAAAATTGGAACTGTGTGTTTCTTCTATGGCCATTTCGCAAATTTCCAATACTGCCTTGCCTCCATTTTGAAAACTTTAAATGCATATCTCGTGAGCTACTTTGATTCTAATGAATTCAGTTGTAGTGTTATCGAGTGTTGCAGTCCGAGTGTTTATCAAGCACTAGATTCACCACTAAAAATTAGGATAATGCTACTAGCATTACAAGATAAGTCATTATTTGCTTCCTTTTAAGTTTTGGTCTGATTCGTCGTAGAGTCACGTGACTTTTACTGAGCTGGTGATGGTAGGGCAAAGTAAGTTGATGCCCAGGCAAATGCCCAAGAATGCCCGGGTCTGGCTACGCCTCTGATAACTTGTACTTGCCTAGCACACAATATTGCACAAATTAAACTTTAAAGCTTAATTTTGATAAACTGAAGCCCGAGTTTTTTTAACTTTCACTACAGAGTGATACATCAATATAGATTGTGTATCTGAAAGATTATGCAAATCATATGAAGGGGGTTCAAGTTATGACAACTATCAACCTGCAGTGTAATAGCCCTTCTCAAATACATTCAAGTGTTTATTTTAGACTGATAATAGTATGACAGGTAGAGCATACACAGGAGAAGTGCTGATGTAAATTTGTCTGAAATCCATGAAGAAATGAGTGAGTTATTAGACAAACAAGTGAATGTATAAAAAGAGAGTTTAAAAAAACTTCCGGGGTTCACAAAAACCCCGCAAGCCCCCAAAAAAGTGTGCGATGAAAATAAAAGAAAGAAAGAAAAAACAACTGCCGCATAAAAATTTTTGTGGTGACAGGAAGGCACTTATAAGGCTGTATCAGAAGAATGGCTGAATCGATGTCTATAAGCTTCGGGATATTGATTCTTCAAACAATGAAGGTATTAATTGTCTAGTAAACGGGCGAATTGGGCAGGAAAGGATGGTTTGTCGTGCGTAGTCGCACAACGGGTGCCATAAAACTCACAACGGCTGGTACTTAGGAATGGTGGTGCCTATTTCCTCCATTCTCAGTTTGTTGATTCCATATAGTAAGAACGTTGTGGGTCGGTAATAACTAAGCGATAGCTTTAATGGTGGCTTAGCTAGAGCGTTTGCGAGTTTGAGGGTGGTGCTACGTGTAAATAACCCACTCAGTGGTTGTGTTGCTGCGCTTCTTCTTGGCCTCACTATCGTTAGTCTGGACCTAGCTTCCCAGTAGTAATTCACAGCCGTTTTGTTCAGTCTTGCAACCAGAAATGATGTTGTCTACATAGAGATTGGACTGCATGTCGCGGGAGACATCTGAGTTGTGCTGTCTAGGATGGTACTGTAGAACAGGATTGAGCATGAAGGGAGAACTGGTTGCACCAAAGGGACAACTTTAAAGCAGTATACACAAAACTGGCTGGACGGGTTTCAACCAGAAGAAGCGAGTGAAGTTACTGTCATCTGGACATGCAGGAATGCCTTCTCAATGTCTGTAGAGATCCCAAAGCAGTGAGATCTAAAGTGGACAACAACAGCACACAAGTCATTAACACAGGGCAATCCCACCATGAGACAATCATTGAGGCTGGGGTAACTAGGAGATGGTCGACAACTACAGTCAAACACAGTGTTGTCAGTGAATCTTTCTCAACAGTGTGGTGTGGGATGTAGTGGACTCTTGAGTTATTACTGGTTAGTTCCACACGCTCAATACAGCCCCTGGCCTCTTGCTCAGCAATGATCTGGTTGTACACTTGAAGTAGTTCAGGTGTCTTTTCACTAGTTGACGTGTTCTGTGCTCCGTCACTGTAAAGTTAGTTGGAAGGGTAGGGTGATTTGGCTTCCATGGAAATCTGGCATTGTATGCTCCATCATCATCTCGTGTGACAGAGGAGGTGCTCCAACTTGTTTTCACCCTTGCCTTCAATGGGTAGGACTCCCACAGATTCCAAATTCCAGAAACGCTCCAGGTCAAACTCGCGTTGGTAAGAGGTAGTTACCATTAAAACATTGGCTGATGTAGATTGAGCGGCTGTAGGTTATACTGGTCCAGAGAGAAGGTAGCGCAGTTTGGACTCCACCGCTGTTGGTCCCATCCAGAGTTGGGGTCGTTACTTTTAAAAAGTAACTAGTTACATATTACTCGTTAATTTCAGGAAACGTAACTCATTTACAGTTACATATTACTCTCCCACAAAAGTAACTAGTAATATATTACTAGTTACTTTTTTCACTATAAACTTCACTTATTTGATGGTAAAAATTACGTTTAGCACTGATTCTCTGATGATAAGTAGTTTATTTTACATGATATATGTTTGTGTAACAGTACTCATACAATTTATAAAGGAAATGACTATTAGTGAACGGACTTTTATACAGAAAAATATGGAAAGTAATATAACTAATTGTATAGATCTTTACAAAGTAATATTATTACTAGTTACATATTACTTTCGAGAAAAGTAACTCGTTATATTACTTAGTTACTTTGAAAGTAATATATTACGTAACTTAGTTACAAAGTAACTAGTTACCCCCAACTCTGGTCCCATCCCCCTCACAATGTGATCTTCCACAATGTCCCAGTAGTGGTCAGCTCCTACTAGTAATGAAATCTCGAACTCCCTTTCTGCAGTAAGTGGGTGGGCCAACTGAAGATCACGGAGGTGTAACAAACGAGTCACACTGATACTTACTGTGTTCTGTAATGGTGTAGCAATGTGCGGTACGACAAGGACTGACAGCGGAACGGCATCTCCATTATTGGTTAGAAAATTGACCATGGCAACCTCTACTTGGCGGCTTAGTTGACAGTTAGCTCCAAAGGAAGATAGGTTAATGTCTTCTTTGTGGTATGGCTGCAGTTTGAGGGCATTTGGCAGGGCTTTAGTAACAAATGATCTCTGGGAACCCTCATCAAACAAGAGGTTGGTCTGTCCATGGGTTACTGTTGCTGTAGGCACACATGGTTATGTGGTGCAGGGAATGACTGGAGATTGACATACATTTTTGCTGTTTCAGAAGGAGTAGTATTGACAGGAGGTACTGGTTGTTCAGAAGGGTTACTATCCTGTTGTCGTCTGTGAGTGCATAAGCTTGTGTGATGCTTCTGTTGACAGTTGCGACATCTGTGCTTGGAGTTGCAGGAGGCTACCTTGTGGTGCCCCAAGCAACTGAAACATAGTTTTTCTTGACGTACGATGTCACAACTAGTGATGTGACGATAGTGAAATTGTCATCAACGATTATTGTATATCAGTAATATTGCAATAATTGCGGTTATTGTCACTTTTTCATATGTGTAATAACATAGCTACATCATTATAATATTATAGGTTATACATGTATCATTTAAAAATGGTTAAAAATCAAATGTATAAAAATTAAATGTATATAGACTTCTATATAAATTAGCCAGTCATCTATGATCTATGCAGCTTCTGACATCAGTGACATGTTCATGGATAAGAATAACAGCATATTGACCTTGTCAGGGGCTAGTCGGCAACGCAATCCATTGACTATATACCCACCTTTACTAAACAAACGTTCTGAAGGAACACTAGTTCCGCATATACAAATATATTTTCTGGCTAGAATTGCTAATGCAGGAAAATGTTCAGCCTCTTTCCTCCACCAGTTCATTGGATCGCAAGAAGGATCAATAGGAGCTCCATCCAAATATCTATAAATTTCTTTCTTCACTTTCTCAGTTGTTCCTGTGGTTGAATAATTGGCAAAGCTTTCTTCAAAACTGCTGCCCAAGCCCTTCAATTTTTTGCTAGGTGGTTGCATGGTTTCTTCCACAGTTTGACTTTGTTCATTCATCATTTCATCTGTAACTTCACAAGCTTCGCGTTCTATCTGTACTAAAGTACTTGTATTGTCAGCCAAATACGCAATGCGAAATCTGGGGTCTAAAAAGCTACAAACATCAAGGATCATTGCAACATTCTGATGAAGATACTGAGCTTGCAACTTGTCTGAAATAGCTTCCTTTAAATCCTTTACAAAGGCCGAGTCATCTGGAGACACAGCAAGTAACTCATTCAAAATGTGTGTTAAAAGTGGTCGGATGGCAGACACAGTTACGCATTTTTCTGCTGAAAGGGCATCCGTGAATATATGAAGTGGCTTCAAAACAGAAACAATTGCCTCCAAAGTAGAGAAATCGGTATCAGATGGCATTCTATACCAATTTTTGCGCTCATCTGCTAAAACCCCACAAATTGCTTGCTGTTGTTCTGTGATCCTACATATCATTTTACAAGTTGATCCCCACCTTGTGCTAACATCTGCCACTAGCTTATGTTGATCCAGACCCAATTCTACCTGTTTTTGATGGAGATCTCGTGACTTCTTCCAACTTCTGCTAAATAATTCAATCAGTTTGTGGCATTTCCTATTTACTGTTTCAACACGATCAAATTTGAGAGCTTTTCCTATGCTTAAATCTAAATTGTGGCCAAAACAGCTTATTCTTTCCCATTCTAAGCTTTGAAAAGCTGCTACAAAATTTGATCCATTGTCAGTTGTTGTTGCAATCAATTTGTCATGGTCAAGATTCCAATTGGCAAGGACATCTTTTAGTGTCTCCGCAACATTCTGACCAGTGTGGTCAATGAGTAAGGGGACAGTATCTAGGCAGTAAGACTTCAGTTCCCAGTTTTTATCAATGAAGTGTACTGTCAAGCTAAGGTAGGGATGGTCAGCGGCACTGGTCCATAAGTCCGTAGTTGCTGCAAAATATTCTGCTTGCTTAAGATCTTGTTTGACAGATTCCATTGTAGATGTATACAACATGGGTATCTCAGTTTGTGAGAAATATTTCCTTCCAGATATCACATACTTTGGATCCAACTTCTTAATCATTTGCTTGAAGCCCGGCTTCTCGACAGTATAAAATGGCTGCATATCTTTAGCAAGAAAAACAGCTATGGAACGACTGATTTCTTTAGCACGAGCAGACTTCGAATCATATCGCGCATTCTTTTCGAGAACCTGTGCCAGAGTTGGTTGGGTAAGAGATGAAGCATTACCAGTTGAAGTTTTCTCTCTTTGTACTATAGCATAGGCGTCTGGATGATTATCTTTGAGATGAGTATGAAGATTCGTCGTATTCGAACGCTTTGCAGATACGGATTTATTACATAATTTACAAACTGGCTTTTCCAACTCCTCAGGTATAGGAACATCGTTATCATCTGCTTTCAGTCCGAAATAATTCCATATACTGCTCGTCGTTTTCGCCTTCTGTACGATACGGACAACCATACTATCGGCCATTTTAACAAACGTAAACTTCCGTTTTACAAGAACATGCATAAACGGTAACCGCAAGCACGCAATAATCGCTTATATACAATAATCACGATGCTACAATAATCGATGCGATATCAATATCGCTTGGTATAATATCGCTTCCACACGATAATATCGCAATATCGTCACATCACTAGTCAGAACGTTGCTTTGTCTCCTTAACAGCATCACAAAGAGAGGGAGAGTGTGAACCCTTGCAAAATGGGAACGGTGGCTTTCTCGTGGCTCCCGTTGTAGGTTTCTTGGCACCCATGTGAAATGATGCAGTTGGTGGTGGATCAGTGTGAAATTCTGTCTGTGATCCCAATGTACAGTTCATTGAGGATAGCAGCTTGCAGTTCTGTGATCGTCCACTCTTGCTTGCCATGTGCTCTTACTAAGTTCTGCTTGACCTTGGCTGGGAGCTTACCCAGGATGATTGGAACAAGTAGGCTTCCATAGGAATCTTCTGATTTCCCAAGTGAGGAGAGACTGCAGATGTGTCCTTCGGTAGAGTCGTAAAATTTTCATAGGCTAGAAAGTGAGTTGCTTGGGCTGGGGAGGTCAATCAGTGCCTGCATGTGTGCATCAATCTGCTCGTAAGGTTGACCAAGCATAGAACGTTCTGTTGAGGGTGTTATGGGAGTACGTGAAGTTGTCTCACCTGATGAAGCAATGAAGCTTAGGCGGCTGGTGACCTTTGCCTTTACCATTGATATCAAAGATGCAACCTATTATTTCCGCCTCTATTTCTTCATCGGTTCAAGAATCTTGGTATCCAGCGCCAATATCATGTCTTGTTTGCGACGAAATTGCTTGTGCAGATCTCTCAGACTGGCCACATTGATTTCACTGATGGTTGCGGGTTTGTCAGTAGTCGGCACTCTGTAGCAGCTTCTTGAAGTGTGTCCTGTAACCTCTCCTCGAACACTGCGCTTGCTTGAGCTCCGCCATAATCTGTCTTCTGCTCACAGCACCAAAAATGTAATGGTGCTGTAGTCTGCGTATCCAGGTTCCCCTCAGGATTGGTGAAGGAGAGAGTGATTCGAGCACAGTAATGTTGCTATCTTGTGTCGTACCCACAAGGATTGTCAGAAGTAACAACAAACATTAAGACAGTGAAGTGAGCACTAGCGTCCTTGTGTGTGAATCAATACACAAACATGACGATTCTACGTATCTACGTACCTTGAAACTATATAGTAGCTACCTTTCAGTGTAATCCTGTGAATTCCCAGCCCAAACCACGTACAATATATAATTTTATACTCATATAAACATAAATTAATATCCTTGTGAATTCAGCCATAGGCACACTAAGCAGTTTAGTACACCATACACTGTTTGATGATATATACTTACATGTTGTGTGCTGTCTATTTCAGTGGTTATTGTCAAAGATAAGTGAGAACGATGCTGTCAGCTACAGTGAGAGGGGGGCATCAAAGAGGAGCAGGGTGGAACAATATAAGGTATCATATATTTCACAACTTAAAGTACTAGTTACTCATAGGCATCTACAAAGGAAGTGACACAATATTACATATACACCTTAGGCCAGGTATTATTAGTGCCACAAAATTTTAGCATTTTAAAATTTACATTGTGCTAAAAATTGTTTACTTGAAGCACATGACAGGACAAGTTTTCTTCTGACAATTCTCAGACATTAGTGGCTTGGACATTTTTATATTTTGGCTCGGACACTTATCAGATCAAATTACAGTTCAACCCCAAAAGTACCTGGAAAATGTCAGATGTCCAACTGTTATTTCATGCTCTGATGTAGCATCTATAATATGTATCTATAAATTTTACATCATCCCTAGATGCTCAAGATGTATTGCAACAAATATAAATTTGATGATCTAATGAGTGTAATCTAAATGAAGTTAATTAACCCATTCCAATGTTTAATGTGTTAGTAATGATTGAATAAGATGAAAGTATAAAATGGTGTGGGGGATCTAAGCATTAAGTCTCATGATATAATATTTGATTGGCTGCTGACCTTTTCATTTGGCATTGTTTATTGCGATCAGCTTGCATATTGTTAATGCCACCTTTTAGGAACTGTAGCACAATTGGTAAAATCAAGACTAACGATAGTGAGTTGCGAGGCCAAGAAGAAGCACAGCAACGCGACCACTGAGTGAGTTATTTACACATAGCACCGCCCTCAAACTCGCAAACGCTCTAGCTAAGCCGCCATTAAAGCTATCGCTTAGTTATTACCGATCCACAATGTTCTTACTATATAGAATCAACAAACTGAGAATGGAGGAAATAGGAGCCACCATTACTACGCAAGTATCAGCCATTGCGAGTTTTATGGCGCCCGTTGTGCGACTATGCACGACGAACTATCCTTTCCCGCCCAATTCGCCTGTTTACTAGACAATTAGTACCTTCATCATTTGAAGAATCAATATCCTGAAGTTCGTAGAAATCTATTCAGCCATTCTTCTGATACAGCCTTATAAATGTCTTCCTGTGACCACAAAAATTTTTACGCAGCAGTCGTTTTTTTCTTTCTTTCATTGCACTTTTTTCGGGGGCTTGCGGGAGCTTTCGTGAACCCTGGAAGTTTTTTCAAACTCCCTTTTTATACATTCACTTGTTTGTCTAATAACTCACTCATTTCTTCATGGATTTCAGCCAAATTTGTATCAGCACTTCTATGTATGCTCTACCTGTCATACTATTATCAGTCTGAAGTAAACACTTGAATGTATTTGAGAAAGACTATTACACTGCAGGTTGATAGTTGTCATAACTTGGACCCCCTTCGAATGATTTGCATAAACTTTCAGATACACAATCTATATTAATGTATCACTCTGTAGTGAAGGTTTAAAAAAATCTCGGGCTTGAATTTTTCAAAATTAAGCTTCAAAGTTTAATTTGCAATATTGTGTGCTAGGCAAGTACAAGTTATGCCCATGCAGTACTTGCTAGTAATAACATCTGTTTATACTTCCAAAAAAGTAGTGATATGCTACACAAAAACACCCTGGGTGTTAAAAAGTGCGAGGCCAATCAGAAGCAGCATTGCAAATAGGTATGTACAACCAAAAACGTTGATATCAGTTGAGGCCAAGAAATTACTTATCAAAAATCTACTTGAATGACACAATAGTTTATAGCATATTGTCACAACTACGTATGATTGACTTTGTCACTTGGCCACCTTTTCACACCATTATTAATAAAGGTGGCCAAGTGACAAAGTCAATCATAGTTGTGACAATATAAACTATTGTGTCATTCAAGTAGATTTTTGATAAGTAACTTACTGATATCAACATTTTTGGTTGTACATACCTATTTGCAATGCTGCTTCTGATTGGCCTCGCACTTTTTTACACCTTTGTTTAGTCTCTTCAACAGGAGACAGCACGAGCGCCATTCTCCATGCGATTTCCAACTGTGTTGGTGTCAGTTGAGCAATATTATTTTCTGCAGCATATGCAGCCAGTGCCATTTTCTGCTCAAGGATTGACTCCACCATGTACAATGTTGAATTCCATTCAATTTGTGCTTTGAAAGTTCTAGGTTTTCCTGGATTTGTGCAAGCTTGTGACATGCAACACTTGAATGCTTAAAGTGGCCCACTATGGATCTACAAACTGCCAACAGGTGTTTCACAACATGCTGAGAAAGCAGACCATCATTCACTACTAATTGCAAGGAGTGAGCAAAACATCCAAAACTTGGCAAGTTTACTTCAGTCATAGCTTTTACTGACCACATGGACCTGTGATAAAGTAATCTTCCATTCTTCCAGCAGTTTTGTGATCTTCACAGCAATATATTCCCCTGTGTGCCTTTCTGATAGCTCCTGAGCTTGTAGCACAGCAGATAGCCTCTGGAAACTACCATCAACCCAGTGGGCTGTTAATCCCAGCAATGCATCACTGTTAACATCTGAGCTCCAGCAATCAGTGGTAAAACTCAAACATTGCGCACCTTCCTTCAGCTGTGTTGCAATATATTAGTCCTTATTCTATTGGCAATAGATGGAATTATTGTTTCTGAAAAATACTTTCTGCTGGGCATTCGGTACTTAGGCTCTAGTATACTGATTAGTGACTTGAAGCCTTCGTGATCAACAATTGAAACTGGTTGGCAATCGATGGCAATCATCTCGCCCACCTTAGCGTGTATTTTCTTTGCTCTGTGATCATTAATGTCCCACAATTTACGAAGCTCAGCTGTTTCTTGCAATGAAGCTTGCCTTAGCCGCGTGCCTTCACTAATAGAGCTTTCTTTCTGTTTCCCATCGCTATCCGCTGTATCGTGCATATTCTTCGTGGTGCTTAGTCTTTAAATGATGAACAAGATTCGTTGTGGTGAATGACCTCGTGCTTTGGCCTCCGCATGGTACTTCGATATCGCATACTTTACACTTGGCCAGTCTAGAATCCTCTATCACAGTAATAAACTCCCAAATTGCTGATTTTTTCCTTCCCGTAGCCATTACGTGTGAACTTGTCCTCTAAATTAATTCCGTACGCACTAAATGGAATAAATTCTGCACACGTGTATAACTCCATATCGGAGCAATTTTTTCTACCGATACCGATCCGATTCCAATACACTTAAAACTAGCCGATATTAACCAATACCGATAGTCGATCCGATTATCGGTGCAACACTGGATATCCTGCTTGCTTAGGAATGTAATACATACCTTGCATGCTTTGAAAGTATGTAATACATACCGAAAAAGGAATAAATTACATGCGTAGTTATGAATGAAATACATACTTGTTGTACGAAGGTATGTAATACATACTCATAGGCATGTTATTCATACCAAAAAGTGGTATGTGCGGTGTAAACTCTTGAATCATACCAATTTTGGTGTGAATTTCATACTTTCGTTTTAGCAGTTATTCACTTGTTTGTCTAATAACTCACTCATTTCTTCATGGATTTCAGCCAAATTTGTATCAGCACTTCTACCTGTCATACTATTATCAGTCTGAAGTAAACACTTGAATGTATTTGAGAAGGGCTGCAGGTTGATAGTTGTCATAACTTGGACCCCCTTCAAATGATTTGCATAAGCTTTCAGATATACAATCTATATTGATGTATCACTCTGTAGTGAAAGTTTTAAAAAATCTCAGGCTTGAGATTTTTAAAATTAAGCTTCAAAGTTTAATTTGCAATATTGTGTGCTAGGCAAGTAGAAGTTATGCCCATGCAGTACTTCTCTGCTGCTTGCTAGTAATATCATCTGTTTATACTTCCAAAAAAGTAGTGATATGCTAAACAAAAACACCCCGGGTGTAAAATAAAGTGCGAGGCCAATCAGAAGCAGCATTGCAAATAGGTATGTGCAACCAAAAACTTTGATATCAGTTGAGGCCAAGAAGTTACTCATTAAAAATGTTTTGAATGACATACAATAGTTTATGTAACACATTGCGTGGGAGGATCAAAGGGAAAATTTGTGCTACATAAGTCATGTAGTTCCTCCAGGTGTGTTACAACTTCCCACTGGAATGTGCTACAACTTCCCATAGGAATGCACATAATTATGCTACAACTGCCAATAATAACACCAGAATACCAATACACACACTTCACATCTCACATTACTTATATACTGAAAGAAAAAGAATTCGATAGTGGATTTCAATTTTATTAGCCAAAATACATTTTAATACAACAAATTTAGCAGTTACAATTTAAATTGTAAACAAAGAATGTATTACCTAAATCAAACAAGTAAATACAACCAAAATTAGTCAAATGAGTATTTACTGAAGCTCCAGTCACCTTACTACTAATCATCATACAGTTCATCAACAGAAATACCTTCAAACAACTTAGTTGCATTCTGCTCTGATTTTCACAACTAGAAGCAATGGGATTTCCAGAAAACTAAATTGTGCAATTAGTAAAATTGCAACCACTAAGCAAAAGGGAATGGGATGGTTTTCTAGTAGCCACAGGCAATGACACAAGAAGCAGCATATGTGAAACACACCTAGCCATAGCTGCCGCAGTTGTTGGTGGCATGGAAATGGATACTGATGATTCCACAGAAACTGACGATGCTGCATCAATTCCACAGCTGTTGGAAACTACATTAGATACATCTAACAGCTGACAATCTGATGTACGTTCATATTGTCTAAGAGCTTTGACCTGTACGCTGTTGGATGAGCTTTTCTGGAACGTGTGCATGAAATAAGGATGTTGCTCCATATGCTCGTAGGCTGTGATTCGTAAAGTGTGTAGATAAGCCAGCTTGTGAGCACATTTCTTTCATCATTGAGTTAAGTCGGTTTTTTCCAACAGGTACCCTAGTAAACCAAGGTTTGGACAAATCTGTGACTTTGCTAACAGGGGTCAAATAAAACACATAGCATCCGCTGGAATCTTTTCTAGATATTTGTCAAGAATTTTGATATGACATATACCACCTTCAGTTGTATTTTCAAACTGCCTCACTACTTTGTTTTCAACATTCAAGCTATTGAAATCACCTTGTCGATTCTTTGACCCGAATTCATGATACTCATAGACACCCACACTCTTGCCTTCAACAATGCATGTCTGTCGATGTAACTGTGAGATTTTTAAATTGCGTTATTCATACCGCGTGGTGATCTCATGTGACAAATACTCAAAACATTTAATAAACGTCATAATAACAACCCACAATGGAAGTTTGCAAGTGGTACTATAAATACAACAGAGTTGCTCATGCGACTTGCTAGGTGGTGTTACATAACATATGTAACATGTGCGGTTGTGATTTGCCTGATATGTCCGCGCGCCCTCGGGGTCGTGCGTACATATCAGGCAAATCACTGCTGCCCATGTTACATATATAACATTGCATATTTTCACAACTATGATTGGCTTTGTCACTTGACGACCTTTTTCACACCATCATTATTAATAAAGGTGGCCAAGTGACAAAGCCTATCATAGTTGTGAAAATATGCTACCGTAGTTCGGAAATAATTCGCTGTTAAAAATATTTCGTGGATAGTGCTGAACCACGAATTAATTATGCTCGAAAATGCTTAAAACACACGAGGAAAGTTATGTATCCACAAAAATATTTTACCTTGAAATTAATTATCAATGAAATATTTTCTGTCGAATAATTTCCGAACTACAGTATAAACTATTGTATGTCATTCAAGTGTAATTAAAAAGATTTTTAATAAGTAACTTCTTGGCCTCAACTGATATCAAAGTTTTTGGTCGCACATACCTATTTGCAATGCTGACAAAGCCAATCATAGTTGTGAAAATATGCTATAAACTACGTATTGTATGTCATTCAAGTAGTTAAATAGATTTTTAATAAGTAACTTCTTGGCCTCAACTGATATCAAAGTTTTTGGTCGCATATACCTATTTGCAATGCTGCTTCTGATTGGCCTTGCACTTTTTTACACCTGGGGTGTTTTTGTTTAGCATTATGTTTACAGCCAGCAATGTGTTGTGTTTATTAGTGACCATAGGTGTGAACATAGTTCATTTAACATGTAGCCAGTTTTCTAGCCATAGCCAGCTATACCTAATAAATATAGCTATTGCTCAACCACAAGATGAATTTTAAAATGACCACCAGTAGAACTGTACTTATCCTTATTGAAAATATAGGATACGTAGCTATGTAACTAACTATGGCATATAATGCATATACATAGTTGGACCTGAAATGATGCAGGCATGCATTTATAGCTACGTACGTAACTCACAGTGACATAGCTATATACATCAGTATAGCTACACTATAATATAAGTGTACAAAGCTAGTTCTCATAGCATAATAAACACACAATGTCATGTATGACAGTGATTACAAGTAAACTATGAAGCAATTAGCTATAGCTAATTTGTGGTAGCACTCCCCAAAACTATGCTTTTGTGCAGACAGAAGAAGATAGGCCTAGCTAACTGATAGTCATGCATGAGCTAGTTAAATCGTAATGGAATATGTAGTATGATTATCTTCAGTTTTATTCTATTTCTTTTGAGTTTGGTAAATGGGTAACATAAACTATGCCATTGGACAAGTACACATTTTTCCAATACTTGCTCAGCAGCAATCAAGTAATTACATGATCTAGATGATTACAGGAAATATAATCAGCTAATTTTATATAATTAAGCTAGATAGTGCATGACATACCTGAGATTACATGCTATGATATGGTTGTCTATCTTAGCATCTGTTACATACTGCACATGATTCTGCTTGGCCAGATCCTGAATAAGAATGAAGGAGGAGTTTTCGAAAACAAAAAGCTTTTCTACAATTCCATACATATAATTTTAACCAATTCAGATATTGAATACAGCTGTTGTTTCACCTTATTGCCTTGCTTCTGCTTTTAGCAGCAATTATTCTATTTGATAAATGAATTAAGGGATAAGTTTGGAAATCTTCATGGTGTAGGCATATGTTGGAAGATGCAAATAGCTCTTCTCAGTTGTTGAAAGTACACAGTTGTGTGGATATCCCATCACCTCATAATCTCCAGATTGTCTACTGCTATAAATACAGCCACGTAATTTAAGTTTATAGCTACAGTCAGAGTTGGGGGTAACTAGTTACTTTGTAACTAAGTTACGTAATATATTACTTTCAAAGTAACTAAGTAATATAACGAGTTACTTTTCTCGAAAGTAATATGTAACTAGTAATAATATTACTTTGTAAAGATCTATACAATTAGTTATATTACTTTCTGTATTTTTCTGTATAAAAGTCCATTCACTAATAGTCATTTCCTTTATAAATTGTATGAGTACTGTTACACAAACATATATCATGTAAAATAAACTACTTATCATCAGAGAATCAGTGCTAAACGTAATTTTTACCATCAAATAAGTGAAGTTTATAGTGAAAAAAGTAACTAGTAATATATTACTAGTTACTTTTGTGGGAGAGTAATATATATGTAACTGTAATGAGTTACTTTTCCTGAAAGTAACGAGTAATATGTAACTAGTTACTTTTTAAAAGTAACGACCCCAATTCACCAACATACAATTTTTGCTTGCTGTCTTTGAAGTCATTTGAAAATAAAGTAATAATTCTGTTGTTTCAGCTGGTAACAAGGACTGCACCACTTCTGGTAGCCTTTGCAATACACTTATGTGTAGCACAACCTACATATTGTATGGGTAGCTGTACATTGCTATACAGATACATTCACATTCATTTAAAGGTATACGCTGTAACAAGTTAGCAAGTTTAGCTTACATATATAGCTTGCTAGCTCCTTTTTGTGTATATAGCTAGCTAGCTACGTACATATAGCTAGTAATTACTCCTCAGCATGCATGTCTATGCAGACAAATATATAGTAGGCAACTCGCTAGTGTGAGGCACTTGTACGTAGGCTGTAACAATCTTGAGTGTCTACTAGGTCCCTCAGTGGACAGCTATACTTACGTATGTACTTGATCCAACAAAAAAGTGACCCAAGTGACCCACATTGTCTGGGTCATCCGACACACTTTCAACCCTGAGTTACACGTATAATATATAGCCAGCTAGCTACCTACCTACGTAGCTATAGTAGCTACATGTAGGTTGGCCATGCAAATTTGAAATAAATATCAAGACTCACGATAGTGAGTCGCGAGGCCAAGAAGAAGCGCAGCAACGTGACCACTGAGTGAGTTATTTACACGTAGCACTGCCGTCAAACTCGCAAACGCTCTAGCTAAGCCACCATTAATGCTATCGCTTAGTTATTACCGACCCACAACATTCTTACTATATAGAATCAACAAACCGAGAATGGAGGAAATAGGTACCACCATTCCTAAGTACCAGCCATTGTGAGTTTTATGGTGCCCATTGTGCGACTATGCACGACGAACCATCCTTTCCCGCCCAATTCGCCCGTTTACTAGACAATTAGTACCTTCATTGTTTGAAGAATCAATTTCCCAAAGTTGATTCAGCCATTCTTCAGATACAGCCTTATAAGTGCCTTCCTGTCACCACAAAATTTTTACGTGGCAGTCGTTTTTTTCTTCTTTCTTTCATCGCAAACTTTTTTCGGGGGCTTGCGGGAGCTTGCGTGAATCCCGGAAGTTTTTTCAAACTCTCTTTTTATACATTCATTTGTTTGTCTAATAACTTCTTAATGGATTTCAGCCAAATTTGTATTGCACTCCTCCTATGTATGCACTACCTGTCATACTATTATCAGTCTGAAGTAAATACTTGAATGCATTTGAGAAGGGCTATTACACTGTAGGTTGATAGTTGTCATAACTTGGACCCCCTTCGAATGATTTGCATAACCTTTCAGAGTGAAAGTTAAAAAAATCTCGGGCCTGAGTTTTTCAAAATTAAGCTTCAAAGTTTAATTTGCAATATTGTGTGCTAGGCAAGTACAAGTTATGCCCATGCAGTACTTCTCTGCTGCTTGCTAGTAATAACATCTGTTTATACTTCCAAAAAAGTAGTGATATGCTAAACAAAAACACTCTGGGTGTAAAAAAGTGTGAGGCCAATCAGAAGCAGCATTGCAAATAGGTATGTGCGACCAAAAACTTTGATATCAGTTGAGGCCAAGAAGTTACTTATCAAAAATCTTTTTAAATACTTGAATGACATACAATAGTTTATAGCATATTTTCATAACTATGATTGGCTTTGTCACTTGGCCACCTTTATGTGTGAAAAAGGTGGCCAAGTGACAAAGCCAATCATAGTTATGAAAATATGCTATAAACTATTGTATGTCATTCAAGTATTTAAAAAGATTTTTGATAAGTAACTTCTTGGCCTCAACTGATATCAAAGTTTTTGGTCGCACATACCTATTTACAATGCTGCTTCTGATTGGCCTCGCACTTTTTTTACACCCAGGGTGTTTTTGTTTAGCTATAATTAGCTCAGTACTTGCATGAATATACATGCATGTCTGAAGGCCTGCCAGTGACCTGCCTGGTAGCCTAATTTTATCAGACAAACAAGTGTGTGTGTACAAATAAATTATTTGTCCCGCACGGGGTTCACACAACCCCCGAAAGTCTATATATGTGACCAGGCCTGCAAAAATCAACCATGTGAGCGCAAATTACACCTAGTTAGATATTCATGAATATCTTCAGTTCTATAAGGAGTATTTTTATTCTGTAAGCTTTAAAAGATTCCCCATTACATTCTGCATTTGTGGTATAACATTTAGCTTGTTAGTATAAATAGAGCATAAATTATGGTAATATATATTTGAAACAACTAGGCGATTTTTGTGCAACTAGATGGTTGATTTTTGCAGATCCAGTCACATATTATTTGGGGAGGCTGCCTTGTGATGTAATTTTGTACCGGAATATCTCGTGTAGAACTGGTGAAGAAGTCAACATAGTCTAAAAGGGTTGATGCACCTCTCTAAAAGCCATATCGGTTTGGTGTAATGGAGGTTTCCACTGTGTCAATTATCTTATAATAATATAGCACCTTGGAGATATTATACACAATTTAAAGAAAGGAAATTGGACGACAATTTGTGTCAAAATCTTGCAGTCACCAGACATATAGCTACACAGGAATGACCTTGTGAGTATTTTCCATTCCTGGTATCCACTTCTACGTATACAATAGCTACTATAGTTGTAAGAATAGGTAAAACAAGAGCTTGAGCATGCACATTTCTTTAGGACTATAAGAGCAGTATTGTCAATTCCACTATAGCCTTAACTACTTGGATTAAGAATGCCATATGTGACTGGATTTGCAAAAAGGGGTCTTATACGCGCAATTATAAATATCTAGAAATACATTTTTGAAATATTCAATTAAATATATCTCGAGAATGCATGAAGCTGCTTGTGTGCAATTCTCCACGAATGCACAGTCACTCATGGTAGTTTATTGGATCAACTCTTCAATGAATAGTTAGCTGAGTTTCCCGCCATTTTAGATAGTTTATTTCACAAGGTAGTCAATACCACAAGCAAATCCGGTGGGGTGGCAAGGGTGGGGGGAGGTGGGAGCCACGAAGTGGCGGGGCCTTCCGACCAGAAGGATCCTTATGGCCATATGGTGTCAATTCAGGCTGTTTTCAGCCTGAATTGACACAAAATGTAGCTAAAATCACGGCCAATCTCGCCAGCTAGTCGTGTGGTGATTCCCTGCCGTCTGTCTGCTTGTCCAGGCAAGATGGGGCCATTTATAGAACATCCGAGCACTCTCGTACGTCATACAGGCTGGAGAAAGAAGCCTCAGTGAAAGCAGACTGCTGTACTTTTGGCCATGACAGCCATATCAACTGTTAGTTTAGTGTTGTGTCTGTCGAATGGCGGTGAAAAGTGAGACTTGAAACTGTGCGTGTATAAGACCCCTTTTGGCAAATCTGGTCACATATATACTTTATCATATTAATAATAATTTATAATTTAACAACACTATAAAATAGTTAATGAATATGTATGTGTGGCATACATAAATACATAAAAGTATCTATGATTGAAAAGTCTTTTACAGTGATGAGATTAGAAACCATGCATGTATTGGATAATTAGCCAAGTGTCTAGAAAGAAACCTTGACCTGAGATAAAGAAACCACATGCCATACGTATATGTCCCACAAAGCATATGTTTACAGGCTCACTGGTGGCTCAGCATTTTTTGAACCTAGTAACTTAATTATCTAGCTGTTCCCACATCTGTATGGTGACTCAACAAGCATGCACCTGGCTCACTGGTGGCTTGGCATTTTTTAAACTTAGACAAGTAAAAAAAGAAAGTACGTATATTAGCTATAGCTACTATAGGCTGTAGTGTAAAACTTATCAGTTTTTAGGTGTACTAACAATCAGTTTGGTGTGCTAGCTATTACAAGACACACTACATAGATCTGGCCTACATATAGGTACTTGAAGTGGCTGAAGTTGCATGTGATTATTAATATTATATAATTGATCTAGTCAAGTTATAATCAAATTAGCTCTAATATAGCCTACTACTAATCAAAGTTAATGTTTCTTAGTATCAGTTGAGTCAATTAAGATGTTGCTTTCCTTTTTCTTTGTGCATTAGCACATTTGTCATCGATGGCATCCACTAGAGCGGATCTGGAAACCCAGAATGCATAGATTGTACATATTCTAATAACAATAAATTAGCTAGTGAACTTGATAGCTATATAGTAACTATGAATCTTACTAATGAATGCTGCAGTCACATCCCTATTCAACCCTTTATGCTGCCTTGTTCCATAGCAAGATAAACTGGCTAAAGTACCGGCATCAAAAAATGTCGACATAAAGTTTCTTGTGAGTTTGAGTGGTGAATTGCCACTTGCTGCCATGGCTTCATCTAGCTGACATTTAGAGATAAATACTCCATATCCATCTACCAGTTCTACCTACATGTGCATGCATGGATATATACGTATAGCCATATAATCATGCTATAGCTATTAGCTACGTACCTTTTTGCCAACTCCACTAGGTGGTGTGTGACATGGTGTATAACAATATGATGTTCCTTAATAGTGATCTCCCTAAAAACACATCATGCATGTGAATGCAGGTATAAAATAGCTAGACATATATATATAATTATATATATAGCTATAGCCAAACCTTCAGTACTGGAGGATTCCCTGAAATTAAACCCTTGTATTCCTTCTCATGCAGGCTCTGTAAAATAAATACGTAGCTATATATATATAATAAACGTATATAGCAAGTTTCATGCATGCACAGAATATCCATGCATCCTATTAACTATATACTCATGCTTGGATAACTTCAGCTTAGTAGGTGGCTTAGTGTGCTTCATATAACTATCATCCTTTACAAGCTGCTAGGCAAGCCTTCTGTAACTCATATAGTTAGTCAGTATAGCTATCTTGCTATAGTGCATGACATATAGCTATAGCTATACATACATTATAATTATGTAGCTTATAGCTATTTCTCACTTCATCGAGTCTTGATTTGGCAGTAACAGTTAATCCAACAGTTTTATCTTTAGCTGTAACAATACCTGCACACAACAGACAAATAGCTATAGCTAGCAAGCATGCATGCATGCTTACCACATCCTGGCACTTTTGAATTTTATTTTATAGTATGGTTTTCACTCTTTCTTTTGCTGCATGAGCCTGTGCCAGCTGTTTCCTTCTTTTCATGTTTTTGGTAGATGCTTTAGGCAGCTTGCAATTGGTACTCAATTTGGCAGTAGAGCTAGAGGTAATCATAGTGTTATCTGCTGTGCATTCTTTATGAAGGCGAGATATTGAGAATTTCAGATAGCAAAATATATAGCCGGGAGCTAGCTATAAGCTAGCTATATTATATTTTCAGGAAACAGAGCAACGCTATCAAAACTCTACAGTGACCTGGTGTATGGTTGCAAAACCAGAGAAGAAATTCTGGAGGCCACCGAACATGCCTCATCAATCAAAACACAATATCCCACTCGTACTTCTTCCCAAACTTTATGTCGGTAACATTACCAGCAAATGCAGCTTCCACTCCTGCTTTCTAAGTTCCAATGGGCAATACAGTGGTCTTAAGTATACTAAGGTCTCGAAAACTAGAGAAATTGAATTGCCAGATGACAAGCTCTATCGATTGCAAGTTGTGGAAAAAGACGAACTGGTAAAGGTTCGATATATAGGATATGATAGCAATTATGATGAGTGGAGACCCGCAAGTGATATTATTGATTTGACTAAAGACAGGAAGATAGCATTTCTTTGTGCTCAAAAAGTACCAGAGATGGGTGTGATTTAATCCACCAAATGCCACCCGTTAACCAGTATAGCCTCTATGAAGAGCTTCTTTTTAGAATTAAATCATTACTGACTTCATCAAGGAAAGAAGATCCCATGTGTTGTGTATCAATGGGATTTGACACTATACATTTTGATGGATTGGTAATAAGGAGCGTGTTGGTTGATAGAAAATCACAAAACTCAAACCAACGCATTTACACATTATCCACCTTGACTAAGCTAGATGATATACTGGGATCACGCGTATATAAGAGGTATTAATGCAGCTGGGGATTTTTGTTTTGTCGAACCAAAAAACAGTGAGGTATCAATTACTCTTTAGTTCAGGCAAGGCAGATTATCAACTATTAGAAGATGGCACTTTGAAACAGTTTGTTTATGGTGCTCAACATCAACTAATTTTTAGATTTGTCCGTGGTGACAGTATTTCCTCACAATGGAATAATATACTAAAGTTGTGTAAAACTTAATGATACACATATATAAAATTAATGACTGGTCCCTCATAATTAAATTATGTACATGGTTGTTAAATATTTATTATGTACATGAATAAAATATATACAAATTCATAAATAAATAAAATAGTGGATAAATAATGGTGTGTATGTATGTACAATATGAAACAAAATGTAATATACAAATCACTGGCCACAAAGCTATAAATGGTTAATTGTGGCCGGTACCGTTACACTTTTTGCAATAAGTGTACCTGTTTTGGCCGTTCAATTGTTTTGTCATGTAATTTTTCTAATCGATTAAGTTTGAGTAAAAGTTGTCTTAGCACATCACAATCTTTGTGGTTGGTACTCCTAAAATAATCCTTGGTTAAATTATCATTTAATTTCTCTAGCCCTTGTTGAGAGAAGGGAGCCAGACTCCCATTATAGGTCAAGAAATTCTGGAATATGGAATACTAATGTATGTATATAAGATGTTACATTTTTTGTTTGATATACTGATAGAAAAAGAACTAACCATTCTTTGACAGTGGTTTTAAACTCCTTGATCTTTTTGTCATCAATAGAATTTAAACAAAGAGTAGTATAAATATTGAGGAAATCTTTCCATATTTTTTGCACATTGGTAGTGTGTGGAATATTTGGAAAAAGCTGTGAAATGTTTATTTTGTTAAAAAGTTTTAACTTTTCTGGCCCTGTCAGGTCACACCATTTTAACACCTTTGAATCTTTATCAAGATACATGTGAAAACTAATCTTTCATGTGTCATTTAAAAAATCCTCGTACTTAGCCACATTGACTGCATTATTTTTACTAAATGATTGTAGTTTGTTTTTTTCAATACCATCAAGCCTCATAATTCCAGGATAAGTAAATTAATGAGTACATCACAGATTCTTAAGAACAGATGTAAGACAAAGGCTGTCTAATGCAGCCATATTTCTCATTCTTTTTGTTTTTCTTTAGCTTTGAAAGTTCCTGAATTTCCTTAATAGTCCTTGCACCTTTGTTACTGACCATGTTCTATGAATGTCATACCGATCTACTGCCGGGCACTTGCACCAAATACAGGAATATGTGGAGCTAGCAGATTCAATGCCCATACAAATGGCTAAAAATTTCATATCAGCTCCGAAAAAATATTCTAAATCATAAACAACATCATTAACTGTCACAGATTGTAAATTTTTTACTTCATCAATGATATTCAGATAATTTATCATAGTCTTCGGTTGTATTAACAAGAGCTAGGGTGTACTTTCCCTTTGGAGAGTTAGGATTTGCTTCAATTTCAATTAGAGTAAATGCTACTACCACCAAGTGTAGACTACGACTTACAGTGGTACCGTCACCAATTAGTTTAATCTTTATGCATCAGCTTTTATTATATCTGGGATTAGTTTCTGCTAGATGTTTAATTCTTTTCTCAACTCGGTCCTTAAGAGATTGCTGAACTCCTTGCAATCGACCTGGTGTTGAATGAATAATACACCATGTGTTAAGCTCTTTGGCAACGTTTATCAATGTAGATGAACGAGGTAGCTCTTTATTAACCATAGCTATTTCGTGGTACGCTTGATTAGAAATGTTAAATCTTTCCTTAATGTACAGCGTTTGATCAACAACTACTTCATTGCAACATTGCCCCTTTGACTTTCCTTTTTCTGTCACTAACTGCCCATCTTGTTCAACACAAACAACCTTAGTCCCAGTATTTTTGTTAGTTAACTCGACTCATGTAGGCTTGAAGTCTTCGTTTTCTGTAAATAAAAGTGCAGTGTTAATATTTTGTGCAACCTGTTGTGTTCTTCTCAGTCGTTATTGCTCTTATAAGTTATTCCATGCATGGAGACATCTATAGCTGCCAAATCTTTCATTCCTTACTTTTTGTCCCTGCTCACATTTTAAATTCCTTAATTTTTGCTAGTTTTTTTGTTTTATAGCATAGCTAGCTACTTGGTTCTCATCCACAAACTAAATTATCTGGATGTGCCTGGATATTTAAATACATTAGGTGTTTGTTAGAATATAGCAGCAAGTGAACCTTGGGTCTGCAGTATATACTAGCACAGTTGTCCAGCTTTGTTAGATGATCTGGAAAGAAAACTGGAAAAGAAATTATTATTTTTGTGAAAAACGGCCACTAGCTAGCTACTAGCTCTTATTGCTGCATGCTGCTCATTTATGTACCATGTTATACATCAAAATTTTCATGTTATTTTGCATTAGTTACTTTTAAAGAGAAAACTTCAACATGAACATGTGGGTCACATCCGGACATCCAGATTGCTCTATATATGGGTCAGTGGGTCAAATGGGTCAACAGGTATGACCCACTTTCAACCCTGGTATAGCTACGTATTATTATAAAATCTGGAAAATTTAGGCCTATGGCTATATACGTAGCTAGCTATAGTTATTATATAGCTAGTCACAATTGAATCCCTGCATGCATTGTTTATGTAAACAGCATTCAGGTTTTCTGCAACTAATATGTGCTACTAGTTTGGTATCACGTGTTACACACGTATACATAACTAGCTAGCTATAGCATGATCACATGCCACAATTCGCACCAAACAGTGCACTCCGCTTAGTATACTTGGTGGCAAATGATGAGCGGCAATAACCAAGTCTCATCTCCTATCTCCTCCAAAATAGTTCGCATTTCATCATTTTGTTCATCATTTAAAGTGACTTCGGTTTCTTCATACCTTGCTAGCTTCCTCAGGTTGTTAGTTATTATTATTATTATTATTATTATTATTATTATTATTATTATCAATTTTTCCAAAGAAGGGTGACACAAAAGGCTAAAAGCCTGTACAAGGTGCTCCCCAACATATAAGTACATACACACATACAATAACAATAAACAGCTACGTATATATACATACACGCAGTTCTTTCATACTGGGCCAACCTTTTGCGCTTAGTTTGACTGGCAGGGCTCATGTATGATAATCTAGCCCTCAAAGAAGGATGTTGCCATTTCACTTTTCTTGTTGGAGTTTCTGCGGTGATCCTCCCTTTCTGGTGTTCCAAATCAGTCACCAGACATTTACAAAAAGAGCCTCTGGATCTTTATCCTCCTTGGATGCATTGTGTGCCAACTCAAACAACAGTTTGCACTTGACTGAATCAACACGCTGAAATGGATAATCAGTAAGTCATACACTTTTTATATGGAAGCAAATCACATCATAGTATTCATTCAAGTACTGTTCAGGTTTAATTCCAGGACAAAACTTATGGTGTGAGCCCTCACTAATTATTTCACATAAGGCTGTGATTTCCTCGATGTTCTCAAACCTTTCCTTTCTCCAAAGCCTCATCAGTACATGCACTGAATATGTTTTGTACTGCACACACCCTTGAATACGCGACACCATTCCATACAAAAAGGCGACGTTGGCTAATCGTCAAAACAGGAATTTTCGTGTTGCTGTCTACTTATACATGTGATGTAAGCTTGGGAAAGCGTCGCCTAACTCCGGCATGAATACTCGTCAGAAAATCCTTTTGGATTTCTATCGCGACTGCTGGCAAATTCACCGTGTTCGCCAATTCTGGGGCCTCCACGTGGCGGCTAATGCTGGCACATTCAGTTTCACCTTCGCCGTTGGCATCAGATAACTGTAATCCAGTGTTACTTTGATTAGGCGTGCTCATTGACTAGAGTACTCAATGCGGCTACTTCACAAATGGCACCTCAATGTGTTAAAAACACCTTAAACATAAGCGTCAATTTACTATGATAACCGGAAAGACTTTACACATTCATTTTTGATAGGCCATACGGGAGTTAGACACTCTCCCATATATTATGTACTCTTGATATTACACTAAAGATGTGCTAAAAATTTATTGACCACCATGACCATGCAATAACTTGAACAGATATGCCTACACTATAGCAGCCTGAACAATAGTATTGTTACATAACTTACATTATCACTATTTGTGATTGGATTTTTGTTATGTCTGCGTATTACATATTCAAACTACACGGAATTCAATGCTCAAATTAATGAATGTATTTAAGAAATATTCTGGAAATACATATACATAAGTAGAAATATCAATGGGCCCTATTGTGCTCTCCCAACTTAAAAACTCTGGCTACGCCGCTGCAGTTGACCATGCATTGACAAAGTGCACTGTAGCCCTAATACACTATAAATGGATAAATGGCTAAATGTTTGTTGAAGTAAAAGTAAATTTTATTATACCACGGCTGGTAGGTTCTTTTTGATCTGTCCAGGTCTTTATAACATTTCTTTTTTCAGGCACAAACTCAGAATTGAGGAGTTGCAAAGGTTGTGTGATGAAGGGGAAAAGCATGGTGTCTATTGAAAGATATATGGACCACTGATTTAGATCGCCAAAGGAAAGAATTTTCTTGTGATCAGGCCTCCAATAGTAAGATTCCATATAGTCTTTGTAGTGAATCATGATATTTTATGCAGGTAATGGTGGACAAGGTAATCACTGGAGTTTAATCACAATAAGAATGGGTGAGTTAATTAAGTACTTGCTGTACACAATTGTTAAGTTGTTACTCACATAGTCCTGTAGCGTATGAAACACTGAAAGGATTTGGTATCCTTAGTCTCCCTGCCAAGTCCACTTTGCAAGCTTACTCTGGTGCTTTTATTCATACGCCAGGAGCTAGTGCAGCTTGCCTAGCTGATCAGGTGGCACAATATGTTGTGTACAAAGAGGAGTGCAGGAAGCTGGCGAAGCAAGAGCCAATGGGAAATTTTTACTTTAATAATTTTCCTTTGGATAATTAAAACAGTTGATCATTAGTGTGTCATTTGCCACACGTGATGTTCAACTTTTCACGTTCAATTAACTCCATGGAATGCGTGCCGATTTAACATTGAGTTGTTGATCTCCATTAGTCGGTTTCTGTTATATTACGCTGTGGTGATAAAGTGGACTGCTTTCACTGCGTGCACTGATGCCTCACGCGAGTTTATTATTGTATTATCTGTTCTGTGTATATCCTCCGTATTATCTGTTGTAGAGGCTTATTAAATGGATGGATTTTGCTAAAAATTTGGTAACTAATAAGTTGTATCAGTATGTGTGTTTGTAGAGACTAGACAGCCAATGTGCAGATCTACCGAAGGCTGGGATACCAGCACACCATTCAGTGTCAGGTATGGATAACACTAATGATCAATCATAATTCATAATAATTATATAAATACAATTAGGTGCCTTCGAGCCACTTAGAAACAAGGATCAAGTGGATATCAAACTTTTTGTTCAACAAGACTGGTATTTCATCAAATGATCATTGAGTCATTCATGAGTTTGCTCAAGGCTGATCCTAGGACAGCACAATAATGCAAAAGTCCAAAATTTGTTGCATGCGTATAATAATAATTATGAAAGTTTTATTGTCTATTATGGTAATAGTGGAAGTTTTACCAAATCTTGCAATACAATTGAAAATCGAAAGCCAAGTTACTGAGGTAACATTGGAGTTGTCATGTGCTTACAATGTATGAACAGAGCAGGTGCTCCTCCTGTTTGGAAGATTTACGATGGAGGATTCAGTTTTACTGGTCACTAAGAAGCAGCTAAGTTGTGTTCAAGCCAAGGGATTCCAACTCCCGCATTAATAGCTTCTCCCTTGACATACTTTGTGCCAGACTGCCACGTGAATTTTAAAAGATTTCTTTGGTACCTAACTCAGCTTTCAATTGTATTACAAAATTCCATTAATTTCCTGTAGTTCATCTTATGATTCCTTCACTAGTCGTGTATCTCTGGATTCTGTATCTCTCATAATGTGTTCCTACATCTCCATTGGAACAATTTTAATTTATATTGACATAGTTGACTCTGAATAATTCATGCAAGTACAAAGAATATCCTTTACGAGAGCCATGGCTTCAAAGGCACCTGTGAAACACAAGATTTTTCATTACAAGTAGCTAGCTAATCAGTAGTGTAAGGAGTGCTCCTGGTGGGCCTGCTATCAGTCCCTTGAGACACACCCAGCCATAAACTTGTGTGGCTCTCTACAAACATGCATAACAAATAGTGATGACATAATTTATTACTACCTATTCTTGAAAGAGCAGCTACTTGGAATGGATGGACGCAAGATGAGTTGCTAATGCAATTGGCGGGATATCTAAGAGGACGAGCTCTACAAGAATGGAAGTTACTAGATGCTAAAGTCAAGACCACTTACCATTCTACTGTTAAAGCTTTGAGAGAGCGACTGGATCCCGGGAACCAGACCTTGGCAGCACTAGATTTTCGTCATGCTAGCCAAAGACCATCTGAACCAGTCTCCGACTTCCTAAGACGATTGGAACATATTTACCAGATAGCATTTGGACGAGATGATCTATCAGCTGAAACCAGAGACATGTTGCTCTATGGACAGTTGCAAGAAGGTTTATCATATTCCCTGATTGAATCACCTTCGGTGTCTGGTGCCCAGAGTTACCGAGAGCTCTGTATTGCAGCTAAGAAGGAGGAGCGAAGGCATGCTGAATTGAAGAAGAAGCAACAATATTTGAAAGTTGAAAAGCCATCATCTGAGAGTTCAATTAGGAAATCATTCCAAAGAGTCTCCTAAGTTTTCAGTCAGAGTTGTAGTGACTGTTGCGCTCGCAAAGAAAGGTATCGTGATAGTATTGCTAACTGGGCCTACCAGATTGCTACAGGGAGGGTCTTCCATGCTACAGGGAGGGTCTTCCATGCAAAACCAGAGAGCCCAGTACGATCAACATACAAAGTCGAGTAAGCTCAGGGTAGGGGATTGGATACTGATACACTTTCCCTCAGATGAAACTGGTAAACATCGTAAATTATCCAGACCGTGGCATGGTCCATATCGTATCATCTCCCGTGATGACCCAGATGTTACCGCAGTAAAGATCTTTTTCCCAACAGATCCTCCAATACAAGTACACCAATCTAAAATCAACAAATGTCCACCATCTTTTCCAAATGACTTCTATTGGTATGGTGGGAGGAGATCAAAGCCGGGGAGACCAAGTAAGAAAATTCAGAAACAATTAGAAGCCATAGATGCTGAGCTGAGACAATCAAGTGAGGCTATTGCAAATGAGAATGATGATCATAAAGACAAAACACAATCTGTAGACAAAGATACTGCCGCAAGTGTATCACCAAGCAACCGTCAGAAAGGAAGATCATCTACAACCAAGCTAGACCAACAGAGACATGAATGTCCATATTCACTAAGGAGTCGTCGCAAGAAAGATGAGCAGACTAACAATACACAAGAAGACGCTCGGGACGAGCTTAACCAAAGGAGGAAGTGATGTAATGAGTCATGTGATGACCCTAGTCATGAGACTGAACTGTCAAATAATAAACAATGTGTAATTAGGTCAAATCATAATTAGAATAGGTCAGATTATAATTAGAGTATAAAAACTATGTATTGTAATCATTCAGAGAGTCTCCTAAGTTTTCAGTCAGAGTTGTAGTGACTGTTGCGCTCGCAAAGAAAGGTATCGTGATAGTATTGCTAACTGGGCCTACCAGATTGCTACAGGGAGGGTCTTCCATGCTACACATGACATGTCATCAGTATATATGTATTGGCTACCTATCTTGCATTATTTGTTACATGTACCCTAATATGTAACAGCTGGCCTGTGTGTTTTTCTATATAGTCTGTAAGGTCTGAAGATATGTTTAAACAGTTTTGACAAAAATAAGTGGAAAAGCGTAAAGCACCAAAAAGATTTGAAGTAGGAAGTAGTGAAGGTGTATCACCATCATCAGCAGAATACCATTAGATCTTGAGGTTATTGATACTGTTATTGCTTGCATTAGAAGTAGGTTTCATCAGGAAGGCTTTCAGATGTATTTCAAAATTCTGTGCAAAAATTGACTAGTGAAAAGGGCAACGTTTGCACATAGATTTTGCTAGCCCATTTCAAGGAAAAACGTACTTGCTGGTTACTGATGCACACTCAAAGTGGCCAGAAATTGTTGAAATGAAAAGTACTACAGCTGGTAGAACAGTAGAAGAATTGTGCAAGTTGTTTTCCTCGTACGGATTGCCAGAGTAGATAGTGATGGACAATGGGTCCACAATTTGTGGAGGAGGAGTTCATGAGTTTTGTCAAAGCTAATGGTACCAAGCACATCAAAAGTGCACCGTACTATCCTTTTCTACAAATGGAGCCGTAGAAAGACTAGTTCAGACATTCAAGAGCATGATGATAGAACACATCCCAAGTTTCCTGCATTCTTACAGAACTACTCCACACACCACTACCAAAGAAACACCGAGTGAACTGTTTCTTAAGAGAAAGTTGAGAACCAGACTTGACCTGCTTAAACCTGATGTGAATAAGTCAGTTAGTGTAGAACGAGCTAAGTAAAAGAACAATTATGATCGTCGATGTCAAAGTCGTGAATTTTTGCTGGACAAAATGTCCAGGTACATAATTTCCAAGTTGGGTAGCAGGTGCGATTGTCGAGAGACTTGGGCCATTAACTTATTTAGTTCAAGTTGATTCAGGAATATTTTGGAGACGTCACATTGATCATTTGCGCTTCGCACATGATAAACCTGTAGAGCAGAGCACAACTGTTCCAAATAATGCACCGCTGTCACCAGATGTACCTTCACCTAATCAATCTGATTTTGTGCCAATTGTCGAAACTGAACATTCTGAACCATCACCAGTTGTCCAAGACAGAACAGATCAGCCAGTTACTGAGCGATGTTATTCAATGCGACTGAACCGTAGACCACCAGCTAAGTACGATACAGTCCAGATGCAATGTCTCACTCGCTGGCGAGTGCTTGCGAGCAACCACTTGAAGTAGTGCAAGTCCACGCACCTCTTATATCGAGTGTTCACCTACTTTATTTCGAGTGCACACTCCATTGTCGTGCGAGTACTTGCTAGCACTCTAGCACGAAGTTACTCGCGAGTAAATGCGTATAGTGTCACGGAATGCAAACCTGCGTGGTGCCTTTCCTCTCAATTTCTTATATCTGCTCTCAAAGCAAGTCTTTGGCTTTGCATTAACTCATCGTCTCATCAGTACCGAGCGCGGTACGGAATTCACTGTGTCAGGTGGAATCACATTAGCGCTCAATGAAGCCGTTTAAGGTTTTACTGCCAGTGAAATCATAAACATGGCGTATATTTCCGTTTACGCACGTAATTGAATAAACATGGTGCAACCTATTCACGGAGCCAAGACAGCAGCAGTATGGATGGGAGCGAATGTGTATTAGTCAAGTTGCCTACATGAAGTGGTAAGGTATAAAGGAGGAAAAAACTTGCACTTGCAAGTCTGCAATTTGATCAACTCCTTGGAAAGTTGATGGAACATTATGTTCACCTCTTCATTATCTGTTCCAGACAAAGATTATCGCAAGGAATCGCTCTGGTTCACGCGTGCTTCCATTGTACCATCGTCATCTTTCTTGAAATTATGTAATAATAAGTTCGCACACGTCATTTACTTATAATGACCTTAAACGGCTTCATAACAGAAAAGCACGGGCGCATAGCCCCTTTAACGGGTAGGCCTATTATAATTTGAATTGGCACGGGAATTGACGATGCCGAGGCTGAACCTTGACGTGTGATCATTCTCAAAAGAGCTGGATATTCTTTAACAGATATTTGGAAACGAATTCAAGAAGAAGGCTGTAGTTATAGCTTGAGAAGTGTCTATCGTTTGTGGAGAAAGTTTAGACACCGTCACACCATTCTTGATTTACCAAGGAAAAAGCGTGCTAGAAAAGTTAATGAGGATATGCTGGAGACTTGTTAACGGAGAATGATGAGCTTACTGCGAGACAACTAAGAGAGCGATTATTGGAAACATGGCCATCATTAAATGTTTCATTAACTACCATCAAACAAGCACGCAAGGAAAAAGGGTGGGTTTCCACACGGCCCCTACTACTGTCAGTTGCTGCGAGAGGCTAACAAGATTAAGTGAGTAGAATGGTGCAAACAACAAATTGATAATAAGGAACAGTTTAAGGATGTTATTTTCACTGATGAATGCAGTGTCACGTCACAGTAGACTCTGTTTTCGGAAGAAACGCCAGCCTCGAGCTCTAAAACAACGACCCAAGCATCCATTAAAAGTTCACATATGGGGGCATATCCTATCAAGGAGCAATGAAAATTGTTATTTTCACTGGAACAATAAATGCTGTTAGGTACAGTAAAATTTTGGATGTTTCTCTGCTGCAATTCATAAAGCGATGCTATCCACATGGTCATAGATTACAACAAGACAATGACCCCAAACACACAAGCAAGTTCATAGAGAGGTGAGAAAAATATTAAGTGGTGGAAGAATCCCCAGATCTCAAGCCAATTGAGAATGTCTGGGGGTCTTTAAAGCAGTTCTTGCATAATGACTTCAAGCCGAAGAACTTACATGAGCTAAAAAGTGGCATCCAGAATTCTGGTCAACCCTTACTCCAGAAATCTGCCACAATTACATCAATCATTTACACAAAGTGATGCCAAAGGTTAGAGCCTAGCGGATATTAATATAATAATTATTATGTTTTGACCATAATTTTCTTATTGATTAGTTAATCATGAATAACAAGAAATTTAAAGTATGTAATCACTGTAACTGTAAGTCTCTCAGCTACCCTTCTTTGGGTTATTTTCTAGCCTTCTACAACTTTCATCAATTGCAATTACGCAATAACCCCATTCTTTTGATACATCAACTAATGTGTCACATGGGTAAATGCCACTGATTTAACAAACGATATTATCACAAGATTTAACTGAGCCTTGCCTTGCCTTCCAGAAACATTAGAATTCTTCCTGGTATTTTCATCAAACAGCCTTCTTACCATTAGCACAAAAGTTCCTGATAAAATTGATCTCTGATGCTGGAAGCCATGATGATGCTACTTCCACTTCATTAAATTGTTCTATATATAAGATTGAATTTACACACATGCAGCTACGGAAACATACCAGGAACTGAATGTAGTCCACTAGACTGGTTTTGTGGACTCTGGGCAGGGGGTTGACTGCTATGAATGGCCTGATTTTGGTAAGACCAGCTTTGGTCACTCTGACCTCTCATCGGTGTAGACTGGTTTTCAGCAGGCTGAGTTTGACCACTTTGAATGGCCTGAGACTGGCTTTGATCACTCTGGGTATAATAGATTTGATCATTTTGAATAGAACGGCATTGATCATGTTGGTTACTCACATTTTGATCATACTGATTAAGCTGACTTTGATCAATCCGCATAAACCGGGCTTGGTTACAGTCAATCAGGCTTTCATCCCTCTGGGAGACTTGGCCTTGATTCTGGTGTTGCCCATTCTGGTTGGCTTCCAGTACGGTTGGTAATGTTTGCAAGTTTCTGGTTGTTTGGCTTGACATTCCTACACTTCGGATCATCTCTGATTGTGAGGCCTCATGTTGCAAGTTGAAGCCACTAAATCCTGATGGTATCACAGTATTTGGGTTTTACAACCTTGGCTAATAAAACTGATACTGTTCCTTGTAGTTGCATGACAGTGGTCTTAAGGCTAGATAATTCATTGGTTACTGAATTCCAAGTTGTTAAATACAGCTTATTATGTACATATGCACGAGTATGATATAACATTTATACCAGTAAACTTAAATATTTAATCCACATAGCTATACTGAGGGAAAGCGACTTTAACATCCATAGCTCATGCAAAAGAATTATCATACAAGCATTTATAAAGTTACAAAGAATAAACCGCTATGCAATGTATCTTACCATGGCAACTGGTCATTAGCAATATCCACTATTATAAATTTACCAGTACTGGTTTGTTGGCCTGTGGAAACGACTACCTCTATCTCACCTTTGGTAGGCAACATAGTACCATCGTACTGGTGGAGCATTTGTCTGTAAACTGCAATGGGTATGGTTGACAACTCCGCCCCAGTGTCTAGTTCCATTTCAACTTCTATTCCATCAACAGTTAATACTGTAGTAATTTTGTCTGTCTGACTACTTGAGGACTTGTATACACATATTTGGTTTGCATCAAACTCTTCTTCACTACTACTGTTATTCTCAGAAGCTTGCATAGTGTGAGTAGCCTTTGACTGGTTCTTGAACTGTGGCTTTTGTGATCGCTTAGAAGTACCTTGTAGTTGTATGTGCCAACATACTGAGCTCAAATGGCCCACCTTATTACATATATGACAAAGTTTATTCTTATGTATACAAGTAGCTCCTGTATGACCATGCTGACCACATCTGTGGCACAGTGGGTTCTGTTGACTGGACAACTTATTCTACTGGAAAATGAATGATCTTTTTATTCATGGCTTCTGCGGCTCTTGCCTTTTCGATTGCCGTGGACAAGCGATATCTTGATACTCAGACTTTACATAAGGTCGAACTTCTTTGTATAGGTACTCTTGCCTTTCCCGAGTTAGCCCTTCTGGTAATAGTACAGTTGGAAGCTTGGCTTTTCGTACTTTTGCTGCTGTTATGCCTTTCTTGAAAATTGAAACTTCCTTTTCTGCTGAATTTGTATGTTCTTTGACAAACACTTTCCCTGGGTTGGAAGTGTCAAACCTAAAGTGATGATATTTTCGAATATGAGGAATCGGCTTAAACAAAGGATCGACTAAGGTTTCCCAATTTTGCCACTGCCATGCAAATACTTGAGGAATGTTGTTCACTGTGGAACAACGAACTACTTCTACAAGGTGTTGAAGGATATCACAATCCATGCGCCTATATGATTTCTTGATAAGACCAAAATGGCCATCTACTAAGCATCTGGTATGGACTACTTCCATGAAGGATAAATTAATCTGAGTATGTTTCCCTGTCAAGCAAAGTAGCCAATTACAAACCTATTTTTGTTCTGACCCACACAATTATCAGCATGGCAATAACATACTGATTCCTTTAAACTGTGTGTGCTAAAATAATGATCCAACATTGATACAACAGAATTGCCTCCATGTGACTATACCATTTTTCCCAATGGTTTCAGATTCATCAACTAAGTAGTTAACTTGAGTGTTGTTGCTATCACAGCATATCCCAATGAGTTGAACTTTTCTCCCGACCTTAAAATACATAGGCCCAACTTGACGGGAATGGTGTGGCAAATGAAGCTGTTCAGCAAAATCAAAAGTGTAGTGTGCAAAATTTGGCACAGAATTTCTTTTAAGCTCTAATTTACTGTCCATACAACTACCTAAGTAGCTTTGACGTTCTGCTTGTGCTTGAATGAGATGATCAGAAAATTGAGAAGTAAATAAAATCTTGTCCTCCTCTGAGACAGCTGTTTTAATTTTATTTCACATACTGCACAAACATCAGTGCGTGGAGTCATAAATTGAACTTCAGGGATGCATTTATGCCATACATCTACAAAGGATTGATATTGCATGACACGTTGTGAGGCATCCTTTTCCATAACAGACTTAACATAAATATCATGAACTGTCTTGTAGTTATGAGATGCCGGTAAGTATACTGGGGGTACCATCAGCTCTGCCACGCCTTGCAGATGGCTGGAACTTCTGCAAAATTTTGTAATAAATTGAACCACTCCGTGAGTGACTTCGTATGGGTAGGTAGTTTTTGGTACTTTACCAGTGTTCCCATGTATCATTGGTACTGGGCCATTGTCCTTTAAGTGCTTTGCAATGTGTTTAAATTGCTTTTCACTTATATCATGAAGAAAAATGAAAGCTCTCTAACACACTTCTCGGTGATCAAATGCATAGCTGTATGTAACATGGGCACATTTCGGTCCTTTCTTGCGAGCATGTGATGTGAAATCACCAGCATTCGATAAAACATGCAATTTTCCCAACAGCAGCATACTTTTTTCGTCTTTTGACATCTCTAACAAATTCAAATGAAACTGATCTGATAGATCTCCTCAGCCCTAAAAGCTGATAAGCAGCCAACATCACAACAGTTTTCTGATAAACGACGGCCTATAGATTCATACAATGGATCGTTAACAGGAACCAGTACTCCCGCTGGTTCTACTAACTTTTCCAGAGGTTATGGATTTCACTCTTGATTGTATAGTGCTTTCAAACAAGTTTGGGTCATATTCTACTTCATCGCCTTCTTCTGACACTTCACTTCTATTTTCATGAGTATCTTCATCAAAATCATTGTCAGAAGTTTCGCTCAAAGTATGTCCATAGAAATCTTCATCATCACTTTCTAAAGCTTTTTGTGTAGCAGAATCGACCCCTTCAAGCAGTAAAAAGCGCTCAGGCTGCGAAGATGCCATGTCACACGGTATATAATGATTACGGAAATATGCGGTTATAGTTTACGAAAATCACGTGATTTTCAGTTTACATACTAAATATTACGATATACACTTCCAGAGTCCAGTTTTAGGTTCTACATTCATCCCCAATACAAATTCAGGTAAAAAACAATTTTTAGTGAAAAATCGATATTTTTCCTAAATAATGCCTACCTTACAAAATTTATGCATCACCCTAAAGGCCCTTTTCATTTTTAATGGCCCATATATTAATAAGATCTCTTAAAGTCAGGTGTCAATTAGCACAAAACTTGTTTTATTAACACTCAATAACCAGTACACTTTAATAAAAGGGCAGTCCTAAAAGCTGGAACGGAATGGATTCAGTTGGGGCGTGCGCCACTTTTAAAAATTGTTCTGCTTTCATTTTAGACACTGTTGATTGAATGCGTGCATCAAGTTTTATTAATGTTACTATTTCATTGCTTTATTAAGTTGTTTTACAGTGAATATATAATGCAATTTCCTGAAGTACACGGCAACATTCTACTTAACGCTTGCCATCACATTGCTGACTAAACATATTTTTGGAGTGCTAATCAAGCCTATAGTCTATAATTTATTTGCCAGTATATTACACATGTAGCTAAAGGGCTTGTAGTGAAAGAGAGCTTAAAGGGGCTATGCGCCCGTGCTTTCTGTTATGAAGCCATTTAAGGTCATAAATAAATGACGTGTGCGAACTTATTATTACGTAATTTCAAGAAAGATGGTGACTGGTACAATGGAAGTGCGCATGAACCAGAGAGTGATTCCTTGCGATAATCTTTGTCTGGAACAGGTGAACATAATGTTGTAGCAACATTCCATCAACTTTCCAAGGAGTTGATTGAATTGCAGACTTGCGCGTGCAAGTTTTTTCCTCCTTTATACCTTACCACTTCGTGTAGGCAACTCGACTAATACATATTCGCTTAATGGACTGTTCCCATCCATACTGCTGCTGTCTTGGCCTACCGGGTAGTCCGCGAATAGGTTGCGCCATGTTTATTCAATTACATGCGTAAACGGAAATATACGCCATGTTTATGGTTTCACTGGCAGTAAAACCTTAAACGGCTTCATTGAGCGCATAGCCCCTTTAAGGTGAGTGATAAAGGTCGCAACATCCAGTAGTGATAAAAGCAGCAAGCTAAAGCTTTTTAAATCCTTTACTGTATATACAATGTTAAAAGAATAGTATTTCCTTACTTAATATGTTGATTGTTTATATCCTTAAATAGTGATTAACTGCTGCCATAAAGATTGTCAGCAATGTGATGGCAAGCGTTAAATAGGATGTTGCTGTGTACTTTGAGAAATTGCATTATATATTCACTGTAAAACAACTTAATAAAGCAATAAAATAGTAACATGAAACTTAATGCAAGCATTCAATCAAGTGTCTAAAATGAAAACAGAACAATTTTTAAAGTGGCGCGCGCCCCAATTGGTTCCGTTCCGGCTTTTAGCATTGCTCTTAATAAAATGTTGGTCTTGGAGGAAGCTACTGAAAGTTAGGGGGGCCACTCAACTAAACTCAAGTGATTTTCTATTGCAAAAATTGAATTCCAATGGAGAGCCTTGAAATTTAAGAGGGGTCCCTCTGGCCCCCCTACTTCCACCATCTATGATTGTAGGTACAGTAGGACACAAACAGATGACTTCTGTCATGATCTATCTATATCAAGCTCTATTGCCATACTCCTTCACTTGCCATCTTGGTAGCTCCTCATTCATTAAAAGCTGATCTAACACAGCTAATGGCACCAGCTTCTCCTCTGTGACACAGTCAAAATCCATGGCCATGAATGTAGGGTCGATAGAAGCTTTAGTGAGCTCTGCATAGGCTAAAACTTCATTGACATTACATGTTACAGTAGCTTGGGAGGTGCAGAATGCTCCCTCAAACACCCTGATAAATTTATAGTTGTCTTTTTCTGTCTCTTCTTTGATTTTGATTACAGCTGGGCAAAGGGGAGCCCCATTACAGTTTCCCTGATCTTACACGGCCTTGCAAAGGAAAAAACATATGAGTAGTGGGAGTGCTGAAAAGCCTCCATTGAAATAGTCGATGATGCCATAACTCTACACCAAATAAAATTGAAACTTTACTGCTAGTTTCATATATATTATCACTTTATTGTATTTTGCGTGGGCGGATCAAAGGGTACAACAGTTCTATAATTGCCATGTGTCAAGTAGGTAGTTATAGAATATTATAGAACACTGGAGTCGTTATATATATAGAACAGTAGCACTATTGACACATTTTTATCCGAAGAAGTGTTTCATTCACACATTAGTAGGTAAGTATACCTTAGCAAATTAAATGCATCGCTAGTGTTGATTAACTATAACTATGTATAACTATTAATAATAACACATTATACATCGTAAAAAGTGCCAATAGTCAAATAAATTATAATTACACGTCTAGCTAAATTACATTAAATAATATATAATTGTGACCCAATCTGCAAAAACCCAACATAATGGCACATTTTTGGAATTTCATATTTTTGTATCATTGTGTTCTAGGTACTTAAAACATTGTTCTGTAGTAATATCAAGTTTGTATTGCAAAGGGATTCACAGTAGATAGTAAGAGAAGCAATACACCACCTTTGTATGCATTCCTAGGACGATAAAAATTACACGCATTTAATTATACGACCACACCTTACGGAGTTGGGACACAGACCATTGTACTTAGACAAAACTTTTCCCTACCCCATGGGGGTTGTGACAATTGGCCCATGCAGCTTTGCCAATCTACAGTAATACATTTTGATGTTCCATCCCTTCCAGCTGCCTCTGACAGTAGTTAAATTTATGAGCGGGTCTCCACCTACAGAAAAAGTGTGATACGCTATGTTATTGGACAGGATTCTCCTTGATATACAGTAATATAAGTATGATACATTAACAACTTAGCCAATCAACCATCCAGCTTACTACAGCTAAAATGTCATCAACCATTAAGTGTCTAAGCATAGCCACACTACAGTCACACTACTAATTACACACGTAGCTATAGAGCTTACAACTTCTGGAATTATTCTTGAAAAGTATGTGTGTACTTTCCTTTATTTAACACCTATACCTTGCTAATGCGGATCCTTGTAACATAGTATGACTGACCATTTGACCAGACCTTTTTTCCAGCCCAATGTCAATTATCATGCAAATGCTCTTTACATGTACAGGTTGTGACTATACATATATTTTAAGTCATTAGGTAAAGCAATAATTCTTAATAAATGGCACTAACATGCCTGGATTGCTTCATCACACTAACACATGCACAAAGGAAAATGGATTTTTATCATTTGTTAGACTTGTAGGTACTTGCTATTTTAAAAAACACCTAGCAGCCTTTATAGCAATTAAAGATCATGAAACTCCGATCTAACAGAGAAAAGCATAAAGTATGGTTACAAGAGATTCGAAAGATTGTAAGTGAACGAATGTTGAACGAAGAAGAGAGACTCCCGTCCTTCACTTCACTATGGAGGCACTGGCTACGTTCATGCTGGGTAAGTCTAATGTGGCAGAATTCATCTGAGGAAGACATCTATACACCATTGCCTTTGCCTGAAGAAAGTGGTAGGATAAAATCCGATGGCTGCTATGTCATTAACTGGGAGGCCT
The DNA here is from genome assembly GCA_963930835.1 of Spongia lamella. Lineage (NCBI taxonomy): Eukaryota > Metazoa > Porifera > Demospongiae > Dictyoceratida > Spongiidae > Spongia > Spongia lamella. The sequence goes on along the minus strand of OZ005749.1, from coordinate 6,135,107 downwards.
GAGAGATACAAGATAACAATTGATTTCTTGATAAAAGGATGCAGCTGCAAGAAAGGTTGTAGAACTGCAAATTGTGGTTGCAGGAAAAAGGTGGGCGTGCATGCTTGTGTCAGGGATGTGTAAATCTAAACATTGAAGAGAATGACAATGAGAATGACTTGTGCAGCACTACAGAAGGTGAAGACACTACAGATGAAAGTGATTTAAGCAATGAAGAAGAATATATAGAAGAAGAAATTATAACAGAAGACCTACCAGTATTTGATACATGTTATGAGGTGCGCCCTGATATACATGATCTTGTAAAATCATGGTACACTTTTGTTTTATTGTATGTTAATAGGTTATATTACTCACATGTGTCACTGATACCCATCACAATATTTCTATGAAATCCAGTCCACTGTACCATAGTGTAGAGGCAAGCCGCTTTTGTTGTTGGTAAGAATAAAGCTTATTAATCAGTTTTTTTATATTTTACCTGATAATCTGTATTCAACCTAAACATGGTTACACATTAAATATAATAGGTGTGCATAAATTAGAAAAATGCTAAAACTGGTTGCCTGTGCGACAAAAAGTGAGTATACATTAGTAACGCAGATTTTATCTAGTTTGTGGGTATAATTTAGTACTACTGTTGTGCAAGCAGTGACTGGTGTATACATACCTGTAGCTATACAGCGAAGGCACATATCAATCTGACTTATTACTATGGCAATATATTGATAGTATCAAGGATATATTCCATTGCCATGGTAACTAGTCGATTTGGACAAGTATGCTTTATTCAGTTTGATGATCTACTCTGCCATAATATTTAGTGCTGAAACGAATAGCAATTTTTACTATTCGAATAGTTGGTTCCCAATTCGAACGAATACCGATTAATCTATCGTTCAAAACTATATATAAAAATGACCTAATACCTCTGATAAATCAACTTATTATCAGGTTAGTATGAAAAGAAATCACAAAAAGCAACTAAAAAGTAAAAATTATCTTCAAAATAAAATAAAACCCTTAGTCTTTTTTATCCATTATGCAATAAAAACAAGCAAAAAATTGCTATACTAGATAAATATAAGGCTTTAAATAGCAAAACAAATATTCTATTGCTTTCAAACTACTCGAATATCATTATTACTAAAGAATAGTCCGAATATCCGATTATTCCTTTCTATGGGGCGCCGTTTGTTCCAAAATCATCTGAATCTGCAATATTTATAAACTATTGTACTAATATATAAATAAGCGTACTAGTTTACATAAACCCATATGATGGTTTATATACTACGCGTATATTTTATATATTTATGGCATACTTTATATACTACACGTATACTTTATATATACTATTATCATAGTTTATAATATTATACTACACGTATACTTTATAAATTAATGGCATAGTTTATATACTACACGTATACTTTATATATTATTGGCATAGTTTATTATCGAATATATACTTTGTATATTAATAGCATATTTTATATACTAAACATATACTTTATATACTAGACGTATGATATATACCGGTACGTACAATCCTCGCGTAATCACGTGTTGCGTGTAGCGCACATGTTATTTAATATGGCGACTGGTGGAGGTTCCCAATCGGATATTGTGCGAGCTTTAGCGACGATTGCTGGAGCGTTGTCTACTCCATCCTCATCGGGACCCGCAGTACTTCCTCCTGCAAACTCTGGTGGTAGGGGAGGGCAGACCGACACCACACAAGCCATGCAAAACTTAGACACGACCGGACATTCTAGTCGCAGTGATAGTAGGTATGCACGTACATATAAAATACGTAACCTAGAGTGGAGTCGTTTATACATATGCATGGAGGCGTTAATTAGACAAAATCTTATTAATTAAGTCACTGCATTTGAATACACCATTGGCAGGACCTGGTGCTGCAATATAGGAGATCCATCTTTTCCTAGTAGAAAAGTTTTGCTGCGTATGACAAGCTTTATGTATTTTTAATTAGGTTGTTTATAAATGATAGGCACTAAATTTGTCTGAGTCAGACAGCATACGCATTCAGAGTCTATCACACAAGGGGGTGAAATGCCATTCTGTACTTGTACCTTTGACCGTGGTCAAAATCCTTGACCGCTGAAAATCGTCCTTGATCCTTGACTTTTTTATGTAGTGATTCAGACCATAATGCTACAAAGGTGGGAAGACCATGTATTCAAATCAATGAAGGAGACATTCTTGAACTAAGGCAATTGAATTTTTCTTGGACTAAGATAGCCAGTGTACTGGGTGTGTCTCGTCAGACATTGTATAGGCGGCTGGAAGAGTTTGATATTTCGACTGACAAGTTTTCTGACATGTCGCAGACAGAACTAGATGAGGTAGTAAGGAATATTAAAAAGGAACACCCACATTGTGGAGAAATTATGCTGCAAGGTCTTTTGATTCATAAAGGAATCAAAGTGCCTAGGAAGAAACTACGCTCTGCAATTCATCATGTGGACCATGCTAACACTGTTCTCAGGTGATCTTCAACTATAAGTCGAAGAATATACACTACTCCTTGCCCTAACTCAGTATGGCATGTTGACGGCAATCATAAAATGATACGCTGGCGGTTAGTGATACATGCAGGTATAGACGGATACTCCCGTTGTGTGGTTTTTGTTAAGTGCTCTAACAATAATTGTGCAGCGACAGTGTTAAATGCATTTTTAGAAGGTGTGTCTGTATTTGGTATGTGCGCACAGATCATGGTGGTGAAAATACAGAAATTTGGAAACACATGCTTACTGCTACTGGTAAGCAATCATCTGTATTGACTGGTTGTTCGGTTCACAATGAAAGAATCGAAAGAATGTGGAGGGATGTTACTCGATGTGTTTCCAGCCTCTACATAAGTATCTTTAGACGGTTGGAATCAGAAGGTCTACTTGCTTCAGACAATGAAGTGGATCTTTTTTGCTTACATTTTGTTTTTATACCATCCATAAATAGATCCTTAGCTGACTTTCAAGGTAGCTGGAATTGCCATTCACTATCTAGTGAAGGAAATCATTCCCCACTGCAGTTGTACACGGAAGGTTTTATTGCAATTGAAAATGCACCAAGTTTCCAAAGCAACTTGGAAGAACCAGCATCTACAAGTACTGATGCAGATGTGGAATCAGTGGAAGTTCCTAGTAACAAATTTGTGCCATGCAATCAACTTTTGATGGAATTACAGTCAAGTTCAATGACAGGAAGTATGGATTTAGGAGAGCAGCTGTATCGTGACTGTATACGAAAGGTAGCTCAGCACTTACAGGGTGTTTGTAACAATGGCTGCCAATTGATATAGAAACATTTAAGTTATAAAAATTGCAGTTTCATAATTATATAAAATGTGCACTCCAAATTAAGTGAACTATAATATGTTGACAATTTACAAATAACACAGCTCAAAGTGTTAGTAGATTTTTGCATATATCTATACGTAAGATATACAATAATGCATGTTAGCTACTTGTACGAAAATATCAGACAATTCCATAACCATGGGATCCATGGATACAAAAGTCCATCTGGTCTTTGAACTCATCAACTGTCAGGCCTGCCATTTTTCTAGGGAATGTAATTGACAACTCACAGGTCGATGCAGTGGGTAAGCGATTTTCGTCGGTAAATTTAATCTTTGGAACTGAATCAAATCCAGTGGCAGGAACCTTAGATGAACCAGTAAAAAAATGCAGTATATCACCAACACTTATATCATCTCTATCAGCACAATCAGAAATGTACTCGTACCATGAAAAAACAATGCTTTCTTCCTGTATGCGGGTATTTGAGCCATTGAAGGAGTACTGCACGACAAATGAGTCACAAAGAAGCTTCGGTGTAATTTCGTACATATTTGAAGCAGCAAACAATCCCCACACTTCCTTTGCATAGTTATCTACCAGGTGTTTAAATTGTGTTTCCAAAAGTCCCTTTCGCATTTGTTTCAGTTCAGCAAGTGGAGAATAGAGAACAAAGTGCAGCCAAACACAACGAATTAGCATCTCCTTGTCTGTCTGAGTGACTGAAGGTGTTGGTTTCTGATAGCCACATTGAAAGCGAAAATTAAATTCTTCACACTTCAGTAAATCTTTAAACTCCTCAATTGTAGATACCAATTGTACCTAAAAATCATAGTAGTTACTAACATGTGTATACACTTATTACCTACATGGTATAATGGTATACCGTATAGCACAAAAGTTTGAATCTGAGATTTTGATGGGTAACTTGTGACAAATATCTTGAGTTTCTCCAGGGAATTTTACGAAATCTTGCAATAAGCGATTTAAAGGGAGTATAGCCAATCAAATATACGGTACCTTGGTAATTCACATCACTATACCTTTTTCAAACAACCTTGTATTTCCAGATCTGGTATGTCTTCTATACATACAGGACTATGAACCTCATCGTAAACAAGAAAATCAGCTACTGCATTTGAAAAACACACAGGTGCTTCACCTCCTTGTATGATACATGTGGAGATCATTTTCCCAATCATGTAAAACTTTTCACAGGCTACCGCTTCCAGGTTGTGATTGAGAACCACATGATCTGGGTACCCAGCAAACAGTGAAGATGTGAAAATCTCACGAAGCAACAAGTGAAAGAATTCCCTTCGAGGCCCACCTTTTTGAAAATAGACCGAATGTCAGCTTCCACGTCCTTATCTGTCATCTCAGAGGTGAGATGTAATTTCCCAATAAGTCCATGACTTGCAAGATATGCACAATACGCTCTTCTTGGATATTTTATTTTCCCAGAGGCATGGCTATCACTTTTTGGAATGCATAGAACATCCTGGTCCCATGTTTTTACAACCTTTGGCTTCTTGTCCTTCTTCGTATCACCAGATTTCACCCGTCGCTTCAAAAATGATGGTAAAACATGAACAGCATTGTAATCCCTGTAAAACAAACAAGACGGTGTATTCAAATGCAGTGACTTAATTAATAAGATTTTGTCTAATTAACGCCTTCCATGCATATGTATAAACGACTCCACTCTAGGTTACGTATTTTATATGTACGTGCATACCTACTATCACTGCGACTATAATGTCCGGTCGTGTCTAAGTTTTGCATGGCTTGTGTGGTGTCGGTCTGCCCTCCCCTACCACCAGAGTTTGCAGGAGGAAGTACTGCGCGTCCCGATGAGGATGGAGTAGACAACGCTCCAGCAATCGTCGCTAAAGCTCGCACAATATCCGATTAGGAACCTCCACCAGTCGCCATATTAAATAACACGTGCGCTACACACAACACGTGATTACGCGAGGATTGTACGTACCGGTATATATCATACGTCTAGTATATAAAGTATACGTTTAGTATATAAAATATGCTATAAATATACAAAGTATATATTCGATAATAAACTATGCCAATAATATATAAAGTATACGTGTAGTATATAAACTATGCCATTAATTTATAAAGTATACGAGTAGTATATAAACTATGATAATAGTATATAAAATATATGCGTAGTATATAAACCATCATGTGGGTTTATGTAAACTAGTACGCTTATTTATATATTAGTACAATAGTTTATAAATATTGCAGATTCAGATGATTTTGGAACAAACGGCGCCCCATACCTTTCAGCACTAATAATATTATTAGGCCTGAGTGATTGTTATTTTCATCAAAATATCACAATCACGATTATGAAAATAGAGGTTTTGCTATGCCTTTTACTCATCCATGAGTATATCATGTATATATGGTTTGGCTTATCAATATGGCACTCACGTATTCTAATTTATGATAAGTTCATTATATGTATTTGGCATAGTTTCTGATAACTTGTAATAATATACGTACATTATTGTTTATTTTTCCAATAATCGTGATTATCGATTAAATCGATTAATCGCCCAAGCCTAAATATTATGTAGCTATAGTTCAACAAATGTAATTGTCGGTTTCAATTAAGGCACCTAGTACATATTTGGGATTGGCTTGATTGTTTGCCCATGCCCTCAAGGCAGGTATTACTGTAGCTCAGGCAGATCATATTATAACTATGTACTACATATTGCTGTGTGTGTGTGTACGTATGTGTGTGCGTGTGTGTGGGTAGGTGTGCGTGTGGTGTGTGTGTGTGTGCGTGTGCACATGTGATGTTTGTGTACGTGTGTGTGTGGGTGTGTGTGTACGTGTGTGGTTTTGAAGTACCCTAAACGATCTTCTACAAGGACATTTTGTCTAACCAAAGCCAAAAATGTTCAGACAAATGTTAATTTTGGTTGGAAAATGTCCGATGTCTGACTGTTATTTCAAGCACTGTGTGTACATGTTGTGAACGTGTATGTGTGTGCCTATTATTGCTGCCATGATATACTTAGTACTGATCGATAGCACATGTTACCACACAGAATTTTTGTGGGTTTGTGAATTTTGCAGCTTCCTGAATATTTTTTTGTGGATAACTGAAGTACAGTATTAAATTGCATTGGAAGACAAAAATTTCCAAGGATAAAATTTTAGCATAACAGTAGCAAAATTTCCACCATCAAAAAAATTAGTATACAAATGCCACAGTAATTAAGTGTTATTGTAAATTTTAACTTGATTGAATTATGAACACATGTAAATTGGCACTTGTAATAGCATCAGTTTACACAAATAGCAACTGACAAGGTGCTAAATAAACAATGTCAATGGTATGTACAAAGTTAGTGCTGTGCAATAATCTACATAAATTGGATTATCCACACATTATTGTAATAAAGAAAATTCTATAATTGCAGTACCATTACATGTGATCCTACTACAGATAGACTAGCACTTCATCAACAAACTAAAATGCACTGTGCTAAGAAGCCAGCCAACTCCAAGATTACTCTTGTGTAAAGACAATGATATCACACTCATACTCGTGATATAACTATAAATAGCTACTGTATGCATGCAGTGTAGATACGCAGAGTCCAATTCTCTAGCTATGTAGTGAATTATGTTGATGAAATTATTTGTTACATCCAGTCCAACATTGTAGCTATGTATACTAGTTAAATTCTGAGAACTTCGTGATCTTATAAGATGCAGGTTGTGTTTGCACATCGTCACTATCTGCACTTTTATGGGTGTAAGTTGAGCAACAAGTACGGCTTGTACATGGCATGCGACGCTTGATATGCCTCTCTCCAGTCACATTTCATATCTGCATCATGATTCCTATAATAAACAACCAAATAATCATGATGTAGCTATAACAGTATATGATTTTTACCATTGTAATTCACTTGGAAATTCAAAGTTAATCTTATGTTGAAGTAAAAAAAGAAGCAAGCATACCATTATGGCATCTTTTCTTGTGTTTTCATCCTCCACTTGAACAGCCCTGTGTGTTGTAATTGTAATCAACAGATCTTCATTCGGAAAATAGATAAATGGTTGGAATTTGCTCACTGATGCCTTTAACATTACCACAGCCTTACCTTTTCCACCTTGCCAGCTTCTCTGACCATTACCTCACCGCCTGCCAATTGCTTCCTGCAACACCAAATGCTGTCTTTGTTTTGGCAGTAGTGGACACCACATTATATCCAATGAATTTTTTGTATGTAGCCACAAAATTCTCAGCACCAGATGGATATGGGTAATTGTACATACACTTTAAAACAGCAACAGTAAAATTAGTAAAGTAGTAAAGTTCTCTTCAACAGTAAAGTTCTCTTCATCACTTCTGATGAAGAGAATGCTGTTCGCTATGTGTGGTGCGAAAAATCAAGGATGCACTAAAATCACAAGACAAGCTGGTGTTAGATGTTTCACAATTGATTGCATCACCAAAGACAGGAATAACCAGTCGCAGTACTTCTCAGGAATGGACTGACTGGTGGACTTATCAGTTTTACAGATGAAGCATTTCAGTGTTTCTACTCAATTGAGTATGATACTTAAGAGTGGATAAAGTTAGTGAAATGGACAATACATTTTGAGTTAGGCTGGAATATTTAATAACTTCAGACGATGATGTACAATTTTCTTGGTGCCTGATCGGCCCTATGGAGGAGAACGCTGGAAAAAATGCTTGGATTTGATCATAAAAAAGTCAGAGGATTTTCCTGTGTTAAGTCTATTGTAGAGCTCTACAAACAAGACAATATGAAAATCAAAAGGTCTCAGCACTGTAATGTGACACAGAAGTTTGTATGAAGGCATGCATATGTGACACAATAATTATATGTAACACAGAACATACAATTGATATATAGTACTTACCCACAAATTTCCCCTAGCAAAGCAATTTTCTAATAGTTTTAATTAAATGGGGAGGATCGCATATGAAGTAGATGTTGTGTTCTTGTGATCATAGACATTGAAGGTTTTGTATGGCAATCCATTAGTAATCCATTAGTAAGGCATCTCTATTGTTTGATGCACCATCACAGGTGATAGCAATAACAAGTCTCACTCTTGTTAAGCGATGTATGGCTTTCCAGATGATAGATGATTACAAAAATATCCGATCCCTCATAGATGAACTTAACACTAGTAAACAATCCTCTAATCATGAGGGTCAGCATCATGTTAGCTAATGGTTTTGGAGCACTAACCTGCTCATGCTCGTTTTATCAAAAACTAAGCCTTCCTTGATATACATTTTGTCTACTACTATTGCAATGTATTTGGAAAGGTCTTCATCTTCATACTGAAGTAAATCAAGCAATTGTAGATCGGTTTGTTTTGAGAAACCCGTAGTAGATGGAGCGAAATGGTGATAGTCCCGCAATGTATGTTCAGATGGCAGAGCAAGGACATCTGACTTCCTTAAAGTATCCATCTGAACAATGGTGAAGGTACAAACACCAGCGAATAATGGCTGGGTGCCATCTCATTTCTTGTTTTCCCTTACATGATCTGGCTTTCAATTGCTATTACCAAAATATAGATCGAAACTTCCTATCATTAGTTGATTCAATGGCAACACTGTTAGAACTCATAATGGACAATAAATCTTCATTTATATCTTTGTCAACCAATATGCCATCCACTTGATTGGCCTTCTTAAGGGATAACTCTAATTTCTTTACTTTTCTATTTTGTTGGTTAAGTGTTATTCGCATTTGCCTGAACTTCTCTAGCTTTTCAGGAGTTTTTAAGTAACAAAAGTTTGTGTGGCTAGTAGCATGACAGCGGGACATTTCAACTGGATTGCTCTTTTTCGAGGGGTCAGCAACCAAGCAAAATCGCCTCAAAGATTTATAAATCCCAAGATTTTTAAAGATTTTGAGATTTTTTTGAGATTTTTAAAGATTTAGAGATTTTTCAAGATTTTAAAGATTTTTGAGGATTTGTGGGGATTTTTTGAGATTTATATGACTTTTTTACAGATTTAAAGAATAATACATCATTATTAACAAGCAAAAATGAGCTAACTATAATAATCAAGTAGCTAACTAGCTAGCTGTTTCTTTAATAGTCTGTGTTGAAATCATTCTTTATTGTTGCAGTTTTGGCAGTACCATTTTTTCTCTCTTTCAACCTTGCTGTTTATGCAGCTAAGATGAAACCATTCTCTGCATCCATCGCAACATACCATTGGTGTACCTTCATTCGTATTTCTGCAGTAGTAAAAAACATCTATTTGGATTAAATTGGCAATTCCAATCCTCCTTTCCCTAATTATAGGAAAAGGTTCAATATGCTGTGCTTCCAAGCAGTTTATTAAATGTTTCCTCAAAGCACTTTGGTCATACACATAGGAACTAGGGTTTTGACTATAAGCTAGTGTTGTGCAATAAGCAGCTGCAAATAAACCACACTCATCAAACTCAGCTTGCTTATTAGTGTTCCCAAACCTGACCATTAATCTTTTCTTTGGTGTTTTCAGTAATTTAGCAAGCAATGCTTTAGTTTCCTTACTTAATGAAAAATTCAGGGAATCATACACTGTTACTTCATAACCTGAACTGTTGGAATCCGGTGTAGAAATAGTTAACCAATGATTCCCATTGACATGTAAAATTTGTAAACTTCCTGGTGAGATGGTGTTACCTGCACGTAGTACTAATGCTGTGTCTTCCAATCCTTTAAGATGCGGAAACTGCGCTTTCAAAAGTAACTGCACTGCACTTAAGTGTGTACCCCAAAGCCACTTTCCATTTAGGATAGTCTGTCTGTCATAATCATACAAAGTGATAGTCCCTATTCTTAACCATGGTTTTGAAAATTCTGTTTTGGAATCACCATCACCTATTACAATAACATCAGATAGTGAAGAACTTGATAAATCTTTTACATTATTACCAGCGATCATGACTGGTTTTATGTTGTTACTTTTGTTGTTGATAGTCAGCGATGTAGATGAATACGGTTGTTTATGCCTGACTTGAAATAGGCGGTCAGTAGATATTCGCTCTCCTTCCTGGAGCAACCACAACGCAGTAGTTTTTCGAATGAAGATAGTTTTGTTGTTGCTGGCTTGAACTTCAACAAATGGATTAAATTTATTCTGAGATTTTTTCTTAGATGATGTCTGTTTGCCATTCTTAGCCTCGACACATAGGTATCTTTGAAGATGGCAGCCGCTCAAACAATAACTTCTGTCGAAGCTGCAGTCTTTGCTCAAGATCACTATCAACTAAATCATGTGTAAAAATAGTCTTCAAATTGTTTGAAATTTCAACTGCATTATCAGTACATGTTTCTTCCTCACCAATATCCTGTGAATCTGGATTGTCTGTTTCATCATTATCTTCTATATCACTATCTTCACCATCATCACTATCAAATGTACTGTCATGTATACCACCATCAATGCCAAGAACAGTTACATCAGGGGCCCACATGGAATGTTTCTTAAACAGAACATCCATGCCAAGTTCTTCAACCATCAATTTGGCACTATCCTGTGCCTTTTGAACCACTTCCAGTATCTTATCATTAGAAACTTCTGAAAGAGAAAACTGCTTGCACACATACTTGCGTTGATGCTTTGCTAGCCTTGGAAAAACAATGTCTTCACTAGTCTCAGCCTGCAAAGCAAGTTGTATGTGTAAACGGTGTAGTCGTCGTAACGGACCAAAATTAATCATGGTTAAAAAGGTGTTCTTGCTGTTCTGAAGGTTGACTCACAACACTGTGACCCCAGAAGCCAAGGTAGGAAACAATTGTCATTACCAACATGATCTCGAACCGTTATCAAAAATGATAATAGTGCATGAGCATTTAGCTCAACGCACATATATGCATTTGATGTAATAAAATTTTCCTTCAAAGTGTACTTGCTGTTCAACATCAGCCATTTCCGCCAATATCTTATGAAAAAAACAACATACCACAACTTCTCAATTCTGAAAAGAGGAGCTAAATCTTTGTCTAAGTAACTATCCATCACACATTTGATAAGCTCAACATAACATTTGGTGGCATTTGCTTGTGGTATGGCAGATAGCAAGTGTGAAGCAGATGTGATATTAATAACAACTTTAAAGTTTTACTTATCTTTGTGGTCAACATCTTTTAAGCGTAAACCATGCTGATCTTTCTGAAAAGTAGTTCTTAGTGCTTGTACATGACCACCTGTGGCAGTATAATCTCCCATGCGCAGTGCAATTCGTGGTTTCAACAAACAACTTTTTAATTTTACAGCAAGATGCACTGTGTCCTGGAGAAACGTTATTTCCCTTGGTTTGATGTGAAACCACCCTTGCCAACTCTGTGGGATAGTTGGGGTGCTCAGCAGCTTGTTTGATGGAATGTTTTTGGAGAGAGGTTGAGATATGAAGGTTGAAGGTTGCTACAATGATGTAGCAACCTTCATGCACTTCATTAACCTGCTATCACCGTCACCTCCAAAACTCAAAACAGAAATATTTCGCTTTGCACACTCTTCTGATATATACTTCCACCTTGGCATAACATTCTCTGCAGAAAATTTGTTATTGGTACCCAAACATGCCAAACAAACTGGTGGCACATTATTGCATAATGGTTGTGCCATGTAAATATATGCATACTTGGCTATGGAATGTTGCTGGAACATATTCTCTATAGCCGAAAATGACACAGCAATAAATGAATCCACCATAGGCAAACTGTTTTCATTTAAGGGCAAGACAAACCCTACACATCTGTCAGTTTCACTATCATATTCAATTTTACCTACTACTCGTGTAGCATCTTCACCTACAGAGACAATTCGTGGAGCTCCATATTGATCTAAGTGTTCCCTTAATTCATCAAATCTATAAGTGCCCTCATGAATTGTTTTATACTCTGAATGAATGGCAGCTTGAATACTTCGCACACAGGGAAGTGCCTCAGGCATATTGTGATGAATAAATTCATAAGCTAAGGGTCCAGCAAGTAAAAAAAGCGCTGTTGCATATTTCTTTAGAATTATGGGATGGGCCATTGATAGTAGTAGTATCTGACTCAGTATCTGAAATTTTACTACTAGAGCTACTCTCTGTAGCTATGTCACTGCCACTTTCACTTTGAGGCTCTCCAATATACCCATGTATAGGCAGTTGTATAAGCTTTTTGCCTGCTTGCTTCTTGAAACATAATTTGGCATGTCTATACCAGTTAGAAACCATAACTGACGACTTTATCTGATGCAGCATGACAGATGTCCCACATGCTAGACACTTCATTGATACTAAAAAAGCTCCTGGAGTACCTTTTGGTATAATTTGCAAAGAATAATGCTCACCTTCATGCAGCTGTCCCAATCGATCATTCTGTTGTTTGGCCATCCATTTCCTCAAGCTACTTCTTACTTGCTTTGAGACTCCCATGACAGTAAGAACATTGGATTCCTGATCATCAGCCTCTTCCTCCGAGTCTTCTACATGTTTCTGCCGCTTTTTTTCTGAGGGAACATTGTACTCAGGATGTGACTCAGGTTTTCTCCTCTTTCCTGTACGTACATTCTTGTCACTTCTACATGACTCTCTCAACTCCTTAACTTCTTTCACAAAATTACAAATCTGGATTCTGTGCCCAGGCGGAAATTCAAGTGCTGGTGATGGAAATGGATTGTGTTCAGCACTATTTGCATACTTACGCTGAATGAACTTTTCAATTTTATCAATTGAATTGTGTTCTTTATCAGTATCCATTGTGGATATAACCTCCATTTCGTCATATCCTGAAGACATAAAGCAGTTGACAATGTACTCAGGTAATCTTTGTTTCATCAATATTACTACGTCACAGGTAGTATTACTGCCACTTTGTTCAGCCTCCTGATCACTTGAGTGATCACCTACAGAATTTGGACTTAGAATCCGAGTCAAAATCTCTGCATCTCGCTGTGTATTTCGTTGTGCATAGTTAAAAATATAAGTGATTTATTACATTGACACTATAGCTATAGCAGGAACCATACCTTTCCATACTGTGCCTCGATTCCATCGTTGATTTGCACTCAAATTTCAGTTTCTCAAACGAGTTTTCAGACTCGTTATCAGCCGATTCTTGGATAGGTTTCTCGGGTTGAGGTTTCTCCATTGACGACGTGACACCTGCGCGCTTGCTTGACACCTCGGAGTAAACGTATTAATTAAACACTCATGCACTATACATGAGGCCTTAAAGCTTGTATAGGTTATAGTGATCAACTTAGAATTGTACCCTCGCTCGTACCCGCCTCTTGGCTGCAACGTGTTCCCGGAATGTGTTAGCTCGAATCACGTGTCGCGACAAAAACGAGAAATTACGATAAGTATACGGAATTCGATAAAAGTGAAAGATTTAAGATTTTGAGATTTACAGAGATTTTTAAAGATTTCTGACTACGATTACAAGATTTATAGCTTGTTACGGACCCCCCGCTCTTTTTAAAGCGTGCCAGCATATTATGCAAGACATATCTGTAGCTTTGGCATTTTTGGCACCTTCTTGACCTACTGTTCTTTTGTTGTATGTGAAATTGATAATTCACATCCGAATCATGGTATACGATGAATCATAATATGCAACTATATGTGTACCTACATATAATAACAGCATTAAGTATCACATACACGACTAAATATATATACCTGGAACATTTCTGAATACACCTTTGTGCTTATCAACTAATGGTAGAAACATTTCATCACTGTTTCCTTCACAGAAAGCATGCTTATAAAGAGGTGTGGTGTGACTGGTGTATCACTATTATCGACAACTGTATAATTGTACACTTAAACACTCATTATAGATCAAAATACAGTTCATGTACCTTCACTATAAGTTGACCCTATTCTACCCATAGTGCTTAACTCGTCCATCGGACACAAGTTATCTACATTACAAGCAGCTACATAATTTGTTAACATAGTCTTAAGGGTGGGAGTAAAAAAATTAATATAGTTTATGTACCTTCTTTATGGGTTGAATCTGTGTTCCTCTCATCTGCAGTATTTAACTCATCCACAGTATTTAACTCATCCACAGGACACAACTCACAACTCATCCACTCATCCACAGGACACAAGTCATCCTCAGAACACAATTCGTCCACAGGACACAACTCATCCACAGACATTCATCCACAGGACACACTATGTACACAATTAATGTATGGGATAGGTTGATTCTGTGGTCCTATCATCCATAACATTTAACTCACCCATAGGACACAATTCATCAATAGAGTAATCTACAAATCATATCATTGTTGGCTTCAATTTCTGTATCATTTTCTGATACCATCATTTCATTTTCTGTCTGTCATAACATCTGATTTTGAAACCAGCACACCTTCATCTGTTTGAGTACTAACAACAACTTGGCATGTGGTCTGTTTGAGTACTGCTTCTGTAAATTTTTTGGTAGTGCTCACACATTCCTCATCAACATCAGGAGTATCAATCGGCATACATCCAGCAACCTCCTTGTAATACCCTTTCCAAACAACTTTTTGAAATTTACGTGGCATAGCTAAATTTACAAAAAAATAACTTCTAAAGTACGTACACACAAAAACCCTTACATTACTGTATTAACTAAGATCCAAGCTAAGTTGCAGTCTAGTAAAATTTAGATTTTCCACAGTATGTATACATTAAACAACGTTTCAATGATAGAAGTACACGTAGTACTACACAACATAATTTGCGACAAAATATTTTACACAATAACCATTTACATAGACGTTATTGGTCCAGATTCATTTTGATTATTCATGTGTGCACCAAAAAGAAAACACTTATGTAGAAGTAATTTTATTTGAGCCACGTACTCCGACTTGTATTCCTATTAAACTGAAAGGCTTCTATCATTGCAACTTGTGAAACTATGCTTGAAACGAATATAGAAAATCTATCCCCCACAAACCGGATAGAAACCTAAGTCCTCAGTTCCTTCACACAATTCAGCTGGTTCTTGCACGTGGCTCAATACAAATATAACGCACACACAAGTCTCTTGATTATAATGCAATTCACTGGTGCTCTAATTAGAAGCCTTGTTAGGAAACTGAGAGGATAGGTTTATGAATCTATGCTGAGATGTCGTGTCCAGTGAGATATTTTGCTGTTGTGTTAAGGTAACGTATTAGACTAATCTATACTTTTACACATTATACAGCCGTAGGTCGATTGGTTGTTATGGTGCCGCTTGGATGGAATCAACTTTTACTTGTAGGCTATGTTCGGCTGCATCTCACCTTAAATTCAATCTATATATACTAGAATGATAATAAAATTAAAAATTTCAATGGTAAGTAGGGATTGAATTCAATAGTGCTACAAAAAGTAAGGAAACAAGGAATAAGATTTTGGGACGAGAGAACATTCTGGCATGAGATAATTTATAAAAGTTTAATCCTTACTTTTGGCAAACCTACTGAAGTGAGCCAAAAGTAGGGATTAAACTTTTATAAATGTGACCAGGCCTGCAAAAATCAACCATCTAGTCGCACAAAAATTGCCTAGTTTTTTCAAATATATCTTACCATAACTTATGTTCTATTTATACTAACAAGCTAAATATTTTACCACAAATGCAGAATTTAATGGGGGACCTTTTAAAGCTTACAGACAAAAAATACTCCTTATAGAACTGAAGATATTCATGAATATCTAACTAGGTGTAATTTGCGCTCACATGGTTGATTTTCGCAGGCTCGGTCACAAATTATCTCATGCCAGAATGTTCTCTCATCCCAAAATCTTATTCCTTGTTTCCTTACTTTTGTAGCACTATTGAATTCAATCCCTACTTACCATTGAAATTTTTAATTTTTTTATCATTCTAGTTTGTTTGCTTTTAATACATGCTAAGCTTTCATAATAAATCTTTCAGCAGGCGCACAGATGTTACAGGCGCTTACGTAATAATTATGCTTGTTTACAGGCCCTTGTTAACAGCGCGCTTACATGGCAAAGCAGCTCTGTGATAGCAAATAACGCTCGAAAAACAGCAAAAGCTATTAATTTTGTCCAAGGCTATAATCTCGAAGTTCACGATGTAATAAAGTACACGCGAAAACATCGTGCCATGGTGCCACCGTAACTAATTATATCACGTGCAAGCCAGGTTTTTGCATGACGTAAAAAGCAGAAGCCGTAACAGATTATCGTCACCTTCGAAGGAGAGATTCACACCTTGCTAAAGGAATATAGAAGAACAAGGAAGGGAATGAAGGATAAAAGTAATCGCCATGGCGCAGTGGTTAAATCGTCTTCAGAACAACATTTTCGTAAATCCGCCACCATTACCTTTATTGTGTGAAATTTCTGCAGCCCTACACCTAGCGCAACCGGGTCTTATGGCAGGCTGGCTGGCAGGCTGGCAGACGAAATACAGGTGAATTTCAAAATTTTCAAAGTTGGCTGTAGGTCGAAATATTCGACTTATCGCTTCGTTTAACCATCATTACAGCCTTACCAATGCATTCCAGTCGGTTTTTTCAAGTAAAGCCTATTGGAAGGTTGTTTTATGAAGTGCGAAAAATCGGGAAACCATACAATTTCTTACCAATCCCTACTATTAAGTACTACCGTACTTAATGACAAAACACATTAAATGTTACATGCGTTCATGCCTGGCTTCAAGGTTACATGTGGGATTTATGGTTGCCAGAGAACTTAGGGACTTTCTTGAATCATGCACTTACCACTGGTACTATCCCAGCAAACAACAAACCTGAAGTGTTGGACCACCATGAACACAATATTTCATACACTGAATCTAGCTTATGTGACTCAATTGAGTATAAACAAACTACGCAAACAGAGCATGAGCACACTACTCAAACAGTTTGTAATTTGCAGGGCATTTCCCAAGAGGTAATGCAAAAGTCATCTGCTCTTCCTACATCAAATCATGTTCAGTAAATCATGCATAATGCTTTTTAGTCACTGATGAGCAAAATTAATTTCAGTTCCTAGCTTATATCAGCCGAATCGCAGAGAATGTTGCTTGAGACAAGAAGATTTTGAAGGGTGTAAGCATCACATCGGTGGGTCGACAATTTCATGAAACGACATCCAGAGCAACTGCAAGAGAACATGGTGTTCCAGAACAACACTGCAGGATTGGATACTTAGAAAAGTCAAACATGGAGCAAAGCCTGGACCAGCACATTACATGACACCTGAAGACAGTCGAATTTCTGCTAGTGACATCAAAAGCTGGTTACCCTAAGACAAGAGCTGATATCAGCCGAATCGCAGAGAAAGTTGCTCAGGACAAGAAGATTTTGAAGGGTGTAAACATATCACATGGGTGGGTCGACAATTTCATGAAACAACATCCAGAGCTGGCACTAAGAAAAGGTGATGCCACTGCACAAGTAAGAGTGAACAGTGTCACAACAGAGAACATGAAGAGTTACTATGATTTGTTGGAGGAGATCCTGGGGAAGCATAAATTAAAAACTAAAAAGATGGGTCGATACTGAAGTGTTTCATGGCTGGTTCAAAAAATACCTTAAACATGCTGTGTCGGCACGACCACTGCTCTTGCTACTGAATGGCCACAGTTCCCATTACTAAACAAATTGGCTAGAAAAGAAGAAATTGTGATATTTTGCCTTCCACCTCCTACTACCCATGTTTCTTAGCCACTGGACGTCAGTGTATATAGCCCATTAAAATCACACTGGCGTGCTGCTTGTCATCAGTACATACAGAAAAACCCAGGCAAGGTGGTGACAAAGTACCAATTCAATACACTGTTACATGAAGCATGGATGCAAACTTTGAAGCCATCCAGTATTTGTGCTGGATTTAGGGGATGTGGTGTATACCCATTTAATTCCAAATGCCACGAAAACAACAAAGGAAATTTCTTAAATTACACTAAAATTACAATTAAATGTTGTATTTAGATTCGGGCAAGCAACCAACTTCAACTGTAACAGTGTCGCAGTCTGTACCAGACACAAGTGTGACCCCGAATCCTGATGCAACTTCTAGACAGCTCTATGAAAGAAGATTTGAAGAGGGGTACAACTTATTTGATGAGGGATATCATGCATGGCTGAAACAAAACATCCTAAATATGCTGAAGAATGGTGTAAAACAGCTGTGAGGCTAGAATCACCATCCACTTCTGTAACCACGACACAAGTGTGACCCCGCCTCTTGATGCAACTTCTAGACAGCTCTATGAAAGTAGATTTGAATACGGGTACAACTTATTTGATAAGGGATATCATGCATGGCTTAAACATAAAGTATGCTGAAGAATGGTGCAAAAAAGCTGTTAAGCTACAGCCAACCTGTACAGCTGTAGCCACCACTGCATCAAATACTGCTAGTACAAGTGTAGCCCCTCAATGCCAGGATCCTACTAAAGCTCTCAATACTACACCAGCTGCAAGGACAACACAGCAAGACTACGTATCAAAATATCTGGTGCAGTATGTAGCCAAAGACAGGCAAGAGGGTAATTACAAATGCTAGGGTACTGATTAGTGATGAGTGCTACAAAATACTGGAAGAAAAGGATGAACTAAAAAAGAAAAGAACAACAGGAAAAAGAACAGAGGAATTGGCCAGGGAACAAAAAATGACGAAGAGAAGAACAGCTAGCAGAAAAGAGAAAAAAAGGAAAAGGGAAATAAAACAGCAAGCAGGAAAAGGAAAGGAAAGGCTGTACCACCAAAGACATTACAAGATGTTGACAGTGATGATTCAGATAATGAAGAGATTCCTGATGAAGAAGATGAAAATACTGACAATGAGGATTATGAGTGCCCTGAATGTAAAGGAACATGAGAACAAGACATAACAAAGAAAAATCATGCTGTTTGGGTGACTTGTACCTGTACAAAGTGGTTGCATCAAAAATGTACCTTGCAAAGGCCTGAAGACGAAGGCACTGATCCTGAAATTTTTTTGTAGTGATTGTATATTGTATACACATATTGTATGTATATGTTGTACATAGCTATATTGTACACTAGGCCTGTACGCATGCACGTCCCTTTCATCCAATCATTCACATGATCGACCACGCTGTTCTTCTTGGTTGAATACACTACATTTTGGCAACGAGAATGACTGCTGTTCACAGTTCCTTGGCCGCATTTGACTCTGCTTCGGAAGAATATATAGAACGATTAACGTTTTATTTTGTGGTAAATGGGATCACGGATGCTGCAAAGCAATGAGCAGTGCTTCTGAGTTGTTGCGGCCCTTCAGCCTTCCGACTACTAAAAAGTTTAGTTTTACTGTCTCCTCTCACAGAGTTTTCTTTTGGGCAATTAGTGGAGAAATGAAAGCCTTTCAAGAACCAAGATCCTCATGCTACCAGTTTAATTCACACCAGTGTGCAACATCTGAAACTGTCGCAAAGTATGTCGCTCTGCTTCGCAAACTGGCAGAACATTGTAACTTCGGGGAAACTCGGATGAAATGTTGCGAGACAGGTTGGTGTGTGGGATCGCAAACCCTGCAGTTCCGAACTCTCACTAAAGCACTGACAATCACACAGGCTTTGGAACTTGCTGAAAAAGGATCTAAGGACCTTCAGTCATTAACTGTCAAAGACCTCCCTAAAGACATTCACAAGTTTTCACATGCACCAAAATCCAAGAAATCCTCACAAACACGTAAGGATGTTGCCAGTGACAGTACTTGTTATCGCTGTGGTGGCAAACATAATCAGTCAACATGTCGCTTCAAGTCTGAAGTGGTGCCACTTTTGTAAGAAACGAGGCCATACCGCAAAGGTATGTAGAAGCAAACTAGCTCAGAATAAAGCACCAGTTGCAGTGGACAGCAGTAAACCAACCCACCAAGTCACACAAGACTCTTGTGATACAGTCTCTTCAGAATATACATTGTTCACCCTGCCAAGTCAACAGACCCAACCCCTTCAAGCAGATGTTGAGATCGAAGGGCACCATCTCAAAATGGAAATTGACACTGGGGCAGCAGTTTCTATTATAAGTGATGCGACCCGTACCAGCTTATCTCACCTTCAAAATGCTTCCACTCCAGCCAACCCTTGAACTTACATGACCATACCACTATTAGGAGAGCTTTCATTCAATGTCACCTATGGAGGTACCAGCTCTTTTGGTGGTCAAGGAGGCGGGTCCAAGTATCATAGGCCGGAATTGGTTAACAAAGATGCTAAACAAAAACACCCTGGGTGTAAAAAAAGTGCGAGGCCAATCAGAAGCAGCATTGCAAATAGGTGTGTGCAACCAAAAACTTTGATATCAGTTGAGGCCAAGAAATTACTTATCAGACTACTTGAATGACATACAACATATTTTCACAACTGATTGGCTTTGTCACTTGGCCACCTTTATTAATAATGATGGTGTGAAAAAGGACAAAGCCAATCATAGTTGTAAAAATATGCTGTATGTCATTCAAGTAGTTAAAAAGATTTCTGATAAGTAATTTCTTGTTTGGTCGCACACACCTATTTGCAATGCTGCTTCTGATTGGCCTCGCACTTTTTTTACACCCAGGGTGTTTTTGTTAGGGTGTTTATGTTTAGCATATCACTACTTTTTTGGAAGTATAAACAGATGTTATTACTAGCAAGCAGCAGAGAAGTACTGCATGGGCATAACTTGTACTTGCCTAGCACACAATATTGCAAATAAAGCTTAATTTTGAAAAACTCAAGCCCGAGATTTTTAAAACTTTCACTACAGAGTGATACATCAATATAGATTGTAGGTCCAAGTTATGACTATAATGTGTCTGGAACAGTTGCAGGGGATGATTATAATATCATCTGTTGTTGTGGTCTCCAAGCTGATGCTTGCTGCTGTATATGCTGTCGTAGCAACTGACACTACAGTTGAGTATAGATAATACAGTATCACATGGCATGATCAGCTGATACAATGAAGGCCATAAATAGCATATACCTGAGTTACACATGTTCCCCTCTACCCTTATTCTTACAAGCACCATGGTGACTATTGTTTGGCAAACACAAACGACTGCATGAATGTAATTCATGGGTAATTATTAGTGGGAATGGAAGATTTGCATGTCAGCAATCTTGTGACCAGTCAGGCTTCATGTTACTACCAGTCATCTTATCAGCACTGACATATTTGAATGGCCCCAGAATATGCGTCCTGACATTATACTCAGTCCACTCAAACTCATCCAACAATACTTGATGATGATTACTGTGAATATTGACTGATATTATTGATCCTCTGTCTGGTCCATCATAACCTTGTGAACTCCCCTGTTGTAAGGCACATAGTAGTTCCTCCATATATATAATGTGTAGCCTAATCATTTTGAGGGTAAAAATTTTCATAATTTTTTTGTGGATTACACAAGTAAAATATTGAACTGCAATGGAGGACAAAAATTCAAGGTTAAAATTTTTGAGGATTTTTACAAATCAAAATCAGGAAAATTTAACCGTTGGAATTACGATTTGGCCTACACGGTATTAAACAACTAAACATTAAGCACCCATGAATAAATGTACACAAGCACTATCTATTATATGTACCCTAAGTACAAGCTAATAGTACATGCTCCTACCAGTTATATGCGCCCTTTAACAATGTAGCCATCATTAATAAGCACTACAGCAACCATATTTCACCTTGGTAGTTGATGAGGAGGTCTCTACGATTACCAGCCTCTAGGATTACCAGCCTCAGCGAATCCAAGGCTTACCTGCATATTTTAGTGCACAATAGCTAGTGCTGGTCTCACTGTCAGTGCTATCATCATCCTGAGTAACCGTCACTTTGAAAGCCCCCATCTTGGTCTTTTTCTTGACTTGAACGGGCTTTGCCTGACCTTTTAACTTTGCAAGTTCCTCACAGTCTTTCTTAAAATGTCCAGGCTTATTGCAAAAATGACATCTCAACCTTTTCTTGGAGTGCTTCTTCCTGACTTGGTCTATACCCTTCATCTTAGTCTCCTCATGCAGTAACTTCTCTCTCACAATAGACAATGAAGGCACGTCAGTATTTGCTTCCAGTGCAGTTACAAGAACACTGTAACTCTCTGGCAGACCAGCCAAGAGAGTCTTCCTCACATATTTCACTCACGAACTTGATGTGCTGTTGTACTGACCCACCTTCCGCAAGCCGGAGAGAAAACAATTTCCGTTTCAGTTTATTTACCCAAGTCTTACGCTGGAACTGATCAGTGAGAGCACCCCACACAACTACCGGATTGGTTAGATTAGATAAAGTAAACTAAGTTCTGCTATGCAATCTGCAACTGACTCTTTCTCCTGTTGGATCCGCTTGAAGAACTTGAATCGTTATGCTATCTCTACTGTATCCTTCTTGTAGTGTTGCGTCATTGTGGTCACAATGCTGGGCAGTGATACATCGTTTAACAGGGTCAGACTGACCAAGGTTTTCAACTTGGTGAAAGCATCGAGTCAAAAAGAGTGCCTTCCGCCTGGCTTCCGGGATCTGATGGGCGGTACAATAAAAATCGAACCGCTCCTTGTAGTCCTCGATGCTTTCTGCAGAAGGATTCAAGGATTCTAATGAGGACTGGGTAGCCATTATCATTTTACAGTTTTCCGTCGTCGCCACTAATATTCCACCAGACTCCGGCCACAAGGTAATGACTAAACTCTTATTAAAGCACAGTCTTACGCATGCGCATTCAGGTACAATTGATATACTACACATTTAATAGAAAAATATGTAGACTACATAACAAGAGGTAATTTATATATTGGTTGTGCCTTTCAATGGAGATATCAGCTTATAGCACTACCTTTAACATTAAAGACCTCACTGGTGATGAAGCAATGAAACAGTGCAACCTCTTTTTTCCTCTATTCAGATGCCGTTTTGGCTGCATGGTGCTCGGCCATTTTATCTGCATGTTATCATTCAAACCAAAAGCAGCTGCATGAGGAATAAAATGTCCCCTCCAGATTTTAAATCGGATGAAGTTTAGCTCATGATTATTCAATATAAATCACAGCTGCGCTTTTAACAATATAGCTAACAAACACATAACCATGTCACGTTTGTCATATTGCTCATCTCGGAAGCCTAATCTTACAAGGCAGCCTCTTGTCGGCCACGCACTGGTCCACAGGAAAGGCTCATGACACTACACTGTACAGTTTAGTACTTCTCCCAGACTCCACTGATCCATTCCATATGCTCTTGTTACTCGTGATAGCTTCAAATCCAGCTGTAATAACTCGCACCATAAACAAAACTGTCTTGCTATATTCACGTGCCATGTTAATAATCTATGAAACGGTGCTAAAATTAATTAAGTGATGCTTTTGAAAATTGTTGCCACTCTTCAAAACATCAAATTTAATTCGCCAAAGTGATTCATTACCTAAATCGCCAAATATTTTTCCCATCATATTTTCTGCTTATACGGTATGTTTGTGTCTTAATTCTCAGGACAACTACCTGATGGAACAATCCAAGCAGAAATGAATAATTTTAGTATGTTCTTCAGGAGGTATGGATGCTGAAGGAATCGGCATAAGAGAGATAGTACAGCGTTTGCAACCTAGGACCGTACCACCTGGGTATGTGTATCACACCTGGACTCTTGGTAAGTGGTGTATATGTAGATGAACTTGCAACATTTCTAAGTTGATGTTAACAATTATGTAGGCCAGATTGAGGGTTTTGAAGAATAGCTAAGGTCAATACTGGCGCAGTATCATTTTGCATATGAAATACGAATGCATGAAGCAAAGGGAGTGATGTTTAAAACGTATATGTATGTACCTGAAAAGTACCCACAGACGAAGGAAACTTTTTATGAATGAGAAGATGAGGCACATTTAATAATCAAGGTAGTCTTGTCCAATTTATATTATTGTGTATAAATATTATTGAATATAGCATATTGCAAGTCACACTAGAAATGGAGGACCATCAATTAGAGAGATATGCAGAAGCACTTAATGATACAAGTTCTGGACTAACTTATCCAGCATTTGTAGGGTCATGGAAGCAGGTTGTCACAGATGCAGAGCGTCTATTTAGTCCCAAGCTGGCTGCCTTTATGGAGAAAAAAGGCTACAGTTTTGAAGCGAGGCACATCAAAACAGTGTGGAATTGGCGAAGAGCAAGTGATCACTAGTCTGCAACGTTGCCAATTCAATTATGAGTTCTTAAATTTTATCTTGGAAGATCTGATGCCATGGTACAAGGAGCCCTATGATTTCAGTCTCTTGGAAGTGAACAGGTATCCGTTAATATGCTATGAGTTTTATTGACTTTCCTTGTTGTAGGAATATAAATGATGTACTTGGGTTTTCAAGGGAGATATTAATAGCAGTCACCACGAACATTGAGGGCCGTGAACATCTTAGACGAGAACGAATTAATAGTAATTGCCGGCTAGAACATCCAAGGGCAAGTAGTACCAATGATGTCGAGTGTTTTTTAGCATGATGAGGGACACAATAGGACAAAACTTTACTACCAAGGAGGTGAAATTTGGAATGTAGAAGATTACATCACAGTACTATGAAGGTCCCCATCCAGACTTTGACAAACCACCAGCCAAGCAACCGAAAGAGAAGAGATTACCCAGGAGGCAGCTTTTGGTCCCAGGCGTGCAACTATGCCCATTAGAGGTACCCTTTGTTAAAGATAGACACTTAGCATCATATTGTGTTGTTTACTTACAATAGTTGTTTACTCATGCATAGTGTAAATTCCTTCCAGAACAATTCAGAACAATCTAGAATTTTAGTTGTTATTGTTGTGATGTAACATTCTTACTGTTTTCGCTGTCTCCATAAGTTTTGTACAAGTGGTAGTGTGATAAATTGTGTTGATTCTTTTGCTAATGAACATTAAAAACTATCACCCTTGCTGTAATGAACATTAAAAATTACCACCCTTGCTGTGAGACCCAAGTTTCACAATGTTCCTTTGGAACTTCCTCCGCCACCCAATGGACCGATTGTCTTGCATGAACATTCATATACAAAATCAATTAATAACACATTTGTATATTGATTTTGTTTATAGACATGTGTGATTATAAAACAAGTCACCCATCTAACTATCGATGATTCTATTGAATTTCCTTCTTTTTCAGTGAGTAATGGACTATTTCCTAGTAATGATGCCATTGCACAATGCTTTTTAAGGTTATTATTTATCAGAAATGATTTAGATTCTTGGATTAGTCTTGATCACACTTCGTGACGACGACAAAATGGACAGCTCTGCATTATTTGTGTTGGACAATCTTGTACAAATGGAACATCGTTTGATGACAGAGTTACTTTTAAACAATTTATATCATAGGTTTAGAAGTTAGGGTTGTAAAATTAAACAAGTGTTTATTGACAATTGTTGAGTAAATACAAAGAATATTTATTTGGTAATGAAACAGATGTATATTTGGATTTATTTCATGCTGTTCAAAGAGTGTCTCACGAAAGCATCCTTTGTACATGAAATGTATTTCTGATTTAAGAATAGTGTTCCGATCACCTGGTGTAATAATTATTAGAACTGTCAACACGTGTCAATCAGGCAAGAAGAAAAATCTTATTATAAGAACGAATAATATTACAAGGTAGCTAGGAAATTGTACGTGTGCATATAATTACATAAATCATACAGGTGCAAGTACTTATACTGGAGTTCACAAGTTCACATCACACACCTCCCCTCAGCGCATATATCCATGGTTTAACAACTCTTCCACTTCGTGTTGTTGTCAGAGGACATGGTTCGGAACTGTTCTGTCTGTGATGCTCCGTTACAGATCCAGAAGGGAGGATGTCTTCACATAAGGCCTCGTAGCAACCTCATGAGAAATAAGGGGGAGTCCAATCAGCCCTCACTTCACTCTTCAGTCAGTAAAAGTCTGACACAATTGATGTGTACAGTTTGTTCCGAGTTAAAGTTACCATTGAAGATTCTCTCATCTGTTTAACCAACTAGGGACCGGTCCAGGGAGGGTCTAGTTTGCCAGCACAGGGGTTGTTCAACAGAGCTGCTGACCAGGCTTCAATAGAGTACGAGGATTGCCTTTGTAAGCACACTGTTGCATTCCACCAAATTTACATCCACCATCTCTCTGACTTGTTCATGAGTTCTTCACAATAGTCAAAAGGTTCAGGTAGTAATGGGCTGCAGAAGTTTGGTATCTGTAGGACCCAAACAACACCTCAAAGGGAGAGAATCCAGTTGAAGAATGTTTGGTAGACAAAACACCCTGGGTGTAAAAAAAGTGCAAGGCCAATCAGAAGCAGCATTGCAAATAGGTATGTGCGACCAAAAACTTTGATATCAGTTGAGGCCAATTACTTATCAAAAATCTTTTTAACTACTTGAATCAGATACAATAGTTTATAGCATATTTTCACAACTATAATTGGCTTTGTCACTTGGCCACCTTTATTAATAATGATGGTGTGAAAAAGGTGGCCAAGTGACAAAGCCAATCATAGTTGTGGAAATATGCTATAAACTATTGTATGTCATTCAAGTAGTTAAAAAGATTTTTGATTAATAATTTCTTGGCCTCAACTGATATCAAAGTTTTTGGTCGTACATACCTATTCGCAATGCTGCTTCTGATTGGCCTCGCACTTTTTTACACCCAGGGTATTTTTGTTCAGCATATCACTACTTTTTTAGAAGTACAAACAGATGTTATAAGCAGTAGAGAAGTACTGCATGGGCATAACTTGTAGGCCTACTGTATTCAGCGGACTGGACTCACGGACTGGACTCAAGTCGATGTTTCAGTTACAATAATCTATACCAATTAGTTAGAATACGAGCAAACACGTGCGCTTCGTTGAGAATCACGTGAATCTTCCAGTTTTTCCGCGTGGTTAGTAATGGAGAAAGATGTTGTGGACTTAACAGTTGATAGTGCGACTGACAGCAACGATGTTGAGTGTATTATTGAAAATTCCACCGATTTCAAAGATTCATTTGCTGAAGATTGTACTTCAGGGGACAACAGCAGTTGGCCAGAAAGCGAATCCGATAATGAGAGCGGTGCAAAGACTGCAAAGTGCATAAGGTAAGAGTTTTATCCAATATTAAGTTGAAATATGCAGTCGCGCGTGGCCAGACCCTCTTTGCGCCCCCTAGCACTTATGGATTTAATAAATATAATATAAGCGCCATGTTACGAGGGTCTGAAGTACTTCACAGACTAAAAGGAACAAGGATCATTAGTTCTGGTGAGTGATGGTTAGAAGCAAGTGATCATAATATTTTATGGTGTTGATTGCTGACTCAACAGTTTACTAGTGATATGTGATCAAAGTTAAGAACCTCTGAAGCAATTGACACCTATGAACTTGTCGAATCTGGCATAACACTTGTGAAGCATTCCAGACCCTTGTAGCCTTGAGTGCTTACAATCTTTAATCAAGAGTTAATAGTGGTTAGGGACGTTGATTTTGTTAACACTTCTGGCCAGAAGCCCTCCACTCTGCACGCTCATTTTACACATGCCTATTGAGAGCATTGGATGCTCTCCCAAACCATTATTATTAACTCTAGCTCTAATCAATAAGTTCATGTGTAACACTAGCTTGAAATATGGAAGTTACTGTTAATATGTTGGTATTCTTCTTTAGTGAAAGTTCAGTGGAATATTATCATGGGAACAAATTATTACCTGTTTATGAGTACCCAAAGAAGGGATATATTGGAGAACAGATTGCACAGATACTATGTGATCCTATGTTGGATGAGAAACTCATTTGTCGTACCCATCTGTAGTGGATTTCTCAACGATAGCAATTAAGCCGAACTCTAGCCGGTTCGGTGATCATTCACAAGCACGCGGTCGCTCACGTGCCCTTAACTCTTATTCTTATTATTACACAACAATTACCTCACACTCCCCCCAAAGTTGACCCAGTCAACTTTAAGAGGCAGGGTTCCTAAGTGCGTACAACACAACATACATTATATAGTGTCAGTTAGTTGAGATGTCCAGTCATGGATTCTCTTTCTAGCCTGTATGGCAGCTTCTCTAATGGGCTTGTGCATGCTCTGTGATGTGGACTTATCCTGTTGAACACCATTATCTGGCGGCTGACTCTGAGAGACTGTCTGCTGTGCAACTTCAAGTGGATATAGACATTGAATTGGTCTTCTAAGTGTAGATGATCGGCCATTACAGTTGACTTTCAATACTACACCTCTAATCTGTCCATCAGAGCTGTTGATGATTTCATGGACTCTTCCAAGTCTCCACTGTGCACGTTTCACACCATCTTCGTGTATCAGAACTACTTCATTTAGCACAGGTGCTTGAGGTGCTGTAACATCCTTCACATTGGAGTATCTCTCTCTAAGTTCAACAAGATATTCATCTCGCCATCTGTTCCAAAACTGATCTAATGCTCTGGTAAGGTTCTGTGCTCTAGTATTAAGATCATGAGACGTTAGTTCAAAGGTTTCATCACTGTCATGCACAGCTGAACTATCTGGTAAACACAGTAAGCGGTGACCAGTCAATAAATGGCTTGGTGTCAATGGCTCCTCAAGATCCTCACTAGACACATATGAGATTGGTCTTGAATTAAGGATAGCTTCAACTTGTATTACAACAGTGTTCAATTCATCAAGTGTTAGTCTAGCCTTTCCGACCGTCTTCTTAAGACATCTCTTCATTGATTGGATGATACGCTCAAAAAAACCACCCCACCAGGGTGCCTTCTCCAAATTAAAACTCCACTTCACCTTCAATCCTGATAGATACTGTTGCACTTCTTGATTGTCGAACAGCTTCTCAAGGGTTTGTGCTGCATATGTAAAGGTTTTTGCATTGTCTGAAATGACTTGAATAGGGATTCCCCTTCTTGCTGTGAATCTCTTAAAGGATCTCAGGAATGTCTTAGCAGTCAAATCAGGTACTAACTCGAGGTGCACAGCTCGAGTAACACAACATGTAAACAAGGCAATCCATACCTTGGCACTTTCTGACCCATCATCTTGTTTGATATAGAGGGGACCAGCGAAGTCAACTCCAGAGTATGCGAATGGAGGTGATTCTGTCACCCGGAATTTCGGCAATGGTGGCGGAGGTACTGCTGTATAGGGGGGCCCTTCGAGTTTACGACATGTAATACACCGATGAAGAAGTTTCCTGACAAACTGTCTACCTTTAACAAACCAATATTGGGAACGGACGTCTGTTAAGGTGTCCTTTACACCACCATGTGAAGTTCGTTCATGTGCATGCCTGACAATCAAGGTAGAAAAATGATGTTGTTTAGTGAGTAAGATTGGATGCTTTGTTTCATAAGGTATGTGTGATTTCTTTAGTCTGCCACCACATCTCCAAACATTGTCCTTATCACGAAACACATCCAGTCGTTTCTTCCATGACTCAAAGTTTGGTTCGACAGTCAGTTGTTTCTGGCAATCTGTGACCCAATCCATTTCTGCACTCTCCATGTCTGCAGCGGTCACTGTCCATTCCACTGAGCAACTGTCATGTTTGACTAGTGTCTTAAACCGTGCTGCAAACTTCTTCACAAGAGCCGTTACTCTTAGTAACTTCTGTAACTTGCTATAACATTCACATTCCATCAGGTGCCCAATACCTCTACTCTCAGTTTCTACCAATAAACTGTGACTAGCACTGCTCTTCATTTCTGCAATACAATCCTCTGGCATAGGTAGGTCATCACTGAGATCTGTGGATGAGAACTTCGGTAGCCAGTCTGGCCCATGTCTCCATGTCAAGCTTGTCTCAAGGTCCTTGGGTGATGTGCCGCGAGATGGCATGTCAGCCGGGTTATCCTTCCCTGCACAATGTCTCCAGTGCTGCACTGGTACCAACCTGCGGATTTCTACAGATCGATTGTGAACAAACTGTTTCCACTGCTTGTCTTCTCCATGAATCCAATAGAAGGCCACCTTAGAGTCTGTGAAACACGAGCCCACCTTGACATCAAGCACTGTTTGAAGAGCTTCAAGTACAGAAGAGATGAGTTTAGCGAGGAGGAGACAAGACAACAGCTCAAGCCTGGGAATACTCTGTTGGGTGAGTGGTGACACCCGTGTCTTCGAAGCAACAAAATGGGCTGACTCTGAACCAACACAGAGATAAACAACGGCTGCATATGCAGCAGTGGAAGCATCACAAAAACCTTGCAACACATATGCTGGGGTTGTACCTAATGAAGGAATGTAACATCTCGGAAGTGTGATGACAGTTCCTTGGAATCTGGATACTATGTCGGTCCATTTACTCAGTAATTCATTTGGTAATTGGTCGTCCCCGTCGAGCTTGAGTTTACACATTTCCTGAAAGAAAATTTTCAGTGTTACAATTACAGGGGACAAAAAACCCAACGGATCATAAAATCTGGAAGCGAACCCAACTATATTGCGTTTAGTAGGCTTCAAGGAATGCAGAGATTTAGCTATTTCTCTGAGATCAAACTCGAAAACATCATTCACTGGGTTCCAACCTACTCCAAGTACCTTCAGACTTCCAACTGTACTTCCTGCCAGCAGATTGCTTGTATAAGTCGAGTCTTCTTCCATAACACTGCTATTGGTACATGAATTATTAGGTAGCTTCTGTTCATCCAATGCTATTCTCTGACGTACGATGGGTGAATTGGTTACAAACTTCCGTAAATTGAATCCACCCGCTGCAAAAATTTTCTTCGACAAAACATACAGATTATAAGCCTCATTCTCTCCGTCAGCACCAAACGTAACATCGTCGACATAAATAGACTTCATTAAAGTGTGTACTAGAGCTGGATGTTCTTCACGATACTTCTGAAGGTGATGGTTTATGGTAGCGTTTAGGAGAAAGGGGCTGGCAGACACTCCAAACACAACTCTAGTAAACCGCAGCTCCTTAACAACAGGGGAAGGCTTCTCTACATCATCAACCCATAAAAATCGTAACGCATCTCTGTCTTTACTACACACCGAAACCATTAAGAAGGCCTTTTCCACATCCGCTACTAACGCTATTCTGTAGGTGCGGAATCTCACAATTATGTCTAAAATATTCTGATTGAACTTAGGTCCAGAGAATAAGCTATCATTCAAGGAGATGCCTTCTGAGCGTGCTGATGCATCATACACTATGCGTAATTTTGTGGTCTGCTTGTCCTTTCGGATAACAGCATGATGAGAAAGGTAGTGTGCTCTTGCATCAGTGTTTGTCAGAGTACCTTCAATCACCTCTTCAACAATGCCTTGTTGCAGTTGGTTTTGAATGACTGCTTGGTACTCCCTTCTAATATCTGGATTATGACGGAGTCGGTTTAGCAATCCTAAAAGACGTTTCTTAGCAAGTGTAAAGTTGCTCGGTAACTTCTTCTGTAATGGTTTCCACGGAAGGCTGACTTCATAGCGACCATTTTTGAACTCTATTTTCTTCTGAAATTCTTCATACACTGAAGGTTCATCTTGTTTGATGCCCAACGACTCCAAATCCCAAAATGCCTTAAGCGAATCATCTAATGAAATGGATGAGTCTGATGAATGAGTTATGTGGAGCAAGTGGCTGGAAGGTGGGCAAGTAGGGTTACTATTGTCTGAGGTGCTACCAACTGGACCAGACAACACCCATCCCAGCTGCGTATGAATTGCAGTGGGTCCACTCTCTCCACGCACCACCCTACCAGTTACCAATTGCCAATAATGGTCTGAGCCAATTAAGGCGTCTATTTGCAGCTCATCTCCAACCCGTGAAAAGTCTGCCAGGTCCAAATCTGAAAGATGGCTATACTGTTGTTTGGTATACGCAACGGGTTGACAAGACAACGGCTCACATATGAGTGGCACAGTCGAGAACAGGATATTAATATGATTTCCTTCCTTGGAGTGTACTGAAGCGGTGACAACGTCTACAGTTTGTATTCTGGTGACCTCTGAGCCAAACGTTTTAATGTTAACGACTTCCGTATTCACTGTCTCTAGCCCTAGTGCCTCCTTAACCCTCGTAGTGATATACGACCTTTGACTCCCCCCATCTAACATTAATCTGATAGTTATCCCACAGGCTGGATCAGCTGGCCTGTGAACATATGCCTGTGCTGTTTGTAGGAGCACGGGTGTGTCACCATTTACACAATACAACCCTGTAATGGTTGTAGGGGTGTGTCCTGAGGTTACTGGAGGTTGACCACTGGAATTGTTGGCCATACGTGGTGGCTGTGTACCGGGACGAACGGTGTCACTTGGAGACTGGTTACTACTATCATGTCGCTTACAAACACTGGTGTGATGTCGACCATTACAGAGAGAACAAGCAACAGTGGATCGACAGTCTCTACACAAGTGATGTCGTTTGAGACAAACAAAACACCTTCCTGATTTCTTCAAAATTGCTATTCTCTGGGCAACATCTGTGACAATCTTACATGACACTGAGGAGTGGTTTTGCCTACAGTAGCAACACTTTGGCTTGCCATCACTGGCCATCATCGCTGTGACAGTAGGTAGGCCTGAACTTGTTCCATGTGCGTGTGAACCTGTCTGTAAATACGCACGCTCTCGTGCACCAATCTCTCTCTCGACAATTCTCATTAGCTGATCTACAGTCCACTCAGCTTCTCCAATTTCTCTGCTGACAATCAACCGAAACTCTTGTGGCAGTCTAGTCATAAACAACGAAGATAGTAAATTACCATACGAATCAAGTGGTACGCCAAGAGATTTCAGACTACGGACTTGAAATTCTATTTTGTCATACAGACGTCTGAGGGCTTTAATGTTGGTTGGTGCTACGACAGGCTCCAGCTCTAACAGTGTGTCCATGTGCCGGGAAATTATCAATTGCTTGTTACCAAACCGTTTGGTCAAGGTGTCAATAGCCTCATTGTAATTCAGTTCTGTTAACTTTAATCCAGCGACAGCTGCAAGTGCAGGACCATCTAATAGAGAAATTAAGTATTGAAACTTATCAACGGCGGATAAAGTCGGGTTGACATGAATTGCAGATTCAAACGAGCTCCAGAAGCTTTCCCATTTAGTGAGATCACCATTAAACTTCTTTGGTTCCAGCTTTGGAAGCTTAACCTTGGAGATGCTTATTTCAGAGACTGCGTGATTGAGGCACTGGTGTCACCGTGGCACTTGTTACTACTGTTGTATTTGTGTCAGGAACTGCTGTGGTGGAGTGATGGGCAGGTATGGGAACATCAGAAGAGGTGATAATGTGATGACTGCTACTAACTGGCGTGGTATCAACTGGTGCACCTGTATCATGTAATGTTGTAACCCTATGTGAAGACGGTGGGGAAACGACACTAGGTTGTTCTCTTGCACTTATCTTGTGCTCTACACGAATTGTAGCTTGCTGGATTCTTTCTTTAAATTGATCAGCCTGTTCTATTTCGTTTTCTATGCCGTCATCATCTACTAGAGCGAGGATTTCCTCGTCTAATTCGCGTATCTTATCTAGCTTTTGATTTAATGACAGCTTACACTGCATTAATCTATCAAGTGTGGGACCATCATCTATCTCGTACTCCCCTTCCAGTTGGCGCAACAACCTTGTAGCGGACGATCTGTGGCCTGCTCGCACCTTCTTGTTTCTTGCGAGGGCTTCGGACATAGTTCTGGGGTTGATCACTATGGTCGAGTCGGACAACTGTGAATCAAGTGTTCTAATTAATGATCACCATCTAATATCGGCTTATCTAAGGAAGACAGAAGCGAATTACCAGTTACAGAAAACAATTCACTAGCCTGAGGGGGTACCATATAACCCGGTACCAAGGCGTTCGCGTTTGTGGTTTAAATGTCAGACTTGCTCTACTGACTCTGCTGCCGCTTCTGAAACGGTACTGGTGTTTGTCGTCTCGAAGGACCATGTAGTGGATTTCTCAACGATAGCAATTAAGCCGAACTCTAGCCGGTTCGGTGATTATTCACAAGCACGCGGTCGCTCACGTGCCCTTAACTCTTATTCTTATTATTACACAACAATTACCTCACACCATCCTGTTTCAGTTGAGAACAATGTTTGTTTTGTTGTAGATCTCTCAACACTGAAGGATCGTAATGATATACGTGCTGATGATCTTGGAGCATGGAAATGCACTGGATCACGTGTCTTGGCATTTTCTGTCAAGTGCAGTGAAAAGGGCTGCCGTGTAGTTAATCTAAATTCCAAGGGAGCGATTATTATAAATGTGCGACGACAGTACCATGTCCATGCTACTGATAGAGATTTCCATCGAATGATTGCATTCATTGAAAGTGTACAGAAAGGTATGTATCTACTAGCAATTTGTTGTAATAATTTCATACTCTGTTATATAGGTAGCATTGATAACTCTAGATGCATTGTACAATACTGGTTTGAAAGTGGTAAGGAGCATAGAATACCAGTAAAACCGCATGGAAACAATAAGTTAAGGAAGCAGCCATTTTGTCGCACTCATCCAAGTACAATGGCACTGATTAAAAAGGAAGCAGAGAACTGTGCACCTAAAGATGCTGTGGGTGCTGTTTACAAGAGACAGGGAGGAATAATGGGAGCTACCAGTATTGGTGAATTGCCCAGAAATCGTCAGCAGATTTCAAATGTTCGCAGCAAGATTGGTACCAATTCCTCAATTTGTAGTGGCAAAGGTTTACGAGATCCATTGTTTATGGTCATGGAGCAGAGCAAGTTATGTGAGTCTGGAGACAAATTTGTTAGAGTAGTGACTGCTTGTCCAGAACCAATGTGTATTTTGGCAAGTGACCAACAACTGACTGATCTAGTCCGGTTTGGCACTGATCCCAGCCTGTTTAGTGTGCTATCTGTTGATCCAACGTTTTCACTAGGTGACTTCAGTGTCACCTGCATAACATATCGTCATCTGCTGGTAATTGACCCTTGTACTGGTCAATCCCCAGTCATGCTTGGACCATTATTTGTTCACCAGTCCAAGTCATATACCACATATCATTTTTTTGCTTCCTTGTTGCTTGGAATTGCACCAAAATTAGTGGGAATCTTGGCCTTTGGGACTGACGGTGAAGAAGCACTTGTTAAGGCATTCAAGCGGCAATTACAGTTTGCAGTTCATCTGAGATGCTTCCGTCACATGAGGCAGGATATTAAACGGAAGCTAACAGCTGATATGGGGTTTCCTACTGACATAGCAAGCGAAGTGTTAGCTGATATATTTGGGAATAAGGAAGGGCCAACATTTTTGAAGGGCTTGTTGACTGTAACTCAGAAGATGAATTTGATTCCAAGTTGAGTATGCTTGAGGAAAAGTGGGAGGGATATGAAAGTCTTAGGTGCAAATTATCAGATGGGCAGATAGATTTTTTTTCATGGTTTAAGAAATATCATGCAGAAGAAGTTAAGTCTACTATGTTACGTCCTGTTCGAATAGCTGCTGGCTTAGGAGATCCTCCATCAGAGTTTTGTACAAATTATAGCGAGGCCATAAACTCTTCCATTAAGCAGTTCCTTCATTTCAAGAAATCAGATTGGCCAATCTTCAATGATAAGATGAAAAGCTTTGTTATGGAACAACATGAAGAAGTTTGCAAAGCAGTTATTGGAACTAGGCAGTATAGTTTAAAGAAAGAATATGAGAGTCTATCAGTTGCCCCAAGTGATTGGTTTACGGCATTAAATGGTGAACAGCGAGAAAATGCCAAGAGAAAGTTTCAGGAAGCTTGTGTAATGAGTTTACAGATCCCTGTGAATGACCAAGTTAGCCAAGGGGAAGAGGCTGAAGAAGAAGAAAGAATTGCATCATCTGGTGAAGTTATTTCAACTGACAAAAAAGAGTTATCAGTAGATGTTGAAACAGCTTCTTCACACTGTGGTATCCCCACATTGGTCCTGAGACATATTTGGGCAAAAGCTATTGATCTTTTAAATAGTAATGAGGTTTTGCCGGCCCCTCCAAGATCGTATGGTAGCTAGTACCTCCAAGAAAAAGCCTCACTTTGTGACTTCGACTAAAGATGGCCGTTTTGAATGTGATGAAAACTGCCCTAACTTTATGCAGCGTTATATCTGTTCGCATTGTGTAGCAGCGGCTGAAAACAACGGTTCACTGGAAGCTTTCGTTAAGAATTATGGTGCATATGCTAAGACACCTAAAGGCCAAAAAGCTATCACACCAAATTTCACTAGGCTATCTATGACAAGTTTGACTCGGCAGACTGCAGGACAAAAAGGAGGTAAAGCACCACCTAAAAAGACTATCTCAAGGAGAAGAACAATCCCATATGAACAAAGACAACAGCGATCAAGTTTAGTCATGTCACAAACACATACGACATCTACATCTAGTCGTTCAACAAGTTCACCTATGACACCTCCATCACTGATGAGTGATTCAACAAGTTCACCACTAACAGAAGTTGCAGGACCTTCCCATAACTGGGATTGGTCTTGGCATGGAATTCAACAGTATTCTCCTTTCCAAACTATGCACCATCCTCCATACATGCCGTCTTATCCATCACCGTATTTACCATCTTCTGGAATTCCACCATTCACTAATTTTTCTGAATATTGTCCTCCTTACCCACGTACTGAAACAGGGGAACCATCTAGCAGTAACAGTAATTTCAACTCGCCTTCCACTAGTGGGGGTAACCTTGTTTCAGAACCATTCCTGATTAAAATGCTGAATAGGAGGATTAAGGTGTGTGCTGGATGTAAAGGTCAACACCTCAAGAATGCTGACAATGGACTTTTATCTCCTCCGCATGATATATGCTTGGGCCACAGGGAATCCCTCTCGTTTATTAATCCCCGTACTGGTACAGAATGTTCCAAGTTGGGGAATGCCTATTATCACATTAATTTGGACTGCATTCGTAGAAAGCATCCAGGATTCACTGCAGCTCAAGTTGAATGCCCCTCTGAGGTACAACAGGTATTGACTGAGGTACACTATGACTTTCTGCAAGAAGCCATTGGCTACTTTAATTGAGTCAAAAGACTTAAGACAACACAGCACTTTCATCACTTATTTAATTTGTAGCTAATTGATAGGTTTGTAACCATTTGGTGAATTGATAACTATACTTGTATCCATAATTTCATCTTTGTAATGTTATGTATATTAACTTGCAAGTTGATATATTAAAATTGTGATTATTGATTGATTGATTATGATCATTCATTACAATCTTCAGTCCCTTGAAGTACAATGTTGTTGTCCTGTTGTCCCCTGAAGTACAATCTTCAGCAAATGAATCTTTGAAAGCGGTGGAATTTTCAATAATACACTCAACATCGTCGCTGTCAGTCACACTATCAACTGTTAAGTCCACAACATCTTTCTCCATTACTAACCACGCGGAAAAACTGGAAGATTCACGTGATTCTCAACGAAGCGCACGTGTTTGCTCGTATTCTAACTAATTGGTATAGATTATTGTAACTGAAACATCGACTTTGAGTCCAGTCCGTGAGTCCAGTCCGCAAGTCCAGTCCGTGAGTCCAGTCCGCTGAATAAAGTAGGCCTAACTTGTACTTGCCTAGCACACAATATTGCATATTAAACTTTGAAGCTTAAGTTTGAAAAACTTTCACTACAGAGTGATACATCAATATAGATTGTGTATCTGAAAGGTTATGCAAATCATGACAACCATCAACCTGCAGTGTAATAGCCCTTCTCAAATACATTCAAGTGTATACTTCAGACTGATAATAGTATGACAGGTAGAGCATAGGAGCTGATTCAAATTTGGCTGAAGTCCATGAAGAAATGTAGACAAACAAGTGAATGTATAAAAGAGAGTTTGAAAAAACTTCCGGGGTTCAAGAAAGCTCCCGCAAGCCCACGAAAAAGTGTGCGATGAAAATGAAAGAAAGAAATAAGAAAAAAAATGACTGCTGAGTAAAAATTTTTGTGGTGACAGGAAGGCATTTATAAGGCTGTATCAGAAGAATGGCTGAATAGATTTCTATGAACTTTGGGATATTGATTCTTCAAACATTGAAGGTACTAATTGTCTAGTAAACAGGTGAATTGGGTTGGAAAGGATGGTTCGTCGTGCGTAGTCGCACAACGGACACCATAAAACTCGCAATGGCTGGTACTTAGAAATGGTGGTGCCTATTTCCTCCATTCTAGGTTTGTTTATTCTATATAGTAAAAACGTTGTGGGTCAGTAATAACTAAGTGATAGCTTTAATGGCAGCTTAGCTAGAGAATTTGCGAGTTTGAGGGCAGTGCTACGTGTAAATAACTCACTCAGTGATCGCGTTGCTGCGCTTCTTGGCCTCGTGACTCACTATCAGGAGTCTTGATAAACAAACAAGAGCAACTGCAGGTGTTCCTCCCACATGTTCACAGCAGTGACAACAATGATCGCTTCATGCGCTTCACCCATAGGATGATAAGGTGTGGTGTGGGACCTTTTTACACCAAAGAGATCTTTCAGCAGCCTGCTCTCAAAGTTGCGTCCCTGATCAGAGTGGAGTTTTTGAGGTGGGTGAAGACTTCATCTTTTAATATTTGTACAATTCTCTCAGCTTTTTGATCAGGCATGGGTTTGGCAAATGGCCACTTGGAGAAGTAGTCCTGAGCAACCAATAGATATTGATTTCCCTTGGTGGACATTGGAACTTTAAGAACATCCACCCCCACCATCTCCCAGGGTCTGGTGGCTAGTATGGGTGCAACGGTGCAGATTTGGGTGGACACTTGACACATACCTTACAATGATATGACACATTCTTAGCCATGCCAACCCAATATGCTACATCAGAAAGTCTGGATAGTGTTCGTTCTACTCCTTGATGGCCTGAGTCCTCATGGGCCAATTTTAAGAAAAGCTGTTAGAGTGAGTGGGGAACTATTATCAGGTGCTTGGCATCCGTCATGGTGGGTGATACAACTTGTCGACACAAAAAACTGACTGTTTTGTCTATATCGTTTTAAGGGGAACTGCATCCATCTTCTGGTTTGGGGAGGATTCAGCTTTCTCGTAACTAGGTCATAGACAAGAGAGAGTGTGGTGTCACTTCTCTGGGCTGCAGCTATCTTCTCTTTGCTAACAGGGCTAGTGACTCCTACCACTGCAATTGCTAATTAGATTGTTTGAGGTGGAAAAGTTTTGCGGTTTTCGCGGATTAATTGGTGACCATGAAACTTTTCCAGCTAAACTTTTTTGTTCTAGTTTTAAGGGGGCTCAACACTGTTAGCATATGGCTTCACATATCCGCATGGTTGAGCAGGCGCTAATAACATAATTTGCTAATTAGATCAATTAGTACCAATTATTGAAGCAGCTGTAGCGAAAGAAGCGAAATCGTTAGTGGCTACACAATACTTCTTCCTTTGCAAAATAAGTGCAAAATAAGCCAAAACGTGATAGCAATTTGGGTAAGTGCTATTATAAATACTAAACCCTATGAACTGTAAACAACTTTCCCGTTATTCATTTGGTTATGAAATTTTTGTGGTTTGGTATATAATCGGGCACGCCCAGCTATTACACTTGTTCACAAAAATAACTAGTCCGTGATTTTCTATCCGAAAGATATCAAATTTTTATTGGAATAAATCTACAAAACAGCGTTTGTCGA
Source organism: Spongia lamella (assembly GCA_963930835.1). Classification (NCBI taxonomy): domain Eukaryota; kingdom Metazoa; phylum Porifera; class Demospongiae; order Dictyoceratida; family Spongiidae; genus Spongia; species Spongia lamella. The sequence continues at coordinate 6,095,191 of OZ005749.1, read as the reverse complement.
TTTTTGATAGCTGATTCAGGAGAGAATTTGCGTCCACGCAAATATGAGGTTAAAAAACCTGAATGTTAGAATCTGCTAAACAAGAAAGGCTATATTTCGCTCTTTTGTAGGTATAACAATAATGGGTGTAATATTACAAAATTAGGACTCTGTAGCAAAAGCCATGGCTCTACAGTAGTTCCAATTTGAGCAATTATTTTTTAACTTCGGATTTACAAGGAGTTTGATCTTCAGGTTTGCACCAAACTGTAGAGGATGAGCAGCGTATTCTTCACAGGTAAAATGGTATTAATCACTAGGATTGTCTTTATATATGAAGCATTTAAACTTTCAAGTGAAGCCATATGCTAACAGTGTTGAGCAATATCATGGTCAAAGAAAATAGGACTGTCAATGCGATATACGTACGTACAGCTGGTTATTTCGAACTCCTCTGCCATTAATAAGATTTCATGTGTCCACGCAGTTGGCACGCCGCGCTAGTCTCGCATGGCCAGGCCGCTTTTTTCCATTTTTATTTGTGGTGGCGGAAAAAAGGGTCTGGTCTGGTTCACACATGCATCTCGCCTTAGCACCCCCCACTGTGGTGGGGGTGCTAACCAGGGAAACGTGATCCATAACTGATTTATAAGACACATGTGCGATTGTCGCGGTGTGGTATATAAGTGCGTTACGATGGATGTAAAATCTGCTATTGAATTGGCCATTAAACAAATGGGATTCAGACCATTCAGCGATCAACAGGCAACAAATTAAACGTAAGTTTTTAATAGTTTACTTCGTTTAATAGATTCAAGCTGTTGAAAGCTTAATGGCGGGAAATGATACCTTCGTAATCCTACCCACTGGCAATGGAATATATCCCATTATAATCATTAAAAAGGTTTATGTTGCAGGCTGCAATGGGAGTATAGTGATAGTCATTACTCCTCTGGTTGCCTTAATGATAGATCAAACAAAACGTTTTCAAGGGAGAGAAGTTCAGCTTGTGTATATAAGCCCGGAAAATATACTGATGAATCACCGATTCTGTAGCATGATCTGTGGGACACAGTACCAGGATAACTTAAAGGCACTTGTTGTGGATGAAGCACATTGCATTAAACTGTGGTAGGTTATGTGACCAAATTTGTAAAAAGGGTCTTATGCACACCCAAGTTTTTAACTTCACTGTGGTTAAGCTCAAGCTTTGAAATTTTAAGCAAACATTCTTATCATTAGGCTTACAAGAAGACAAATTCAACTATACACGAATTTAAAGTTGCAAAATCAGATGTGTGTATAAAGACCCCTTTCTGCAAACCTGGTTGCATAATTATACACATACATTATAGGTTGTAATATCATTCATTTAGGGGTCAAGATTTCCGTAAAGTGTTTCATGAAATAGGCAACTTCAATGTACAGCCACAGCAACTAGACAAATTTTTTGATTGTGTGGTAGAAAGGCTGTCAATGCACAATCCTGTAGTGATCAGATTACCACCTAACCGGCAGAATATCAAATATGTGTTGAAGCCTACAATAAAAAAGAAAGAGTTTGCACACATTCTTGCTCATGAGCTACTTACACTTCGGACCCTGACACCAAAAACGGTTGTGTTTTGTGCAACCGTCAAGCAAGTTGCTGACATGAATAAGGAACTGGGGATAGCCATCTAACATGCCCAATATTCTACCATTTCGATTACTAGACATGTTTACAGCTGGAAGTACATCAGTCATGAGGCAGCGGATACTGGAACAATTTTCCAAAAAGAAAACAAAACTGCGAGTAATTTTAGCAACAAGTGCATTTGGTTTAGGTGTCGATTGCCCTGATTCTGCTCTAGTAGATACTGAGACAGAGATGTTCGTACAAGCTGTTATTTCTCATTTACCAGTCAGCACAAGCTGACTTGACGATTTCCGTAAAGCTCAAAATGATGACTCTACTTGCTGTCAACTAACTAAACTCTGTAAAGAAGGATGGCCAAGCAGGCATGATCTATCAGGTGAATTGTGTCATTATTTTACAGTAAAAGATCACCTGTCTATTGCTGATAATCTCCTGTTATACACACAGTATGAGAGGTGAGATACTCAGGAAAGTACATGCAGGACACCAGGGGATACAATGGTGTCGATTGAGTTTTGCTACTTCAGTCTGGTGGCCTGGAGTTTCAAAAGAAATAGAGCAATTCATCATGTCATGTCCTGTGTGTATGAAGAACACAACCTCTCACACAGAACCACTGCTTCAACCGGCCCTTCCTAGTCACCCCTTCTTGGAAAAGGTAGCAGCAGATTTATTTCAGCTCAAAGGGAAATCTCCTAGCGGTTGGTTACTATTCGAAATATGTGGAAGTACAGACACTATCTTCGACAACTTCAACAAGTGTTGTGGCTTCCTTGAAAGCTATCTTTTCACATCACGGCATTCCGACCACTTTTGTAAGCAACAATGGGCCACAGTTTAACTCAGAAAAAATGAACATTTTCAAAGGAATACGATTTTCAACACATAATGAGTAGGCCTTATTATCCGGGCAAGCTGAGAGGACTGTGAAAACAGTCAAGCACTTACTGGGAAATTCCACTGACCCATACCTTGCTCTTTTGAGTTATAGAGCTACACCATTACCCTTCTGTGATCTCAGCCCTGCAGAGTTATCAATGGGTCGTAAGATTTGTACAGATCTTCCCCAACCTCAACAGAATCTATTACCTGAGTGTGTTGGAAACTTTGTAAGCCACTGCTACCGCTTGGCAGAATTCACTATAACTAAGATTCATTAATGACAACAACTGACAACAAAAGGCACAACTACAATAGTATATTCAAGTATAACAATAGGCAAGAGGCCCTACACAAAGTAAAAGGATATAATAATAAAGCTGGTTTTAAAACTTATAAGTGTTGGGATGAATACAATTATGAGGTAATGTAACAGGTGTATCCTAGATACAAAAGTCAGAGTAAATAATACAATTACAAATGTATGTGCATGTGTGTACAGTAAATGACAATCTGTCAAAAGTGTCACTTCTCAACAGAGTGGTCATACATTGACGAGTTTGCAGAGAAACACAGGAAATTTAAAGCTGATCAGAAGAGACATCATGACAAGAGACAGAGTTCGACCTCTGGCAATCTTACCTGAGGACTCAAGTATATTGAAACAACCCACGATGCGTATTTATGGTGACATAGTCTCGAGAGTCTTCCTTCAGCTTCATTTGTTGGTAAGCATGGGTGAGGTCAATCTTCGAAAAGAACTTTCTTGTAGCAAGAGTAGCAAAAATGTTATCAGGCTTTGGGAGTGGATACTGATCCACCTCCATAACTGGGTTAATGGTGACTTTATAATCACCACAAAGTCATATCTGACCTTCGGTCTTGGGTACCGGGACCACTGGTGCTGCCCATTCACTGTATGTGACCCTTTCCAGTGGTGGATTTAGGGGGGTTCCAAGGGTTCCATGGAACTTGAATTAGACAAATATGTGGAGCTAGAATTTAAGCGTATGAAAATGGAAGAACGATTAATGGAAATGGCGAATGAACGACGAAAGGAAGATCGAGAATTTCAGTTAAGAATGTTTTCAATGATGAGCCAAGGCCCATTACCTTTCCCAAGTATGACACCTCCACATTATATCCAGTCTCATAAGATTATTCAAACAGTGTATTTTAGTACTGATTTAAAATCAATATCACGCATTACAATCACGTGGTATATAACATCAGTAATTACAAAGTTAATTCTAAATCAATAATTACAGAGTAATCATATTACAACATCTTTCCGGTTTTAAGGAAGTCAGGATTCATCAGGTAATAAAGTGTTCTGCATATCACTTAGGTGGTCTTATGGTGCGGTCAAAGGATGAAGTGTGTTGTGAGGGGCCTTGCCTTGGACTTGGTACTATCTATGAATTACCTGCTCATTGCCTTTTTCCTCCCCTGTCTCACTATCAGAATCAGCTAATTCAATATCTGGTTGGTGTACTGGTAGCTTGTCACTTGTTTTTCGTAGTTGTCTTCGGTTATGACGGTAAACACTGCCATTACTCTCTACTAAGTATGATCGTGGAGCCACTTGTTTTCTGCAGATTCCACAACTCCATGTGTTGCTACCTCGTAGCTTCATTCGAACTGAGTCACCAGTGTGCAGTGGTTTCAGTAACTTGGCCACTCGATTATCACAATCTAGAAATTTGATTAGTCTCATGCCAATGTAGGTGCTCTTCCCTAGTATTGGCATGACTGCTGACTTCATAACAAAAAAACGTAGGTAATGTTTCTTACTACCTCGTTCAACATTAAGCATCACTTTACCCACAGGTATTGCATTTGTATTGTTGTGCATTGTGAGGCGGGTTATGGTTGGGCTTATGTGGGTCCCTTGTTTATCTCCAGTCGCTTTGACGTAATCAACAAATGGTAGGATATTACACGAGGCCCCTGTATCAATTTCAAATACCACCTTATGCCTATTATTTACTGTGCACATAACTAGTGCTGGTTGGCTTGCCGAGGTTTTGATTGCATTAATGAAAAACACTTCCTCATCTTCACTGGACTGATCTTCAACATGGTGAATCCTTGGTGCTCTGCACTGTTTTGAAAAATGGCCTCTTTTATTGCAATTAAAGCAAGTTTTATCAAATGCCGGACATGCCTCTCTTGTAAACTCGTGCTGCCTACCACAGTACCTGCATGACTTATGTGGCTTGCCTGATCTCACCCTGGTACAGTATGTTGTCCTGACATACCTTTGTTCTGTTTTACCTGTTGGTTCGTCTTTATCATTTGGACTGTACTGGTTGGCTCTATCTCTGCAGTTGCCATATCCAGGGCCTGGTGTCGTGTTGCCTCACTTGCTTTCAACAGTTCAATAGTTTTTGCCAAGGTAATGTCCTTCTTGCTCAGCAACCTTTCTCTAATTTTGTCGGCTTGTATACCACTCACGAGTCTATCTCGGATCAGTTCATCCTTTAGTGTTCCATACTTGCATAACTCAGCTTGCTTCATGATGTCAGTTATATAGTGGTCTAGCAATTCACCTGGTTGTTGGGTTCGCTTGTTAAATATGTACCTCTCATATATGATGTTTGTGGCGGGAGAACATCTCGTTTCAAACTCTTGCAGGACCTTTGTGATGTTGTTACTATCGGTTTCAGAAAGAGAAAATGTTTCAAACATATCCTGTCCTTCTTTGCCGATAACGTTCAAAAAATGTGCTACTCTTACCGCGCCTTCTTCTTTATTGATTTTAGCTGCAGTTTCATAATATGTCCACTCCCTTTTAAATTGTTCTCCTCTACGTGTTCTGTCCTCAAGGCTTAATGAATTGGGAGGTTTCGCTAACAGTTGTGTCGCCATGTTGACACTCATGGTCGTCAACAATACTCAAAACGCGACAGGGAAGACTAGTTCAGTTTACGAAAAGAAAATGACGATGCTGAGGACGAGTAATCTCAAGTTACGCACGGCTATCCACTTCTGATACCATGTTTTAGTACTGATTTAAAATCAATGTCACGCATTACAATCACGTGGTATATAACATCAGTAATTACAAAGTTAATTCTAAATCACTATAATTATATAATTACAGAGTAATCATATTACAACACAGTGGCAGTAGTAGTATGTCTCCAAATAGTAGTGGTGGAAGTTATCCAATGTATTGTTCCTCGCCATCATCACCTGACATTCCATAGTGGATGGCATGAATGATGTAAGCTAGTGATTTGTTAACAGATTTGTAGCTATAGCCGCTACAACTCCTTCTAATGCCAACCATGCATCACTTGTGAAGTACTTTCTACAGGAAGAGAGGCACACATTTTCATCTAGACAAGAAGCTGTGATCCTTTCAGGAATGATTTCAATTTGATCTTCCTCAACTAATCCTTTTCTTGAGAGCACAAGTTCAGCTACCATGGGGCTTACAAACCAAAGTAGAATAACTGAATATGCAAATAAACACAATATTACAATATTATGGTTACATGGCATACCTCTTTCTTTATCAATTGGCTGCTTCTTCAGAAATGGGATTGGTTTGTCTGTTTTCTTTTTCTTGCGAGGTAAACCAATTACAGTTTTCTCAGCTCCTTTGGGCCTACCTCTTTTCTTTATTTTTGGCGGAAGCTTTACGTTCTCTAGACCTAAACAAAACATTAACAATTCCATGCTTCAAACTAATTCCTAACACTCCTTTACACAAAACAATTTTGCATGGTAGGCTATATGTTAAGTACCATTTCTGCTTGATTCACTTTCAGGGACAATCACATCAGAAGCGCAGCTAACATTATCAGTACCTTCACATTCTTCCTCTATAAATTAATGGTATAAATAGAATTAGGTATGTAGCTATGTAGTGACACCTTGGATTCCAATCTCCAATTGTATTTCATCATCACTATTATTTTGATCATTCACATCTAATTCATTAGCATTGATTATGGCCTCAGCATCAATTATGGCCTCAGAGTTGTCATCACTTGTGTTAGGTTCATGACATACTTCCTGAAAACCTATACATCTCCTCTAGGTTTTACAATTTCATCTGGCTGTGATATACCTGATGAATCTCCAGCACATGGTTCATTGCAGTCGGGTACTTCAACAACTACTGCATTACCTCCTCTTGTCCATATATCTTTCAGTTGTTCTAGCACTTCCATACGCTCTAAAAATTCTTCCATCCCAACTTCAGATGCAAGAGCAGGCAGTTGATCTATTAAATATTTAGCTTTGTGAAACTTCTGATGTTGAGTAAGTATCCATCTTGTAGGTTCTGATTGGACAGTTGTTGTCTATAAATGATCCCAATATTTTCATGCATATTGGTTAAACTTTTTACCTGATAGGATTTATCTGCCATTATGGCATCACTACTACATTTATTATCAAATACTTGCTGCATGTAAGAAGTCTTCCATCTGTCAGCTATGCCATCCTCTGAGTACAATGAAAGGCCCATTCTTTCACGTATGGCTAATACATGACGGCAAGGTAGCTGCATAGTAGTAGCAAACTTACATGAACAAATGTCATGTGTAACATTAAGGATGCCTATATGAGCGAAACACAGGTATGCATCTACTCAATAATATCAATCGGCGTACCTTCATGTGATAAAACTGTAAATCCAGTATCTTTTTCTCTTTCACATACAACCTTACCCTTCAGTGATAATTGCTTTTTCACATAGTCAAAGGCATATGGAGTCAGCAAATCAAAAAAGGATTTTTCTGCATTACTAAAGGTGGCAACTGGGTTCTTCACCAAAGCCATTATGGTGTTGTGATCTCTTTCATTACGAAGGGTAGACAAGACAGCAAATATGTGATCAAAGAACTTAGACAGGTTAGCATGCCGTGAACAAACACTCTTGATCTTTCCATTTATATTTTCAAGTCTTATTAGTTCTTCTTTCTCCTAAGATAAAACTGAAGGACTTGAAACATTCAACCCATTCATCACGGATCACATGCCAATTAGAACTGAAATATGTTGTAAGTGATTGAGGGCATGTTTCTACTAAAGTTTTGTAGTGCTTGTCATATTCTTCTTCTGATGTGGCATAAGCAAGGCTTGTAAGCAACTCTAGAGCATGATCCCGCTCTCCAGGCCTCATTCTCAGTTTCTCACATGTAACTTCCCTTCGCATACTTCTTAGGGCATGAAACAAACATATATGCATAGCAACATGAGGAAATTCTTCATTAAAAACACTCCGTTCTACAAAATCTTTGTCAGTTATCACAACACCTGTCTGTGACCAACAGGGATTATTAACCTTGAATGACTGTACCATCTTTGATATTGCTTCTTTAGTCTCCAAAGAGAAACTACTTCGCTTTGCCCATTACCATCCACAATAAGCATTAAATACAGGGGCATTCTCAAATCATTTAATTTGTATGTAGAATCAACCATTAACACTTCTGGATAACACTGATAGTTAAATTTCATCAATTTATCTTGATAAAAAAGCCCCGTAAATACATTATCTTCACTAACAAACACATCTACTGTTGATCCTATATTATGTGCGAAAATACATTTAGTCAACAAGCCCAGTAACTAGCTACATATGTACATTATACGTATTATGCTGTGCATGTAGCTACATAGCTTTGTACCTTCACTTGCTCTTAAGCGGGTAACTAAAGCATCCAGATCACTGTCACTGTCATTACTGCTCAGATGTTGTTGCAACAGTTTCTTGTTCACTTTCATTTTTAAAAGCGAACATGCCTCCCTTTTCTGTTCTTGTCCAAGCTTTCTTTGCTTTGGTAAATGATCAAATATTTCCTTCATGCACATATTAAATTTAAAAAGATCAAACATATGTTGCGGGTTATGATGATATTGATAATATTGAATCACAACAGTTACAACACAATCATACAGCAGTACAGCAAACACGTGTTACAACAGCGACATTAATTAGAGTCAGTAGATTATATATATATTTGAGGTAAATGAGTCACGTGACTATCAGCGCACGCCCTACATCACTCCCCCTCTAGTGAAACGGTAGTGAATGAGTCTTTCAGTTTCTGTGGCCACCATACTTGACGACCAGATCTTGTGACACAGTTTGGTGGTTGAGGTGTGGGGGGTGATGAGGAAGGGTAGAGTTCTGGTGTCTGCTCTAGGGCTTCCAGAAAGGCTGGTTTTAGCCGGTCAATGGAAATAACGGAATGTCTACCATTGCAGTCAACTGTGAAATGTTTGTCAGTTCGAGTAAGAACTCTAAAGGGACCATCATATGGCTGCTGCAAAGGTTTCTTTACTGCATCTCGTCTTACAAATACATGAGTTGCATGATTATGTTCCAATTGCACCTCAGTCACAACAAGCTTCTGGCAATCATCTGTAAGACCTAACTTGATTCCAGCCGGACAGGAACGCTTTAAAGTACTAGTTAGTAACATTGGTAATCATATAGTGAGGGAAAGAATTCATTACCTTTGACGAGGCCTAACACCTGTGCTTTCTTTTTGTACTTCTTTCCTCCAAACACACACGTCAAATGAATACTGTAATATAGGAGTTCTGGTTTAGCTCGTTACGCTACCTTTGGCGCCCGTTTCCTAGCTGCAATGAGTGTTCGAGAATCCCTATGTACCAGTTGGGTATGATTGGCACATTCAAAATCTCTTATACAATCTTTAGGAATCAAAGGAATCTCCTATGGACAAGGACATCATCGGACGAAACACAAATATAAGGATCGCGTGACACAATAATTAATCGCACGTGCAAAAACAGGAAGTGCCGGACGAATAGTAAAAAAATTTAGCATCCGGCTGCTGGACGAATAGACACTGCGATTATAATAAGCACAAAAATCCTTGCACGAGATAAGTGGTAATTGAAATTTGTGTGTATGTGTGTGTGTGTGTGTGTGTGTAATGTATTGATTAGTCACTTCCATGGCTGATGCGAGGCCTCTTCTTTCTCGATTCTTGGATACCACCACTCTTCCAGTATGCATCATCATTCTTCGTACGTATGTAGTTAAACTATAATAAGATTGATTTTCAGTAATATTAACTTACATGTATTTTCTCTTTGTTCTTTCACAGCCTTTTAATGCATGGAGCCTATACTTGTTGGCTAGGATATCAGTGGTGGCATCCCATTTGTAAAGAAGAGGCCTTTTGGCACATCATTATTCTTAATACCTAAGTACGTAAGCAACAAATATTTTAGTATTTATTAGTTATTTGCATGACATTCATAATACCTTGGCAGCTAAACTGTTTCACATTCCCGTACTTGTCTATGAAGCTGGAGTGACCTGTATAGGGTGATAATAGAATAAGTGTATTATTTAGACATCATTATGTCTATTGCATGTAATCATGACATTTTACTAAATTGCTAGTACCTTGTTTGGAAGATAGCCATCTCCATAACAATACCATCCCAGCTTCAAAAACAGATTCACCCAGTCCTTTGCCTAGTAAAATGCAAAATATTGTGAACAACAAATACGTGGCATTGTTAACGCTTCTAGTTCTTACTCTCTGGTGCAAATTATGACTGGGTGGAAGAGCACGAGAAGTTACACTTGCATATATAGCATCAAAATTCTACAAGTATTTTATTCCTAACTTATCAATTAAATTTTGAGTTACCTTCCACAACCTTTCCACATCACTGGCCATCTCTGTAGGCTGACAATCATTAAAATGGTTGGTTAAGTTTTTTAACAATTTCAGCTTGTCTGGTCCTAGCAGAGATGGCCATTCCATCTTGCCATTTTCCTGCTCATACAGGCAAAAATGTACCCCACACCCTTTTATGGCAGTCACCAGGTTATTCAACATGGGCCCACCAAAAGCCTTATAGCTACAGCGAGAGCCTGACATCCTGTGTTGGTCTCTGTCATATGTCAATGCCATATCTATAAGACCTTGAATGAGCACATCCATAACCCTCAGCATAAGATGGAGCTCATCAGGTATAATATGATCGAGCTCCAAGTCTAGGAGGGGTACATTAATGCTGCAGAGTTTTCCATCACCAGTAAGGTCTGCACGAGTCCGTGATGTGTGTGATACTATTGTCATGTCGTATCTATTATATCGAGAGATTGTATGCTGAAGCAACAGTTGATCATTTAAAATTACAACCTGTCAGCTTTGTCAATGGTGCACCAGATGCATGAGTGCTTGGATGTAGCATTCTTTAGCCCCATGACATTCAGCAAAAACTGTAAGCAAATTAACTTGACGAAAGATTTTAAATTAAAAGACAAACCTTGTAGTCTGCACACAAAAAAATTCCAATGTGTATACAACACCTTCAACACCTTTGATAGTGATCATGGGGTTCTGTATGTGTGCATTGATGGCATCCAGTGCATCTTTAAATCCCTCCAACAAATCCTCATAGTTCTCTCCTTGTTTTATAGCTCCAATCGTATGGATGTCTGTAAAAGATAGCTAATGATTAGTACATTTTAAGGTGACAGGAGAACAATAGAATTGGTTGAATAGTGGTAAGTTGTGTATTAAGAGCATAATTATTTTGCCTACACTCACAAACTTTTATATATTATTAAATTGTTAAATTGTATGCATATATACATACTAGTGCTGCTGAGGTCAACACTTCCATTTCTGATGATGGAGAAGGACAGTAGACAAAAATTCGAGTTTCTGTTGTATTTTGCTCCATCACCAGAAATCTTTACTTGAAATTTGCTCGTCCATTCATAAAAATTTGGATGCTCTTCAATCTATACACATAATAGAAACTATATATGTGACCAGATTTGCGAAAAGGGGTCTTGTACACGCGTCCAATTTTGCGATTTTAAGGATGTGTAACTCAGCTCATGTTTGACCTACAACTTTGAAATTTGGTACCTGGCCTTTCCTATTATTGTGTATATACAAGAGAAAATTTCAGCTTAATAGCTCACTCAATAATGAAGTTATGCCTCTGCAAAGTTGCAAAATCAGATGCGTGTATAGACCCCTTTTCACAAATCTGGTCACATATACAATTGTAACACGGCTGTGGAGTTACATACCTCCTGCTCTAGTGTATTTTTCAACACCTCGGTGAAATTAAATTGTGAACCTTCATGCCTGGTGACCTAGTGATTGATGGCATGATCATATCTTTCTTGAACTGCTGCACCTATGTATTCAATACACCATGTAACTCAATATCATGTAGCTATCCATACTATGTAGCTATAATATACATCGTATGAAACACTCAGTTATTAAATGCTTTACTGATGTATGTATACATGTAATATATAATGTGTGTGTTGTAGGCATGTACAATGCAATATAGCTTCTTAATAGTTTTATGTATATGTAGACCTTGTATGCTCATGGAAGATCTTTAAATCTGGCACACAATTCATGATAAAAGTTGAAAGACACACCATGCCTAAGCATCAGGTATGCTATCTCCTTAATCTGATCACTGTGACCATCATTGTTTTCTAGGTCCTCCTCTGCAGCTAATTGAAGATGGACTTTCTGCTGAGAGGTAGTCTCCAAGTCTGCTGACTTTATAGAGAGACCAAATTGAATGTTATTAAGCTCAGCACAAGTGGTATTAAGAGCATCTCTTATTTTGGCCTTTTGTCTCCTTTGCTGCCTTGCCCCTAACTCTTCAAAGGGCTTCCCTATAAATATAAGACACAACACTAGCTATACTGATACAGATTAGCTATAGCTGTATATAGCACATGTATAGCTATATATACAGGCTCCACTGTAATTATATAGGTATATATAGCTTTACACTTGTATATTATATCAATGGATATAGCTATACAGTTATCCAAACTATCTGTACCAGTACTGAGAGCAAGCATCATGGATGCATACATATCTTTGAAAACGCTATATAGATGTATGTAGCTATAGCTATAGCTTGCTTTTCAAAACGTTTTTAATTTGTAAAGGCTTAATTCCTATATGATCATTCAGTTGACCAAATGTTCTGCTAATTTGGGTAATGCACTTGTAGTATGCATAACATATAGCTAAATCTATATACTGCAGCTACTATATATATATATAGGCTAGCTAGCTACTAACCTGTAAGATGCAGTGGTTGTGGAGCAGAGGAATTTTCAGCCGTTTGATAATTCTCTGCAAATTCTACTCCCTCTTTTAAAAGCAGCATGTTTTGGTGGCCATCTAGTAGTTTTTTTCACCTTTTCTGGGGTTTCTATACATTTCCAAAAACCTGTATGTAAATGTAATAATAATAGTTGCATAGCTACTAACCGTAGCTATATCATCAAGAGTTAATATACAGTATAGCTAGCTATACCTTGCAGAGTGTATTTTGAGTCGCTCTGGCATTGTTGCCAATCTTCATTCCCCCACCCTCTATTATAGAATTGGCCATTTCTGAGTGTTTAGAAACACTAGTCCCTAACAGCTTCCCCAGACAGTTCTTTCTGTCTAATAAAAGAAATTTTTTTTTGGGAATTTGCAGAGAAGCGACTGGTTGCTTATGATCCAAGGCACCGCTGCGGGGGTTGTTAGTAGGAGCTTCAACGACGATAGTCAGCTGCTGCAGCTCTTCATCAATATTCTTAAGTAGCGTTTGGTTATATTCAGACATTCTTCATGAGCAATTTGCTATATACGTAGCTAGATACTAAATTGTCCTCGTTTGTATAATGCTCCTTGCAGCCGGTGATTCCTTTTACCATAGATCACCTATAGTTGCGTAAAGCCATTACAGCACCTTAAAATTAATATAGCTATATGGCAGGAAGTATAGAGGGGAAGCTGAAAAGCACATTCCTTTAACTAAAACTGTATCACCAGTTACACTGCTTTGTAGAGGTGTGGCTAGAAAATATTTGAATGACAATCGATCAAAATTTAGTTTTGTAACTATAATTTATAGCACACCTAAGCTAGCTTTTATCCAATCAGAAATTGCAATAATTTGAGCCAATAGAATGAGTGGCCTTTCCCATATATAGATCCTCAGTATCACGATACATTCAGTTTTTTATGCTACATAGCTAGCTACTTGAGAGTCTATAATAATTAATGGCAGAGGATATTATGTGTAAATTACACAGTTCAGTGGTCATAATAACCTGGCATCCATTCAAGACCAAAGGGTACAAGGGTTATAGTCATTTAGAAGGATCAGCTCTTCAGTAACCCCCCACAAGCAGCAACCCATGCACGCAAGCACTGATCAATGCAAGGATCACTGATGTTACTCTGACCAAATCACTCAGGATCATGAGTATGGATTAAAAAGTATGTACAAACATATGGGCATACATCATACAGCAAGCTAATTAAAATGTTTCAGTGAGCTGCGACACTTCATCTGCTCAGATAGCTGTAGCCACACCAATGTCATGTGGAAAAGTTGCTCCGCGTCGTCCAGAACTGATATCGAAGAAGTAAAGCTGTATAAACGAAACACGTGCATGTAGCTGTATGTATAATTATATTATGCATATGCATGTATTTTTATGCAGAGGTGAATTGACTGAACCACCTATACCCAGTGCTCGTGATCACGAAGAGTCAACTGGAGAACCACAAGAACTACCAGATATGTAGAAAAGTTGTTGGCACAGAGAAGAAAGGTTATGTACCTTCATATTTTATAGCTTCATGCGGTTTGTGGCAAATTATTATAGCTATATGTCATTTTGCTAACTATCAAGACTCACGATAGTGAGTCGTGAGGCCAAGAAGAAGCACAGCAACGCGACCACTGAGTGAGTTATTTACACGTAGCACCGCCCTAAAACTCGCAAACACTCCTATCGCTTAATTATTACCGACCCACAACGTTCTTACAATATAGAATCAACAAACCAAGAATGGAGGAAATAGGCGCCACCATTCCTAATTACTAGCCATTGCGAGTTTTATGGCGCCCATTGTGCGACCACGCACGACGAATCATCTTTTCCCACCCAATTCGCCTGTTTACTAGACAATTAGTACCTTCATTGTTTGAAGAATCAATATCCCGAACTTCGTAGAAATCTATTCAGCCATTCTTCCGATACAGCCTTATAAATGCCTTCCTGTGACCACAAAAAAATTTATGCGGGCAGTCATTTTTTTTCTTACTTTCTTTCTTTCTTTCTCTCTTCATCGCACACTTTTTTCGGGGGCTTGCGGGAGCTTTTGTGAACCCCGGAAGTTTTTTCAAACTCCCTTTTATACATTCACTTGTTTGTCTAATAACTCACTCATTTCTTCATGGATTTCAGCCAAATTTGTATCAGCACTTCTCCTATGTATGCTCTACCTGTCATACTATTATCAGTCTGAAGTAAACACTTGAATGTATTTGAGAAGGACTATTACACTGCAGGTTGATAGTTGTCATAACTTGGACCCCCTCATGATTTACATAAACTTTTAGATACACAATCTATATTGATGTATCACTCTGTAGTGAAAGTTTAAAAAAATCTCGGGTTTGAGTTTTTCAAAATTAAGCTTCAAACTTTAATTTGCAATATTGTGTGCTAGGCAAGTACAAGTTATCCCCATCTGCTGCTTGCTAGTAATAACATCTGTTTATACTTCCAAAAAAGTAGTGATATGCTAAACAAAAACACCCTGGGTGTAAAAAAAGTGCAAGGCCAATCAGAAGCAGCATTGCAAATAGGTATGTATGACCAAAAACGTTGATATCAGTTGAGGCCAAGAAATTACTTATCAAAAATCTACTTAAATGACATAATAGTATATAGCATATTGTCACAACTATGATTGACTTTGTCACTTGGCCACCTTTTTCACACCATCATTATTAATAAAGGTGGCCAAGTGACAAAGTCAATCATAGTGCTATAAACTATGCTAAACAAAAACACCTTGGGTGTAAAAAAAGTGCGAGGCCAATCAGAAGCAGCATTGCAAATAGGTATGTGTGACCAAAAACTTTGATATCATTTGAGGCCAAGAAGTTACTTATCAAAAATCTTTTTCACTACTTGAATGACATACAATAGTTTATAGCATATTTTCACAACTATGATTGGCTTTGTCGCTTGGCCACCTTTATTAATAATGATGGTGTGAAAAAGGTGGCCAAGTGACAAAGCCAATCATAGTTGTGAAAATATGCTATAAACTATTGTATGTCATTCAAGTAGTGAAAAAGATTTTTGATAAGTAACTTCTTGGCCTCAAATGATATCAAAGTTTTTGGTCACACATACCTATTTGCAATGCTGCTTCTGATTGGCCTCGCACTTTTTTTACACCCAAGGTGTTTTTGTTTAGCATATCACTACTTTTTTGGAAGTATAAACACATGTTATTACTAGCAAGCAGCAGAGAAGTACTGCATGGGCATAACTTGTACTTGCCTAGCACACAATATTGCAAATTAAACTTTGAAGCATAATTTTGAAAAACTCAAGCCCGAGATTTTTTTTTAACTTTCACTACAGAGTGATAGATTGCATATCTGAAAGTTTATGCAAATCATATGAAGGGGGTCCAAGTTATGACAACTATCAACCTGCAGTGTAATAGCCCTTCTCAAATACATTCAAGTGTTTACTTCAGACTGATAATAGTATGACAGGTAGAGCATACATGGGAGAAGTGCTGATACAAATTTGCTGAAATCCATGAAGAAATGAGTGAGTTATTAGACAAACAAGTGAATGTATAAAAAGAGAGTTTGAAATAAACTTCCGGGGTTCACGAAATCTCCCGCAAGCCCCCGAAAAAAGTGTGCGATGAAAATAAAAGAAAGAAAGAAAGAAGAAAAAAACCACTGCCATGTAAAAATTTTTGTGGTTACAGGAAGGCATTTATAAGGCTGTATCAGAAGAATGGCTGAAACGATGTCGATCAACTTCGGGATATTGATTCTTCAAACAATGAAGGTACTAATTGTCTAGTAAATGGGCGAATTGGGTGGGAAAGGATGGTTCGTCGTGCGTAGTCGCACAACGGGCGCCATAAAACTCGCAATGGCTGGTACTTAGGAATGGTGGCGCCTATTTCCTCCATTCTCGGTTTGTTGATTCTATATAGTAAGAACATTGTAAGTCGGTAATAACTAAGCGATAGCTTTCATGGCGGCTTAGCTAGAGCGTTTGCGAGTTTGAGGGCGGTGCTACGTGTAAATAACTCACTAAGTGGTCGCGTTGCTGCGCTTCTTCTTGGCCTCGCGACTCACTATCATGAGTCTTGATTATGTCATTCAAGTAGATTTTTGATAAGTAATTTCTTGGCCTCAACTGATATCAACGTTTTTGCCTATTTGCAATGCTGCTTCTGATTGCCCTCACACTTTTTTTACACCCAGGATGTTTTTGTTTAGCATATAGCTATACTACTGGTGTAGGTTTTTATACACACCATTGTAGCTATACATTATATATTATACATAAATATTGTATATGTATAGGAATCCAATATGGAATATTTGGTCCAATGGAAGGGATATCCCATGGAAGCCTGTTCTTGGGAGTGTGCTTCAAACATAGATTCAAAACCGAAGAGGTATTAAGCTCTGCATGTGTGTGCGTGCATGCATTTAATTGTGGTATATTTAATACCTTCTACATAGAGACTTTAATCATCCACAACTCCGGGAGCAGCTAATTAGAGAATGTGTAAATAGATTTCTTGCTGTAATTGATAGGTCTCTTGGGGTAGATTGTCATAAAGACACTGTAATTAGGATAGCTTTTTCACATGAGGTATTTAGATTTTATTCAAAAACAAGACAAAAATTGACATTACGGGACTTCAGTAGCACATACTTTCCACCAGGATGGGATCAATGCTATCATCAGTTTGGTTCTATGAAGCCAACCTGGCGGGGACGATGCATTGTATATCCTCTGGAGGTTAAGTGTAAGTTACGGTGGTCAAGACATAGTAGTTTTGTAAGACAAGATGGTACATTTACACACAAACCAGCAATTGTAGAAGAACTACTACGAATTAGTATAACTAAAATAAATTGTTGATTGATATGTTTTGTATGTAGGTATAGCTATAGCATTTGACTTTTGTAGCTACCATGCATGCATGCATGCACATATACATATCCATACAAAAGTTGCTCCTGGGGTGAAGACTGATGGCTTTTCTGGACAAACAGTGATGATGATGGTTGATAGCACGATAGCATGGCACCTGTCTGCATACTGTTGTAACAAGTGGGAGTGATCTATTTGAAGGCCACTGCATGATATTATCTTTACTACAAGCTCTTTATAGAAGGTGCAGCTATACACAAGTATATATATATATATATATAGCACTTGAAAATCACATTAAATATCATTTCATTCTAGCAACTTGCTCTATTTTGTCCTATGTAATACATAGACTGAAGAAGCATATTTGATGTCATTGACATTTCTTAAATACAAGCTCACTGTAAAGTATGTACTTATGCAGTCAACATCAGCTTAAAGAATACATGTATTACAATTACAGGAGTAGATGCTACTTGACCATAATCAGATTTTTTGCTAGCTATAGAGTTCATGAACTTATTAAGCTATAACAATTTTCACAACCATCGACTTGCATCACTAATTCCACATAATTATCTCTTTTAGTATGAAAAGTTTGACACTAATTAATCAACTGTACCACAACCTTTTTAGTAAGAAATTTTATGTTGCAAATTCTATTTTAGGAAGGAGTTACACTGTATGATAGGACAACAACAGTTAAGAAAAATAAGGGTACAAAAATTAAGATTGTATGTAGCTGGCTTTAATTATTTCAGTGCATGTAGCTATATATCAGTCGAGTGACTGGAGTATGTCCCCACACTTAGCCATAAGTTGGTTGGACATGAATCATGAATTTAATGTCTTCACTTAGCATTACTGCTTCATATATCACAACCTCTTGATCATAGATGTGTAAATGTAGTTGATTAATCCCATGATACTGAATGAGTCTATAGTGATACATGTGCAAGTGACAGAGGATGGATCCATTTTTTATACTCTGATCCTTGCTGATTTGGTCAGAGCCAGTGAACACCAATGATCCTATTTGGTTACCACAAATTCTATTTGATAGTATAAGTTTTACCTTTTGAAAATAGGTCACAAATCTGATTAGCTTAAATTAATAATATAGCTGTACAATAAAAATCTATAGCTATTCATGTGTTGAGCATAACCTGCTGTTCAGATGCTTTGTTAACCACAACACTTTCATGGCTGTGAAGGTTAATAGGCTGTGAAGGTTAATAGGCTCCCATGGCAAGACTGCTTAAAGCCTTTCTAGAAAAAGTCACATGAATAGAAGTGTAACTGTGATCTAAGTCATACAGATGTCTTCAGTTTTGTCATTGCATGGAGCAACTCAAATTATATATATTAATGTTAAATATCAAATGTACCTAGCTAGCTAGCTAGCTACTATACATTCACTTGGTACACTTAAAGACTTATATATATGCATGCAGAATTCTGCATGCCTTATCTAAGATATAAACAGTGAACTAGCTGTACAGGTCAGAATGATAAAAATTGAAGTGTTAGAGAATTAGCTTCCTGTTGTTGGTTAACCACATGCATGGTAACAGCATGTGATGTGAATAGTCATCATTTACCTCAAACCAATTATGTAATTTACCTATGTATTTAATTGGCTAGAATGAATTCTTATTTTATATGCTATATAAGCTATACACAGTATATAAGAATTGGAATAGCTTTGCCAGAGAGAGAACAAAATTTAATGTGTAAAATATTATTGTGTCTCGTGATTGCTAGCTTATTGTTCCCACAATTTTAGTAGTTGTAGCTAATTGTGTACCTAGTATACAATTACTCCCATAACTGCTCCACAATGTTATTAAATTCCACTGGTTGGCAGTCCTTTAACTTAGTTGGTAACTTTTTCAGTAACTTAAGTTTATCTCTGCCAACAAGGGAAGTGAATCGGAATGCCTTTTTGTGCTATTTTACATCACATGTGGTCACAATTTGTAATAGAATTAATGATTTCACTGGTTAAGTTGGTCATAGATAAATATTCATAGCTAAAGTTGCATGGTCAGTCATAAAATAAATTTTGCAAGGCATGCATTATGGTATGTGAACAGGATGAGGTTAAGCCACTAGCAGACATGCTGTAGCTATAATATAATTAGCTTAATCAATTTAGCTATAGGGTTAGCTTTTATAACTATTTATGGCTAGCTGTGGGTTTTGATTTCACCTGCTGTCATGACAATAATCTTTTGTTGGCAAATACTGTTAAAAAGTCACATACATCAGTCATGACCTTGCTTGCTCTTATCTTGTCACTCACGACCATGATCACACTATGTGTAACCATATACAAACATTATAACAGTCTTAGATATGTATATCTGCATTGATCAATGTGCATGGTTAGTTATCAGTATGAATGTTAAAGATACAATTTTGGAGGTAGCTATAGCTGTTATATATATAGCTATTAGCAATATCATCTCTCTATTATATATTAACATAATCTGACTGTATTTTGTTAATAATGTGACTGCATGCATATATGCATGTTGACTGTAAAATGTGACTGTCGCTGCACTATTAATAGCACTAGCATAGCTATAATACTGTTAGCTATGGCTAGTAGCTATAGCAAGCTACATGCATGCATAATTATCCTAGAATCACATTTGGAGGCACATACATATCATCAGACTTGTTGTCTATAAAAGGTAACTATTTTATGGTCACTGTGTTTTAATATCATGTCCCTTGGAAGGTCACATATAGTAGCTATACACTATCTGTCACATAATCATGTCAATGACATTAATAATCAATTTATAATAATTTTGTACAAAAACATTTGCATCCTAAAATGCAAAATACAGTGCTTAGAAGTACTGAAAATGTCACTATAAGTACCATGATGATGATTTCAATGTCTTCTTTCCTGTAATGAAATATTTACTGTTAATTTAGCACATGCACTGTATAGAACTTACATATCTTTCCTCAGAGTATACTAGGAAGCACTGTTGTATCCTTTGAGCTTTTATAACAGAGAGCTAACCATAATCCATCCTACTTTTTACTCTACAATAATGACTTATGTTAAGGCCTGTCACTGCATGTAAAAGATTTATATGGAATCTTCAACACATGACAAAGAACTGTATGACCAACTAAAGCTACTGGCACTAGAAAAAGAAATGCACACTAAGAGGTGTTGTGTGAAGTTACTGTGTAGTGAGTATAGTAGTAGCCATTAGCTTCTAGAGGTGCAATTTACAATTATTCCGCTTGGCCATCACAAAAACATTTGCATCTCAAAGCTCATGCTTTATCCACAGTGCTACCAGGTCAACCATGAATAACTTTGGGTAATTATAGTAACACTTGTGCATTAAATAGAATACATGCAGACCACAAACAGGATTACCATTTGGCATGGTCTAATATCCACTTACTTTGATTTGGTGGGTCTTCACCAGTCTCATCAAGAGCACTAAAGTCGGGCAGCAGCAGTAGTGGAGGCCGCCAATGTTATTTGTATTTTAATATATTCGTATATTCGTACATTTCAGTATAGTTATATGACATCACCAGAAAATCACATTAAATACACAAATACACAACACAATTTTTTTGTGAAAATGTTTTTGGCCTCGTGAAGAGTCTATTAATGGTGAAAAATAGCTTTCAGCTAAATGTATGGTAATTTTATGTGTGAAAACACAAAAACAACATTTGAGTATTTTGGAGTAGAAAAGCACTGTTACACACATATACAAGATTCTTCTCAAAATTGCATTTCATGACTGCAACAACGATAAATTTAGCTTTTTCATCTTTACTAGACTCTTCACGTGGCCAAAAACATTTTCACAAAAAATGTGTTGGGGGCGTTACTTGTGGGAGGTGGACCCATTAAATTTATTTAACTGGCGCTAACTGTCCCGTGAAAACTGCTTACTCAATACTGTGAGGCATGATTGGACGAAATGTATGGTAACATACAAGTTTAAATGCATTATATTCACATGTTATTTTGTTGTTGTATAGTTGTGTAATGATTTACTGTATTTATCAGTATAGTGTGTGCGTGTGTAATAGGCTAGTAATGATGAAACTATCCACAGAATATATAATAAGTAATTGTGGGTTTTAGTTAGGGTTAGGGTTAGCAATGCATAGCAATAAATCATCTCACAGTCAAAACTTAATCCACTTCATTCCATGATTAATCTCGTGTCTTGTTCATAGCACACACTACACACACTAGCTGGTATGGCACAGGCCCAACCACCAATAATCAATAGTGTATATTAAATACATGTATATTACTGGGCATTAGTATAGTACTATTTAACATACTTTCTGTTTTTAACTTGGACAAAGTCTCAGACGAATCTTCACTCCACAACTTTGTCTTCCTATAGTGCGGGCGCTAGTAGTAAGTATGCACCCTTATAGTTATTACGAGTAAATTTAATACTTATATTGATACTGACCATCACTCCTATTGTATTCACCATCTAAAAAGTTGAATGTATACATGTGTAAACCTGGAAGGCTGTACAGACTTTAAGCGCCTTATGATTTCAATAAGCGACCTTCTATATTTAAGCTCCAGTGACAATAAGCGATATTCATTTGTCATTTGCTCGTCCATGATAGCTTCCAGCAGAGTAAAACGTTGCACACAACAATCCATTAACTGTCTCTGCTTGCTAACCAAATCTCGTGTAGATAGCATGGACAGGTATCACTTGGCATAATTTTAAAAATGCTTCATTCTCAAAATATGACCCCACGTATCTGAAAAACTAAATGAGTAAATCTTTGCACGACATCATATTATCACTTGAGAAATATTTTTAACAATTATTGCAGCTTTTGATTCAGACAAACAATGCTGACAAAAAATCACTGCGTCCATTTAAGGACACACTCATAATGTACAATTTATTGTGTTTTCATATAGATGTTTTCAATAATTCAGTACGACATGTGGTATCAGTTTGAGATGAACAAAACCTTTCTGCCAATTTATATAACGAAAAACGTGATTTTACTTTAACCAGAATATCTAAACCAGCACCAGAACAAAATTTACCGTATGCATAGGATACATGAAGATGTCTCTACTAAGAAAATTTCATAACCTTTCATCAATAAATAGCAGCTATATAAGCAAAAAACTGAATTGACCACAAGCCACACCCACATTTATACAGCATCACAGGCATGCTTAGAATATAATTTAGAACACAAAATGTAGGTGCAACACATTTCTCCAATTGAAATAAAGTGCAAAATTTGTAAAATATTTACAATGGCTCCATGTCCCACAGGTAACACCTCCAACAAAAATTTTTTTGTGAAATGTTTATCAGCCCCATAAAGAGTCTATAAAAGTTAAAAAATAGCTTTCAGGAGAATGTATGGTAATTTTATATGCCAAAAACCAAAAACAACATTTCAGTGTTTTGTAGGAATAAAGCACAGTTACACTCATACCCATATTTTTCTCAGCTTTTGCAAAAATTGGCTCTGATGATTTTAGGCCTTAAAATTATCATACATTCTCCTGAAAGCTAATATTTAACTTTTATAGACTCTTTATGGGGCTGATAAACATTTCACAATAAAATTTTTGTTGGGGGTGTTACCTGTGGGACATGGAGCCTAGGGACCCATCTATTATGCCGGAATAATTTTAGGAATAATTGGAATATGAAAGCATAAAGAATAATTCCGGAATAATCGGTAAATTTCCGGGAATAAAAAATGGCGGATGTACTACGTGAAGTATTGGACAGTGATGAAGATAGAGAAGATTTATCCTCAGATGATAGCTTCGATAATAATATACAAAGCATTAGTGATGTATCTTGTATAGAAGACAAAGATTCAAGTGTGATGCGGGTCACGCAGCACGTGGACAGTGAAAGTGGAACGAATTCTTCCGTAGTATCAAGTTCTGTTACTTCTGTAACTGATTCGTTTGGAAGAAGTTCATCATCAGCAGTATCACTACTAAGCGTCCTTAAAGCTCCAAAGGCCTCTGACTTGTCGAGGAAGCGTTCTGTTTTAAGAAATCCGCCTCGAGGGAAGAAGAAGTGTAGGGGTAACTCGACTAATGACTCCACCAATATAAAACCTACGCAGCGTATAAGAGAGTACCCTAATGAGCCTTTCACTGTATCAAACAGCAAGTTATTTTGCAATGGTTGCCGTGAAGAATTGTGCATAAAGAAAAGTAGTGTAAAAAATCATATAGCCTCAGCAAAGCACAAGAAAGGTATAGAGAGGCTTAAGGAAAAGACAGCAAAGGAGAAGGATATAGCTGAATCTCTGAAACTGTACAATAGTGTGGAGCATCTTAGAGGTGAAACATTACCTGAGGCTCAACAAGTATATCGTGTAAAAGTGCTGAAGACATTTTTGCAAGCAGGTGTGCCCTTAGCCAAACTGGATGTATTTAAGGAAATACTGGAGGAGAACGGTTATCGTCTGTGCACCCAACGGTATCTGTTTGATTTGATTCCTTTTGTTCTAAATGAAGAAGTAGCTCAAATTAAAAGTGAAATGAATGGCAAGTTTGTTGGTGTTGTATTTGATGGGACAACGCATACATGTGAAGCTTTAGCCATTGTTATTAGGTTTGTTAGTGATTCTTGGATCATAGAGCAACGCTTAATTGGAATTCAGCTGCTTGCTAAAAGCCTTTCAGGCGAGGAGATTGCTCGTGAAGTGATTAGTCTGCTTTCAACCAAATTTGGCATTGGACCAAATCACCTCATTTCTGCAATGAGAGATCGAGCTTCAGCAAACAACGTTGCGATGAGAACATTGAAAGTGGTTTACCCAAATGTTCTAGATGTTGGCTGTTTTTCTCATACTCTAGATTTGGTTGGGAATTACTTCAAGCTGCCAAATCTTACTGAGTTTCTCAACAGTTGGCTTTTGTTATTCTCGCACAGTGTTAAATGTAAATTTTTATGGCAAGAGCAAATTGGGAAAACAATGGCTACATACAGCCACACGAGGTGGTGGAGTAAATGGGAAATTTTGAGTCAAATTTTGGTACAGTTTGGAGATGTTAAGCCATTCTTGCAAAGAAATACAGATATTGGTCCTTCTACAAGACCAAAACTCCTAGCTTTCTTTGAGGATTCACAGAAGCTTAATCATTTGAAGATCGAGTTAGCAGCGGTAGTTGACTGGGGTGAAGTATTCGTTAAAGCAACATACAATTTGGAGGGTGATGGCCCTTTAGCTTTAACATGTTACGAGACAATCCAGGAGGTCATATCTGCCGTACAAGTTGGAAATATTCCAAATGTGCAGGCGATTGCCAAGAGCATATCATCATCCTCTGCCGTTCAACAGCAACTTGTTGCACATGCAAAAAATTGTGCCGAACCAGCATTGAACTATTTCAAACAACAACTTACTTCGAGCCTTAAAGTTCCACCTGCCGCTTTTAAAGCATCATGGCTTTTTAATCCAAATACAGTTAAATTCCTGAATCCTGATGCATCATCAGTAGATACTCTTTCTGTCATTCCTTTTTTCAATCAAGAAGAAATAACAGCTCTCGAGAGAATTGCCTAGCTACCTAGCTAAAATTGAAGCTATTGACAATGATGATTCTTCAGATGTTGATTGTTTAAAGTTTTGGAAAAGTTCTGAATCTACTTTACCACAATGGGCTGCAGCTGTTAAAAAGATATTGATTGTGCAGCCATCGTCAGCAGCTGTTGAAAGGGTTTTTTCAATGTTAAACAATGCCTTCAAAGACAAACAGCAAAATTCGTTACAAGATTACATTGAAGTATCGACCATGTTAAGATACAATAACCGTAAAAACAAGTAGCATGTACAACATTTTAAAAGCTATACTTTGTGTATTGCTATATATTACAAAAAAAATGTGTGCTTTAATTAAATAATTGAGAATAATATTAGGAATAATAGGTGAGTACTGGAATAATTTTGAGAATAATAGGTGAGTTTAAAAAGAATTGCTAGAAAGAATAATCGGAAGCTTATAAAGCATAATAGACTGGTCCCTAATGGAGCCATTGTAAATATTTTACAAATTTTGCACTTTATTTCAATTGGAGAAATGTGTTGCACCTACATTTTGTGTTCTAAATTATATTCTAAGCATGCCTGTGATGCTGTATAAATGTGGGTGTGGCTTGTGGTCAATTCATTTTTTGCTTATATAGCTGCTATTTATTGATGAAAGGTTATGAAATTTTCTTAGTAGAGACATCTTCATGTATCCTATGCATACGGTAAATTTTGTTGTGGTGCTGGTTTAGATATTCTGGTTAAAGTAAAATCACGTTTTTCGTTATATAAATTGGCAGAAAGGTTTTGTTCATCTCAAATTGATAACACATGTCGTACTGAATTATTGAAATATCTTATATGAAAAAATCACAATAAATTGTACATTATGGGTGTGTCCTTAAATGGATGCAGTGATTTTTTGTCAACATTGTTTGTCTGAACCAAAAGCTGCAATAATTGGTAAAAATATTTCTCAAGTGATAATATGATGTGCAAAGATTTACTCATTTTGCTATTTTAGTTTTTTAGATACGTGGGGTCATATTTTGAGAATGGAGCATGTTTAAAATTATCCCAAGTGGTACCTGTCCATGCTATCTACACGAGATTTGGTTAGCAAGCAGAGGCAGTTAATGCATTGTTGTGTGCAATGTCTTACTCTACTGGAAGCTATCGTGGACGAGCAAATGACAAATGAATATCGCTTATTGTCACCGGAGCTTAAATATAGAAGGTCGTTTATTGAAATCATAAGGCGCTTAAAGTCTGTACAGCCTTCCAGGTTTACACACGTATACATTCAACTTTTTAGATGGTGAATACAATGAGTGATGGTCAGTATCAATATAAGTATTAAATTTACTGATCTACCTCGTAATAACTATAAGGGCGCATACTTACTACTAGCGCCCGTGCTATAGGAAGACAAAGTAGTGGAGTGAAGATTCGTCTAACACTCGGTCTAAGACTTCGTCAAAGTATAAAAGAAAGTATGTACCCCTATATATTGTAATCTCTCAACATTTTTAGTACAAGGTAGAACAGCTCAGTGAGGGAATAGAATAGTTCTCCCTCGGTTCCCTGATTGGATTAACAAAAATTAGCATCTTTGTTACTTTCTTACTCATTGTTTTCGTAAGACACTAATTCTTGGTCAGCTTTATACTGATACCATTTCTCCAGTCATATATAGATGTCACCCGTGTGTGTGTGTGTGTGTGTGTGTGTGTGTGTGTGTGTTGTGTGTGTGTGTTCTTATAGTTACTAGTCCCTTACACTTGCTATTCAATGACCAAGTATGATGTACATGTTGCAATTGGAAATTTGTTAAGAAAGTTGCCCTGTATACAAATGTTTGTGTCTTTTGATCAAATTTAATCCTCACACTTTAAAATATCTGGGCAGTCTCAGGACCAAACTTTTTCACGGAGCATTGACACCTTATCAAATGCCCTATATACACGAGGGAGGGGGTGGAGCATGACATTGATAAGCGCATAAATTTCATTACAACTTAACAGATTATTATTGCTATCAAGTTTACGGGATAGGGCCCCAAACGAGCTCCAAAGGATTATACAGAATGCAAAGCCTGTTCTCTCAACCCCAAATCAACAGATCTACACTCATGAGCAGTATCCCTGTATCCACTGTCAAATTGATTAGCAAACCCGCAATGGTCGACCAGACTGCTCCCATACACTGGAAATGAAGCGCACGTCTAGCAATATTAAATGATAATAGAAAGTAACGTTACAATATATTGCAGTTGATGTAAGATAGCTATAGTTGATATGTATATAGTTTTTCTTCCCTGAAGGAGAAACCAATTGAGTACATTGTAAATTCCATAGGGATGTAAATAAACAAACATAACCACAGTTTGATAAGTGGACAAATTAGGAAGCCCAACTAAGAAGTTCAGTAGCCTTGTTTGAAGTTCCTTAGTTTGAAGTTTGAAGTTCCTTGATTAGTCATTATTGTTATTAGGATTAGTCATTATTATTATTGATGACTGTCAGTGTTAGATATTTATGACAGGTTCTTCATATCTTTGGGGATTTCAGTTATAGTTACTGTGTGGGTGATAAGATACAGTACCAGAAATAAATCTAACTCCAGCATAGTCCAACCCTATCTCCTAGTCTAGCCTTCAGGGAATAGTTATATATTATAGCTAAGCTGGCCTGCACAACATAAGGTATATAAGGCCTAGATTAGTCCATACAAGTCAAACCATGAAAAATACCAGCCATTACTAACGAAGATTATGGGTAGGACCTTTAGTTAATTAAAATTGTTTCGTGTATATTTCTTACAACAATATAGTAAGCATACATACATACATACAAAATCTCGGGGAAAATCCCAAATTAAATGATTCAGTAAATTCATATTTCAGTCCTCTCATTCATTTAGTCTCTTGGCTACCAGTGATGCATCTCTGCTCTGTCAATTTTATGTCTGTCATTGACCAGTTGCCCATTGACCAGACTGCCTACCCAGTTGGTGTTGTATGTCCACTGTGACTGTCATCACCCTGTTGAGGTGTGCATTAAATACATAGAATACAATAAAGTTGATCAACTTACCAGTGCTGCATCTCTGCGCATACACAGTTGGTGTCGTATGTTCACTGTGACTATCATTGACCTGTGTACTGACAAGGAATTATGTATAGTACCAGAGGAGGGTGGAAGGATTCAAAGCACTGCTAGAAATATTTTGAAAATATTTCATGTGAACACATAGGTTCAATACAAAATTGGCACTGAAAGGATCGCTGGGGATCACTAGATATTTGGATAGTACCCTGTACTTGTATATCTTACTGTGCAAATACATTTATCACCATGGTGACACAGTATCACCACACACTCGGTGTCTCAGTCACTCGTTAAACCCATGTGTCCCCGGAATTATACAGAGTAGCTACTTACATTACAATTAATGTGTGTATGTCCTCTTGCCAAGTGACAAAATTAATGGCGCACGCCTGGTTTCTTGAGATCACTTCTGTGTGGGACGTTGGTGTGCACATGCACGCGTGTGTGTGTACATGTGTGTGTGCGTGTGTGTGACAGTGTGCATGTGTGTGTGCGTGTGTGCGTACGCCCCCAGGCTATTGAATAACCAGTTAAACAAGTTATGCTGCTTTTCAGTTCCGTTATATCGCACTTGCCGTCAATACAGTCGGTGGGCGTGGCCAGTAACAAAATGCGTTGTCAGTTACGGCCAAACAACACTGAGTTAACGCTGTATTAACATTTTATCATAAAAAGACGTTTTAGCAGTTATACATTACTAACAAGACGGAGCGCTTAAGTTTTCAAAGTGGACGTGCCATAAAGCTTAAAGGAAACTTGCTTACAGTGTTACAACTGATATACTGGAGTGTAAAGCTGATTTACACTTAAAATTCAAACTTGTATATGCGTTGCTATGTGTTGCTAAGTGATGAGTCTTTGCTCACGTGACTTTCTTAATGTGGTTAAGTATTAACAACTTGTGTTGCATGATTGTAGCAAACCGCGGTATAATTATACTCTCTGTTTCCTGGTGTGCATCATTGTGTTGCTGTTTGTGTGCGTACGTCGTTGAGTTGCTCGCTGTTTCACGTCATTGTGTTGGCAACCTGTTCTGTTTATGACTGTAACCAATGGCGGAAGGTTCTTCACAACGTTTGTCATGTAAGAATTATTATAGTCTTGCGTATGAATAATATTGTGTGTAAAACTTAGTCACAGACCGCTTTGCTCGGGGGTGGCGCTTATCGATAGGAGATTATAAGTGCCCCCCTTGTAAAGGGTCTGGTGAACTTACCAGACACGACTTGTTCTGCTGATCTATAGATTTTGTAGATTGTTGATTGGTGTTGAGTGGCTCAAAGGCTACCAAGGCGTGTGAGTGCATGCCGCTCACCTCAGTGTTATTTGCACCTATTTAACCTACCCTTTGTGCCACTCAATAAACTTTCCTTTGAGCCACTCAACACCAATCAACAATCTACAAAATCTGTAGATCAGCAGAACAAGTCGTGTCTGCTAAGTTCACCAGACCCTTTACGAGGGGGCGCTTATAATCTCCAATCGATAAGCGCTACCCCCGAGTAAAGCGGTCTGTGTTCACGAACTATGTAAAACTACAAATTGCATTGTAAACATGTGTTTGTGTTTACATGGAGTAATATAATTGGCTAGTTTAGTGGAGGTTGGAGCTCAGGTAGAAGTGAAATGCTACTTGTAAGAACTAAAATTACTACAAATTCTTTGACTACAGTCCAACAAAAATTGGAATGTGTGGTGGGAATGGTGATATTACTCTATGGCTTAATTGTTTATTGCTAACGGATTAAGTTCAGAGAGTACAGTAACAGGTTACTGCTTTGCTAACTTGCAAAAGTAAATCCATAGAATTGTGAAGAAAAGTATTTCTGTTACTAAAGATATTTCTGCTACTACTTAGTTCATGAGTGTATTTCACATGCAAAGTTATTGTCAATTTTGTCGCACTAAAAAGGGTATGGAAAACTGACAGTAGTGCTTTTGTTCTGCCTCAAAGGTGAGGTGTCATATTTGATGCTAAACAAAAACACCTTGGGTGTAAAAAGTGTGAGGCCAATCAGAAGGTGCGACCAAAATGGCCAAGTGACAAAGCCAATCATACCCAGTAAAAACTACCTTGCAAGATAAATCACCATCTTGCACATATACAAACAAAATCTTGCAAGATGTTGTCATCTTTCACGTGAAATGGTCCTTTTATTGCAAGAAACGTGCAAGATCTTGCAAATTTCTTGCAAGCAAGAAATTCAAATCTTGCAAGATACTTGTTATTCCTTGCAAGATTCCACATCTTGCAAGATGTAGCATTATTTCTTGCAAGATGATAGATCTTGCAAGAACAGAATTGTGCAAGATATTAATCTTGCAAGAAATATATTAATTTTGCAAGATACAGCTAGCGATATATATATTATATATTATATCACTTTGCGTGGGCGACATCAAAGCCTCAAGCTGTGGTATATATTTGATATACCACGGCAAACTGTGGTATATAAGAAATATGCCATGGTAAACCATAGTTGCCATATATGGCTTATCTACTCTTAGTAGGATTACAAAATGTATAAATAACCCGGTACGTGACATATGTGTTTCGCTTGTGGGATTCGTTTTTAGGCCTAAAGTTTTATAAGCTTTTTTAAGCGATTCTCTTCGTCGCACCAGTGTAATAACATCAAGAAAACTAATATTAGTCGATAGTGAGTTTGGAAGTGGCTAATGAAACGAGTCATTACAGTCACCATTGCTACCAGTGGACCCTTCGATTTTTTCGCAAGGTAGGCCTATGCAAAGTGTAATATAAATGTTATAACACAGCTTGCTCGGGATTTGATTGATATATACGTACTCTCCCTCGGGCACTGCCGGCCCTCGGGAGTCGTGCGTATATATCAGTCAAACCCCTCGCGGCTGTGTTATAATATATATATAAATATGTGACCAAGCCTGCAAAAATCAACCATCTGGTCGCATAAAAATTGACTTATTTTTTTAACTTTCCCCTTTCATAACTCCTGATCCATTTCAAATAACACAGAATTTTTATCACACTTGTAGAATTTAATGGAGAATTTTTTAAAGCTTACAGAATGCTGATATTCTGTTTATAACTGGAGATATTCATTGTTACATAACTAGGTGTAATTTGCACTCAGATGGTTGATTTTCGCAGGCCTGGTCACATATAGCATCAAACTTAATTCATGAATATACATGCAGATTGATAATCATGAAGTTCCTAATCAGTAGGTCAGTTTTCAGCTACCTAGCTAATTATTAACAATTCTTAAGTCTTTCCTGCTGCCATACAAATCAGTGCATTTTTGCGTCATCTTCTTAAGTGCCAGTTGGGTACTCCCTGGCCACTTTTCCTCAATGTAATCTAAATTGATGATAAAATAATGGCATAAAACTGATAAACGTACAAATTACCTAGCACATAGCTTTTTCATTACAGATAAATAATTATCTGCTATATAAAGACAAAAAGTTGTATGTCTATCTGTCCGTCTGACTGTCACGTCCATATCACAGCTGTGCCTGCATCGATCAAAACAGGACTTGCTCAAAATGAAACCTGCATCTTCTGTAGTATATTTGTATAAGTCTTCAAGCGCAACTATTCATCGACACAAGTGCACAAAAGGCACTGGTGTAACGTAAAACAGCCATTAACACAGCTGGTAGAGCAACTGACTGTTACACTCAACATCCTGAGTTCAAATCCAGCACACAGAATTTTTTGCTTGTACACTTTTTGTAATGCTAGTACTGATGTCTGAGAGCACGAAATCTGCAATTGTATGCAACACACCCCAGCCTGCATGACAGGGCAGGTACACTTGCTAGATGTAAGAACACAAGATTACCAGTGGAATATAAATGTAAGAACACAACATTACCACATGCAAGTGCTATAGAACACAACAGTTTCATTGTCATGCTGTTCTCGCACAATGAATAGCCATATATACATTTTATTCTTCACATGTCACACTTATAATTTACTGAACAATAACAATGCGCATTATACATGTGGATGACATTGGAATTGAATATGAATTCACTAAATTTGTGCTTTTTAATTCAAGTTTGTGGAGACAGGTTTAAGGCTATACCCATATGCAGTAGAATTGAATTCCTCAACTGATTATTTAGCCCTGATTTTACGTAAATATAGTTTTAATAGCATGGAGGCATGGACAAACAAACACACACTTAATAACTGCCACAATTACTATTAGATGCAGTGGAGATTGTAACGTCATATTGTCACTGGACATCCTATACATTTGATTAGAGATTTTATGTTAAAGTGGTCAGACATTAGCCAAATTCATCTGAAAATGTCAGATGTTAGACTGCTATAATCTCCTCTGGTTAGCTGACCAGTTGGTTTCATACATTGTACAAATACATATGCACCATATACACAAGTACATGAACTTACCACAAATGTATTTGATCCTTTCAGGATCCAACTGCTTGATTGTTTTCCTTCGCGCTTCATCTTTTGACTTTGTTAACCCCGAAGGGTTGCCATTGACAAGCTCATCAGTACTGAATAAGCAGTCTAGCATCTGTAATCTGGATTTCTATGCAGCTTTGCAGACTGCAGCTTAAGGGGATCCACTGGTATACCACAAATTTCCTGAAATGCATCCAGTAACGTATGCATGTTATACAGCTATACATAATAACTTACCAGATTTTGTGAAGCATGTTTATGTTTAGACGATGACAATTCTACCTCCAATTGGCAGGCCTCTGATAAGTTGTGATCGGGAGCCAAACGAAATGATGGTGAAGGTGTTGAACAAACTGATGTTGACGCTGATACTGAACTTAAACCCCGATTCAGCTTAAGAAAATCCAACTCCTTTCCCTGATGTTTAAGCTTTTTCGTCAACTTCTGAGTGGTTTCCTATACATAACAATCAATTAATTAATGGATCACTCATCACTGCTATAGTTATGCACTTAACTAAATAACAAACCTCTAAATAACAAACCTCTAAATTAAGTATTCTTGCTTGCAAGTCTTTAAGCAAATCAGAAGGTGTCTATAAACATAGTTATATATACAAGCAATGTAGCTATACAATTTTCTATTTATTAAACCAGGCGCGCGCCGGCCGCAGGCTGGCCTGTGCCTGG
Source organism: Spongia lamella (assembly GCA_963930835.1). Lineage (NCBI taxonomy): Eukaryota > Metazoa > Porifera > Demospongiae > Dictyoceratida > Spongiidae > Spongia > Spongia lamella. Next base: position 6,061,908 of record OZ005749.1, on the reverse strand, counting down.
TTTGTTAAAATCACTTCTGTGCGGATGTATGTGTGTGTGTGTCCGCCCCCGAGATCATGAAGGCCGTTGTCGCTTCTATTCAAAAATGGCTTGCGCCATCTTGTTCCTCACATGATTTTGCATCTGAAAATATATCGGTTATCGATATTAAAAAAATGGCTGCCCATGCGGTTCGAACGGAAAGCAAATAACAGGCGAAACTTGCGTAAGGACTTCATCGCTTCACTGTCAGTGAGTTCTTTGGCTTATAAGTATGGTTAGATAGCTTATAAATCATAGATTTATTTTATGTTTAAAAATACCACTCGCATTGTGGCACCAGGCCATGGCAAGGCCTTTAAAATGCTTACCTGGCATATTTTTGTTTAAATTGCGTTCTAAAAATAATATGCGGATTTTCAACTGAACTAAGCCTTTTAGGCTCACTTGTAGCTTGTAAAATTATTTTAAACCCACAATCGTCGCAACTTGTGCAAAAATGTCATGACAATGTTGAAACAGCTAGCACACAAGAATGTCACAACATTATAATAATGTCTCACAATTACAAGTACCTGTATAAAACAAGCCGGACACAGGACATTTTCTGAACAAAACGACTATTTATCAGAGCATATTAACATTTGTACGGAAAAATGTCTGGATGAGGATTTAGCAAACTAAAAGCACGTCCTGACAGTGCATCAGATTTTTCAAAAGTTATTTCCCACTGTTATATACTTACCGCTTTCGATGGTACCAGTCTTCAAAGTGTATGATGAACTCACCCTTTTGAATTTGTAAGGTTTTGTTTTATGCATAACAAATGCTTGTATGGACTGACATTTGGCCAGTGCTGGCCTTGAAAGATGCTTGCACAGACTGACACACGTAATTTACACTTTTCAAAAATAATTGTGTAATTTTAGGGGTCACACATTTAGTTCATATGTAGCTATAACTCATCCATCTTAGTTCCTGACGATCCAAATGATTTTATCTTGTGACAACAAACATGGCAAATCTTTTCGTGAAATGAAAACTTAAAACTTTCTACTTCATACTTCAAGCTCTTTACTTTAAGATAAACGTTGCAGGCTTTGTTCATGCATAGCAAATGCTTGTATGGACTGAAACTTGGCCAAGACTGGCCTTGAAAGATTTGCACAAACATGTATGCATGCATGTGTTATAAAACAATTCTCCATTACAATATACCTCAGATGCCCCCCCTTATGAAAATACATACATGCCAATGTCCTGTAACAGGTTGGATAAGTAGTCTGTTATATAGCCTGCCAGTCTTGTTTACTTTAAACACTGGCTTGTGTCATGCTTGTTTCAAGCCTGTCTGACAGGCTTGCTACAGTACTGTACTTTTATTGTCACATGGTGGATTCACAGCGTTACAGGATAGTTGCAATCCTGTAATTTTTGAAAGATACAGGCTTGTTTATGGTTGCCACAGGACTGTACATGCAGTCACAGGCCTGTTGTATTGTTGTAAATATAATAGTTATAACAACAATCCTGTATACATACTGCAGCAGTCCTGTGTACATATTATATATAATGTACAAGCTAATATGTAAAACTGTTCTTTCATTTGATAGCACTTCTCGTTTCCCCGGTGCACCAGAGATTCTTCGGTAATGGGGTGCCCCCATTCCTCACCTTTACCCATTGTATAACCTATAAAAATTATCTTCAATACATGTAAGTTTTCAGGTAATACTTACAAAGAATTGCATCCATGACTTCACTATCCAATGCAGGATGAAATCCTTTTTTACCCCTAACTGAGCTACAGCGTAGCTCATCTTCAGTAAATAATTCCTCCATTAAAGAACGTAACACCCGAGTTGGTTGACGTTTTGATTTCCGTAAAACAGCAGCCAGTGACGCGGTCTTAATTAACACACCCATGTTTTTCACCAATTCTATTTTCTGAATGGGTATCTGCATGTTTAAGTGGTATTTTCATGCATACAACTATATTAGTATTTGCATGTGCACCTTTTCTCTCTTATCTTCTGCTGAACTGGATGCCTATACAGTAAAAAGTATTCAGTAATGCAGAGTATAATGTGATATAAACACATGCATACGTACAGTAGTATAGAACACAAAAATTTTTTGTACATGAAGTTAAATTTGTAAATTTAGCTGCGTATAATAATAAAAAAGATATACTCTGATATATAAGTAGATACCTTAACTAATTCTGTGTGTGACTCATCATGTGGAGATTGTGTCAAAGGTGGTGCTACAGTTTTATTGATGGTGGGGTCAATACTGGTGGAATCCTTTCTTTGCTATATGGAACACAGGTTCAAGTAATGAATTTGGAAATAAGATTACTTTTAGCAATCCTAGTGACTGAATAATGGCTTGATTTCTCTGCCTGTTCTTTATTGCAGCTGCTTCATATGGTGAAATACGAGGTGAAATATCAATATCACTTTCATCTGAACTGAATTCTTCAAACTTATCTTGATCTTCATGTATCTGTATTTATATTGTAGCTACGTAGATAGTGTAAATCACAACATTGTACACATACCAAACTAATCTGTTCATTTGCTTCGGCCAGTTTTCTTTTCATCTCTTCCAATTGTGTCTGCAGTTACTTAACTTCAAAAGAGCTACTTTGCTGTGAAAACAATTCTTTGGCTGCTATGTTACTAGCGTTCAGGCTGGCCAGCTTGGCAGAATGCTTAGATTTTTTATCAGTTGTACCACTAGTAGATTTGGTATACTTTATCTTCTTGGCTGCAGCTAAAATTAAACAATCAGGTAACTAATTAGCTACAGTTACCATACAGGATTTTTCTTTGTCGGTTGTTGCACTTTCCATAGGCTGCTTCCTTTTCCTGCTGATAATAATTGACTGGGTAGTAAATTTAGTTGATGGAATGCATCCATGACTTACTATCAGGCTGAATAAAATAAATTACTTGTTTATCATCCCCTCCTGCCTCAATAAATTGAACCGCCTCGACAAATTTTTTTATTTTTATAGTTGCTCACGTGCAATATATTAAGCGCATGTGTAAATGTTTTTGTAGTGACAATGGTCTTTGTTTTGATATTGATTCATTGCGGAGCGAAGATATTGAAAGGATGGTATGGTTGTACTGTACCAGATGAAAGTTCGTTTGTTGACATTTATGTTGAGTACAGCTCCAGGTCAATAGACCATAGTTTCGCTATTCCTGACGAGCATCGCAGCACAGGATATATTACGAGAGTCGGCAAAAGCCAAAAGGAATCGATTGTTGTAGATTCTAGTTGTCCTGTTGCAGAGGTTGTAAGCACTCTTGGACACTACATTCAGTTTGTTTTGAATGATATAAACGCACCAGCTTCCGTGTCGATGGAACAATTGCAGCGTCTGCTGGACAAATTTTCATACGTGTGTGGAAACTTGCTTCTTGACATAGAGTGTGACGAGGAATCTGTACTGAATTCTGTTTTTGTGAAAGCAAATTTGGCTTGCAGCAATCCCATAGAGATACCATATTATTCTTCTGGAAATGATCCGATATGCTACTTCTGTGGAACTGAAGATGATATAGTTCAAAAGACTGATTTTCTTCCTGGTTGTACTGCGTGCTGCACAGCTAGAAAGAAGCTTGTTTCCAAACGTAAACATTATACACCTAAATCTTGACTATAGCCATGCAGTACATTGTTTTTTGATTATTATTATATGTGACCGGGTCTGCGAAAATCAACCATCTAGTCGCACAAAAATCACCTAGTTTTTTCAAATATATCTTACCATAACTTTTGCTCTATTTATACTAACAAGATAAATGTTTTACCACAAATGCATAATTTAATGGGGGATCTTTTAAAGCTTACAGAATAAAAATACTCCTTATAGAACTGAAGATACTCATGAATATCTAACTAGGTGTAATTTGCGCTCACATGGTTGATTTTCGCAGGCCCGGTCACATATATTATTACAACTGTGTTTGCAACCTAAATTATATAGAAGTACAGAATTTTTGAATTAAAAATAAAAATAAAATCCTCCCTCCCTCCCCAGTTTTTTGATTTGACTTGGATGATAAACAAGTAATTGTGACCAGGTCTGCGAAAATCAACCATCTAGTCGCACAAAAATCGCCTAGTTTTTTCAAATATGTCTTACCATAACTTGTGCTCTATTTATACTAACAAGCTAAATGTTTTACTACAAATGCAGAATTTAATGGCGGATCTTTTAAAGCTGACAGAATAAAAATACTCCTTATAGAACTGAAGATATTCATGAATATCTAGATAGGTGTAATTTGCGCTCACATGGTTGATTTTCGCAGGCCCAGTCACAATTTATTTTATTCAGCCTGACAATATTAGTTTGATCTTCCTGCTCATCTTTAGTCAACAGAGAGCCTTAGCCTCCATATCTTTCTTACAGTCTATTATAAAGTTTCATAACTTAACAGATACGTTTGTATGACAGCATACCTGAGGTTGCTAAGATGGTACCATCGTGTATTCCCTTTCCTGGCCACTTAAAAGATATTTTTTGCCCCTCTCGAGAGGTAATTCCTTTCGCCTTTTGGCTTATAACGCTAACACTATCGTCCGAATCCCAGTTGACTAGTAGGTGTAGACTGAACTAATGATGTAGAAATGTAACTATTAGTGTGTAGTAGGAATGCACGTGATATTTGTATTACGTAAGGAATATATTTAGTTGGCACGTGTGACAGTGGTACTAGATTAAGAATTTGGATTGAACCTCGTGGCACATATTACATTGGTAGCAGAGGATGTCCAGCGTAACGCACGTCAGTTTACCGAAGACTTTTGACTCAGGAAAAGTCTCTGAGTGGTTCCAGCGCTTCGAGATTTGTTGTCGTGCAAACGGATGGGACAATGACAAAATGGCGCTAAAGTTGCCTACCCTTCTAGAAGGCGAGGCGTTAGCTGTATGGTTAGAGCTAACTGCGGAGGAGCAGAAGGACTATTCCGCGACGAAACAGAAAATTATCGACGCTATCAAACTGATGAGTTTCGTTTCGTTGGACGACTTTCACAAACGAGTATTGCGTCCGCAAGAACCACTGTCTCTGTATGTTCATGAGCTAAAGCAACTGCTAAATCAAGCGATGCTGGAGATTACAGCACCAACTGCAGAACAGTTATTATTACATCAGTTTTTAACCGGTCTGCCGCAAGAGGTCAGCAAGCAACTTCGAGCAACCGGAGCCACAGATACATTAAATACAAGTACTTGTTTAGATCAATACCAGGTGCTACCACCCTGGCTTACCACCATATCCCAACCACAGAAAACCCAATACGAGTACCCCCACGAAGAATTCCCGGCCATTACAAGCAAGAGATTGAACAACAAATCCACGATATGTTACAACAAGGCATCATAGAGGAGAGTTGCAGCCCATGGATGGCACCTGCTGTTTTCGTTAGGAAGAAGTCAGGTGATATACGCCTGTGCGTGGACTACCGAGAGTTAAACAAGAAGACTCAAAAGGACACATACCCATTACCACTACCAGATGAAGTACAGGACAAATTAGCAAACTCTAAAATTTTCACTACCCTAGATTTGCAATGTGGATACTGGCAGATGCCCGTTAACCCTCAAGACCGTCACAAGACTGCATTCTGCCCGGGACCGGGAATGGGTTTATTTCAGTTTAGGTGTATGCCATTTGGACTGACTGGAGCCCCCAGCTCCTTCCAAAGGCTGATGAATCAACTGCTCAGGGACTTACCATTTGTCACGGTATATCTCGATGATATACTTGTTCATTCAGCCAATAGTTATGAACATGCTCAGCACCTGAGGCAAGTGTTTGATCGCCTGAGTGAGGCCAATCTTTCTCTCAGAGGTAGTAAGTGCCACATAGCTATGTCAAAAGTGTCCTATCTAGGTCATGTGTTTTCTTCTGCAGGGATGTCACCTGACCAACAAAAAGTCACTGCTGTGAGTGATTGGAAGACGCCAACTAGTGTGGAGGAGGTTTGTAAATTCATAGGACTTGCGTCGTATTATCGTCGATATATACAGGGATTTTCAGATATTGCCAAACCTCTCCACAATCTCACCGTGAAGCAAGTCCAGTTTGCCTGGTCGGACGAATGTGACAAAGCATTTAATACGCTAAAGAACAAACTTGTTCAAGCTCCAGTACTTGCCTACCCCCAGTTTAACCTGACTTCCCCTGTCTTTGTGTTGCAAACTGATGCCAGTTCTGTTGGCGTAGGCGCTATACTGGAACAAGGGGGTCGTGTCATAGCATATGCAAGCAGAGCACTGAACCAGGCAGAACAGCAGTACAGTGTCATACAAAAAGAATGTTTGGCAATAGTATTTGCATTAAAACAATTCAGACATTACCTGCTTGGGAGATCATTTGAACTACTAACTGACCATGCACCACTTCAGTGGTTGTCATCACAGAAGATGGAGGGCTTGCTCTGTCGATGGGCACTAGCCATGCAAGAGTTTGACTTTGTCATTAAGTACCGCAAGGGCTGCAATAATGGTAATGCTGATGCACTGTCACGCAATGTACCTGCCCCCCCTGTAGTCGCAGCTACACAGTTTGTTTCTGGCCCCATTAAGAAGGACATCCAGCAAGCTCAACAAGCAGACCCCACCTTGCAGATAGTTTATGAAGCAGTACAGAAGCCCAGATACAGACCAACTTATCACCAGTGGCGTAGAACATCACTATCTAGATTTTGCAGGTTGTGGTCTCAACTCACATTGTGCGATGGCGTTCTGTGCCGACAGTACACACCACAACCTCTGGGAACAGTTGTATCGGTACCAATCTTACCCAAGAGTCTTCAAAGACAAGCCCTACAGCAATGCCATGACTCTCCGGTAGCTGGCCATCAAGGCTTCAACAAAACATTAGAACTTCTTCGTAAAGAAGCATATTGGGTCAACATGATTAGTGACGTTGAGTCATATTGCCGACAGTGTCAAAAGTGCCAGCAGTCTAAGCTTCCTTCACCTTCTCGAGCCCCTTTGACATCAACACCAATAGGCAACCCCTGGCAAATGGTAGCCGTAGACATTTTGAGTGTTCCTGTATCAGCCAGCGGTAACAAATGTCTACTTGTTGTACAAGACTACTTCACGAAATGGGCCGATGCCATTCCCTTGCCGAATCAGAAGGCTATCACCATCACAAAGGCACTTGTCAACGTATTCGCTACCATGGGCATACCTCAGATTGTACACTCTGATCAGGGTCAGAATTTTGAGAGTGCTGTGCTTAAGCAAACCCTTGATGCATTTGGGATACAAAAGTCACGCACAACAGCCTATCATCCGCAAGGCGATGGCCTTGTTGAGAGGTTTAATCGCTCTCTTCTGCAACTCCTCCGCACATATGTTGACAAAGAATTTGATTGGGAACAGCATCTACCTCTTGCACTGTATGCTTACCGGACAGCAGCGCACTCCTCTACAGGCATATCCCACACATGCTGATGTTTGGCAGGGAACCTCATGCTTTGTTATTTGATTCCCCACTTACTTTTGACTCTGGTTCCTATCAATACTACCTTCGAGCTAAGCTTGCTGAACTCCAAGATTTAGTTGAATCCAATTTAGTGAAGGCAGCAGATCAACAGAAGTTCCATTATGATAAACAGTCCAAGGCACCCTCCTTTGCTATACATGACAAAGTATGGCTTTCCGTACCCACTGCTGGCAAGCTGCAACCAAGGTGGGAGGGTGGATGGAAAGTGACATTTGTCAAGAGTCCAGTGACTATTGAGATCAGTAATGGAAGGAAGAGTAAAGTGGTTCACAGTAACAGATTACAACATCGTTTTCAAGCAGCAGCTAACAGCTCAGAGAGCACTGTGACTAACAAGGCAGTACCATTGTGGACCCCACCTCAAGTTGAACATGTTATTGAAGAGACAGTTAGCCCATCACACCATTACCCACCACGACAACGGCGACCACCACAGTTTTACAGGCCTTAAGCTTGAGGACAAGCTCAACTAGAGAGGGACGTATGTAGACTGAACTAATGATGTAGAAATGTAACTATTAGTGTGTAGTAGGAATGCACATGATATTTGTATTACGTAAGGAATATATTTAGTTGGCACGTGTGACAGTGGTACTAGATTAAGAATTTGGATTGAACCTCGTGGCACATATTACATAGGTATGCCATGTCCTACCTCGTAGTAGCTAATACTATCTAATTGCAGTTTCACTACGGAACGCTATCGGTTTCCTTCGCTTAGAAAGCTAAGTTTTTATGGAATGCACCTGGGTACTTAAGCAACCCAGTGGGATTGGCTGGTTTTTAGTTTGCGCGGGTGCCGAATCCGTGAGAAATCGATTTGCCGCAATCATCTCCCGCAGTTACCAGCAAATCGATATGGAAGTAAACGGCTTGGACATTGATTTAACACTACAACTGACTGCGCAGTCGCCTTTACCTAAAGCGATGACTGGTGATTCAACAGAATTATTATCGTGCACGCCCGACACCCCCATTCGAAAGAAGTGGCGACACGATCAAACAAGCAAACAGGTTAACATTTTGTATGTATATATACATACATACATTTTATCATATTGTAGCTTATTAGCTTTAACAGTGTTTATATCTATCGATTCATCATTGCGGCTCTAATATTAACTACTTTGTGGCGGGCGCGACCGGTTCGGAACGATAGGCGCCCTTAAGTATTGTGTGGCGCTTTAATGCTGGCTTAAACATGTTTTATATGCGCTTAGATAGCACTAGCCTTGTTGTTTAGTGTTGCTACGCATCCATGCTTGCTATATTCGAAGGATATCGCTTTAATGCTGGCTTAAACATGTTTTATAGGCGCTTAAATAGCACCAGCCTTGCTGTTTAGTGTTGGCTATAGCTAGCTACACATGCATGCATGCATGCATATATTCAAAGGATATACTTTGCATTATAAATATTATCTACCTCGGAGGTATACCTACTATCTATGTTTGCATACAGAACGTATGTAAATTGTATGTGAAAATTATATTAGGACATCAAGTAGATCTCAAAGTCATACTGCTGCATTTGGAAAAAATACAGCAACAAGCACTGATGATGGTCCAACAAACATAGATACTAATAATTCAGAAGAAGATTATTGTTTAGAAGGTCCAGAGAATCACTCAGTTTATAGCACAGAAGATGGCATTGCTAATGAGATTGAAGGAATTAATGAGGAAGATCTGTTTTTAGAAAGCTGTGATAATACTGCAGAATCCTGTGGAGTTAATTTTACACAAGAAGCTCAATCTATGGAAGATGATTTAATATATCCAGGTGCAAAAATATCTAATGCAGTTAGCATGCTTTTAATTATGACATTTAGCATTAGTGGTGCAGCTCTAAAAGATCTTTTGTCACTCATTAACATTCATTGTTTAGTACCACACAAGTTACTTCGATCTTTGTACAAATTCAAGCAGTTTTTTAGCTATTTGAAAACACCATTAAAAAATCACTACTACTGCTCAAGATGCAGTATATCTGTTGACCAAGATTGTGACAGTTGCCCCAACACCTCCTGCCAATTGGAGCTTAATGAACAAAATAGATGTTTTTTTATACAGTTGTCTATTGCTGATCAATTAAAAGCATTCTTCAACCGTAAAGGATTTTTTAATGATCTTATGTACAGATTTAATCGCACAAAATTCAACAACGAAAACATTGACGACATATATGATGGTGTAAACTATCAAAAACATTTTATAAATAGAGGGTTTTTGGCCAAGAAGCAAAATATTTCTTTCATATGGAATACAGATGGAATACCTGTATTCAAATCATCTAAGTTTACCATATGGCCATTGTATTTAGCCATAAATGAATTACCACCTCAAAAGCGTTGGTGCAGTAACAATATAATTCTAGCTGGTTTGTGGTTTGGCAGTGAGAAGCCAAATATGTTGGTGTTTCTTAAATCGTTTGCTGATGATATTTCTAATTTACATCTAGAAGGAATAGAAGTTTCTTCACCTGATGTTCCTAATAGTTTTGTTTGTCATGCGATGCTTTTATGTGGAACATGTGATTTACCAGCAAAACCTATTGTACATAACATGACACAATTTAATGGATATTACGGATGTACACAAAGTGGAGAACAATTACCGACTAGTGCTACAGGAAAAGTACATGTGTATCCTTACAATGGTACTGATCCAACTGGACCACTGCGCACAAACACGGATATTGAAGTTCATAGCTATGAAGCAGTGTCTGAACGCAAATCAGTTTTTGGAGTAAAAGGTCCCAGCTGGCTGGCAACCATTCCTAACTATGATTTAATAAGTGGTAATGTGACTGATTACATGCACTGTGTGCTATTAGGTGTGACAAAAAAGCTTTTGAAGCTCTGGTTTAATAGTGAAAAATCAAAGGAGCTGTGGTATTGTGGTGGTCAGGTAAAAGAAGCTGATAGTAAACTCCTCCAGATAAAACCACCCTCCACAATAACAAGAGTTCCAAGAAGTATCCAACATCACAGACACTACTGGAAAGCATCAGAGTATCGCTCATGGTTGCTTTTCTACTCAATTCCAGTAATGCTCAATATTCTTCCAAATCAATATTTAGCCCATCATATGCTTCTTGTTGATATTCTATTGCAACATTCAATTTCTCCAGCAATGATAGAAAAAGCAGAAAACATGATAAAGCATTACTGTTTTAAAATGGAGGCTTACTACTCTAAGCATTGCATGACAGCTAACTTACACCAATTACTTCACTTACCTCAGTCTGTTTACAACAATGGGCCGTTATTTATGTATTCCTGTTTCTCATTTGAGGGTATGAATGGACGGTTATTAGGTTTAATTAAAGGCACTCAACACATTGACCATCAGATAATAGAAGCGATTGGAATTACGCAAAAAACTACCATACATCATACAGGATAAATTGCCATTAGGATCTGAAGCAGCTGATGTGTACTATCAAATGATATCTGTGTCGCATACTACAGGGAATTCTGTAGTACTAGGGAATAACTGTAGTGGCATAGGACCAGTGAACCGTGTGTCTTCATTATCCGATTCTATGCACCAGACAGCGCTTTATACCGTAACTATCAGTAAAAATCTGGGAATATTTAAAAGAATTTTATTAAATAATTCTGCAGTGCATTCACGCTTACATACCCAGCCCAAAAAAAGAAATACTTACACAGTTTCTTATCTGCACAATTCTGACCACTGTCATGGTGAAGTGTTATACTTTGTTACTGACTACACTGAAACATATGCAATCGTAGTGTCTTTTACAAATCCCATTAAACTGTTTCCTGGGGATGAAATTACAAACTGTGGAGTCCCTCACATACATGTCTATTCCTGTAAAAGTGGAAGCAGTGTTCATGCTATAGAAGTATCTGCTATTAAGCTATGTGTTTCTATTGTCTTTGAAGAACTTCCATCAATGTACTTTATTGCTGAACAACCCAACACATATGAAAAGGATCAGGCACATCAGTTAGCACATAGCTATAGCTTTGTAACCATCTATGTTATAGTTATAATAATCATGTTATATGTATTAATATAATTGTTGTACATACTGCATACTGTGTACAAAATTATTATATGATAATTTATATATCCATTGAGCATAGCAGGCTTGTCACATATGTACTTGATTCTTACTTTTATGGTAAACAGGCTTGTGATGGATAGTGCCTAGAACTACGGGCCTGTGACAGTACTACACACATAGTTAACAGGCATGATAATTTGTTACCAACATTCAGTTTTTATTACCAAGCCTGTGACAGTACTACACACATAGTTAACAGGCATGATAATTTGTTACCAATATTCAGTTTTTATTACCAAGCCTGTGACAGGCATTTAGTTGCCAACCATTATAAGCATGTGGCAAGCATGATACATTAAACAGGACTGTGGCAAAACACTCAAAGGCCTGTTTCTATTACAAATTGACCATAAACAGGCTTGTAGCAATACTTTTTTTTCATAAGGGCCATCCTGTTCTTTATCTTCTTCATACTTGGTAAAATGTTTCTTTTGCCACTATCAAATACAGCTGACTTAATATCTATATTAAAAGCAAATACTGATTAAATACATATGCACAACAATTTCACACAACCAGGAGTTTTAGCATTAGATATTTCAGTAAATGACAAGTCAATTGGTTCAATGCTTTCCTGAAATCAATTGAAAGCATACAGATATGATGTAAATTTGTACACCACTGGGTTACTACCTTGTCCTCATCTAAGTCAGAACCTATATAAAATTTAATGTGAAAGTACAGTTGTGCCAAACTATATTGACCTGAATCAAATTTAAACAAAAAATCTTTCTTTCCTTTCTTTTGTTTGGGTTTGCCTTCTTTACGTTTGTCCATTACCATTTTTCTCTGCATGAATTAAACATAATGAGCGATTCTATATACACAGCGTCTTCTCACACAACCTTCCGTGGCTTTTGGGCTGTCTTTATCTAAACACTATAATAATTATAGCTTTAATCCACTCATGTAAACAACCTGCACTGTCCTCTCTGGTGATGGTGTCCTATCTTTATGCACATCAAAAGGAGATATGAGCTGAACTGCAATTGGATGGTGGTAAATTTAATAGTGGTAAAGCTTGTTGATCTGCAACGATTAACCTACATGACTCTACATATATAATCACATGCTATACCTATATTTCAATTTCCAAGTGAAAATTTCCTAGGAGGCATGCCCCAGACCCCCAGCATTATGCTTCTCACAATAACAATACACACGACCATTACCATGCTAGGCAATCTCCACTGAAACCATGCATGCCGAGTTTAGTATTTGCTACCCACTCACCTAGCATGCCCAAGCACTAATTAACTTAAAGCCATCTGTATTTACCAGCTTAAAGCAAAATAATGACTACCACATAATTTGTTCTTGCCACGTTCCATTAATAAAGCCATGCCTATCAATAATATCTATGGCAAGCATCAGTCATATAAAATGAAAAGCTTTGTGTAACTGGTTATCAGACTATATACTATAACAGAGTACGGATAGTACAAATGGATGGAGCAAACCTTTTCACTGAGTTTCCCTTTTTCCATATCCCCTTGATATGTTCTCACTTCTAAATTTGTGCCTATGCAATGCAAAACTGACATATACCTCAGCTAAATAGATACACTTAACTCATACCAATTTTAAGAACTTTTGCCTTGTAAAATTTGCCTTGATACAATATCCTGCAAATATCTTCAGGCTTCATTTCAAGCACATCAACAATTTCCTCCGATGGAACAATATCTCTCGCAGGGACAACATCGTACAAGTCTTCTCCCAACCAATTAGTATAGGTAATCACACACATTTGAGTGCAATTCGAGAATAATTGTACCAGTAACAGTCAAGTAATTGCACGAGGCGAAGCCGAGTGCAATTTGACTGTTACGTGTACAATTATTCTCGAATTGCACTCAAATGTGTGTGATTGCCTTCTAATCTCATTGCACGACACTTGCACTCCCACTCTAACCTCAGGCGCGCCGCTTATTTCTATCTGAGGCACGCTCAAAAATCTTGTTCGTTCCGTATCACTTGTTTTAGTAGCTGCGCGTTCAGAATTGAGTTAAGATTCATTCTAAAAGGTTAGGATTGAGAAATTCTTGTAGAGATTAACGAGCACTACTCCATAGCCGCGTAGCCGTTACTTGGTTGCCATTTCTATGAATCTCCAGTGCTACGCGATTTCATTCGCTACTTATTATGTCATTGCTTGTTGCACTTAAACAGCTTCCTGAATTGTGAATTTTGACTGGCTACTTTACTGTGCAATTACTGACAGTTGCTATGCCGTAACTGTGCAATTATAGAATAATTGCACAGCTACTAACGGCACAATTTATACAGGCTATGCGATTAATCAGGAAATAAGTTTCTGAAAAAACAAGTAAAACTTATCTTTATGGAAATAGCTCAACCTTTCAACATCTTCATCCTATTCTTTTCTTCCTGTCTCCTGTTCGGCGCGCTCTTGTTCATACTTACTGTCTTGTGTTCAAAAAGTTTTGGCGGGATTTTTTCTATTAAGTGCTCGGCAAAAACGGCGTGCTACGCGCGCATACAGGTATGTGCACATCACGTGACGATGGAAGTGTCTCGTTTACGTGTGCGAAGGGAACGTCGTCTCCGAAGGCGTATTGCCATCCAACTACTTCATCGGCAAGAGTTTCGTCAAACACTTCCCACGGGGAGCCGCTCAACACCACATGATAATGGTGAGCCGACTATAGCTTAGAGCTTATTCAGGGGGTGTGTCTGTCGAGGTTGAACGCGCAGTGCTTGACTCATTCTAAGCGCCGTCAGCCATTTTGAGTGGGATAACGAATGAGTGTATAAGAAGTCGATTATGGCTGAAAGCGTGACTAATACCACAGTTCAATATTCTAAATATTACGAAGAAATGGTTAGAGATGCAAAGCCAAGATATGAAGAAAAGATTAGGATGATTGGACTCGTAGATCCTTATTGTCACTTGGAAGGAAAGGCTAACTGCTTTAATAGTAGCCGTTTCTCAACTGTTGAATGGTACGAATGGCCTGAAGTCACTTATGCAGACGTTTTCAACTATTTAATCAATACGACAAGCTACTGCACTTTCGAACAGCTAAAGGCATACAGAAGCATGGAGGCATTTAATTTCCTTATCAATGGATGGGTAACTAACATACTGGTTGTATCTTGCAATGCCAGTAGACCAAAGTTTTTCATATTGATGGCGCTGGTGAAGCATTCTCAGCGTCTAACTGTTCCAGCAGTCAAGGTTTGGGTTGCTACCAAGAATGATGGTGAAGTTATGTGTGCACATTGCTCCTGTATGGCTGGCTTGGGAGAATCCTGTTCTCACATAGCTGCATTGTTGTTCGCAGTACAAACTAATACAGAGCTAAAGGGGCAGTTTGCATGCACATCACTTCCTTGTTCGTGGTTGCCATCATCCTTTCGTACAGTACCATTTGCAGAAATTGCAAAAATTGATTTTTCATCTGCTTCACAGAAGCGCAAACGGTTGATGAAAAATGGTGAAGCTGATGGTTCTTCTGCTAGTGATGAGTTACAACAACAAATGAAGAAGAGACCAATAGTGTCCAAGCCAAGTGAAGAAGATAAGCATGCTTTTTTTGAGGAATTGTCACAATCTGGTGGTAGTCCTGTTATTTTGTCACTGATTGCTCACTATAATGAGGCATACGTACCTCTGTATGAAGCAGGAAAGGTGATGAAGCCACTCACAGAACTCCACTCAGCTGAAACTATGAAGCTGTCATATCCAGAATTGCTTCTGAAGTGTGAGGAAGTTTTTAAAACAATATCATTTTCATTTAGCCAGGCCCAGAAAGTGGAGGAGATGACCAGAACACAGGCAGATTCACGACAATGGTATCATCAACGAGCAGGTCGTGTAACAGCTTCTAAGTTGAGACAAGTCTTGCATACAGACAGCTCACAACCATCGCTTTCTCTGATCACATCGATTTGTTATCCAGTAACTTACAAGGCAATGCCAGTGGCTTGTAAGTATGGTTGTGAGCACGAGAGTATAGCAAGGGAGAAATATGTTGAGTTGCTTGGCAAGAGCCACAATGACTTCTTCGTTATCAAGTCAGGCCTCATTTTACACCCATCATTCCCCTTTTTTGGTGCTACACCAGATGGGATAGTTAATTGCTCGTGCCATGGACCTGGTGTTTTAGAGATCAAATGCCCATTTCGTTGCAAAGAAGCTTCATTTAAAGAGGCAGCTACTCAAGCATCATTCTGTTTGGAAGAAGATAATGATAGTCTCCGGTTGAAGGAAGACCACACATATTATTACCAGGTTCAGCTCCAAATGAAAATATGTCAGGTAGATTCTGCTGACTTTGTTGAACACTTCTAAAAAAGGAAAGGGAAAAAGGTTGTATGCAAGGAAGTATCACATAGAACTGATTAATTATTAGAATAACTAACAGTATAATTTTGTAATTATTATTATTTGCATGTATTAATCAAATGGTACAACTGAATCACAGCAGTTACACAAAGCACAACAAACAGTAACTATTTTGTCTATAAATGACACACCATCATCATCACTCCTAGCTACGATGCTTATTGGAAGAGTTGCATGTAAAATTGAAAATTTCTGTCTTATAACACCAATAACTCGTTCAACATGTATACGCACATGTGATAGTTGACGAGCCTTTTCTATTTCCACTTTGCTGAGCTGACTCTTGCCTTTTGTGAATGGTGGGATACAAACCTCTGCACAGTATAGTCCAGCGGAATCTTGAATAGTGAACCCTCTATCCGCTAAGATCATGTCACCAGGCAAAAGCTTTTTAAGTAAACACATCAGATACCCTTCCTCCCCATTCTTTGGAGATAAATGCTACAGATCCTTGGGGAGTGACTCCAATTAAAAACTTGACTGTATTGTGTTTCTTATAATTCGAGTACGTTTGTGCTCTAGCTAGTAAGGATGATGGTCGCTCAATAAACACCTCAAAACAATCAATGATTATAACACATTTTCTAAAATGCTTTCGAAAATCATTAGGCATGGTTTTCATGAGCTCTGAACGTTCTGGCCAATGAACCAGAAAGGATGTTCTGGTGTACAGGATATCTACCCACTTGTGAATATATCTTGAAACACTAGCTTGACTGATTCCAAACCTGTAAGCCAGATCTAGGTCTCCAACATTTAACTGCAACTTAACTAGTGTTATCAGGTACTGCTGAAATAATGGGCAATCTGCCGACTCAGATAATTCCTTTGCAGCCAAGTTGTAAATGGCTTTCAACACTGCAAAATTCGGCAATCCAGTAAAGTATTTAACTTTTTTAGCATCGTCTTTCATTGTTTCTTCACTTAATACTTGGTTTGACATAGCAGCTACCTTCTCTTCAAGTTTCTTTTTCTCCTTGGTAACTTCTGACAATTGTTGTTCCAAACCAGAACATTTTGATACCAGCTCTTCATTAGTTTCTTTCAGTGCTTCATTAGCTGCTTTCAACTCTTCCAATTGTCTGGCCATTTCAGGAGTATGCTGCTCCTCCAACTCCTTTGTTCGTCTCATCTGCTCAGTTCTTCTCTGCTCCATTTCAGCCTTGTGTCCTTCTCTCTGTATTTCCTCTAAGCGCTTTCTTTCCACTTCTTTCTCCCGTTTGTCTGCCTCTTGCATCCTTAGCTAACTTTTGCCTGGATGTTTCCTCAATCCTTCTCTTCTTTGTCCCCTTTCGTCTATGGTAATCGGACGCTCTGCTTTTCATTTTCTGTTTCATAGGGGTTGATACATGGTTGAAAATCGATGGGACGAAATCTGGATCAAGGGGATCATCGCTCTTTGTTCCACTGATAAAATGTCGACCACATAGCCAAGTGTGCTCATTGGGCATCCAGTCTTTCCAGTTCACTGCAGCAATCCATCGCCTCCTTCGATGTGGATCTGCAGGAAAACGGTGAAAACTAACACCACAGCCTTTAGTATAGGGTAAAGAACAATCAACAGCGCAACAACTCTTTGGCATTCTCGACAACCAATACACTCATCTGTTCCCACTCAAAATGGCGTCGACAAAATACAAGGTGCTTCGAGAGATAATTACCACGCCCCCTGAATAAGCTCTATAGCTTTGACGACTTTTTCGAGCCAGTGCTGCCAACAGTGTTATTATTATACTAGGCGCCAACCTGAATGCTTGTGTGTGTTACTTGTATAATGATGTTGTGTACCATTTTTATTCAAATTATCCGTGAAATGTTCCAAACCCTCATAGCCCGGTGCTTATAATTTCTAATAGATAAGCGCCTGGGCAAACAGGGTCTGGCTACGCGAGACTACACTGTGTGATGGAGGTATCTTCCATTTGATTTCACAACAGTATAATTATTTGATATAGCTTGTTAACTTGGATCAACGGTAAGACACGATCACAGCAAATCTTTGATCGCTTACTACACTAGATGGTTGGTGGCATATTCCGCTCCATTTTGTTACCTCCGTTTACTATTACATCACGTGACATAATATTTTTGTACAGTGTTTTTAGGAGTTTTCTCAAAGCAAATTCTTTGTAATTTATGTCACAAACAATATGCAATGTATATAGCCTCGTAAACTAGATCGCTTTCTTCTGGGCGGGCGCTTATCGATTGCAGATAATAGGCGCCCATCGGAGAGCGAATTT
Source organism: Spongia lamella (assembly GCA_963930835.1). Taxonomy (NCBI): domain Eukaryota; kingdom Metazoa; phylum Porifera; class Demospongiae; order Dictyoceratida; family Spongiidae; genus Spongia; species Spongia lamella. The sequence continues at coordinate 6,043,672 of OZ005749.1, read as the reverse complement.
TTTTTGGGCCAACTTTAACTTAGAAATTTTTTACTTGGATTAATTTCCTTTGGAAACATAACTATGGAGCAGTGTTTCCCTCACGTGATGTATAAGTTTCTACCATAAAGTTTAATGGACTGATCGTTCAGTTTTTTGTCTTCCAGTCACTTTCTACCGTTTGACGCGAGGTTTTACGTGATAGTGATCAAATCGGACCTTAGGCTTAGATATCCAAAACGTTCATGCCCCACGTGAGTTTCTTCAGAGCCCGTATATATTATCTCTAGTTTCTTTGTGCCAGGAGCTGACGCTGTATTCGATGAATGAGTCGCTCGACGTGAGTTCATCCTTTTTGTGGGTTTATTTTGCCATTGGCTAACCATTGTAGTAACATTTTTCATTATTGGTTTTTGTATGTTTGTGTAGAACTACATTGTGTACTGAAGGTCCACCAACAGCCATGCAGTATTGGGTATACGTAACACTAATAATTATTTGATTTAATATAAACGCTTGGATTTTTGCAGGTGCCATCAAACCCCATTTACAAGAAAACCATGTCGAACATCAGGGTTTTACAAATGGGAACATGTGGCTACAACATTTGACTGTCATTACATGCTGGTGTATTGTTACAAGAACAGGATGGGTGGTGGACAACACTTAAGGATGGATTAGCATGATACTGTATAATACCGTATAGCAGGAAAATTTGGTGGGGAAAACCTTGTCAAATTTTCTGTGACTCGCCAAACTAACTTTTACTTATAATTATTGCCTATTGGCTGCATCATCCATTCGCCAAACATTTCCCCGCCAAACATTTCCCCGCCAAACTTTCTGGCTATACGGTATGAGAAATACAAAATTTATGCAGAAGAGTTGACGATGGATCCATTATGGTAGCTACCTGGATTGATAACACAGTATTATGAAAACACATGCAGTTCACTATCTATGATTCTGCATGTATCACACTAGTCCATGTGCCCTTTAATTCTTGTATCTTGGGAATTGGGTTCTCGAATTCCATAGTGACACTTTCAATTCGGCTGTATAAGATTGAAGAATATTATACCGGCTTGACAGCACCTGCAAAAACCAAGATAATAGTTGCTGGTGGATCGCCTATTACTGCAGTGGTTAGCCAATGGCTCCACAAAAGGTAAAATCCCTACACATGAAGAATAATGCAATAACAGACTCACATGGAGCAGAACGTTGGAATATCTGTTCAGTGAAAAGTCTGCCGTGCTCGCTATCACGTAAAACACACTGGTAGGAAGCGACTAGAAGACAATGTGAACATCACGTGGGGAAACACTGCTCCATAATAATCACTTGTTTTCAATTATCCAAAGGAAATTAATCCAAGTAAAAAATTTCTAAGTTAAAGTTGGCCCAAAAAAAAATTCGCCATCGGAGAGGAGTCAAATGCCTACCCCACTTCTCTGTACACCCTCCGGTGCTAACTGGTAAAGTTTACTGCTAATGTACAGCCTACCTCTGCATGAGACGTGAGAAGCTTAAGACGAGCAATATTAAAGCTGCCAAACAAGCATGCCGGAGTCAAGGGCTTCTTCTTACATCTCAGAAGTATAAACAATCGTACTATATATATGGACAAAATGTCGATTCTTAGAACAAAGGTCTTGTAATCGATAAGCGCCTGCGCAAAAATCCTTACGTATTTCATATTTCAATTACAAAAGTGAAATACATGAAATGGAACGGAATTGGTCCCTTAACCATCTAGTGTAGCAAGTGATCAGAGTCGTATTTTATCGTTGATCCGTTAACTTATCACTTTTACTGTAAATTTAGAGGAAGAAAGTGGAGATTTCAATGAACTTACAACCCCTAGCATCAATATCACCTCGGACCATAATACTGATGATTCAGATTCAAGCACATCTACATCTGATTTGAGTGATGATGATGATTCAGTTTCAAGTTGCAGTAAAGACATTTTGTCTAATTCTGATTTAGACTCTATTGCTTTAAGTTGTGATGACTCAAGTGTCTGTAACTATAGTTCCTCAGCTGATGATGAAATTCCTTCTGATAGCAATGATGATGAATTATCATGTGATGCCAATAATTATGTTGATTCTAGTGCTTCACTCTCTTTTGATCATCAATTTTCTGTTGCTTTGTTATCAGTCATGGATAAACATAGCTTGTCATATTCTTGTGTTGCAAATTTGCTGAAACTTTTCAAAGTTACAGTTCCTAATTTTTCACTGTGTTCAGTGCATACTCTATTAAACAAGTTTACTAATTTTAAAGAGAGCACTAGGGTACACCGTTGTTGTGGTTTCTGTGCCAAGTTGTTAAGGTCAGATACAAAATGCACAAAGTCTGACTGTTTAGTAAAAGGGTTGCCTGATTCATCATTTATTAAAGTACGCCTTGATCATCAATTGAAAGTTTTATTTGCTGGTAAGCTGACTATAAACTAGCTTTCTGCTTATTATGATGTGTTTTGTTATAGACCCAACATTCGTAAACCTGCTAAAATACCGATTTAATGGACCTATAAGTGATGGTCTTTGTGATGTCTGTGATGCTGAGCTGTATAAGGAATATGCTACATATTTTAAAAACCCATATAATCTCTCACTGATGATGAATTATGATGGTGCACCAAAATTCAAGTCAAGTAACATGCAAATTTGGCCAATTCAATTGAAAATAAATGAACTTCCTCCTATCTTAAGGTAATTAAATTAAGTTACAAAGTGGCTCTGATGATGCATACATGTATCAACTATTATAGAAATTCTAGACAATATTCTTTGTTGGCTGGTTTATGGTGCTCAACACAGAAGCCCCCATCATTTTCATTTATGGAGCCATCCCTTGTATGTTTAAAAGAGTTGAAAGAGAATGGTAAGTTTTGTAATTGCATATGTGACCTGATTTGCAAAACCCCAGAACAGTTTTAAAAATCATTACCATATAGCTGGAAAATTTGACAGGGAATTTAATTAGACGGTTTGACATTCATTATCCCTATTGTCAAATTAATATCCGTCAACATGAGTTTCCAGACACTATGCAAAATGTTGTGCTGTCATTTTGTCAAACTAAAATTCGTCATATTTTTTAAAATGTAATCTGGAGCCATTTCGTCAAATTTAACTCCTGTCAAACTTTCCAGCCATATGGCATAGCTAAATAGTGTAAAAATGCTATTCACAGAACAACTTGTGGTAATTTAATATCAGTATCCATAGATAAGTAAACCTAATTATCATGTGAGGAATCTGAGAATCTTATGTTGTTGTTTTGATATTCAAATTTATTTGATAGCTATAAGTGTTTACTTATCTATATGTTTTAGTTTAGGATTTTTGTGTAGAATTCACAAAAATAAAATATTCGATATATATAGTGAGGAGCTTACCTGTGAATGCAAGCTGGGGAATAGCCACAACCCTCAAGCCATGACCACACACAATCACTTAGCAGTTATTATGTGTATCACTGCGGCTATTGTCCAATTGTTGTAGTGAAGTTAGCATACTTAGGTTGTATTATTGTCTGCAGGTATACTGATTTCTATTGATGGTCAACAGCAACTAGTGAAAGCTCGATTGTTCTGTGCAGTGATGGACTTACCAGCTAAAGCTTCCTTATTAAACTGTATTCAATTTAATGGTGCTTATGGTTATTCAACTTGTAAGCATCCAGGATCTACAGTATGCGGGATAATTGTGCGTGTATTTGTGATTTTGTTGCACCTTCAGGTGTCAGTTGGAAGAGGTAAAGCACATGCATACAAGTTCGACTATGATTACCAGTTAAGGAACCACCAAGATCATCTAGCAGATGCTCAAAAAGCACTAGATAGCCACTCAGTACTATTTAAATACGCTTTATTCTTTAGCTATATGTATTCACCGTTACACATTTTGTCTTCTTTTGATGTAACCAAATGTGCTCCTATTGATTATATGCATTGTGTTCTGCTTGGAGTAACAAAATTGGCTAATTTATGGTTCAATTCTAAAAACAGTAGAGACAGATGGTACGTAGCTATATGTAGTAGATTGTGCGCTGATCTGCTACTGCATTGTATTGTTGATGTTGATTGGGATATGCAGGTACATAGGAAAAAGAATCAGTGAGGTTGATCAACATTTATTTCAAATTAAGATGCCCAGTATTGTGACTAGATCTCCAAGGAACATAAAGGAAAGAAAATTTTGGAAAGGTATATGATTTACGTGATTCCAAATGTATGTATGCATGTATATACTATATACCTGTATAGCCAGTGAGTGGAAGTTGTTTTTGCTATTTTATGTTCCTGCTACTCTTTATGGTGTTTTACCTATGAAGTACTATGCCCATGTATTCCTTTTAATCAAAGCGATGAGAATATTGCTGAATGAATATATTGATCACAGGAGTTTGGCATTAGCTGATCAATTGCTAGCTAAGTTTTGCAAATTGATGGAACAGTACTATGGTGAGTTATTTTTGGTTTTATGGTCAGTATTGTATTTAGGGATGCCTCAGAATTTTGTGCCGTATGATACAAAATTTTGGAGGGAGAAAATTAATACATAGCCCATATCAAAAATTGGTAGGTAGTATTTTGGTGAATGCCCATGCATAGAACCTAATAAGTGCCATGCGTATCCGGTGCTGTTTTGCTATGGTAATGTCCTAGTCAAGTGCCCACTGAAACCGATAACACCCCTGCACATGCGTGAAAATGAGGTCTGGCACATATGAGACTAATGCTCGTACTATGGGCTCACATTAAATGCTTCCCAATTTTGTAGCTGCTTTTGAAGTTGTGTATAGACCCACAGTTAAGCTCATCCGGCCCCACAAGTGGTACATACCATCAATAGTGTGTGCTCGGTTTGTATTAAGCAGCTTGCCTACACACGCGTAGGAATAAGAACTCAGTCCCTGGTATAAGGCTGTTCACAAGTACTTACTTCACAAGGCCAAGGAGAAAATTTGTACAAGAAAATTTGGCTAATCACTGATAATTCACCAAATTCACCAAAATTTTCTCCCTCTGAAATTTTGTACCATATGCTATAATAAAACACATCGTGTTGTTCTGCAGGACTCTGCAACTGTGGTATCAATGTACATATATGAGGCATCTTGTTTATTATGTTAAAGTTTTTGGACCATTGTGGACACATTCTGCATTTTCATTCGAGGGACAGATGTTCAATTTTCTACAAAAATCACATGCTTCACATACAATTGAAAAGCAGGTACATGTATATTTATAATAAGCAAGTTATCCCCTATTGAAAATGCTTATCCTGATAATGCATCAGCTATATACCATATACTTTATAGATCTTATGCGCCCAAAAATAATAGATAGAAATTGCGTTCTGTTGAGTTGTTTAAGCCTCAGTCTCAAATTCAACTTGATACCTGCAGAAAGATAACCTGTTAGCATAGTTCCACGATTATCCGCACCTAAATTCAGCTTTGTTAAAGACACATGAATGTATTTATGAAATCAAATTCATGTTTGATAATCGGTGCATCACTAGACTGGAGTGACGGTAATAGATCTAGATGTATGCTGATAATTGTGGACCTACGCTACACTTTTTTGTGTCTAGCATACTTTCATTAAGCCCGTTATATGTGGGTAAAGGTGGTGGTGCCCATAACATTATGAATACTGCCATAAGCCTCTCAGAAATAATAACAGTAGCACCAAAGCAGTGACCGTGTATTGGGTGGACGTTTTTATGAACTTTTGGGCAATCCCTATTATGAACCACTATCATGCTTAATGATTTATGCTTTATTAATTTTTGTGTTTTAGATAGTTACTACATTTCTACTCAATCAAAGGCTAAATATAGAAAGACAAATTCAACAAAGCATTTATGCTTCTAACCCATCACACACAAAGTTATTGTTTCCTGATTTTCAAAGGTAACTTGGTATGGGTGTAAAAAAAGTGCGAGGCCAATCAGAAGCAGCATTGCAAATAGGTATGTGCAACCAAAAACTTTGATATCAGTTGAGCCAAGAAGTTACTTATCAAAAATCTTTTTAACTACTTGAATGATATACAATAGTTTATTGCATATTTTCACAACTATGATTGGCTTTGTCACTTGGCCACCTTTATTAATAATGATGGTGTGAAAAATGTGGCCAAGTGACAAAGCCAATCATAGTTGTGAAAATATGCTATAAACTATTGTATGTCATTCAAGTAGTTAAAAAGATTTTTGATAAGTAACTTCTTGGCCTCAACTGATATCAAAGTTTTTGGTCGCACATACCTATTTGCAATGCTACTTCTGATTGGCCTCGCACTTTTTTTACACCCAGGGTGTTTTTGTTTTAGCATATCACTACTTTTTTGGAAGTATAAACACATGTTATTGCTAGCAAAGTACTGCATGGGCATAACTTGTACTTGCCTAGCACACAATATTGCAAATTAAACTTTAAAGCTTAATTTTGAAAAACTCAAGCCCGAGATTTTTTTTTAACTTTCACTACAGAGTGATACATCAATATAGACTGTATATCTGAAAGTTTATGCAAATCATTCGAAGGGGGTCCAAGTTATGACAACTATCAACCTGCAGTGTAATAGCCCTTCTCAAATACATTCAAGTGTTTACTTCAGACTAATAATAGCATGACAGGTAGAGCATACATAGGAGAAGTGCTGATACAAATTTGGCTGAAATCCATGAAGAAATGAGTGAGTTATTAGACAAACAAGTGAATGTATAAAAAGAGAGTTTGAAAAAAACTTCCGGGGTTCACGAAAACTCCCGCAAGCCCCCCAAAAAAGTGTGCGATGAAAATAAAAGAAAGAAACAAAGAAGAAAAAAGACTGCCGCGTAAAAATTTTTGTGGTGAGGAAGGTATTTATAAGGCTGTATCAGAAGAATGGCTGAATCGATGTCGATGAACTTCGGGATATTGATTCTTCAAACAATGTACTAATTGTCTAGTAAACGGGTGAATTGGGCGGGAAAGGATGGTTCGTCGTGCGTAGTCGCACAACGGGCGCCATAAAACTCGCAATGGCTGGTACTTAGGAATGGTGGCGCCTATTTCCTCCATTCTCGGTTTGTTGATTCTATATAGTAAGAACGTTGTGGGTCGGTAATAACTAAGCGATAGCTTTAATGGCGGCTTTACTAGAGCGTTTGCGAGTTTGAGGGCGGTGTTACGTGTAAATAACTCACTCAGTGGTCACGTTGCTGCGCTTCTTCTTGGCCTCGCGACTCACTATCGTGAGTCTTGATTACAGAATATGAATATTTTTATGATGTTTAAAACTATATAGTGATTCTGGTACAGTTGAGACATCAATGATTGGTAAAGGTTGTTCATATAGCCTGAATCAAAGAGACCTAGAAAATATCAATATGTTACTTTGCAGTCATAATCTTCGCCCGATTCATAACATCGAGGCTAGGGAATATTTCAGAGCCAATGTGAATAGGAAAACTTATTGTAGTAAAAACTATCAACGTTTAAAGAAGAGAGATAATTCTATTATCAAATTCATGGAGAATCCACCATCTGTAAAATGCATGTATGGAATTGTAGAGACGTTGATTGTTGCTGGTGGTTACCAGTTGGCGTTTGTTACAACATTAACAGTTGTTTGTAAAGGTCCACCAGGAGATTTTGTAGAGATCACACAAGAAGCTGCAGAAGTGATATTTGAAGATTATTTGACCTTTGAAAAGAATGAGATTGGTGGTAGTGTTATATTCATTCACCAAATATTAGATTTATGTTGTAACTTATCGAACAATGATTGGAACGTTTTAAGTTATTTTGCTAATAACATTGAACGTGAATAATGTTGTACTACAACATAAAATCATTATGGGAGTTTGTGAATTAAATGTTTCTGTATATTCATCTGCTATATGTTGGCTATATGGATGCTTAAGTGGAAGATAAGCTGCAGAGCCTGAAATTATAGTCAGACATTGGACAATTTCCAACCATTTATAGTGGTTGTTTACAAACATCAATTTTTATGGACAAACTGTCTATATAAGTTCTTTAAGAAATCAGCCTCTCTAACTATTTGGTACCCTTTTTACAATAACGCGAAATTATTTCTTGAATGAAAATTAGACATGTGCATATTGAATTCATGGCAGTTATTGTTCTTACCCGGTCTTAGGTAATACTTTAATATTGGTAGTAAAGCAAAGTGAGCCAGACTTTTATTCTAGCAATTAATAATCTTATTTCAGGAACTGGGTGCCTGCAGTGCTTGTCTATCTTAACTTGTGGTTCTTACACTTGATAAACTCGTGACCATCTTGATTGCTTTGTAAAGCACTCAGTGAAGACCCTGCCCTGCATACACCTGTCATGCAAGTACAGCTGACATATTATTCTGCTTATTAATTTTGTTAATGACATAGTAGATAGTGGAAAATCTTGCAAGAGATTAACAAATCCTGCAAGAATGATTCTACTTTGCAAGAATGGTTACATTCTTGCAAGAAAGCTTAAGTTCTTGCAAGAACAGAAAATGTCTTGCAAGATTTTCACCTAGAATTCTTGCTAATCAAGATTATTTGAAAAATCTTGCAAGCCTTGCAAGATCATGCAAGATAATACTAGGATCTTACAAGATGGTTTTTACTGGGTAGTTGTGAAAATATGCTATAAACTATTGTATGTCATTCAAGTAGTGAAAAAGATTTTGATAAGTAACTTCTTGGCCACAACTGATATCAAAGTTTTTGGTCGCACCTGTTTGCAATGCTGTTTCTGATTGGCCTCGCACTTTTTTACACCCAAGGTGTTTTGTTTAGCATATCACCACTTTTTTGGAAGTATAAACACATGTTATTACTAGCAAGCAGCAGAGAAGTACTGCACGGGCATAACTTGTACTTGCCTAGCACACAATATTGCAAATTAAACTTTGAAGCATAATTTTGAAAAACTCAAGCCCGAGATGTTTTTTTAACTTTCACTACAGAGTGATACATCAATATAGATTGTATATCTGAAAGTTTATGCAAATCATATGAAGGGTCCAAGTTATGACAACTATCAACCTGCAGTGTAATAGTCCTTCTCAAATACATTCAAGTGTTTACTTCGTACTGATAATAGTATGACAGGTAGAGCATACATAGAAGTGCTGATACAAATTTGGCTGAAATCCATGAAGAAATGAGTGAGTTATTAGACAAACAAGTGAATGTACAAAAAAAAACTTTCGGGGTTCACGAAAGCTCCCGCAAGCCCCCGAAAAAAGTGTGCGATGAAAATAAAAGAAAGAAAGAAGAAAAAACGACTGCCATGTCAAAAAAATTTTGTGAAAGGAAGGACATTGTAAGGCTGTATCTAAAGACTGGCTGAGCCGATTTCGATGTACTTCGGATTATTGATTCTTCAAACAATTAAGGTACTAATTCTCTAATTAACGAGCGAAAAGGGGCGGGGCAGATGGTTCATCGCAAAACGAGCACCATAAAACTTGCAATGGCTGATACTCAGGAATGGAGGCACCTATTTACTTCATTGTTGGTATATTGATTCTAACGTACTAGGTCTGTAATAACTAAGTGGTAGCTTTTATGGCGGCTTAGTTACAGCGTCTGCGAATTTTTGAGCGCTGCTACCTGTAAATAACTCACTCATTCGTCGCGTACTGCTGCTTCTTGGCCTCGCGACTAGTCTTGATGTATGCGATATAAAAGTCTTGTAAATTAGCAAGGTTTTTGCCACTTGTGTAGCTGTAACTGCTAAGCTTAATAATACACATCTGAGGTACTGTTATCCTTTAAACCATTTTACACCCACCAAACACTTGGTGGGTCTCAGAACAAAAGCACTACTGTGAGTTTTCCAGACCCTTTTTTAATGTGTGTTAGGAAAAAGGGTCTGGCCCTGCAAGACTAAAGGCATCTCTTATTAAAACCACAAATTAATCCAATTATATTGCATAGAGGTCTTGGCATACAATATTTGGAAACAAATTCATGTTTTTACCATCTAAAAGCCAGCCACTGTGCAAGTTAATCTACTGTTTTGTGCCAAAATTGTTACTGTAATGCTGTTAGCCAGTCATCTTTTAAATGTTTCGCTCCCACAGGGAACGCCTACTTTTGCGACTGAAGTGTTAGCAATGTACAGCCTTTTACTGTTAAATGGGTGCTGTCTTGGTGTTGCACACACCAATTATTAAATACATATTTGAAATACACATTTAGTATAATATGCATCGCAGTAGGTAAAAATGGAAAAATAGAAAAGGCTTTAAAACGATGTAGCTTAGCACCATCATCATACCCTGTTGTGTGGGTACCTTGCTTCATAATCTGCCTGTTTAGAGTTTGATCGTCATTGATCTTTTAGTTTTAGCTCTAATTTAGCCAGTTAGATAAGTTCCGCTGCTGTTCAGTTTGACACACGCCATTGAGCTTATGAGCTGCCGAAGGTGGCGAACTTGCACTACCTGCCGGGTGCCATCACAATCCAAATTCATCGCTAAGTACTTTCCATATAAGGAAAGTGAAATCTTGTTATTTGAAGCCGTATATGGATTGCGCGTGACGACAAAACAACGATGGCGGAAAATTTCCTTGAGTTATCGTGTACAACTGAACATGGCTACAATGTTCGCCATCAAAGCGCGCTCGTCCTAAGGGCTGTTTAAAAGAATTGGACAGAGCTAGTTAGATTGGACAATGAAGATGAAGGTACCCATAGCAGATCCAAGAGACACACACGACGGCGACTCCAGGTAACTGTCCTTACTTCAACTTCTTGCTGCACATCATCGCATTCTATCTCACACGAGGTTTCGCACATGGCCAGAGTAATTATCATGATTACGTCTCGATTACACAAAGCCCGCGAATTACGTCTACGAATTTTCAAATGTCGTGATGTAATTTGGATTGTCAAGGAACTCAGTTTCATGCTCCTTTGCCGCCTTTTGTGGCTCATAAGCTCCTGATACTGTAAATTCCCTAAAATTTTGGCACCTCTAATTATTCAGCACCCTATTCTAAACGCATCGCTTTGTGCCCAAGAATTAAAACAGGTAAATTCACGAACAGCGTTACCAATATGGTTAACTGCCATTACATGACAATTGTTAGTCATTATCAGCCTCACGCTATACAACAAACTCTTCTCCCAAATAAGGCTACTAATGGATACGTGTCCTTGGAAACTCTAAAAATTTGACGACCCGGTTTGTTGGCTATTTTCTCTCCTTAGTAACACAGCATATTGCTGATGAAGACTAAGGTAATGCTGTACTAGCTGTTCATTAAAAGCGCTGCTTTTAGGTAGTGTCTTGGTGTTGCACAGATGCACCAAATATGACTCAAATATTGTTTGAAATATTGAAGTATGTGATACTTAGAAAATTAGAGCTAAAATGAGCTACACCGTTTTAAAGCCTTTTCTGTTTCCGTTTTTACCTACTGCGATGCATATTATACTAAATGTATTTCAAATATGTATTTAATAATTGGTGTGTGCAACACCAAGACAGCACCTGTGGGGGGGAGGCTTCAATTCACATGAATGGTTTTTAATAACCTAGGGGGCGTATGCACACACACACACACATCCACATGAAAGTGATTTTAAAAAACCATGTGTGCCTGGTTTAAAAAAATTCAGGAATAGAAATTTCTATCATGACACCATCTTTATGCTTGGAAATGTATATACTTTTGTTTTTGATATGGAAGATATACGAGAAATGTTCACACAAGTAGAGTATTTTACCCCTAATGCAAGGTTTTCAGAGGCAAATTTTGCCCATATACGAGTATTGGCTTTGCCTTAAGTTCATCATTATTTTCAATAACACCTCAACAATTATGCAAGGCTTTGACATGTTAAATAAGATCAATCCTGCTAAGTTCATACAGGGATCCTTAAACGGCCCACAAGAAAAGGAGTGTTTCCTTAGTATCATCCACAATTTACTCAGTTTGATGGAAGACCGAGTATATTTAGCACTTTCATACACTATAAAGAACTAGATCAAAACGAGGTTGCATCTGATAACATAGAAATTTTACACATGGGCATTGGGTCGAAGGAAACCCTGCATGGATATCCGGACTGCAAAGTTCGAGGGAAAGTAATATTCACATTGTATTCCCTAACAGTGAGGATACCAACAATTCACCAAGCAATTCACCATCATCAAGTTTGGGGGACTCAGTCATAGTCGAAGGAAAAAGGTATACCGCATTGATAAATACAGACCAACTTATTGCCACAACTGTGGTCACATCATTCATTCAACATAACCAGCATCCAAACCGTAATCCATTGATACCAGTAATCATGATTTGTGTGACAACAGCACAGATTTGTCTTTATGACTGCACCAAAGATCTTCTCTTAAGCGACACATTCACATGGCTGAATACAGAACACAGAATATAACAAAAGGGAGATTAATAAAGCAGCAATTTTACTTCTTTGGATCACAGTCAACCACCGGTATGTGTTATTATGTATTTAGTATCTTTTTCATTGTACCTTTTATACAGGATCTTTCTAAATGTGTTTCCCGACATAGAAGAAACCCACTGAAGTAGTATTGAATCAAATTTAAAATATATGAAAGTCTATGAGCACTTCAAAAGGTTGAGAGACTTTACAGTGACATTTATTAAAAATCAGAAATCTGGAAAAGATATGGAAGTTATTGAATATAAAACAATGATGCCTCCTGGTTTAAAACAGTCTAACTGTGACACTGATTCAATTAATTTAACTTTGTGTGTGTGTGTGTGTAATGTTTGACTATTGGCATGTACAATGCATATGTTTGACTATTGGCACTTTGCCATGTATAATGTTTTGACTAGTGGCACTTTGCCATGTATAATGTTTGACTATTGGCACTTTGCCATGTGTAATTCAGAGGCGTAGGAAGCAATTTAAATGTGTAGAGGCCATCAGCAGTAGAAATTTAGGAAGCCAGACTGTAGTTGTAGCAGTTTAACTTAACTTGTATGCTGGCAGTTTTTACCTTTGATATAAATGCCAAGTCTAAGTTGGAAGACCACTGAAGCTTCTTCTGTGCACTCACGTGATCCAAGATTAGTCGTGCCAAATGAAGTTCGTGGGTTTTATCATAAATTATACAGATTATCATAGTGTAGGCTACACCATAGCATAGGAGAAATAATGAGCTGCAGAAACAGCAGTGTTGCATCTAGCTAGCTAGGTAATCATGCATTTTTCAACAACTTTTTAAAAAGATTGTATGTGCATGCTGCGTGGGGTGGGTTTCTTACGACCAGGTCCGTTCCCAGGTTGAGAGGTCTGAATATGATGGTCCATAAGTTGCTACAGATAAAAAATCCTGCATTACTATAGTCAATTTCAATAGGCATGAAACAATATTACAATATATTGATACACTTCTACAATAAAATATGGCTTATAGTGGTCCTCGATTATAATATAGGGTACAAATAGTCTTGTACCCAGACCGCTTTTTCCTTATTTGATCAGGGGGAAAAGGGTTGAAGCTCCATTATACTTATGTGCAGCCTAATCCCCAGGCTCCAGACCCTTTATCCGTAAAAGGAAGAAAGCGGTCAATTCAGTTTAGAAATTCAATTCATTTAATATGCACTATTTATGGCCATACACCTTAAAAGTAAATACAATCATTAATTAGTACGTACTCACGCATCGTTAGTTCAACCATGCATAGACTTCAACCATAGTCGAATAGACCATTGGACTGGATTATAAGCGCGAGGGCACTCAGACGAGTATAGCGCCCTCTCAAACATAACAGCGCCGATATGCTTGTTTACCCATGTGTATTATATCTCGGCTTAAAACCTACTTTAAAAGTTAAGAATCGTATAAAATGTAGCAATTTGAGGTATATTGGCTGTTTTAAGTATAGCGACCATACTTTTGTGCTTGTTTAACATAATCTCTAATAATACATCCAGATGTCCGCATAATGTATGGGGATTTCTGGATATAATAATTCTTTACTTATATTATAGTTGCTAAGCATGATATGCAAAATAGAATTGCAGAGTGCGTAAAGAAACTCGAGATACCTTTGTTATAGTCTAGCGCGTAAACTATACGTAGCTACATTGATCTTTTGTAGGGTTGGCATATACACCTGTGTCACTGCCAAATTAAAAACTGCAGGCTAAGGATAAAACCATGTGGTGGCTAGAGATGGGACGATATATCGATGCATCGCTGTATCGTGATACTTTAAGACCGTGATACATATCGATACAAATTCAAGTTGGATCAATATATCGAGTATCGTGATATATCGGTGTATCGTTTTAAATATTGTGCATACATAATTACTATTTAGTGACTGATACTCTATTCTGAATGAAGTTTTTTTGTATTAAAATTTTTCTAAACAGTTTTAAGAGAGCAGATAAGGGCTATATTCATGGACTAAAACCAACTAATACAAACTGTATGTATCACAATATATTGCCGTATCGTGATACTTAGGAGGCAATATATCGATACGTGTAAATCATGTATCGTTCCATCTCTAGTGGTGGCTAGTGGAGAGATTTAATAAGAAGCTAGAGCTTTGAAAGTTTAATCACAGAATCCTCTATCATTACAAAAGCCATTAGAATTTGGCTCTCCAGGCTGAGTGTGATCTGTATGGCCTGCAGGAGGTTCAATCCCACCTTGGAGTGGTTTGATTAATAATGTCCTACTCTATTTGATTCTAATAGGTTCCCATGGCCTTAGGTAAGCACATCCTGCAGGCTAACGCCTTCCGTGTACACCTTCCAGTGGCAAACTAGTAAAATTAAAAAATAAAATCAGTTTTTTCATGAAGAAAGACAAAATGTGTAAAATTTAAAGTTGCAAAATCATACCAATTTTGCAAATTCAAGGTTACGACATTATAAAGTGTACGCCTTCTGGTCCCAAACCAAAGTGGATAATTATGTGGTGGATTCCCAGTGCACGGCAAGGTAGCTAATTGCCTGTATCTTCCATCCCATGTAAGGCCATTCCAAACTAAACTTTCGTTTCCTGTCCACCACCAACATGCTCTGAAGCAAATTTCGTTATTACTGTTGATGTAGACCCCGTTATTAGCTAGTTAGTTTTTATTAACGCATGCCATCACTTTTATTCCATCACTTGCAGCTGTTCGTGTAACATCATAAATACTAAGTCATAAATGGTACAATGCATAAGGAACACTACAAAATTCATCACAGAGTTATAGACATCTTGGACAGATAAATGGTTCATTAAAATTATAATCTATACAGTCCTCGTGAATCCACTGTTTGCAGTGGCATTCTATCCAATCTCCCATCATAAAGCCCACCTTCTGATACGATTGCATACATATGGGACAAGAAAAAGACAAAAAAAGGAAAAAGCTTTGGAAAAAGAGAAACAAAAGGAAAAGAGGGAGAGGAAAAAGGCAGAAAAGATGGCAGCCACTAAGAAGGATACTGACCCGACGAAGATGCCTACACAAGAAGCCTCTGTAGAGTCAACAAATGAAAAAACAAGAAAGGGTAAAGGAAACACTACTGTAAAAGACACAAGAGATTTGGATACCTGCATGATTTTTATGGCCTGATGTAAGTACTTAGAAGTATAGTTTTCTGTATCCTCTGGTCCCCCTGGTTTTGAATTAACCATTTTACATAGTCCTCATCATAGATATCGTATCCCTCCTCAAACCACTTTTGGTACAGTTGCTCATTGACATCTCCTTCCTCTAAGGCTCTGTCACTTTGCTGGCTGCCATGGGGTACCATCAAACTGTCACTATGCACTGAGGTGTTTTAAAGCCTTTTGATTTTGTGACACCTTTAACAACACATACATACATATATATATGTATCTAACATATGTGACCGGGTCTGCAAAAATCAACCATCTAGGCGCACAAAAATCGCCTAGTTTTTTCAAATGTATCTTAGCATAACTTATGCTCTATTTATACTAACAAGCTAAATGTTTTACCACAAATGCAGAATTTAATGGGGGATCTTTTAAAGCTTACAGAATAAAAATACTCGTTATAAAACTAAAGATATTCATGAATATCTAACTAGGTGTAATTTGCGCTCACATGGTTGATTTTTGCAGGCCTGGTCACATATGTAGTTATGGCCTTTGCTATGGCAATGTTTAGAGATACCTTTTCTATTTTGTTTAGACATGTTATCCAATCAGTTCGAGTTTCTTTTGGGTGTTTTTTTATTAGCATAGGGCTCACTGTAGATGTTGTATCCTTCTTTGTATCGTCTATTGAACAGTTCATTTTTCAGGTACTCATCACCGCAGGCTTCCAAGTCACTGCTATCAGAGGAGCAGTTGCCATTGTCGTCAATGACATCATCATGAATGTCATCATTTTCAGCAGGATCAGAGTCACTGTTTGTAGCGTTTAGTTGAATATACTGTATTTACTCGTATATAATTACCTGTGAGCAGATAGTCATTTCAATTGTGGGCCGCACTTTATCTCTATTAAGGGGATAAATGCCAGCATTCCCAAAGCCTGCACAAATATTGCTTGAAAGTATAGCGTTCTCCCATGCCTCCATTAATAGCCTTGGGAAATTATATTTTGTAATCTGTACCCCTGGGTTTTTGATTCGAATGTATGTGTAGCCTTATTTCACTCTGTTTTTAATGGCTTGAACATGCACATATCCAGGGGCTGGGATACATGCGTGGAATGGGGGGAAGACAGAAGATTATTACTTTACATTTTTTAGCATTCTGACAAACTTTAGGCTGATAATGTGTCTTGTGCCCATCTAAGATCAGTAGAAGTAGCCTGCTGGACACAGCATGCGTTAGGAAATGATTGTTAAACCAAAGCTCAAATAGCTCAGTGTCTGTTAGGAGATTGATTATGTTGTAATAGCATCATGTATTTGTACGCATGCATGTGGAGGGCAAATCATTAGATTGAGTCTATAACATGGCGTCAGAAGTGGTCTCCTGCGTATCCCTCTAACTGACATTAATCTGGCATCCTACAACCGATTTCGCTCGAAGAATGGCAACATACTCGATTCCTCCTCCTGAACCAATGAATTGCAGCAGGAATCTAGCAGAGAACTGGAGGGTTTTTGAAGAAGATTTTACGGACTATGCCATAGCCATTAAACTGACAGGAAAAGATGACGCTATTCAAGTGGCAACTCTCAAAACGCTAATGGGTAAAGAGTGTAAGCAAGTGTTGCACCGTTTAGAGCTCACAGAAGACCAACTCAAGAAAACGGAGACCATCTTAGAGAATCTTAAAAAACATTTCTCACCAGAGCGCAACGTTCTTTATGAGCGCTATTTGTTCCACAGTGCCGAACAGCAGCCCAGCGAAACAATAGACCAATACGTGTTACGTCTGCGACACCTTGCAGAGTCATGCAAATTTGCAGCACTTCATGATGAGATGGTGCACGACCGACTAGTCCTCGGGTGTAAAGATAAGGCAGCAAGAGCAAGATTATTCCGAGAAAAAGAATGTAACCTGCAAAGAGCTGTAGAAGCACTGCGCATTAGTGAGGCAACTCAAGAACAACTGAAAAGTATCAGTGGGACGGAAGATCGAGAGGATTTAGTCAATGCAGTAAACTCCAGTAAGAAACAAGTTAGCAGCAAATACCGGAATAGTGTAGTGAAGCATCCATTCCACCAACAAAGAAAGCAGACTGTTTGCCGCTATTGTAGGGGAATGCATCCGCCGGACAAGCTAAAATGCCCAGCTTATGGGAAAGTTTGCCGCAGTTGTGGAAAGCAGAATCACTTTCATTCAGTATGCCGACAGGCCCAGCAGCAACAACCGCACACTGGACAGCGATTACATGCCGTCACAGACTGTTTAGAGGAAGACTCAGATGACTCAGCCTTTTATATAGAGCATGTGGACGCACTGCACCACCGCGAGGGTAAGAAATTTTTTGTTCCATTGCATATTGTGGATCCAGTTGGCAATGTCACAATTGAATGTCAATTGGACACTGGGGCCACATGTAATGTTATATCATATAATGATGTATGTGCTATAATGCAGCATGGCAACCCAACTTTAGCCCCAACGACAGCCAGGCTTAAATTATATGATGGTACTGTGATGCCTGTCTTGGGGGAATGCACCTTGTGTTGTGAATGCAAGGGAGTAAAACACAGCCTAAACTTCAAAGTCATTGCGGGCTCACAGAAGCCACTGTTATCAGGGGAAACCTGCAATAACCTAGGGCTGATCACGATCAATGAAGTGCACCAGGTCAGCACCCCAGACAGCAATGGGGATACCCTCATACGAGAGTATAGGGATGTGTTTGAAGGACTAGGATGCTTGCCTGGAGAGTACCATATAGAAATTGACTCGAAAGTATCGCCAGTACAGCATGCTCCACGGCGAGCGTCAGTAGCTCTCAAAGCAAAACTAAAAGAAAAGTTACATGAATTAGAGAGCAGAGAAATTATAACAAGGGTTGATGAACCCACAGCATGGATTAGTAGCTTAGTTACCGTGCTAAAGCCGGGAAAAATCCGTGTGTGTATAGACCCTCGTGACCTCAACAAAGCAATACAAAGACCTACTTATCAAATCCCCACCTTAGACGAAATCCTGCCACAACTGGCTGATGCAAGGGTTTTCTCAGTCCTAGATGCCAAAGATGGGTTCCATCAAGTCAAGCTGGATGAGCGAAGTTCCTATTTAACTACCTTCTGGACTCCTTTTGGGCGATACCGGTATAAACGAATGCCTTTTGGAATTTCATCTGCCCCGGAAGAATTTCAGCGACGAATGCACGTAATAGTACAAGACCTACCAGGGGTAGAGGTTATTGCTGATGATATCCTGGTATATGGGTGAGGAGAGTCAGAAGATGAGTACATGAAGGATCACGATGAGAACCTCCGCAGGCTTTTGCAGAGAGCTAGAGAACAGAATCTCAAACTCAACAAAAAGAAACTGAAGCTGCGTCTTAGAGAAGTTGCATACATGGGTCACTTACTTACGCGGGAAGGCCTGCGTCCGGATCCCATAAAAGTAAAGGCAATAAATGACATGCCCAAACCCACCAACAGCTGCGTCTTAGAGAAGTTGCATACATGGGTCACTTACTTACGCGGGAAGGCCTGCGTCCGGATCCCATAAAAGTAAAGGCAATAAATGACATGCCCAAACCCACCAACAAGAAGGGCGTTGAACGAATACTAGGGTTTGTGAATTACCTATCCCGTTATCTTCCTAAACTTGCAGAGGTGGTAGCTCCACTCAGGCAACTGACAGAGAAAGCCATACCCTTCTACTGGGAAACACAACAGGAGAAGGCATTCAAAGAGATGAAGATGCTAGTTACCACTGCAGTTCTATAACGTGAGTGAAGAAGTAACTATACAGTGTGATGCCTCAGAAAAGGGATTGGGGGCAACTCTGATGCAAAATGGCCAACCCATTGCATTTGCATCCAGGGCACTAAGCAACATTGAGCAAGCGTATGCTCAAATTGAGAAAGAGTGCATGTCAATTTTGTTTGCTTGTGAAAGGTTCGATCAATACCTACATGGGCGTGATCTAGTGACGGTTACTACAGACCACAAACCGTTGGTGCCCATTTTTGCAAAACCTATATTTGGGGCACCCAAGCGCCTGCAGCGCATGCTACTGAGATTGCAAAAATACAGACTCCAAGTTAAATTTTGCCCAGGAAACAAAATGCACATCGCTGATATGCTAAGCCGAGCTTACCTCAATGACATGGGGAAACAAAAGCCAGCTGAGTACCATATATTTCAGATGCAGCAAGAAGAAAATCTCTTCAAAGAGATTGAATCCATCAACCAAATAGAATATATCAGAATTAGTGATGCTACACACCAGGAAATAAGAAAACACACCCAAAGGGATGAGACACTTCAAGAACTACTAACAACAATTTTGAAGGGGTGGCCAGACAAGAAGGAGGAAGTGCCGGCTTGCATTCGCATGTATTGGGGATACCGGGATGAAATTACGGTACAAAATGGTGTTTTATTCAAAGGTCCACGAGTTGTTGTGCCACGATCATTGCAGGCAGAGATGTTAGTGAGAACTCATGCTAGCCACCAAGGAGCTGAAGCGAGTATCCGTAGGGCCCGTGAAGTGATCTTTTGGCCGGGTATGACAGCAGAAATCAAGCAACAAGTGAGTCAATGTGCAGTTTGCAGTGAATACAGCGCAAAGCAACAGAAAGAGCCACTCATGACGTACGAACTCCCATCAAGACCATGGAAAATGGTGGCACAAGATCTTTTTACCTGGGACCAAAAGGACTTCTTAATAACTGTAGACTATTACAGTGACTATTGGGAGCTAGATGAGCTTGCTGACACCACCAGCTTAACCGTAATTGACTGCACAAAGAAGCACTTTGCTAGATATGGAGTTCCGGACAGAGTGATCACAGACAACGGCCCTCAATTTCGCTCTCAGGAATATGAGAAATTTGCAGCCACATGGAAGTTTGAGCACACAACAAGTTCTCCATACCACTCCCAGAGCAATGGGAAGGCTGAGTCTGCGGTGAAAATTGCGAAGAAATTACTGCAGAAATCTAAGAAAGATCACAGAGATGTCCAGCTAGCCATACTTGATTGGCGCAATACACCAACTGAAAGCAGTAATGTAAGCCCATCGCAGAAATTCCACTCCAGGCGCACACGAACATTGCTACCTACTGCTGAACCATTGCTAATGCCAGAAGTTCCAAATAATGTGCAGGAAGCTATTGAATTACGCAGACAGAAAGCCAAGTTCTACTATGACAAAGGTGCGAAGACCCTCCCTAATCTGACAATTGGCCAGCCTGTCAGGATACAACCGTTATCAAAAGATGGCTCCTGGAAAAAGGCAACCACAGTCAATGTCCTTGGCAATAGATCATATACAGTACAAACAGAAGAGGGACAGAGGTACAGGCGAAATAGAAAATTCATTCGACCAGCAGAAAAACAGTTGATCCCAGTTGTGTCTCCAGAGCCACAAAGTGACCCAGACAATCAAATAGCCGATAGCCCCGAAGAAGGAGACACGCAGAGGCAAAATGATATGACAAATAGCCCATCTGACAATGCCGTCAGTGCCACGACTAATCAAACAGTGACATCCAGGGGCAGAGTAGTAAAGTTGCCTGACCGGCTGACAGATTATGTGAAACACTAACTATTTATGCATACACACCATGTAAATTCAAATCAATAGTGATTGTAGTTTTTTTTTTCAGTATTGTATTTCCAATCAAATGCAACACGTGCAGCATAAAGTGTACTCCAAATTTTTTTTTATAATGTAGGGGAGATGTTAGGAGATTGATTATGTTGTAATAGCATCATGTATTTGTATGCATGCGTGTGGAGGGCAAATCATTAGATTGAGTCTATAACAGTGTCGATCCACCCATTTTCGCTGTGAGCATATTTTGTACCAGGGGGCCCATCTTTCATCCATTCTGGATTCAATGTTTTGGCATTGTATATTACATAGGGCGGGATGGCCTGACCAATAGCATTAACACATGCCACTACTGTTGTTTGAGCCTTATTTCCAGAAGTGCGGCATTTCACTTTTGCCCCTTCAAAGTGACTACCTTTGGTGGACGATGTTCGTAAGCCATCCCAGTTTCATCAACATTGTAGATTTGAGCAGGTTTGTTTAGTAAGTTATTGTCTTTCTGGGTTTTCTCCAATAAATCAAAGTAATGTTTAAGTGCTTGTGATGTAACCGCATCCATCCTATCGTTTGCAGCTGGATCTCCTTTGCGAAGTGAAAGGTAGGTCTGTCTTTTCATAAATTTTTCATACCATCCTGAACTAATCCTATCCTTCTGCAAGATACCTTTATCCTTTGCAACATTTTCTGCTATTGTCATTATTTGTTTTCTTGTTTGTCCACAGCTGACAGAAGCAGCTTTAATTGCAAACTTTGCTAATTCTGTTTCCTCCTCCACACTCAAATACTGCTTAGGCCTGGGCTTTACTCCATGGACGACTTTTCTCTTTATTCTATTTTGTAAGGATGTCCTTGGCACACCGTGTAACCTTGCTGCTGTTGAAATAGGCGACCCATCCTTCATTGCATCCAACATTGCCTGCTTTGAGCATTGTAGTCGCTTCTTGAAGGGTCTCTTGATGATGCTTCTGGACACCAGACCTCTCAACCTGGGAACAGATCTGGTCGTGAGAAACCCACCCCACGCAGCATGCACATACATTTTTTATACAAAATTTGTTGGAAAATGTATGATTACCTAGATAGCTAGATGCAACACTGCTGTTTCTGCAGCTCATCATTTTCCTATGCTATGGTGTAGCCTACACTATGATAATTTATATGATAAAACCCACGAGCTTTGTTTGGCATGGCTAGTCTTGGATCACGTGAGTACAGAAGTCTCAAAATCATCTAGAATATTCATCAATTTCAAACCATTGTTTACTTCATTGTACCGATTACCTGTTCACTATTTTATGTAGGTACGAAGCCATGGAGTACGACAAATTGTCAGCCTGATATTCTCTCTGGCACTTGTGTAGTCAGCTTACAAAATAATTTGCATAAACATTTGCAATAATATCTGGCAACTTTACCGCATCAATCTTTTCACTCCTGAGTGGGGTTTAGGCTTTCCCGAGGGCTTTCCGCTTCGAAGGTCTTTCAATAAATTCAAATCTGAAGTCACGTGTGAGATCACGTGACACAATAAATGAGTATTTTAGTGCATATTAATAATATTTCTGTAAAATCGTGAGAAATCGTGAGATGAACAAGCAGTCGTGAGACCAATGCTGAAATCGTGTGTCTCACGACCAAATCGTGAGAGTTGAGAGGTCTGGGACAGGAGTGTATCACATTGAGTTAATCTTCTCGGGTTTTTTTTGACAGCGTTCTGGTTTAGTTTAAACTGAATACAATTGTTGAATGTTACCTTATTTATACTGTTATCACAAAATGACATTGGCATAATTTCATGCATTGTCATACTATGAATACATTTATATAATTTCATGCATTGTCATATACCACAGATAGGATGATACAAGGGATATGAGTATTGATGCAAAGGTATCACAATGTATGAATCACTGCCTAAAGGCATTGCATGATGTAACCTTGGATAACGACAGGTATAAATTCAAATACTGTATAAACTATTTATTGTCAAAAATGTTATTTTAAAAACATTATTGAAAACCATTATTGATCCAGTATCGATGTGCATATTGAAAAATGTATTACGATGCATCTGTGCATCACGGTTTTCGTCCTATCTCTAAGTTTACTTGAATGTGGGAATTCAGCAAATTGAGTTTTAAGGTTGCTTTGTCATTGTTAATAAATTTACTGTCAGCATTAAATTTAATACAATTATCACTACACTATAGTTAGCATAAAATTTAATTTGATAATATTAATATACTCTAAGTGTGTCAGCATAAAAATTGTCACCTTGTCATTGGCCTGACTGCCGCAATGGTACTCTTGATAGTATAAATAGCATGCATGCACCCATCCCCCCCACACAAACACACTTGCATGTATGCCACATACACAGGCACACGTGCATGCACATACACTCGGGCATACACACACATGCACACGGGAATACACAGCACGCACACACACACACTCTAGTCGCCATTCAATGTGTGTCCCCATGGTGACACAGTGTAACCATGGTGATTAAGAGATATACCCTTAATGCAAGATACAAAATGTTTACGTATATGTGTGTATCGACCATAAAAGTTTTGAAATGACTATGCAGGGGTGTACTTACACTGTTTGGCCAGCTATACGTATTCCTTTGTTTGATTAATTAATTACAACCTTTTGTTAATCCTTAGATGTACGTATGTTGCTTTCTGAATATTGTTGTTTACTGATTAGTGACGAACTCCAACTATGGGGCACCAGAGAGCTTAGGTCATAAAACAGTCAGTGTGCAGAGATGGACAATTAAGCTATGTTCATATAGCTGTCCACCACTTACACTGTCTGCTCTATGGCATATGCTCATGATCAGAGGCTAGGGACTACAAGAAGTTAAGGACTGCACAACTAGCTACTGAACATGAGACATGATCATGTCATGTTGATGATATTGCATCATGTAACCTTCCTATCTTTCTCCGCAGGTATACAGTCGAAACAGCTGCAGCCTCCAAATAGTTATTCAACATTGTAATGGTTGGTTAATATTAATGGTCATGTAGGGGGTCACATAATTAATTTATAGAGAGGCTAAATCCATTGGAGGCTGCACATGATGCAACATCATCAACATGACATGATCATGTCTCGTGTTCAGTAGCTAGTTGTGCAGTCCTTAACTTCTTGTAGTCCCTAGCCTCTGATCATGAGCATATGCCATAGAGCAGACAGTGTAAGTGGTGGACAGCTATATGAACATAGCTTAATTGTCCATCTCTGCACACTGACTGTTTTATGACCTAAGCTCTCTGGTGCTCTTCATGACTCTATTGTCACTAATCGGTAAACAAGGGAAGCAAACGTACCTAGGCAAACAATATGCAGCAATCACCGGCTTTACAACAATATGCAGCAATCACCGACTTTACAGTGCAGCTACACAGTTACTAGGGATGAGAACGTTATACTTTTAAATAATTATTCTTTCTAGCAATTCTTTTTTTCTTCACCTAAAATTATTCCCTGAAATGAAGCAACTTAACATGTATTTTCTGTTCCAAATTGCTGTATTAGAAGTACAAAACAAATATCAAGATGCAGTACTCTAATAGAGCAGTCACCTGAATTACATCCATGTTCCATTTTTCTTGTTAGACTCATCATCAAAACCCGGTGTATCATTTTTCATCATCTCAGAGTGAATTGTCTTGCTATTCATTAACATCACTGCCCCATTTTTCCAGAAACCGTCCAATTATTCCAGAATTTTTCTTTATTCTTTGAGGTTCCTATTTTTTTCAGAAATTAATTCCAGCATAATGTGCTCCTCCCTAACAGTTACAATGCAGTCTCATAATATTATGCTGACTATATAGACATATAGCCACAATATTATTCATGGTATGACAATGCATGAAATATGCCAGTAATCATATAATATATTATTCATGGTATGACGAGTGCATGAAATTATGCCAATGTCATTATGTGATGAACAGTATAAATAAGTTAACATTCAACAGTTGTATTCAGTTTAAACTACAGCAGAATGCTGACAAAAAAGAAGCCAAAAAATCATCTAAATGCGATACACTTCAGTCCAAGAGAGCCTTCAAGAAGCGACTACAATGGTCAAAGCAGGCAATGTTGGATGCAATGAAGGCTGTACAGGATGGATCGACTATTACAACAGTAGCAAGGGTACACGGTGTGCCAAAGACATCTTTGCACAATACAATAAAGGGAAAGTCATCAATGGAGTAAAGCCCGGGCCTAAGCAGTATTTGAGTGTGGAGGAGGAAACAGAGTTAGCAGAGTTTGCAATTGAAGCTGCTTCTGTCGGATGTGGGGAAAGGATAAAGGCATCTTGCGAAAGAATAGGATTACTCAAGGATGGTATGAAAAATTTATGAAAAGACAGACCTACCTTTCACCATGCAAGGGAGATCCTGCTGCAAATAATAGGATGGATGCGGTCACATCACAAACAATTAAACATTACTTTGATTTATTGGAGAAAACCCTGAAAGACAATAACTTACTAAACAAACCTGCTCAAATCTACAATGTTGATGAAACTGGGATGGCTTACGAACACTGTGCATCAAATATGAAATGTCACACTTCTGGAAATAAGGCTCAAACAACAGTAGTGGCTTGTGTTAATGCGATCGGTCAGGCCATCCCACCTATGTAATATACAATGCCAAAACATTCAATCCAGAATGGATAAAAGATGGGCCCCCTGGTACAAAAATGCTCACAGCAAAAATGGGTGGATCGACACTGAGCTATTTGAGCTTTGGTTTAACAATCATTTCCTAACGCATGCTGTATCCAGCAGGCCACTTCTACTGATCTTAGATGGGCACAAGACACATTATCAGCCTAAAGTTTGCCAGAATGCTAAAAAATGCAAAGTAATAATCTTCTGTCTTCCCCCCATTCCACACACGTATCCCAGCCCCTGGATACGTGCATGTTCAAGCCATTAAAAACAGAGTGGAACAAGGCTACAATTACGTTTCAATCAAAAAACCCAGGGGTACAGATTATAAAATATAATTTCCCAAGGCTATTAAAGAAGGCATGGGAAAACGTAATGCTCTCCAGCAACATTTGTGCAGGCTTTAGGAATGCTGGCATTTATCCCCTTAATAGAGACAAAGTGCAGCCGACAATTGAAAATGACGATCTGCTCACAGGTAATTATATGAGTAAATACAGTATATTCAACTAAATGCTACATATGTGTACATACTTAGATAGTGACTCTGATCCTGCTGAAAATGATGACATTCATGATGATGTCATTGACAACGATGGCAACTGCTCCTCTGACAGCAGTGACTTGGAAGCCTGCGGTGATGAGTACCTGGAAAATGAAGAATTGTTCAATAGACGATATGAAGAAGGATACAACATATACAGTGACCCCTATGCTTAAAAAAACACCCAAAAGATATTCCAACTGATTGGATAACACATCTAAACAAAATAGAAAAGGTATCTCTAAACATTGCCATATAACTACGTATGTTAGATACATACGTATATACATACGTACGTGTTGTTACTCATTATTATTATTACAGGTGTCACAAAATCAAAATCTGTAAACATCTCAGTGCATAGTGACAGTTTGATGGTACCCCATGGCAGCCAGCAAAGTGACATAGCCTGGAGATGTCAATGAGCAACTGTACCAAAAGCGGTTTGAGGAGGGATACGATATCTATGATGAGGACTATATAAAATGGTTAATGGCAAACCATCCTAAGTGAATGGCTTACAGATATTTCTACTTCTTCAATGGTGCCAGCTACCACTACAGCCTCAGTCCACAAAGTGCGACAAGATAATTCTTATTTACAGCACTGTATATGAAGCCCTAAATAGACCAAGAAAAAGACCACGAACTTATGGTTCAAAACCAGGGGGATCAGAGGATACTGGAAACTACATTTCTGAGTACTTGCATCAGGCTGTGATGGTTCCAAAGCAGAAGAAAAAGCAGATAAGAATCACCGGAGCTAGAGTCTTAACCAGTGAGGAGGCCATAAAAATCATGCAAGACAAAGAAGATGAAAAAAAGGAAAAGGCTTTAGAAAAAGAGAAACGAAAGGAAGAGAGGGAGAGGAAAAAGGCAGAAAAGATGGCAGTTACTAGGAAGTATACAGGCCCGAAAAAGGTGCCTACACCTCTGCAAAGTCGACAAAACAAGAAAGGGTAAAGGAAAGATTACTGTAAAAAACACAAGAGGTTTGGATACCTGTCCCATATGTATGCAATCGTATCAGAAGGTGGGCTAATGCCACTGCAAACAGTGGATTCACGAGGACTGTATAGATTATAATTTTAATGAACCATTTATCTGTCCAAGATGTTTATAACTCTGTGATGAATTTTGTAGTGTTCGTTATGCATTGTACCATTTATGGCTTAGTATTGACTATAAAATGCATGTATATTTATGATGTTACACAAACAGTTACAAGTATGGAATAAAAGTGATGGCATGCATTAATAAGAACTAACTAGCTAATAACATAAAGTCAATATTTAGGTATTTAGGTGTAGCATAGCTACATACTTGTTCTAGGGCCAAAGAGAACTACAGCCTAAGTATAAAACCATAATGATTAGTGATGGAGAAAGACTTAATACAGAGAACCTGTGTAAGCTAAAGCTTTAAATAAAAGTTCCATCACAGAAACTTTCTATCATCAGGCTTTCATAAAGACAAATTTCAATATTATTAATGTAGTTATGACAAAGATCCCATTTCGCAGACACTAAGACTGACTTTACCACGACATGTTAGTATCTCACTGAACACTTACTGACATCACACATAACATCATTTCATAATTTATACCTTCCAGGCAGTGTGCATTAATTTTATTCGTTCGTGGACGTCCTGCCTGTTTAGGCAGATATTATGTTTTAGTCACAGTAAACAATATAATTATGTTCAATGAAAAATGATCTCCGGCCCGCCTGCATGCTTTCTGATATCAACGCATGATAAACCATAAATCAACTTTGCATGACCTTATATACACTACACTACACTACATGTACACCACACATCAAGACTCACGATAGTGAGTCACGAGGCCAAGAAGAAGGAGCATACGCGACCAATGAGTGAGTTATTTACACGTAGTACCACACTGAAATTCGCAAACGCTCTAACTACGCTGCCATGAAAGCTATCGCTTAGTTATCACAGACCCACAATGTTCTTACTATATAGAATCAATAAACCGCGAATGGAGGAAGTCGGCACCACCATTCCTAAGTACCAGCCATTGCGAGTTTTATGGTGCCGTTCCTGCGCCTACGTCCGACGAACCATCCCTTCCCGCCTGATTCGCCCCTTACTCCAGAATTAGTACCTTCATTGTTTGATGAATCAATAACCTGAAGTTCGTCGAAATCAGTTCAGCCAGTCTTCTGATACGGCCTTATAAATCCTTCCTTCCACAAAAGTTTTTTTGACGCGGCAGTCATTTTTTTCCTTCTACTTTTTGTTTCTTTCTTTCATTTTCATCGCACACTTTTTCATGGGCTTGCGGGAACTCGCGTGAACCCTAGAAGCTTTTTTCAAACTCTCTTTTTGTACATTCACTTGTTTGTCTAATAACTCACTCATTTCTTCATGGATTTCAGCCAAATTTGCATCAGCACTTCTCCTATGTATGCTCTACCTGTCATACTATCATCAGTCTGAAGTAAACACTTGAATGTATTTGAGAAAGGCTATTACACTGCAGGTTGATAATTGCCATAACTTTGACCCCCTTGAAATGATTTGCATAAACTTTCAGATACACAATCTATATTGATGTATCACTCTGTAGTGAAAGTTTAAAAAAAATGGTAGGCTTGAGTTTTTCAAAATTCAGCTTCAAAGTTAAATTTACAATATTGTATGCTAAGCAAGTACAAGTTATGCCCATGCACTACTTCTCTGCTGCTTGCTAGTAATAACATCTGTTTCCAAAAAAGTGGTGATATGCTAAACAAAAACACCTCGGGTGTAAAAAAAGTGCGAGGCCAATCAGAAGCAGCATTGCAAACAGGTGTGACCAAAAACTTTGATATCAGTTGAGGCCAAGAAGTTACTTATCAAAAATCTTTTTAACTACTTGAATGACAGACAATAGTTTATAACATATTTTCATAACTATGATTGGCTTTGTCACTTGGCCACCTTTTTCACACCATCATTATTAATAAAGGTGGCCAAGTGACAAAGCCAATCATAGTTGTGAAAATGTGCTATAAACTATTGTATGTCATTCAATGCAAGGAAGTTTTTAACCAAATATGGAGTAGGGGGTGTGGTGGGTGCAACCCCTTGGAAGAGACAGGTTGTTTTATTATATAAAGTGCTGAAATGACAAGAAAAAATGCATTTTAATTAGTATTTTTTATACCAATACATCACTCTTTTGGCTTCTTTGAAATATTTCTGGAGGGAGGTCTCGAGACCCCAAAGACCCCCCTGGATCCGCCCTTGCTTACAATTGAATCAGACTATTGGGCTAGTTGGTAAAAAGTATATATAGCTGCTATATTTATTTAGCCAATACAAACTAACTTACCACAAAGGTCGTTTGGCATGGCTTCTCAGCCACTGCTAATTTGCCTGCTGAGGCCATTAACCAATGCGGAAGCGCTTCACACACAATACTCACGTCACGCCGATATTATACGGAGTTATCCGAAACTCCACATGGTCACTTGGAATAGGGGTTTATTAGAATTTTAGCAATTTTACAAAGAGGGAGTTGAACAAAACCCTATATATTAAATGAACGCCATTGAATAAGGACCTTAGTATATGCATCTAGAGTGCGTAGTTTCACTGTTTTTTTATAAATTACCTAATCCTTAATTACCTAAGACTTATATACGCCCAGTTTTGACGTCACTTTTTTAACTGCAATTTTTATTATTCTTAGTACTTGGTTTATAATAGTAGGGATTGGTAAGAAATTGTATGGTTTCCCGATTTTTCGCACTTCATAAAACAACCTTCCAATAGGCTTTACCCAAAAAAACCGACTGGAATGCATTGCTAAGGCTGTAATGATGCTGTACCTTGGTTAAACGAAGCAACAAGTCGAATATTTCGACCTACAGCCAACTTTGAAAATTTAGAAATTCACCTGTATTTCGTCTGCCAGCCTGTCAGCCAGCCTGCCTGCCGTACGACCCGGTTGCGCTAGGTGTAGGGCTCCAGAACTTTCACACAATAAAGGTAATGGGCAGCGGATTTACGAAAATGTTGTTCCGAAGACGATTTACCCACTGCACCATGGCAATTCCTTTTATCCTTCATTCCCTTCCTTGTTCTTCTATATTCCTTTAACAAGGTGTGAATCTCACCTTCGAAGGTGACAATAGCCTGTTACGGCTTCTGCTTATTACGTCACGCAAAAACCTGGTTTACACGTGATATAATTAGTCACAGCATAGATATTATACGGTTACGCGTATAATATCTATGGTTACAGTAGCACCATGGCACGGTGTTTTCGAGTGTACTTTATTACATCGTGAACTTCGAGATTATAGCCTTGGACAAATAGCTTTTGCTGTTTTTCGAGCGTTATTTGCTATCACACAGCTGCTTTGCCATGTAAGCGCGTCGTTAACAAGCGCCTGTAAACAAGCGCCTGTAAACAAGTATAATTATTACGTAAGCGCCTGTAACATTTGTGCGCCTGCTGAAAGATTATTATGAATGCTTAGCATGTATAAAAAGCAAACAAACTAGATTGATAAAAAAATTAAAAATTCAAAAAGGTAAGTAGGGATTGAATTCAATAGTGCTACAAAAAGTAAGGAAACAAGGAATAAGATTTTGGGACGAGAGAACATTCTGGCATGAGATAATTTATAAAAGTTTAATCCCTACTTTTGGCTCACTTATTATTATTATTATTATTATTATTATTATTATTGATTTAGTCAGGATGGCTGTATCTACCAGAAGGTAGGTATACAGGTCCTCAATGACAAACAATATACAACTGATAAACTACAACAACTGAACAAAATTAACACTTCAGTATAGGTTTGCCAAAAGTAGGGATTAAACTTTTATAAATTATCTCATGCCAGAATGTTCTCTCGTCCCAAAATCTTATTCCTTGTTTCCTTACTTTTTGTAGCACTATTGAATTCAATCCCTACTTACCTTTTTGAATTTTTTTATCAATCTAGTAACTAGCAACAATTACCTACAACCAAGTACAGTCATTACGAATGTATCACCTAGCGGATTAGTTTCATCATATTAAGCCATAATATTATGTCATACTGAATCACAGGCATAAGAGTATCTACACCATAATCTATTTACACTAGCTACATGGTCTGCATTCTAAGTGTTGCTACTACAACCATAAATATTTACGCTATATTATACAGTGTAGCTATATAAAATTTATATACACTGTACATATTATAGCATAATCTATGCTATACGTATATATAGCTACAGTGTATATAGCTATACAAGGGGTGTCACGCTCACATATACTGTAGGTCGATCTGCGACCGCGGTCAAAGTCTTGACCAGAGAAATATTAAGCTTGACCCTTGACTTACTGCTTAAATTTGTTCTTGACCTTTCACTTTCTCAGTTTTCTGCTTGGTCTTGTCCTATATCTATGGTTCTGTGTAAACGCCTGTGCAATAATTATTTTATGCATGATGCTTCAAGTGGAGTGGGCAGCTGCAACAAGCTACATAATTCAGAGGCGTAGCCAGACCCGGGCATATGCCTGGGCATCAACTTACTTTGCCCTACCGTCACCAAATCAGACCAAAACTTAAAGGAAGTAAATAATGACTTATCTTATAATGCTAGTAGCATTTTCCTAATTTTAGTGGTGAATCTAGTGCTTGATAAACACTTGGACTGAAACACTCGATAACACTCCGACTGAATTCACTAGAATTAAAATAGCTCATGAGATATGCATTTAAATTTTTCAAAATGGAGGCAAGGCAGTACTGGAAATTTGCGAAATGGCCATAGAAGAAATACACGGTTCAACTTTTAAAGAGAGTTACAGAAATACAAGTAAGTGACTGAATTAGTTAAGCTTTGTTTTCTTCACTCCCGTTTATACAGCTCATTGTGTGATTCCAACGGCCAAACCCGCCAACGATATGCAACGTGGCTAGAAGAGTTAAGTGATAACCACGCATCAACCGTCTTTGTCTACGTATGGAAATGAAGAAATTGTGGATGTATGTGAGACTAACCCTGTAAAAGATGTTTTTCGAGAAAAGATGTCAGCCGTTAGTCTCGCGTAGCCAGACCGCTTTTTTTGTGCAGGGCGCTATCGCTTGCAGTATAGGCGCCCGCACGAAAAAAGGGTCTGATATGGTTTGCTAGGCCGAGTTGTTCTGACACCTCCAGGATTCTGGAGGTGATAAAATGTAAACGTCACTACTGAGATGCAATGTCACTGATGAGTTGGCATTCTTTTGATGCCACCGACATTTGAACAGGTTATCACTAGCGAACGGCCGAGATAGCGGTTTGGAGAGGCACTACTGAAGAAACTATTTAAGTCAAAACAGTCTTTCACTAATTCTCCATTCTTCCTTCAGTCCACCTCATGTCAAGCTAATGATGCGCGAGCCCTTACTCTAGTTGATAACTCATCAGTGACGTTGCATGTCTCAGTGGTGACGTTTACATTTTATCACCTCCAGAATCTTGGAGGTGTCGGAACAACTTGGCCTAGCAAACCATACCAGACCCTTTTTTTGTGCGGGCCCCTACACTGCAAGCGATAGCATCCTGCGCGAAAAAAGCGGTCTGGCTACGCGAGACTAGTCAGGCGTAGCTTTTGAATTTCTACAGCAGTAGTAACTACAAGACTGGAGCACCAATTGTTGTCTTTATATGGCTGATATCAGTGAAGGAAAGAAGTGTTGCTCGTAGCTCATGGGTCAGGGCTGTCATGCTTTGTATAACACCTTGCAGGGATGCCTGAGTCAGCTTGAATTTTTCCTTTAATCCAAGCAAAGCCATGGCTGCAGATCTTTTCAGCATATCTTGGGAACAACATGGCTCATTTTGATTGTCACAACCATCAGTCATAGCACTACAATCATCATCACTACTAGAATAATCATCATCATTCCTAGTATAGTCCTTATTACAATCCACTGATATAGCATTTACTGAATCAACTTCAAATGGTTCTGTAGTACTGTCAGTATGTACATCATAAACATGATTGCAAAATGTTCCAAAGTTGGTATATGTCCTCTGACAACCACTAATTCCACAAGTAACTTTAAAATCTGGTCAATGTGCATGAAAAAGTCTAATGTGCTGGATATACTCTTTTGTTTGTAATCTCAGATGTGATGTTGCTGAACATAACTTACAAGTTAAAGTTTCCATCTCACAGTACTAGTAAATATCTACAAGTGCAAAGTAAAACACATGACAGTTTTCAGTACAATCAGCAGAAATATACAGCCTAGTAAATACTTTCAATACAACCATTGCA
Organism: Spongia lamella; assembly: GCA_963930835.1. NCBI lineage: Eukaryota > Metazoa > Porifera > Demospongiae > Dictyoceratida > Spongiidae > Spongia > Spongia lamella. The sequence goes on along the minus strand of OZ005749.1, from coordinate 6,009,940 downwards.
TTGATCTGCGTATAACCTTCCGGAAAATCTAATCCACATGAATTGAGACATGAATCTGAACCGCTTGTCAGAGCTGATCATTACTGTAGGCCAATCTGAAGGCGGATGCACTGCTTACCACCGATCAGTAAAAAAATACTCTTTTTTCTATACACTGTTGTCACTGCCGTCTTCAACAATAGTAGCTATACTTTATTCCACCGCTCTAACGCGCCGCACTCTACATGGGTCGAGGAAAAGCCAGGTGCGAAAATGACGTTGCTGGTGAAGGAAAATATAGGAATACATCGGATAATACTCACCAACATGGAGATCGAGCACGGGTGCCAAGAATTGCAAAATCATCGCATTGGCAACACAGACTATACAAAAAGCCAGGGCTCCCTGCCGGATTACATCATCGATCGTTTTATGCGAAGTCTACGTGTGCGGGAATCCTCACGTCAATATCCAGGATGTCGGCACAATCAGTTTCCTTCCGCAAGAAGCCATGTTAGATCTCCAGATGTAACTGAAGATCTACTAAAGAAAGTACGTGTAAAGCTACAGATGGTAGAAAGGGATCGGTACATAATGCAACAGATGGCGAGGATTGAAAAGTGTCACTGTGGTATGGGGTTTCAAGAACTTGAACGAATACAGTGGTATGACTATTCTGGATGCCCCAAAAATACACTTAATATTGTAATAAATGAATAACTGTACACTTTTTAATTATTTTCGGCTGTGAATATCCATTTAAAGCTCATGCGAGGCGCTAAATAGAATTTGGCAGAACGTGTTGCGAGTAACACGTGTAAGATGGAGTTTTTGGATTTGTGGGATTGCGACGAATTTGCGGACTATCTACGTAAAAGAGGAGTGCACTGTGATCTTATCGAGTCGATTATTGCTAACAGAATCGACAGTGGGCTGTTTCTTAATTTAACAGAAAACGATTTAAAGGAATGATTGGAGATAGGGTTTGCTTGAGAAAGATTTTAGCGGAAGCACGAAAAGTAGGTGTTTTAACATACTAACTAAGTTAATAATTTCATGATATTTTAGGCCCAAGCTGATGACACTAGTACTGTTAATCCACTCCAGGAACATTCTGAACTTACGCCATCACCAGTCAGTGAGCACAGCAGCACCACAACATCTGCTGTAGCATCCAGTAGTACACGTAAACGTACTGAACATAGCACAGAGGCATCAGAATGGCATTTGGAATTTTTTAATTCCGGAACTAAACACCTTTTCACACCACGTTAAGAATGCTGTTACTACTGGTATTGTTACAGGGAAAGCTAGGAGAGAAATCATACAAGTACTACGTACTTACATGACTGCTCACACCATCTATCCGACATCTGAGCAATACAAAACTGTGTGTAGCAAACTAATTTCAAAATATCCTAAGCTAAAGGACACTGAAGGGAAGACTAAATATGTGAGTAATCATTATTACCAAAATGTTGAAATTATTGTTATCAAATATTTAGAGTTCATGGAAACTTGGGTTGCGAACATCTTTTAAGAACTTTAGGAGAGGATACAAGAAGCATACAACTAATGATGAGTCACTGTCACCACCATCAAAGCGTGTTAAGGTTTGTGATGCTGATGAGCCAGATATCAGTGAGGAGGAATATGAGGAAGCAATTAAGGAATTACACGGTAATCAGCATTTTAATGAGATACATTGATATATCTTTTTAATTTGCAGAGGAATATAGAAAAAGAAAAAAAGGGAGCAAACTCAGCAATGTGAAACGTCTAATGGAAACAACCAAGATTCGAAGGCACCTATGGATACGAAAAGACCATCCACTTATATCTGAAGTTGTGGAGAAATTTCCTCATTTACAGTCCAGCCGATGGGTATGTGCTTTACTCAAATACAAACTTTTAAACATGTTTATCTGTATAGGTACGACGCGAATTCAAAGCCGTGATTTGTTTAGAGGATAACATCTATTCTTTGTTAGACAACTGGCAGAAATGGAGGGAAAAGATTATCCAACTTTCAAAGTTGGAATCCTCTACTCGCCCCTTACTTAGGAAGCTGTTGGGAGGTATAGATAAGTGTGAAGAGCTTACTTATCCAGATGGTAAGAAATAGCAACATAATTATTTTATATTTAGTACATAATCTTAATTTGTTTTAGATGGTTTAGATACTATATGCCTAGACATATTAACCAGGATGTTGTATCCACGGGGGATAGGAAAAGGTGCTGTTTTCAAATTGAGGTAATCCAAAATCAATATTGATTGTGTACATACCTGTACAATGTAGATGTATTATATCTGAGTGTTATTTCTATTACAGTGTTGTGATGTTGATGTCGATTCAGAAATATCAGAAGTTACACAGTCTGAACCATTCCTGTTAATCACTGGTGAAGCTGGAACAGAAAACTGTCAAATCTTCATTTGCTGTGAAGGGCAGCTGTACATCGAATCTAAGTCAATTAAAGATGCCCTCCTTGATTTATTATCAACATACTTCGTGTTTGATATTGTATACCCTAAGAACCTTCGTAATGTATTATTGTTTATCCAGCATTTTGTCTTCGATCTTCCTGACGAACAACCTGTTTCATCAAGTCTTTCAACATTTATTACCAATCTACGGAAACTTGAATAAACATGTACTGTTAACATTTGCTTGCTTTTGTATTATAATAATGTGCATATGATGTATGATTATTGAAATGATCGTATTATAAAATCTAACAGCCAGATAAGATACGTGAATGCTATGAAACCTGAAGTAGCTGTAGTAGCCAAATAAATGAATTAGCAGTGTTTAAAAACACCCTACTAGGTGTATATACTACACCAACAGGTGTTATGCAGCATCCTACAAAGGTGCAACTGAACACCCTAAAGGGAACCCCATATAAATGACAGTTAGAACACCCCAAAAGGTGTTTCAGTAACACCTTAGTTTTAACAGTGTAGGTGTATGTGTGGCACACGTGATCATCTGGATGCGTTCCCACAATCGATAGTTAATAATTCATGCACTATATTTCGAAGAATGGCTCAAGCAGTTTGTATAGTTTATGCATTAGTTATACGCCTCATGCTGTTACACTAGATTAGCTATAGCTAGTCGTGCCGTGCCGTGCACTTGCTAACAACAACTATTAATAAATGCACGTATGAACCAGCATAGTATAGATAGCTAGCCATATAGTGTATTATAAAAATTGTGTGCCCGGGCGTCAAGTGAAGTCTGGCTACGCCCCTGGCTACATTAGCAGCTGATACATTCACTAGCAGCTGTAGCTACATTGTATACAGATCTCTGCATGCACAGGACAGGCGAAATGTAATTATAAATACCATATAGTCTGGATAAGTCCGTATACTTTAATATATTTGTTTTATTTGATTGTGGGTTAAAGTTTTCGTTTTGTTTTTTGACCGTGTAATTTCTTGTTTGACCTATGACTGGATAGTTTTTGGAGACCTTGACCGTACTTGGAGTTTGACCCCGGTCACAGATCACCTACACCCCCTTGCTATATAAAGCTCTTAGCTATCTTATCACTTGATGTCGCTTGTCGATTAGAACGTGCTCATTAATTGAAGGTGAGTTACGGTACAGCTCAATTATAACTTGAAACACGGGTGTCACCTAGCTACACGCGTGTATTTTGTAACTCTACTCAAGTATTTTTTAAAAACTCGCGTGTTTGTACAGAATTTCGCGTGCAGTACACGCACGTTATCTTTGTGATAACCTGTAAGCTGCACCATACGAGTGTACTGGGACAAAGGACACGTGCACGTTCAGTATGCGTACGCCAGTGATTTAAAGATGGGAAGGCTAAAAAGCAAACATAAAACATTGTTACCGTTATTCCAATCGATCTTGTCAGTCATCATGTCTGTCAAATATATGCGCCTGCTAACAAGCACGTGTTAGTCACAAAAATTCTCGCATAAACTTATTAGAATCACAGGCGCACATGATATGCATTTTTGTTCTTAACAAGAGATAATGGAAGGGCACGTAGCACCTTATCCCCTTCCCGGCCAGTTTCAAGGTACGTACATACGTTGCTGCTCGTTTACATGCGTTTGTACTATACTCGAGTAGACTCCACGTGTCGAGTGCACGAGTTTATTTAGACTCGCGAGGAGTTTTTTAACACTCTGCGAGCAGATGAGATGTCATCAATTTCTCGTGCACTTGCAAACACGCCACGATATTTTTGCTGTTCGTGTAGTGCGTGTGTAATTACACACGCGAGTTTTTTTAAAGTTATAATTGAGCTGTACCGTACTAAAAATCAACACAGCAATGCATTATCACAAAAATCAACACAGCAATGCATTATTGTGTATCGATCAAAAGAGGGTTTTCTGTAATGCTTGAAAAGTTTTTAACTAACGTTTTTGACAATAAATAGTTTGTACAGTATTTGAACTTATACCCGTCAATACTCGAGATTGCAATACCTTTAGGCGCACCGTGATACCTTTGCATCATACTCCTATAACTTGTATCGTCCCATCTCTAATTACAGTGTACTGCAATGTAACACATTCCCACAGTGAATTTACAAGCTGACTGCATAGTAAGGTACAGTATCATTTTATGATACCGTCATGAATTTTTCAGTACCGTGATATCGTAATTCTATTATTTATGATATATTTGTGGATATTTAAATGGATTAAATTCAAAATAGATATCATGTTGATCTAGGCTGTCATACCCTAACATAAATTTTGATGATATGGACATTTTTAGTAATAGCGAGGTATTGTTTTGCAAATATATTGAAATATCATTTTTGGCAATACCACAGAGCCCTATGTGTTGATACACACACACACACACACACACACACACACACACACACACACACACACACACACACACACACACACACACACACACACAGGCACACACACAGGCACCCACACAGGCACCCACACAGGCACCCACACAGGCACCCACACAGGCACCCACACAGGCACCCACACAGGCACCCACACAGGCACCCACACAGGCACCCACACAGGCACCCACACAGGCACCCACACAGGCACCCACACAGGCACCCACACAGGCACCCACACAGGCACCCACACAGGCACCCACACAGGCACCCACACAGGCACCCACACAGGCACCCACACAGGCACACACATGTACACACACGTACACACACACATGTACACACACACACATGCACACACACACACACGCACACACACGTGTACACACACACGTACATATGATTACAACTAATATTCTTCAGTTTTGATGGTTTACAACTCTTTGAACACGTTTCCTTTTATAGAATCAACTACTATATAAGATTATAACTAAAATAGTGAAAATAAATGCTTTTTGACCCTTTGAAAACATTTATTTTGCCAGTACTAAATATTATATAAAATTACAACTAACATACTGAAGAATACATGCTATTCAACTCTTTGAAAACCTTGACTTTGTAAGTATCAAATATTATCAAGACTCACGAAAGTGAGTTGCGAGGCCAAGAAGAAGTGCAGCAACGCCGACCACTGAGAGTTATTTACATGTAGCACCGCCCTCAAGCTCGCAAACGCTCTAGCTAAGCCGCCACTATAGCTATCGCTTAGTTATTACCGACCCACAACGTTCTTACTATATAGAATCAACAAACCGAGAATGGAGGAAATAGGCGCCACCATTCCTAAGTACCAGCCATTGCGATTTTTATGGTGCCTGTTGTGCGACCACGCACGATGAACCATCCCTTCCCGCCCAATTTGCCCGTTTACTAGACAATTAGTACCTTCATTGTTTGAAGAATCAATATCCCAAAGTTCATAGACATCATTTCACCCATTCTTCTGATACAGCCTTATAAATGCCTTCCTGTCACCACAAAAATTTTTACGTGGCAGTTGTTTCTTTCTTTTATTTTCATCGCACACTTTTTTTGGGGGCTTACAGGAGCTTTGTAGCTTTTTTCAAACTCTCTTTTTATACATTCACTTGTTTGTCTAATAACTTACTCGTTTCTTCATGGATTTCAGCCAAATTTATATCAGCACTTCTCCTATGTATGCTCTACCTGTCATACTATTATCAGTCTGAAGTAAACACTTGAATGTATTTGAGAAGGGCTATTACACTGCAGGTTGATAGTTGTCATAACTTGGACCCCCTTCGAATGATTTGCATCCCTGCTGTAGCACTAATAATGACGATGAATGCACGGAGGCTCAGCAACTTGGTTGTACTAATTGTGACCTGATCTTAATGGACAGCTCAGACTCTGCTGTCTCAGAAGAGGACGAATGTTTATCACCTCCGAAGCCTAAGAAAACCAAGAGTGTCCACTATATAAAACAAAGTTTAATCCTCTCTGGGCTAAGGAATATCCCTTCATTACATCTGTACCAGGTGATTCATACAGGTGAGCTATAGCTACTTGTTCTAACACGCAGCACTACTTTTGTAGCCTCACTATAGCTAGGTATCACTGTATTAATGAGGTTTAACAGTTGTCATACATGCAGTGTAGTACTAAGTGCTATTTGTTTGTTGGTATTTACTAACTTAGATTCAGATGTAATATTTGCGATAAGACTGAAGTGTGATCATATGGGGAAAAACAGGGCCGGAGGAAGCAAATTTGAAGTGGTCAGGCCAAAAAGTAACTTCCAAATTTGAAATTATAGCTACATGTATCTAGGTAGCTTTGTTGTGCAAAGCACAACCAGCATGCGAAGCATGCTATTACTAGGGGGTCTGGGAGCATGCCCCCCCAGGAAATTTTGAAAATTACATGCTCTGAGATTGCATGTGAGGGCATTTTCTGATGATAAACAAGTACATAACAGTTCATGCATACATAGCTATATATTTACATCTACAGATGCTATAATCTCGTCTCGTCTCGCGCTCCTCGTGTGATGCCTGGTCTGGTGCCATTTGCTCATTCTCGTGCTCATTAGAGTTCGAGACGACACTAGTCCAGCTGGGCGATGTGACAATCTCCTCAGTTACCTGTCCGTCATCCACGTGCATCATATCATCTTCATCTGTTAAATCGATAATAGCCGACGAAACTGCCTTCTTAATGTGTTAAATTGAGATCACGTGATGGTAATTATTCACGTGAGATAGCTTACGTGCAAACTTGCCAAAAGTGGTCAGGCCATAGCCGGACTGGCCGGAGCGGTTCCTCCGGCCCTGAAAAAGGATGTCATTCAACACTGCAAGACGAAGAGTCATCTTGACCAGGCTAGAGCTCTCAGTAATCAGCCCAAGTTATCATTTCAGGCCCAATCAAATGACATTTTAAAGAGAACTGAAGCAGAATTACAGCTTGCTGTACTGAGTGCAAACTGTAACATTCCATTGGCTTTTCATGATCGATTATCTCCAACAATCAGAAAGATTTTTCCTGATTCCAAAATCGCATCCACGTACCACTCTGCTTTGACCAAAGCTACTTGTATGCTAAATGAGGCTGTAGCACCCGTACTCCTTAATAATCTGCTTGATACAATGAAAGTACAACCTTTTTCGCTTTCAATAGATGGATCAAACGATTCTGACTTGAAAAAGATGAATCCCATCACTGTGAGGATATATGATAAGAACTGCAACATGCTTGTCACTCGTTTCCTGGATATGTGTACTACAACTAGTGGTACTGCAATGGACATCTACGGTGCAATGAATGCCAAACTGGAAGATCTTCTTAGTTGTTCTAATCCTTGGGAATTATGCACATCCGTAGGAGTCGACAACACTTCTGTCAACATAGGCATCCGAGATTCCATCAAAACAAGAGTCCTCAATCAGAATCCTGCAATATATTTCAATGGTTGCCCTTGTCATATTGTACACAATGCGGCACAAAAGGCAGGAGAATTGTTTATGGAAGTATGCGGCTTTGATGTGGAGGAGTTTGTAATCGACCTATACTATTGGTTTGATAAGTCCACAAAATGAAAAAATGGCCTGAATGAATACTGTAATTTTTGTGAGGTCACAGGAATACCGATCAATTATTAAACATGTTTCGACTCGATGGCTGAGTTTGGAGCTTGCTGTGCAAAGGGCCTTGAAGCAGTTTCCTAGCCTGACATCGTATTTCAAGTCAGAGGACAATTCACAGCCAAGGTTTCAAAGACTACAGAAAGTATTCCATGATCCCATGACTGAAGTGTACTTGATGTTCTTTCAATCTATCTTGCCCTGTTTCACTCATTGTAATCAATTTTTGCAAAGAGAAGAGCCACTTATTCATGTCCTTCAGCCACAGCTAAGCAAGTTGCTTAAGAATGTACTGGGCAAGTTTGTAAAATCTGAGGTTATTGGATCAGCTTTGAAATCAAACAGCTTGTCAGCTGTGGATTTTAAGAATCCAGAGAGCCATGCAGATGACAGCAGTCTGGTTATTGGCTTTTTGACAAAGCAATCTGTCAACAGATTATTAAGAGAAGGGGACATTTCTGAGCATCAACATAGAGTGTTTTTTAGTGCAGTAAAAGGTTTTTGCATTAAGGCTACTGAATATTTGCTGCGATGGTGCCCTCTGGAAGACGAACTGCTGGCCAATGCAACATGGCTTACATTTGAACAGAGATTACAGAAGAGCTTTTCGTCTGTAGAATACTTTGTGCTGAGGTATCCCGAATTGTTTCCTGACATGAATGTTGACAAACTGAATGAGCAGTTCCTAAATTACCAATTGTTTCCAGAAGATGAGATTCCAAAGGAGGTCAAGGAGAGCTTAGGTCTTGAGGATGAGGATCCTTATAGAGTTGATGTACTTTGGGGATTCCTAAAAGGTGTTAAAACAGCTGGTACTAACACTCTAGAGTTTGATCTACTGTTTAAGGTTGCTGAAGTTATTATGACAATTCCACACTCAAATGCAGGGGAAGAGAGAATATTTTCATTGATAAATAAAAACAAAACACCAAGCAGAAGTTCTTTGAGGCCTGATGGTACTCTCTCATCACTTATTACTATAAAAACACACATAGATAATCCTCTCAAATGGCGACCATCAGATGTGTTACTTGATAAGGCTAAAAAAGCTACTAAAGCCTACAATGACAAACACAAAAAATTATGACAATCATTACTGTACACCTAGCTGTATATGTGTAATTAAGTGCTGTAATTTACTTCCACCTAGCTACCTCAAATTTAACTAAATCTGTGTAATATATATGCTAAACAAAAACACCCTGGGTGTAAAAAAAGTGCGAGGCCAATCAGAAGGGCATGTTATAAAACCCGGAATGGAAACGGAAATGAAACGAAACGAAACAGCTCATGCATTACTGGTTTCAAGTAATTACGTAATCAGTGAGCTGCGGGACGGGCGGGGGAGAGATCCTGTGTTATTAAAGCTATAATGTCATGCCCTCTCGTCCATGTAAACGCAACTAGTCTCGCACGACTTTACTATACTTTTAACTTCTTGATTGATTTTTCAATATTAAATGCTGTATATATATATACTTAGCATGCACAGAGTATGCCAAATCAGTACAGAATAAAATGTTTACAGAACACTACCATGAATCATGCAATGATAATATTAAAAGTTTGAAACAAAAACATCTTGTGTACTTCCAATAGTTTAGGATTCAAATCATCAGGCACCAAAACTGCAGATGGCACAAAATTGGCAAACCGAATCTTTGGACATTCCACGTTTGCATGATAGTGGACATTGCTTAGTGGTGACAACTGCTGCCGGGCATTTGGTACATTATAATATAAATGTTGTTCTTTATGAACTAAACACAAATAGTTAGGAGCTCGAGGTGGCAGGGATTTTTTTCCATCACTTTCTCGAGCGTATCCTTTTCTGCAACTAGCACATACCTTAATAGCTGGTGTTAAAAATTTGATTTCAAAGGGACAGTTGGATGTCACTGTTGCAACTGAAGTAGAACTTGGTGTCTGTGTAGCACTCAACGGAAGTTGACAGGATGAGTTAAAGTTAAACTGGCCAATTTGATTAGTGAGGGTGGGTTGAATCAACTGAGCAACTGCTGCAGCTATCAATGTATTCATATTTGTACTTGTACCCATATGCTGTGATGTGATTGCCAATTGTGATGAAGGTACACTGGTGGTAGTAACGGATGCAGTGGGATGAGTGCATGATGCGATAGTGCTCAGTTGTGATGTGCATACAGTACTTCTATGAGGTTCACTTGGGCTAGTAGAATAATGTAAAAAAGGATCTACGTAATTGTCAATGTCAGGTTTCTTATACTGTGATGGACCTTTTCGCTTAGGACAACCTGGCTTTTGGCCTACACTCTTAGGCTGATTATGCATACATACAGCTGTGTAATTCCCTGAAACCTTCATCTGTCTATAGCAGGTGAGAAACAATTCCATTCTTCAGCCACAGCAAGAACGTGAGAACAAAATCTTCTGGATTTCCATGCCAGGCATGCATCATCACATGCTAAGTTACCTTTCTTAGTTTTAGAAACAACATGTGGCTTATCTCCTGCATCACTAGCGACACACATGGCATCAGGCATGCCTGGTGCTTTGCAGATACTTCCAGTCGTGTTCAGTAATCTCTCTGCTTTTTTCCATGTTGATTCTAAAACTTCAGCAGAGATGTTAGCAATTCCACATCTCTCTGGTGGAATAGTCAGATGTCTGATATTAGAATCTGCTCCAGATGTCTGGTCTGTATCCAATTCAAATGCTGTGCATGGCATTTCAATCACCCTCTTTAAATGTTTCTTCCTTTGCTCACATGACATCTTAAACCACTGATTACTGCTGATTTCAAGTGATTTATATGCTAACTTGAATTGGTATTCACCCATGCCAATAACAGCTTTTTCAATTTCTTTCAGTTGATCTATTATCAAGGTGTACATATTGTTAGCTCTACCCAACTGCACTTGTGATAGTCGGTGTGTGATTTTGCAACATTGTTCATGCACTCATTTCTGTTGGTGGAGTACTTTATAGGAGGTGAGCCCAGACCCGCAGACTCTCGCACTGATGCTATCATAGATTCTTTCATGGTGGCTGCTTCATTTTTAAGAATCCATTCATAAACTTGTGAGTCTTTCTGAGGATGAATAGATTGCTATACACTTACAGTAACATCTTCAGTTACATTTGTAATCCAAGACGAAGGTGTTGGAGGAGAAGAATCACGGGCATGATAATACGATGTCACCAAGCGTCGTCGCACTCTTTTTCATCTAACCTCCTGAAACAATTGGTTCATTTCCTCATCAGATGCTGAGGAAGTATCATATTCACTAGGCTTACTACGACAGGGCTTCGAAAGTGACATATTGGAAGCAAGCACATGTGGTGCTGTTAGTAAGCGCGCATGCGTCCGTTTCGTTTCGTTTCGTTTCATTTCGTTTCGTTTCATTTCCGTTTCCATTCCGGGTTTTATAACATGCCAATCAGAAGCAGCATTGCAAATAGGTATGTGCGACCAAAAACTTTGATATCAGTTGAGGCCAAGAAGTTACTTATCAAAAATCTTTTTAACTACTTGAATGACATACAATAGTTTATAGCATATTTTCACAACTATGATTGGCTTTGTCACTTGGCCACCTTTATATTAAGGTGGCCAAGTGACAAAGCCAATCATAGTTGTGAAAATATGCTATAAACTATTGTATGTCATTCAAGTAGTTAAAAAGATTTTTGATAAGTAACTTCTTGGCCTCAACTGATATCAAAGTTTTTGGTCGCACATACCTATTTGCAATGCTGCTTTTGATTGGCCTCGCACTTTTTTTACACCCAGGGTGTTTTTGTTTAGCATATCACTACTTTTTTGGAAGTATAAACACATGTTATTGCTAGCAAAGTACTGCATGGGCATAACTTGTACTTGCCTAGCACACAATATTGCAAATTAAACTTTAAAGCTTAATTTTGAAAAACTCAAGCCCGAGATTTTTTTTAAACTTTCACTACAGAGTGATACATCAATATAGACTGTATATCTGAAAGTTTATGCAAATCATTCGAAGGGGATCCAAGTTATGACAACTATCAACCTGCAGTGTAATAGCCCTTCTCAAATACATTCAAGTGTTTACTTCAGACTAATAATAGCACGACAGGTAGAGCATACATAGGAGAAGTGCTGATACAAATTTGGCTGAAATCCATGAAGAAATGAGTGAGTTATTAGACAAACAAGTGAATGTATAAAAAGAGAGTTTGAAAAAAACCTCCAGGGTTCACGAAAACTCCCGCAAGCCCCCGAAAAAAGTGCGATGAAAATAAAAGAAACAAAGAAGAAGAAAAAACGACTGCCGCGTAAAAATTTTTGTGGTGAGGAAGGCATTTATAAGGCTGTATCAGAAGAATGGCTGAATCGATGTCAATGAACTTCGGGATATTGATTCTTCAAACAATAAAGGTACTAATTGTCTAGTAAACGGGTGAATTGGGCGGGAAAGGATGGTTCGTCGTGCGTAGTCGCACAACGGGAGCCATAAAACTCGCAATGGTTGGTACTTAGGAATGGTGGCGCCTATTTCCTCCATTCTCGGTTTGTTGATTCTATATAATAAGAACGTTGTGGGTCGGTAATAACTAAGCGATAGCTTTAATGGCGGCTTGACTAGAGCGTTTGCGAGTTTGAGGGCGGTGCTACGTGTAAATAACTCACTCAGTGGTCGCGTTGCTGCGCTTCTTCTTGGCCTCGCGACTCACTATCGTGAGTCTTGATATGCATATGTATATACTTTGTGTGTTGTATACAAAACTTACGAATTACCAACCTCCTGATTCTATCTTAACTTGACCCATGATGACCCATAATTTTCTTGGAGCATTCTCCATGACCCTTCTACAACATAGCAAATGTACTTTGTATACTATGGTTCTTTACCTCAACTTAGCTTTGTTCCATCCCTCTTGAGTCTCAATGTTTCTCATGTTCCCAAGTTGAGAGGTCTGCATGTACATGAATAATATGATAATACATAAATGAGTAAATGAGTATGCAGTCGTGTAGTAGTGTAGCAACACTCATGTTTTTATGTTCAGTTAATAAAACTCGAGTTTGGAGCTGTTATAGCATAACCTTAGACTTGTGTGATGCCCGTGTTGGTTCAAAGACCTCTTGAGTGGAAAGGTATGCTAATAAAATTCTTGGCTTGCGTATATTAGCTAAGCTTGTGTAATATTCAAGCAATGTATTAGTGGACGATTCTTTCAATTCTTTTGGCTTTGATTTTGGGGTGATAAGGGCGTCACTTAGTTTGGACCCATGTTTAGTGTAGGACGATAAAGAAATCTGTAGGAATACCAGCCATTTTTTCTGTGATGTTTCTTCACCAACACTGTCAATAGTTGGATGAAATGGCCTCAATTCATATAATACGCTTGTAATTAATTTAGACGGATATCCTGAGAGTGCATCAATACTCTCTACACATAATGTCAAGGTTTTTGGGTTTTCTTCTTCCCCACACTACAACATTGTACAACCAAAGTGTAGTAGTAGATATTGAGTTGTAATCGCACGCATGTGCATTCTGTATTCTTATTGTTGCACACGTAGTTGTAGTGGCTGCACGTTGTTGTATTATTGATCTCGATTATTATAATCGGACATGGTGTCAGAAGTGCTCTGAAATATGGCGTCCTATCATATTTCTACGATGGAACAATTTAATTGCAGTAAGCTGGAAGAATGGCCTCAGTGGATCAAGAGGTTTGAGCCCTTTCGCTAAGCATCTGGTTTTGCATCAAAATCAGAGCGAGAAAGCAGTGTCACTAGCTCAACAAAGCGAGTCTGTGAAAACACAACAGCCCATGGTAAGAGGTGAAGTGCAACAAGAAACTGCTATTGAAGCTGTGAAAGGAGCCAGAAATTCTCAGACAAGGAAACATGGAACCCCACAAACAAAACTTTCATCATGCCCCCAGGGAGCAAGAATGTGTGAAAAAGATGTGGAAAGCCAGGCCCCCACAGCAGAGCACAGTGCCCAGCAAAGGACTCAGTATGTCATAAGTGTGGCAAATTGGGGTACTACAAAGCAGTATGTAGAAGTAAGTCAGTGCAGCCAGGAGTTAGAGCAGTGGAAGAAGAAGGGAACAATACCTTTTTAGGCCCTATATGCCAGTGATGTATCAGTGGTGCAGTCAAGTAGCACCAAATGGACAAAATCCGTTGAAATGAACCAGCGTAGAAAATCGACACTGGTGCTGATGTCACTGTTATACCAGAGAGTTATTATAGTGAGACCACTGCAGAGGACCCAGCGAAAACTTATCAACAGTCTCTCAATGTATAAGGGTACTTTTCCAAGGGTATCTGAGACACAATGATACTGAAACTAAACAAGAAATTTTTGTTGTGTGTGGTTTAAGTAAGCCACTATTAGGGTGTCCAGCTATTGAAGCAATGTCAATAGTGTTGTTAGTGGAGCCAGTCACACTACAGCAAAACAGTATCATTCAAAAGTTTCCAAGAGTTTTTCAGGGTCTGGGATGACTCAAAGACAGTTACAGTATTAAATTACACAGCAATTCACAACCGTATGCTCTTACCACACCTCGACATATAGCCATCCCACTCCTACCAAATGTAGAGGCAGAGTTAAAGAGAATGCAGCAGTTGGGAGTAATAGAAAAGGTGGAGCAGCCAACATCCTGGTGCTCTGGGATGGTGGTGGTACCAAAAGCCAATGGGAAAGTTAGAATTTGCGTTGACCTCACTAGATTAAACAAGAGTGTACAGCGAGAAAGACATATCCTGCCATCAGTAGAATGAACACTAGCACAGATTGGAGGAGCAAAGATTTTCACCAAACTAGATGCAAATTCTGGATTTTGGCAGGTAGAACTTTCATAGGAATCCTCTCTGCTTATGACGTTTATCACTCCATTTGGGAGGTTTTGTTTCCGACGCCTTCCTTTTGGCATTACATCTGCCCCTGAGTATTTCCAGAAAAAGATGTGTGACGTTTTGAGTGGGTTAAAAGGTGTGGTCTGTTTAATCGATGACGTGCTCATGTGTGGAAAGACCCAACAGGAGCATGACCAGAATTTGATAGCAGCTTTGCAACGTATTCAAGAAGCAGGCCTCATTCTTAACAGAGAAAAGTGTGCATTTAACAAAAGGGCAATCAAGTTTTTAGGCCAAGTCGTAGATTCGAATGGCATCAACCCTGATCCAGAGAAGATCAAGGCCATCACTAATATGGCAAAGCCAACTAACATTACTGAATTGCGACGATTCCTTGGCATGTTATATCAGCTAAACAAGTTTACTCCCCATCTTTTGAGTAGTCGCAACCAGTGGACAGCATTTCAAGAAGTGAAAACAATTTTAACATCTAGTGAAACACTCTGCCCATACAACCCATTATTACCAACAGTAGTGTCAGCTGATGCGTCATCATTCGGTTTGGGTGCAGTTCTGAGACAACAACATGATGATGCTTTACGTCCAGTTGCCTACATTTCCAGGGCACTGAAATGAATTACACCCAAATTGAAACGCGGTTACCTGAGCATGTGAACGGTTCTTAGCTTCCTGTCAGAGTGCAGAGATTTCGTTTACGAATGTTGCGTTTCGATTTTTCCATCACCCATATACCAGGAGCACAATTACAAATAGCTGATGCTCTGTCCAGATCCCCTGTGTCAAAGTGAAGTGAGTGCTTACATAGATATGCTTGTGCAGAACCTCCCAGCAACAGACAAGAGATTGCAGGAAATTCAAGTGGCTCAAGATAATGATAGTGTCTGCTGTCAACTGAAATCCTACTGTCGAAATGGATGGCCACATTTATCTGAAATAGCAGGCCCACTGAAACCTTTTATCCCAGTTAAACATGAGCTATCTGTTTCAAAAGGTCTCCTGCTTAGAGGAAGTCGTTTAGTGATCCCACAATCCATGCGATCAGAGATACTAAACAAAATACATTCCGGACATCAGGGACTAACCAAATGTCGTCAACGTGCAATACAGTCAGTGTGGTGGCCAGCCATTAGCAAAGACATAGGTGAGCTGATTAGTAAATGCTTAGTGTGTTGTAAAACCCGTCATCAATATGCCGAGCCACTGTTATCATCAACCTTTCCAGAATATCCATGGCAAAGGGTTGCCTCAGATATTTTTGAGTGGAACAAACACAAATATTTGTTAGTGATCGATTACTATTCCAGGTTTATTGAGATTGCTAAGTTATCTACTGCAACCTCTCAGGATGTCACTAACCACCTCAAGAGTATTTTTGCGCATCATGGAATACCAGAGTCGTTTACATCTGATAATGGATCTCAGTATTCAGCCAAGTTGTTCAGTGATTTTGCAAAGGATTATGGATTTACACATGTAACGAGTAGTCCTTGTTACCCTCAAGGCAATGGACTGCTGAAAGGGGTATGAGAACTATGAAAACTTTACTAGGCAAAAGTGAGGATCCATGTTCCACTTTATTAGCGTACCGTGCCACGCCTCTAGAAAATGGGTATAGCCCTGCCGAATTACTAATGAGCAGAAAGCTGAGAAACACAATCCCAATGATCCAAAAGAAGTTATCACCATGCTTACGAAGTCACTGGTGAAAGAAAAAGAGGAGAAGATAAGAGAACGACAACAGAAAAACTTCAACAATCACCATCGGGCTAGACAACTCAGATCACTCCAGACAGGTGAACAGGTATACATTCCAGATAACTCCTCAGAAGGCATTGTATTAGAAGAGCCCTCTCCTCACTCTTATGTTGTGCAAACTCCTAATGGAACTTACAGACGAAACCGAAGACACTTGTTACCCTTACCATCTGACAATGATTCTCAGAGTAACACTAACATTTCAACTGAAGATAATGATGTAGAAAGTTTACCGTCAAACAATTGCCGAACAAAAAGTGGATGTTTATCAAGACCACCCGAAAGACTAAACAGATGTAGCAGTAGATATTGAGTTGTAATCACACACATGCGCATTCTGTATTCTTATTGTTGCACACGTAGTTGTAGTGGCTGCACGTTGTTGTATTATTAATCGATTATTGTGATTTATCATAATCGTACACAAAGTACAACCTGAAAGAAATTGAAAAATTCCTTTTCAAACAAGAAACCTTGGATTACTGCATTGTTCCTACAAAGGTTTTGCAAGTCAGTACAGTGTAGAAGAGGTGCTAAACTGTTCATTAAAATTGATGGCAAGGTTGGAAAGTTTAAGCTGAGGGTATTGCCCTCAACCAGCAATACATTGTGTTCACTTAACCAAGTTGAATTCTACTACTCAATCTCTTTCCTCAGTGGTATTCGTTGACTTGCCAAAAAGAAAAATTTTCTGCAATGGGTAAGAGATTGCGCCACCATCTCTAATAACAAGATTATCTCTGTTCATTTGAAGATTATCCCTTATAAAACTATCCACAACCCTTCTAACATTCAGTTGATACCCACCAATGTCGTGTGTGTATCGATCTGACCACATAGATAATAAGAGTTGTACCCAGCATGTGGCTTTATGCATCATACTTCACTTTACCTTTATTCTTTTGTCTTAGATATTCTAGTGCTTGATTTTCTGTAAATCCCTTCATATATATTACTTTCTCACCGCCAGAAATAATGTTTTGCAATATTTCACGTAAATGTGGTGAATTTATATGCTGTCCCTCTCCACTGGACACTGCTGTAACTTTTATTAGATTTGCTGATGACATGCAAGCAAGACTTGTTAGATACTCTAATGTGGATTGTGGAAAACTCCCTAATTTACAGAAGTCCATTAACAAAGACTTTCCTTTTCTCACAAAATGCATTAATGTATTTCATGAAAAATCCAATAAAACCTTTTTTGGACCCTACTGTTTCTGTCAGGTCAATCTGTCCATCGGCTCTATCCTTATTGTATTCTTTAATCAATTCTCTTGTGTACTGCATCATATTATCAAGGCCCAAGTTTTGTAGAATCAAAGGAGTAATGTAAAGGGCAGTCCTGCCACTTTTTATCAACTTCAGTAACAATGTGACAGTAGCAATTGTTTTTCCACATCCCTTGGGACCCAACAGAATAATGGACTGAGCATTACAGCTCTTCACAGTTTCATTTAGGTCCTGAAAATTCTCGGTGACTATGTACGGTATTCTTAAATTCATTTTAACACTCGTAACGATACAATCCAGGATTGGCATCGAAACAATCTTGTAGTAAAATTACCTCTGGTACTTCAGGATCAACACGGGGCGGATCAACACCAGGGGTAGCCCTAGAGTCAAGTACGTGTAACAGTTGATCATCAGTTCTATGAACCTTAGAGGGTCGCTCATCTAGACTAGTATTTGACTCTGAACTGTGATCTATAATATAAACATACATCTGTGGTATTCTCTCCAAAGAAGACACTAAATATTAGCTTACTTTGAATTCGCAATCTCTTTCGTTTCATTTTAGACAGAGAATACACTATCGAATCCGCAAAGAACCTCGCAAAGAATGGATGGCAACGATGGCAACGCCACAAAGATTACACTTTTAAAATGCTTAGCTTCCCGTTTAATTTTCCGTATTTTTTTGTTATAAATGAGTTGTCACCTTGTGGCCATAATGCCTGTGATAAAAATTTGGTATGCAGGCTTTCTTTTGCATTGGCTGTTCTTTGCTGCATTAATCTCTCCTTGATGATTTGTATCCTGCTACTGACACATGTACATGCAGTGTTGCCTTATTGCCCTCCCCAGGAAAATTTTGAAATTTGTATGCTCTGAGATGCTATCTGAAGTGATCTTTTACTTCAAAAATTGTGTTTACAATATTAGTATTTGTTTTTTAAAACATATAGCTAACTAGCTACTAACTACTAAACTAACCACGTAGCTAGCTAACTAACTTGATAATAATAGTTTCATCATAATGAAGGAATGGCCATTGTCACGTTTAAAATGCCATGCCAGTTGAAACGATCGATAGACTACCTTTGTTTTACCAAAAGCTCTTTTTGGAAATTCGAAGTTGGTTGTTTGGTGTGGCACTAACGGAATATTGTGGCAAATCAACGAAACGCGAGGATGAAGAACCAGCCTCAACTCGAGCCGCGAAGCTTGCCATTTACGCACATGCTCTAATGTGTAACAGATTTAAATATCTCTGTTTTTTCAGGTTTTTTGAAGGACCAAAACTCAAGTGGTACGGCCAAAACCGTACCGGCCGTACTGCTAGGTCCGTAATTAACATACATTACCAGTACATTTGTTTCCTTTACAGTGCCTGGGTCATTATTTCCTCGTGCAGGGATACAACCCCTATTATTTGTATTACTGACATTTTCATTTATGTTTCAAATTTATTTAATTCATATTGAAACACAGCCACAAGCAATGCATCAAAATTTTCAGTGCTCATCAAGTTTCATGACGTGTCAAGCTGTTGTGCTCTACAGTGTATACACAGGTTTTCCCTTTGATCTATGGTGTGAAAGTGTATACAAATTTGCTAAAACCAACCAAACTAATTAAACTTAATCATAAAATAGTGAATGTTTGGAGCATTGATGTTCTGAAATTTGTGTATTAAAGGTATACATTTTGCTATGATGGCATGCATGAGTGATAAGTTGTAGCACGACAAAGTTGAAAGACTTCGACAACTTTTATGTGCCCACTTGGTTGGTTTTTGCCGACATTTAGTTCATATAATATAACTGCAAATATTCAGAATACCACATGCGGCTCGACTTCAGAGCTGAGACATGTATATGGATTCGCAAAATATAAGTAACAGCGGCTACGGTATACAAATTGTAGTGATCATTGGGGCAATTATAAGCTGCCATCCATCATGAAGTTCAGTGTTGTACATGTGATAAACTCTTGTCCAATGCAGATTGTTCATAAATAGACCTGGTGGATGATAGTCAACCTTCACCTGGTCGGCTTGACTGTGGGTATCATTAAAAGAACTCACTATTACAGGTCTCATGCAATAGATTTTATATAATATTACGGTTGTGTCTATAATTATGGCATTACCTAGGTTCTGAAGCATAGAATCCTTCTAGAGCAAAGTCAGTGCTTTCTTAGGGTCTTCTGAGGTACTGTGACTATATCTGTTTTATATGAATAATTCAGCTACATATCTATTATTCACTATAACCATATACTACAGTGGAACCTCTAAATAACAGACACTTTGGGACCAGTTAATCAGTTTTAGTGCAATTTTATTCTTTATAGAGAGGTTAAATCTATTGTGTCCTTTATTTGGAGTGTCCTTTAAGAGAGGTTCCACTGTTACAGTATATACTACATGAAATTTCAGTAAACTAATAATTGCTATTACGTAAGTAGTAATGTCAAGCATTAAATAGGAGTTATTTGATCATGAATATGACCTTTAATTTCCATGAAAGAGAATATATATGAGAACCCATAAATGTACACATTTACATAAATGCATGATTCGAAAGGTACATACTGTAAATAACCGAAGTTATTTATACTAGTGAACAGTGTCGTGATTTATTTCATTCACTGGAAATTTTGTACCTATATACACATATGCTTTTACAGCTCATGAAAAATCCATTTTGATTAAACTTTAAAATCTGTGAAAAACCATGACAAAACAATTTTGTATGATGTGATACTAAATAGATAGCATAAATTACAGCAGCATATATTTACAGTAAAGTATATATGTTTACAGAAAAGCAATCCAACTCTAGATCTAAATGTCAGAGATGTGCCTATTCATGTCAGATGTGACAGATAAATATAATGCACTGCGGTGCATAGAGTCATCAGGATACAAGAGCAAATAGTCTTGCATAAACCACAGTATGTTCTTTACAGGTTTAGGATACTCCAAATGAAGCTTGAAAATAACAAAAAGAGTACCATTCTGTCGTAACCGGTCGTTACAATGCACGCATTATGCTAATAACTCCAATACTGGTTGGATACTCAACTCTTACACAACTAAGACACAACTTGTACACAACTGAAATACAGGCTACAAACGTACTCTATTTATACAACCACCTGAATACCTATAACTACATCTTTACAAAGGTGTGAAGTGTATACACAGTCCATAACTAGATTGTTTACCAATTACAATACTAAATACAGAAGTGCTAATCTAAGTGTAAATTACTTAGCTATTATCAATAACAATGTCAAGTGGCTTCTGTTTACCACATTCCTCCCCTCTTAAGTCTGAAAACGATCAGGGGGGCGACGATTCCTCTGTGAACGACGAAGTTCATTCGCAACACTTTCTGTAGTTGGTTGTAGTTGGGGTACTGGGTTAGGAATGTCATCTAACTCATCGTCTGGCACAGATAGGTCACAATCACTATGTCGACGACGTATGTGGTCTGCATGTCTTCTAACAACTTGCCCATCTGCTAATTTAACCCTGTATGACTGCATACCACTAAGCTTAGTAATGGTTCCAGGTAACCAATTAGAGTTACATCTTCTGCTGAAGTTACGAACCAGCACTAAATCGTCCTGTTGAAAAGTACGACATTTTGTTGCCTTGTCATGTTGTATTTTCTGTTTCTCTTGTTGCTGTAGCACTCTGTCCTTAATACTTGGAATGATAAAGTCCATGTGTGAGTAAGGTCTTTGTTTCAGTAAAAGTTCAGCAGGTGCCACACCTGTTACTGTGTGAGGTGTCAGCCTGTAATGAAACAAGAAACGTGACAGTTTAGTTTGTATTGTACCAGTCAACTGCTTCTTCATCCCCAATTTGAAAGTTTGAACAGCTCTTTCTACTAAACCATTAGAAGACGGATGATACGGAGCAATCTTTACATGCCTAATCTTGTTACGTTCAGTAAACTGAGCAAACTCTCCACTGGTGAAATATGTACCATTATCACTTACTCTAGTACTTTTGGTAAGCCAAATCTAGCAAACATTGATCTCAAATGCTCGACAGTAGCTTGAGTTGTAGCAGAATCTACCATTTCCACCTCCATCCATTTGGAATGGGCATCAACTGCTATCAGAAACATTTTGCCCATAAAAGGACCTGCATAGTCCAAATGAATGCGCTCCCATGGGTGTTCTGGCCAATCCCACGGGTGCATTGGTACAGCAGGTGGAGAGGGTCGACTAAGTTGACACTGATTGCATTGCTTAACTTGTGCTTCCAGATCTGCATCAATGTTAGGCCACCATACGTAGCTACGAGCTAGTCCCTTCATCTTTGAAATACCAGGATGTCCCTCGTGAAGTAGAACCAGTAATTGTGTCCTTCCTGGTTTGGGTACAATGATACGACTCCCCCACAACAAACAGTTTTCTTGAATACTGAGTTTTAGAATGGTAGGGACGGAACACTGGGTCAACTGATTTTGGCCAACCTTGTTGTACAAACTTACGGACCTTGGCCAGCACTGGATCACGATCAGTCCATGTTTTGATCTGTTCTACAGTGACAGGGGAAATCTCTACACTCTCCAGTAAACATACCAGTTCCTGAGGCAATGGTACCTCCTGGGGGGTTGTTCCGGAAGTGGGAGGCGGCTGAAAACATCAGCGTTTGCATGATCTTTCCCGGGTACATACTGAACTTTGTAGTTGTATGCACTTAGAGTTAGTGCCCAGCGTTGCACTCGTGCTGAAGCCATCACAGGAATTCCTTTCTTTTCTCCAAAAAGATACTGCAACGGTTTATGATCTGACTTAATTGTAAAAGGAAGGCCAAACAAGTATTGGTGAAAGTGTTTAACACCGAAAACTATGGCTAGTGTCTCCTTATCAATTTGTGAATAATTCTTCTCAGCTGGGGCCATTGAACGTGAGGCGAAAGCAATTGGACGTTCATCTTCTCCCAGTTTGTGTGAAAGCACAGCTCCAACTCCATATGGTGAAGCATCACAAGCCAAAATTAGTGGCTTAGTCGGGTCATAATGTGTCAATATGCACGAAGAAGTTAGCATAGACTTAGATTCTTGAAAAGCCTTGTTCTGCTCTGCACCCCATGACCAATGAGCTCTTTTCTGTAGCAAGCTATATAGTGGGGCCAGACATGTTGAAAGGTTAGGTAAAAACTTGCCATAATAGTTTAGCATGCCCAAAAATGACTTGAGCTGTGAGACGTTCCTTGGGGAAGGTGCTTCCACAATTGCACGAACCTTCTCCTGGGTTGGTTGAAGGCCTTTTTCTGATATTTTGTGACCAAGGTATATCACTTCCTGTAGCATGAAAAAACATTTGTCAGGTCTTAATTTCATACCTGCTGCTGCCAACTTCTGCAAAACAGCTGACAAATTAGTGAGGTGCTCCTGATCTGTCTTGCCAGTGATTAGGATATCATCCAAGTACAAGCAAACGCCTGGTAACCCTTGAAGAAGTGTCTCCATAGTGCGTTGAAATATGAATGGGGCAGCTGATACACCGAAAGGAAGCCTATTGTACTGGAACAGACCTTTGTGTGTGTTGATAGCTACTAACTTCCTTGATGCCTCATCCAAAGGAATTTGCTGGTAAGCATTGGCTAGATCCAGTTTTGAGAATGTCTTTCCACCTGCCAGTGATGCAAACAAGTCATCGATTTTTGGCAGAGGGTAGCTATCCACCTTGGATGCCTGGTTTACAGTTATTTTGTAATCTCCACAAATTCTAATGGAGCCATCTTTCTTCAAAACTGGGACAATAGGAGCAGCCCATTCTGACATTTCAATAGGCTCGATGACCCCTTGTTGAACCAATCGGTCTAGCTCCTTATCAATTTTTGCTTTCAGTGCATACGGCACTGCCCTTGGTTTGTAAAAACGTGGTTGAGCTGTGGGATCCAGTCGAATTGTAGCAGTGGTGCCTTTTAAAGTTCCAAGTTCTGAACTAAAAACAGTTGCGAAATCATCAAGGATGCCCTGCAGGGAAAAAGAATAACATTCATGGTTATTACACAATATGTTAGTCCAGTCTAAGCGAAGCTTTGCGAGCCAGTCTCTTCCTAACAAGCTTGGTCCCTTCCCATGTGCAACTACTAACTGTAAATGTTCAGTTTGCTCCTTGTAGCGGACTGTCACATCAATAAATCCTTTAACAGCTAACTGCTCTCCACTATAGGTACGAAGTTTAACGCTGGACTCTTGAAGAGGAGGTGCTTCCTCTTGGGACCACAAGTGATTGTAGGTTTCCTCACTGATAATGGAAACTGAGGCTCCAGTATCGACCTCCATTTCCAGGTTAGCGTTATTAATGTTCACCATCACAAGCAGAGGTTTTACAGGTGAGCCATGGCCTTTAACGTTGTACATGGAGTAGTCGTCCTCTACCTCTGTCAACACATGAGTAGGGCGAGAAACAGTTAAATCTTTCTGTGGAGGGCGGGGCTCTTGTTTAGTCGCCGATTTGCTTCTACAAACACGAGCTATGTGTCCTTTCTTACCACATTTACGGCATTCTGCAATTTTAAAACGACAATCCACAGGCTTGTGCTTGTCTCTGCAGTGGTAGCAAGGTTTCTGCATGAGTACTGTGCGACTGTTCACACTGTTAATGGCTGTTGGCTGCAATGTAGATTGCAAATCCTTAGCATTTTTATCTGCAGATTCTGATGCCACAGCTAAATCAAAAGCTTTGTCGAAGGTTAGGTCGGATTCTGCCAAAAGTCGTCGTTAAATCCTGGGATCCTCCACTCCGCAAACCAGTCTGTCACGGAGCATATCATTGAGAGTAGTGCCATATCCGCAATGTTCTGCTAACTGGCGCAGTTCGGCTACATAAGCTGAGATTGATTCTCCTGTACGGCGATTACGCTTGTTAAAACGGAAACGCTGCACAATGGCTGACGGCTTGGGGTCATGATGCTTCTGCATCAACTCTATAATTTCAGCAAATTTGAGTTGCGTTGGTTTTTTTGGTGATGTCAAATTTTGAATGAGCCGGTAGGTAGCTGGACCACAGACACTGAGGAGTACTGCTCGCTGTTGGTCTGCATCCTCTATCTTATTGGCTGCTAGGTACTGTTCAAAATGCTCAACGTACACCATCCAAGTTTCTTGCGAACTGGAAAATGCTGCAATGGTGCCATGAGTTGCCATTGGTATCCTCGTCGCCACTGTCGTAACCGGTCGTTACAATGCACGCGTTATGCTAATAACTCCAATACTGGTTGGATACTCAACTCTTACACAACTAAGACACAACTTGTACACAACTGAAATACAGGCTACAAACGTACTCTATTTATACAACCACCTGAATACCTATAACTACATCTTTACAAAGGTGTGAAGTGTATGCACAGTCCATAACTAGATTGTTTACCAATTACAATACTAAATACAGAAGTGCTAATCTAAGTGTAAATTACTTAGCTATTATCAATAACAATGTCAAGTGGCTTCTGTTTACCACACATTCCCTCAACAAAAAGAAAATACTGTGGCTTTCCTGCAAGGTATGCACCAATCCTAGGTGAGGAGGAACCCTGCTGAGCATCAGTTACAGGATATTCATCTGCAGATTTATTATACGTAACTTTAACATTCCAATATAACCACAGCTATAATAATCTTACCTGATATTCCATGTAAATATCGTCTATTGAATTCTTTATGTTCTTCGGTGTTAAAATCTCACAAAGGATTTTAAAATCCATCAATTCTTCATGTGCATCATCTCCTTCACTTCCTACATAGTAATACATATCTGTAACAAAAGTATCTGAACAAACTATTGCTAATAGCTAACCAGCTGCAGAGTGGTCAAACAAAAATAAATATCGGACAACAGACTTTTTTGTTGCCTTGCGCCCATACAAAAGGGAAAGGAGATTTGGCGGAATGGCGGAAACACAGGAATTTTCGTTTGGGGGAGCAACTACAACATTAGCACAGTTAAACTTTACTGCATGCTGTATAATTATACTGTATAAGACTCACCACAACATAAACACATGCTGTTCAGAGCGCCAGCGCCTTCTATACTTAGAGCTCACGTGATACAGTATTCCAGAATGTTCATCGTTGTCCTTGTAGTTATGTTGTAGCTAGTACTATACTGGACTCATGTGGCGATACGCCACTATTGAATTTTTTTGCAAATTTCAGTCAAACGCTTCAAAACCATTTTACTTACTGAACCATTATCTGTAACCGCAGTCAGGGTACGTTTAGTGGTCAATTAATTTGACCATGGTCACAGCTCATAGTACTTGTAAAGAGTTTAAATATTGCAAAGATCCATGCAAACTGGCATGGAGTGTGTTTAATACAAGCCAATATGCCATCGGTAGCATGTGAGGTCTATTGGAGTGAACCCCTTGCATTTTTAAAAACAATTGTACAAAGTGATTCAATAGGGTTACTACTATAAAAACAAACAAATCATACTTGTATACACAGTTAAATCATTATAGTCACAAACTACACAAAATAAGTTCAGGTAATAGTTAAAGTGTGATTCCTAAGTTGCGTAAAAGAAGGATTTTGTGTTCATACAGTAACATAGCTTTCAATTCAAAAGGAATGGTAATATCATTGGCTGATATAATAGGCCAGTTGTACTGTAAACAAGGTAGGTACATGTGATAATAGGCATTGCCTATTTTGCTGGTTGGCATCCCAGTGATTGGGCTAATATACATCCTTGGTTCCACATGTTGGATAGCCATGTCGTATGGGGGATCAGCATACTCACCATTAGGCTTTCTTGGGAACCTTTGGTGGCAACCAGAACATACACTTATATTACCATGCAAAAAGATAAGTGTAAAAGGGTTCAAGGGAGCTGGAAAAACAGGTGACATCTGACTTCCAGTTGCCTGTGAGGGAAGAGTAGATATTTGACTTGGCATGATCCCAGTTGCCTGTGAGGGAAGAGTAGACATCTGACTTGGCATAATCCCAGTTGCCTGTGAGGGAAGAGTAGATATTTGACTCGGCATAATCACAGCTGATGAAGATGGATGGACGTTAACTGACATTGAAAGTTGATTTTGTACTGTAGTGGCAGTGCCAGAATTTCCTATGAGAGCTGGTCTAAGTTTCCATGAAGCATCATCTGACTCGGCACAGATTTTCTGTATCTTTGCACTTTTTTGCTTTGAAACACCCTTTCTCGCTGCTTTCTTTTTGCCCACACAACTCATGGGCAGTCCACTCTGTGCTAATTTGGTTGTGTTGATTTGATGATCTTGCTTCTTGTGCCATGTAATGAATCTATCCAAGTCTCCATTTTTAATGGCTACAGCTACTATGTGAGCACAAATTTTGCTGGTCTGATAGTAGATGCAATCTGTTTCACATTCATAATGCCCCTTGTGATTTTGTACAAAGCACGGTTTGGTTGTTTTGCTGCTACTAGACCTAGTAACCAGCCAAGCTTTACCACTGTTACCTGGTGCTAAGGCAAAATTGCTATCCTGCTGAAGAAGGGCTAATGCACGTTGCCATATTGTGTCAGCAATATACTGTGGGATTGCAAGTACAGCTATGAGGTTGTCTTTGTGCTGCCTATTAGGTGGCTCCTCACTACCATTCTCATCACCTTCACTATGTTGACTAGTAAATGATGTAGAACTAGCAATGTTCTGTGTTAAGGTAACATCTTTTTGTGCTGGTAATATAGACTGAAACCGCTTTAGTGCCCTCTGTCTTTGATCCTCAGACAATGTAAACCATCTGGCTGAAGTAAAACAGAATTTCTTGTAATCTTCATGCATGGCTTAATCCCCTATTCCAGCAACAGCTTTATCGACTTCCGCAAATTGATTGTCCATTAATTCCTTCAGTTTACAAATGAAGACGGTAAGCTCTTGCTTTTTGAAATTAGTTCGTAGTTTTAGCAAACTGTTCATTGATTCAACAGCATTAGTGTAGTAAGGTGATGGTGGATTTCCTAATCCTGCGGATCTGCGGACACCATACAGCATAGAATCTTTTATGGTACTTGCATGGTGCTCTAGGAACCAATCATAAAACACTGCTTTTTGTTTGGTACTTTCAGATTCTCTTTTGTTCCATACTTCTTCAAGACTGTGTAATTGAGCAGTGAACACCTCCTCATCTTCAGCATCTAGCAAACCACGTTCAAGAGTTGAGACTTTTCCCATTATATCTGAAATGAACTCTTGTGCAACAGCCCTAGAAAGGTGGAGATCTCGCTCCAGTTTGTTCCGTAAATTGTCCTTGAAGTGTAGCCAGCACCTTAAATGGATAGCATTAGAAAACTGTGAGCGGCACGCTTGAACTAATGCCTGTTCCCCATCTGTGCCAAATGCATGTAGATGACGAAGTCCAGGACGGAGTGCAACAAGTGTAGATGTAAAATAGTGATAATTTACAAACTGCTTTCTCTGATGTATAAGAACAGGACCAATCAAACTAGGATGCCTTGCAGTATGCTCACTAGGGTCACGGAAGACAAATCAGAGGGTGTTTGTAGGTGGATACGGTTACATCAAATTCACCTAAACTGAAAGTTGGATCAAATGTTAGGATGACAGATTGGATTGAACTCTGAGAATCAGAACAAAACCGAACAAGATTGTCCAAAGTTCCGTCTAAAGCCAAAAAAACCATGTAATCCGGAGCTCCGGTGACGGATCTCACAAAATCTTTCATGGTGTCCTTGCACATAATCATTACAGAATGGAGAGGGTCTAAACTACCACTAGAGCTTTTGATTTTTCTTCTAATATTTTTGACTTGCCGTTCGTTTCTGGGCAGTGATCCTGCTGAGGAGGCACCAACAACACCCCCACACTGAGAAGAAATGGCATGGACAGCTGGTTTTGGTGTCTTTTCATATGCTACCTCAGTCAGCTCCTTGAGAGTGCTAGGCATTGTTCGAATGTAACTTTCAAATCTTTTAGAGTTACCATGGGGACGGACCAGCACTTCATGTTCATCGCCAGTGAAATGGTATTGTACTATGCATCTGTTCAAAAGTTGTTCATCACCATCTGTACATTTGAGTAAAACAAAGACAGATATAATATAGTAAAACATCAAGACATCAATTACCTTGAATTAAGAAGATGGTTTTGTTTAAATCTCTGGCTGTCTTATGGTAGTAATATCTCTTGATCATTTTGTACATCTCATCTTTCACCTTTCCCTTTCTAGCCTGCTTTAAAGGTATAATAGATATCACTCCAGATCGACTCTTTGTTAGATAGACAGGGTGGGTTCCATTTGAGCGCCAAGAGCCCATGTCATCACACGTTATATCCTTTGGGTCTCTCAATTTCTCCAAGTATACTACAAAGAGAGCATTTTTGTTCACGCAAGTAGGCTGCATTTCACACAGCATGTCCTCTTCAGCATCATTTAGAATAATCTGTACAGCTGTTTCAGTGTCAATACGGTCTCCTGGATTATCATACACAGGTAACTTAGTATTGTTATTCCAGTAGGCCTTTGGATTGAAAAGTACTCTCTTAGTTTCTCTGTAAGTTGTGTTAAAATTATAAATTACAAATATTATTCCTACCACCCCTTACCGTGATGGGTTAACTCTTTTGATAGGCGAGTCAAACTCTGATAATTCCATTTGTTTGCTATCCTCTGACTCAAAAAGATCAGGACTAATGGAAAACATAAGAAACTTGTATATACAATCACGTAACATAGTAGCTACATATTAACAAACATCTTTAAAAAAATAGATGTTTGTGTTGCTATGGTAAGTTAGCGCTTGCACATTAACCTTACAGCAGGCCAATCAAGTGGTGCATTCAGGTGGCTTCTTGTATCGCCATTGTTTCCAACAATTACCCTGGAAAGCCACATTTGTTTGCCTGTGTAGCTACGTATGTGTTTTGTCTGGATAACCGAGTCAAAAGTCGCCATATAATAGATTTATTATCACAGTACATATCTATACAAACAAATATTTCTCACCTGCACGACAGAGTATCTGGGAAACTGTCTTCAGAAAAATCACTAGTTAAATCTATCACTTCATTCATTTTTCGCGTGTTTTTCAACAACACAACCACAAGGACAACAAGGAGGACAACAAGGAACAACGTGTTCAAAGAGAACATTCTGGAATACTGTATCACGTGAGCCCTACGTATAGAAGGCGCTGGCGCTCTGAACAGCATGTGCTTGCGTATGTTGTGGTGAGTCTTATACAGTACAATCTTACATACAGCATACATTATAGTCTTATACAGTTTAACTTACTACCGGGTGTAACTTTCCTTGTGGGTTGCCCACGACTGACAGTGGGCTACACACCTCAGGCTGTTGCTGGACCCTTATCACACAATGGTTAACCATTAACCTCTTCCACAAATTTATGATGCAACTCAGTAGATTTGTGGTGGAATGAATTTAAGAGGCAAGTGATAGCTATTCTCTATACACTCCAAAACAGGAGGAGGGGCCTGTAATACTTCCCGTCAAAAACTAATATTTTCCTAAGCCTCCCTTGAACATCAGTGATCTGGGCTGTGGTTGATACGGCTTCAACTTACCAAAACTTAGTTATCTCATGTATCCCATAATTACAACAGTCTTCTGGTCTGTTAGTGTCAATAACCTGCTGGGATTACCACAAGTTGCAGTGGTCCCTTGTAAACTATTTATACATTCTATATCAGCATGTGCTTCAGCAATACACTTATCAACACTGTGATTCAGCAATACACTTATACACAGACAGTGTATTTGAGTCAACAGCACTGCCATCAGTACTGCTCACCACAGCCTGAACAAAACGATACAGTCGCCCTTTGGCGGGGTATGTTGCCACCAGATGACCAAACGCCCCACAGTGGAAACTGGGCCCCAGTAGTTTGTGTCCGGGGCACCATGGACATCATTCCACTATCCCATCTGACATCTTGGTGGTAGTTTGTGTATAGCACCTGCATCATTAACAATGGTTGTTACAGCTGAAATCTCAGGTGAGACCTCAGCCGGAGCAAGCTGTGGGAGTTTGTTTGTTCTGCATAAGAACTGCCTTTGATTAATGAGTGTCCTGCTTAGTCTTGTTCGTAAAAGATGGCGGGCTGAAGTTAATTGTGGACACAAAATGAAGACCTGAAATATAATATTGCCTGTCGCATAATTATATAATATATAGCATCTTTTACTGTTTCATAGAATTTCTTTGCCTGTTTTGGTGACAGGTCTTTGATAAGGGGTGGGTTATTCCAGATGTCTGCTACCTTTTCCACACCATCATTATTAATATAAAGGTGGCCAAGTGACAAAGCCAATCATGGTTGTGAAAATATGCTATAAACTATTGTATGTTATTCAAGTAGTTAAAAATATTTTTGATAAGTAACTTCTTGGCCTCAACTGATATCAAAGTTTTTGGTCACACCTGTTTGCAATGCTGCTTCGCACTTTTTTACACCCAAGGTGTTTTTGTTTAGTAAAATTTTTCAATTGGCTCCCCACATGAAATTTGTCATGTATAAACATTATTAAGTCGTCCTGGGAGCTCCAAGTCTTGAAGTTGTGCACCACAAGTAAATGACACATCTTCAATAGCCATTTGTAGATCAGTTTGTTCCTTTCTGGTTAACTTGTGACGTGAGTACATTAGCCTCCACATGCCGCACTGATCACATTGAAGCATCAGGTCCACATTCTTAACATGTTGAATGCTTGCTGTGAAAGGAAGAGTTTTAGTTCTTTTAGCTTTTTTTGATGGCTTTCATCAAAACGGTTCAACAGCATACATAGCAATGATTTCACATGGGCAACACTGTCCAATGCAGTTGTCTTAAAATCAACAACCCTCCTTGCAGCATCCCGTAACTTCGCTAAACTGTTGTATTTCTTAGCTTCAGCTTTGAAGGTAGGGTCCATTTCTTGACGCATTAAGCCAATACACTGTAGTCCCAAATTGAGCGTTGACATTATACGCTCAACAGGATTGCGCCGTGAGTGGGGTGTATGGAAAACCCGGAATGCCGGAACAAACTTATTTTCACGAATCTTGTCACGTGATACATCTTGCCTGATTCATGAAGTCACGTGCCAAGCGGTATGTAGAAAATGGCGTCGATGCCACATGGCACACTGAGTGTTGAGGAAGAGGGCAGTGTTGAGGTAGAGGAAGAGGAGGTTATTATTATAAGCAGTGAAGACGATAGTGAGTCACCCTGCAATTCTCCACAGTGTAAGATTATGAAGAGGTTTGTGCGAACGGAAATATCCTGTATTTTTATAAATTTGCTAGAGGGTCTAGTAAGCACTATTGAATAAAGTTATAGTGTTGTTAATGTTGTAAAAGTCGAGTTGTAGTGGTTTTTTTCGTTAGCCACTTCATGACGGTGGTTTTCCCATGCGTGTTTATTTTGGGCACCATTGTTTTTCATAACGATCCCTACTATTAAATACTGCTGTACTTAATGATAATTTTTCTCAAGTACTACCTAACTAGTTGTGTTTATGTGCAGTTGATATTTGTAGTGCCACTGTACATAATGGTGATGCCCGATTACTTTAACAAGTATATGTGCTTTTAATTACAGAGCTGTTACCTATTACAATGACAATTGCTGCTTGCCAGTATTTGAAGAAGGTCACCAACAGTACACTGTGGAACAGTTGGTATCATTTCCTTTGGGAGATGCTGATGACAAGAAAGTCTGTAAAGTGCCGCCTACGTGTGTAAAGCACAATTGCAGTTTCTTGGTAGACCTCAAATGCATTGTTGATTTTTCTGATTTGCAGGCTGATGACTGTGGTGTATGGAGTTACAGGGGGAGTGAGGAAGTCGTATATTGTCATTAATGATTTAAAGGATATCCTTCTTACAACACGTGAACAACCACCAGTATCAAAGAATGTTAAAAAGAATCATTTATACCTGCTGACCAGGGTATATCATGACCTGCAAGCATCCCAAGATTTTAAACGAATGATAGCTACTTTAAAAAGTCAGTGTTTTGTTTTTTATGTATTTAAGTATAGTGTAATTATCTTTAGGTCAATCTTCAAGCAGCCCTTTACAGTACAACTAGCTTTTATGCAGTATAAGTTTAAAGGAAAAGAACATGATATTACTCTTCTGCCACATAAAAATTCTAAGGGATCTACACCATATAAGAGGACTTACCCTAGCACAATGAAGAGAATAAAAGAGGTAGCTGGAGAGCATAAACCTGCTGCTGCATTTGAGTTGGTGGATAAGGAGATGGGAGGGGTCGTAGACATGAGTATAGGTAAACTTCCTCGTAGTAGAAACCAGATATGTGATGCTCGCAAGAAGTTGTTTGCTTCTGACAAAGCAGACAATCGAGCCATTATGATGGAAAGATGTAAATGTGTTGCACAAGGAGAAGTCCAGTTTGTTCGCTCTGTTCAAGCAGCTCCCCAGCCTTTGTGTTTTGTGTACAGATACCCAATTAAAGCAGGTTCAGTTATGCTGCACTGATCCCAGTGTAGTGTATTTATAGATCACATGCACGCATGCGTATTAGTTAGAATTGTGGCCATGCCGTGTATTGTATACCTGTTATTAATCTATTGAATCCTTTGCGTGTATGTTATAAAATAACACGATACTACAATTGGCGACGAGGATGACAACTCATTTCGGTAAATTGGAAGAGTTTCGACCAGAAACAGAGACTATTGTTTCTTACTTGGAGCGAGTCGATTTGTTCTTCGCGGCCAACAACATTGGTGACGGCAAAAAGGTAGCAGTGTTTTTAAGCACGGTGGGAGGAAAGATATATTCTCTTCTTCATGACTTGCTAGCCCCGGCGAAACCTCAAGACAAAAACATGGCAGAGCTCACTACAGCGTTAAAAAACCATTTTCAGCCAAAGCCGCTGGTAATTGCCGAAAGGTTTTACTTTCATAGACGCAATCAATTGTCAACTGAGTCAATCGCTGAATACATGGCTGAGTTGAGGAAGCTTGCAACGCACTGTGAGTTTCGTGACTACCTCAACGATGCTCTTAGAGATCGTCTGGTGTGCGGGCTAGTAAACCAAAACATTCAGAAAAAGTTGTTGTCAGAAGACAGGCTTACGCTGAAGAAAGCCGTAGAAATAGCCCAAGGCATGGAAGCCGCAGAAGCTAATATGAAGAAATCACAAGTAAGCGAGCTCGTTCCAGTCAATTCTGTGCAACAAACTGCAAAGAAATCTGGCAAAAATGAAGGTGGCAGCAGATCAAGGTTTTTTGAACAGTCTAAGTACCAAGACAGGGATAACTTTTCAGATAAGCCATGCTATCGATGTGGAATAGCAGGCCACAGTCATTACAAGTGTCGTTATCGTGAAGCTGTTTGTAGGAAGTGCCATAAAACTGGACACTTAGCAAAAGTCTGCAGAAGTAGACAATCAGCCGGCATCTCTGAAACCTGTAAATGCAGTGGCTGACTATTTACCTGAGGAAGAAACTGAGTTTACTCTCTTTATCGTGGGATCTAAGAGGAATAACCCAATTATAGCCACCCTACAAGTCAATGGGTGCCCCATAGACATGGAAGTAGACACTGGTGCCGCTGTGTCTTTGGTATCTACCTCAATACAGAAGAAATACTTCCCAACAAAAGTAATAGAGGCTGGTGATATAACCCTCACAACATATACAGGAGAGTAAATACCCGTGGTAGGTAAGATTCCTGTAAATGTATCCTATAAAGAACAAAATAAACACCTGTATTTGTATGTGGTTGAGAGGGATGGGCCTTGTTTAATGGGTAGAGACTGGCTAACAGAAATTACTTTAGACTGGAAACGAATTGGGTTGCTTACCTCTACAGTCAGTTCTAATGTTGCATTGAATCAGTTACTAGACAAGTACAGTGAAGTATTCAAAGAGGGATCAGGACCTATGAACACTTTTGAAGCCAATTTATACCTCAAACCAAATTGTCAGCCAAAGTTTGTAAAGGCTAGACCTGTACCGTTTGCCATTAAACCGGCCGTAGACCGTGAGTTAGATAGGCTAGAGCAGGAAGGTATCATTGAAAAGGTTACACACAGCGAGTGGGCTAGTCCAGTGGTAGCAGTACCAAAACCTGGGGGACACTTACGGCTATGTGGTGATTACAAAGTGACCCTTAATTCTGCCTTAAAGGTAGACCAGTACCCTCTACCAAAACCCAAAGATCTTTTTGCGTCCTTAGCTGGGGGACAAAAGTTTACAAAAATTGATTTAGCTCATGCATATCAACAGATGAGTCTTAAAGAAAACTGTCGACAGCTTGTAGTTATCAACACACACCGTGGGTTATACCAGTATACACGGTTACCCTTTGGAGTGGCTTCATCTCCGGCCATTTTTCAAAAGATGATGGACACTATACTCCAGGGGATTCAAAATGTTTTCTGTTATTTGGATGATATCCTCATCACAGGACCCACTGAAGAAATACACTTAGCCAACTTGGAAGAAGTGTTACAAAGGCTACAAAGGTATGGCATTCGGGCCAAACGTGCGTTTATGCAACCAGCAGTAGAATATTTAGGGCATAAGGTGGATGCACAGGGACTGCATACCACCGACAAGAAAGTAGAGGCAGTGTTAAAGGCACCTCAACCAAAGAACGTTACTGAGTTACGTTCCTTTTTAGGCTTGGGCTGCACTATTACCACAAATTCTTGCCAAATTTATCTTCAGAGCTAAAACCACTAAACCGGTTATTGAAGAGTGACGTCAATTGGAAGTGGACACAGGAGTGTAGTGAAGCATTTATAAAGGCGAAAAAGTTGATAGGATTGGCTCCTGTGCTGGCTCACTATGACCCAAAGCTACCCCTCAAGTTAGCCGGAGATGCATCTGCATGGGCCTTGTTATTAAGTGCCTATTCTTATGACATCCAGTTTAAACGAACTTATGAACATAGCAATGCTGATGGATTATCTCGTTTTCCGTTACCAGTACAGCCAGCCAACCTAACAGAAGCTAGTTTCACTATTGGCCAAATTCAGGCTTTGCCAGTTACAGCTGCTTGCCTTGTCAAAGCCACAAGACAAGACCCCATCTTGAGTCAAGTGATGCGGTACATGCAACAGGGATGGCCTACACAAACACCTGCTGAGTACAAACCTTACCGTAACAGATGTCAGGAACTATCAATCGAAGGACACTGTCTATTGTGGGGAAATCGAGTAGTAACTGAGAGCTCATATTACTGAAGAGTTACACCGTAATCATCCAGGGATCACTCGAATGAAGTCGCTTGCTCGAAGCTACCTGTGGTGGCCAGGTTTGGACAAGGCACTAGAAGATTGTGTACACCGGTATTTACCTTGTCAGTCTGTACAGAATGTTCCTGCTGTAGCACCACTTCATCCCTGGTTGTGGCCTGCTCGTCCATGGCAGCGTGTTCATTTGGACTTCGCAGGCCCATTTCTGGGTCATATGTTCATGATCATGGTAGATGCTCACTCTAAGTGGCCTGAAATTGTGGAAATGAGCAGTACAACTACCAAGCAGACTATTGCAGTGCTGAACAAAGTATTTGCTGCATATGGATTACCGGAACAAGTGGTCAGCGATAATGGCCGACAGTTCATCTCTGATGAATTTCAGTTGTTTATGAAGTCTAATGGAATAAAACATATACGGTGCTCGCCCTATCATCCCTCTTCAAACGGACTCGCTGAACGTATGGTTCAAACGTTTAAAAAAGCAATGAAGGCTAGTGCCAATGAAGCAACCTCCGTGTCTCAGAAACTATCTGACTTTCTACTTTCATATCGCAGTATTCCACACAGCACTACCAATGAGACACCTGGCAAACTGTTCCTGGGGAGGAATATACGAACACGACTGGACTTGTTGCTTCCTGACATACATAAGCAAGTTACCAATCAACAAGCCAGGCAGAAAACTGCCCATGATCAAAAATCCACTGCTTGAGAATTTTACATTGGTCAACAAGTAATGGCTAAGAACCTGAGACCTGGACCAAATTGGCTTCCCGGTATCATCATTGAGAGATTAGGACCACTTACTTATTTAGTGGATGTAAATGGAAAATCATGGAAGCGTCACATTGACCACCTACGAATCCGAAGTGATACACCATCTGATATTCCAACCTCAGAAAGTGATGACTTGATACCAGCAACCACTGTGACATCCTCTCCTGATCCACCTTTCCATTATCCTGTTGTACCTACCGGTGATAATGAACCTAGTGGTAAATCTGCCGAGAGCACCACCGCTACGCAAAATGTCACTGATAATTCTCAGGACGCTACTGTGTCTGAACCTGTACCACCTAGACGATATCCCATTCGAATAAGAAAGGCACCCGAGAGATATCAAGCTCCTCCAGATTGAACTGAACTACTAGAGTAGGCATTGTTTGTTTTGTATTTAGCTGGTTGATTGTACAATTTTAAGTAGGGAGGAGTGTAGTGTATTTATAGATCACGTGCACGTATGCGTATTAGTTAGAATTGTGGCCATGCTGTGTATTGTATACCTGTTATTAAATTGAATCCTTTGCGTGTATGTTATAAAATAACACGATACTACACCCAGCAACTTCAGTGTATTGAGTGTTGATCCTACCTTTAATCTAGGTACTTTTTTGTAACACCGTTGGTATTTTTACACAAGGTATTTGTCTCTAAACACACCCAGAAGCATCCTGTGTTTCTTGGGCCATTATTGATCCATCAGCAAATGAAGCTCAAGCGTACAGCTATTTTGCCCACCAAATATAGATCCTGTTTCCTTTGCTTAAGGAAATAAGGGCATTTGGAAGTGATGGACAAAAAGCACTTACAAATGCCTTTGAGAGTGCATTTTCAAATGCATTACATTTACGGTGTTTTAAGCATTTTCAGGATAATTGTGAGGCAAAGTTGAAATCATTGAATTTAGATCCAACTAGCCGTGAAGAAGTCTTGACTGATATATTTGGTGAAACTGGCTCAGAGGTTAT
This sequence comes from Spongia lamella, assembly GCA_963930835.1. NCBI lineage: Eukaryota > Metazoa > Porifera > Demospongiae > Dictyoceratida > Spongiidae > Spongia > Spongia lamella. The sequence goes on along the minus strand of OZ005749.1, from coordinate 5,972,120 downwards.
ACAGATAGGTTTAGTAGACACTGTTGACCCTACAGATTTTGCCAAGAAATTAAGTGGATTGGAAGAACGCTGGAATGAACTAGAGAAGTCTGGTAAAATGGCAGGAAATTGAACCAGAATTTTACAACTGGTTTGTTTGTGAAAAAAAGTGAAACTATGCGTAAGTGTACGATACACAGTGTGAGAGCTGCTGCTGGGTTAGGCAATCCCCAGAGAAATTTTACAGAATCAATTGAAATCGAAAACCGACAGGAAGATGCAATCTCTCACTGATTTTGTGGATGATATGCAGGAGCTAGTTTTGGTTTATGAGAAAAATATGGAAAGAGCATTTGATCGCAGAGGAGACTGACGTTTGACTAATGAACTGATTTCTGCAGTTGGAGAGAAAAAGCACACCCGTGTTTTAAAACAGGTTAAAGAAGCTTCTTGTTCTCTTTCACAATTGATTACCGCTGATAACCATTTGACACAAAAGGAAGTGTCCATTGTGATTCAAATGAAGCTGCTTGTTCTAGCAGTTCCATTTTGAGTAAAAACGAACTCTCAGTCTACTTTTAGAATCAGGTTGCAAAATACATGAAGATACATTGAGACGAATATGGCAAAAAGCATCAAAGCTAGTAGCTGATGACACTCTTATTGCATTAGTTCCAGGCAATTCTAATTCAAATGCAACTTTGCATTGTATGGTTGCATCAGCCACTAATGAATGTCCTCACTTGGTTACTACACCTAGCAAATTCACGGGACAATTTAAATGTGACTCTAAATGTGTGATGTATTCCTACCTACAAGGTTTGTTCACATACCATTGCCACAGCTGAAGTAACAGGAAAGTTAAAAGAGTTTGTACAGTGGCTGGTAAAGCAAAAGTGTGCTCCCAATTATACCAACCTATCATTGCATGGAATACCAAAAGGTGCAGGAGAAAAGGGTGGTATCCCCAACCGGAAGAGAAAGCAGCCAACAACCACCAAAGCAAAAACAGTTGTTGATAGGTTGAGTACAGTATCTTATAATGTGGAGCATTGCAATGAAGGTTCTGGTACAATATATGCGGAATTTGTAATGCCTGCTGCGTCTGTGGGATCTATACAGAATACTTGGATTGCACCTAATTCATCTCAGTATCCCATATGTGCTCAGCTATGTTACCCAGTCCCTTGTCACCCTATCCAGTTGCCATGCCCTACCTGAATGCTTGGACTTCATCACCATCCAGATCAAGCACAATGGTTTCTCCATATCCTTTCACATTGAAGATCGCATCCATGTTTGTCAATCTTGCCAAATTCCTTTTAATGATAACATGGAACCTCCATATGACTCGGTTATTTCACGCAAAGAATGTCGACCATACAGATCCCAGGGAGGACAATCTAAAACTCCCTCTGTTCCAAGTAACTCACATTACCATGTAAGCCTGCACTGTATCAGAGCAGCTGAGCCATCATTCTTGCCTTCTGAATTGATCATACCAGAAGATGTTCTTGAACATCTCACAGACATTCATAGAGGCTTTCTGTATGCCAGTCTAGGAATTCATGTGTGATTATCATGGGTGCTATTTGCGCAAAGGATTCAGTTTTGATTTTAGGCTTGACTTTGACTGATAGATATTTTGTGTGTATGTGATTAACTGTATAACAAATCACTGACACAATTATTATTATAATATCAAATGTAAAAAACTATTTAAAGTTTATTCCATTTAGTGCTTTGCACATGCTCTGTCTGTTCACAAGCTAGCTAGCTACAATATACAAAAAACTATGTAAATACACAACAAACAAGTAGATATAACCATAAGTATGATCATCTTGTTTTTCGTCTGATCCACTGTCCCCTCAGTGCAGCCTCGCGATGGAGGTCAACAAATTCATCCTGACGCAGTTTAAATCTCAGGTATTTCGTTAAACATACAATCCCAGAAAACCACCTTTTTCGCCTTTTCAGCTATCCAATTCTTTACAAACAATGCACCAGTTCATGCACCGTCACTTAATAATTCACGTGATACATGTATTCGCGAAAATAAGTTTGTTCCGGCGTTCCGGGTTTTCCATACACCCCCATGAGTGTGAAGGTGCTGTTCGTGCAGCACATAGGAAGTCTAAATCTAACACAAATAAGGCAACCAATGATACCTGAACTGAAAGAGAAGTTATTCTATGATCTGCTCCACCATCGCTATACAAAAAAAGAACACTTTTATTGATTTCAGGAGAAAGCAGCAAGTTTGAAAGTTCTGTGGCATGTCTTAAAGCTGATGAAGGTTCAAAAGCAGCATCTTTGTATCCAACATATACTTGACCTCTATACCACGGTTCTTCAATCCTTTCTGGTATGTCTATCAAAAGAGATACTGAAGGTACAATACTAAATTTGGTAAAGTCATGATCACCCACTTCAAATGTTGTTCCAGCACGAACTAATACTCTTCTTCCCCGTTCGGCAGCAGCCACAGGAAAGCCTGGTTCACCCACTTTCAAGCGGTGTTTGTCATCAATACAAACCATATTGCAAATCTCCTTAAGCTTTATAACATATTCACGCATGTAACGGAATACTGCAGCCGCATAATGTTCATCTTCATGGTGTTTCCGAAACTGTCGTTTTTGTACCATGAAGCGAACATTTAATCTTCGTAATGAATTGATACTTTGGCTTTAGGTGTTTTAGGCCAAAATTGTAGCCGTAACCATTCCTCACTTGGTACAGGTGTGCCTGTGGGGCAACGCTGAGCAACTTGATCACGAAAATCACGAATAGATATGGCTTTAGCCAAATGTACTATTTTGTCCCAAAAACACTCAAATTTAGTTCTAGTATCATTCTTTTTGACTTCACGTAGGTCAATTAATGTGGCTCCATATTAATAATTTCACGCACACGTTCATCAATTTCTGCTTCCTGTAAATCATGAGATGCCGAAGAGTCTCCAGTTAAATCTCTATAAAAATATCTTAAAATTGCTGGCTTAATCCCTGGGCATACTCATCCAAACTTCTCAAAAAGAGTTTTTCGTATGAAATTGTGGAAGCTCAGGCTTAATTTTTCCACAATTGAAAGGCTGCACTGAAAAGATTCTTCGATTGAATTCTCTGGTGAGATACGCCAAACAAAGTGTGAATTGCCCACATTGTTACCAGATGAATATGTAAGATACATAACTGGAAACTGTAAGCCATTGCTTGTCAAGCTTTGAAGGAAATCATACCTTTTCCTTGCTTGATCAGGAGTATAAAGATGTATTCATTACAGTTATTCTGCTGAAGAGCTGTACTTAAATCATCAAATTTGTTATGAACAATTCCATCACTGGGAGGAATATACTTAATAGACATAGCATCTGAAAGTTGTCGAACTGGGTTAAAACGTGTATGAATCTCCCTCATTACTTTGTTCTGTGAAGCAAGATACTCAAAATATTTCTTGCAAGAGCTTCAACTTGCTGCTGAAATTCTTGCCAGGGAGGATTTTCCAAAATGATGCTTGAAGATGTGACATTGCTAAAGCCTTAAGTACAGGTGAATTTATATTTGTATTCTGTCTCTTTATAGCTCAGGCATGTTAAAGCCAACAAATTGATAAAACACTTCTGGAACAGGACATGATTGGTTTTTAAGAGTCTCGTAATGTCCATCTATGTTCCACAAACAATCAGTTAAACTTTTGACAAAGGTTTTGCCAGTCGAGTGAGCGATACTTGCTGGAAATAATAAATCTTTGCTCTTTACAAAAATTAAAATAGTATTATGCAGCTTATCTTTGTTAGTGTGTTCTGCTGGGAAAGTTGTTTCTGACTAGACATCATTAATGCAAAAGCATCAATTCTTACTGGTTGTGTAGTATCGCAAAAATGGACCAAATGTCTGAATGGCCATATCTCAAGAGGTAAGGTAAGCTCTATTCTGTCTAAAACTTCCTTAGATTTGCCTAAACTTGCAAAATCTAATTCACTTTCATCAGTTGGATAGTTGTTATTAACTTCACAAACTATTTTTGTTGAATAAACTCCTGAACAGAAACTCCAGGGACTGTTGTAGAATAAATACTCCATGGTAAAACAGTTCTGCTGGTAGTCAAATTGTAGACGCTACAATTAACCAAAGCCATGTTCAAATGTATACCTGTGATGCACAACAAAATTCTAATTAAAACATGCCAATAAAAGTAGTTTTAATTTATTTAATTAAAATGTAAACCTTTTTATTATGCCAGTATATTTAAAATACAAACAAACTTACCTTCTTTTAATATATTAAAAAGGAAGCCTGCCAAGTAGACTCTAACAACTGTTTAATGTAAAAAACATGTGTAAAAATGGCGAAACAAATTATATGACATCACTGCGCATGCGCAATGCCAATAATGGTAAAAATATGTAACTGTTGGACTTGGATGCGGGCGGTGGACCAGAACCAGACAACCATTTGGAATGGCCTAACACGTGCGTGTCTGAAATGAAAGCGCATAATAAACAAACTAACACTGTAAATTTTCTCAAAATTACCTTTTGACCACTGGACAAATTCCACAGTGTTAGATTGGGACGGATTCTCCTCCATCGCCTCCATCAGTGTACTCCATGCTAAACAAAGTTATTAACGTGCACCATATGTGTGCACATAACTAGGGTTTCCAGTGAAAATAGAAAGGTGCTTCTTTTTTGCTGTTTCTGTGGATTTTCACACAGACTGACATTCAAGATAAAACAACGAACCACAAATTTATCATTGAATTGCTTTCAGCGTTAGATATCAGCACAGTTTTAATATGCGTAAATATCCAAAAAGTGGTCACGTGACCAAAAATCCCATAATGGCATAATAGCTTCATTGGGTGCGCTGTAGTGCTAGAAGACGTAGAAGTCATTTTTAAGGTAAGAAATATAACAATTATGTCTGTTAGATTACCCTGAACTTGTTTAAGTTAAACCTTAACTAATGTTTTTTGAATAATTGCGCTTTGTTCACATGATGTCACAAAGCCCAGCTTTGAAAATTCTCAGTGTAGTTAGTCTTAGTCAGTTAGAGCCACCATTATTAACAATACTTATATGCATGTAGCATTTAGCTACATGACTTGTGTAGAGATGATGATCATGAATGTAAACAGATTAAGGCTTTAAGCTATATATAGCATGTAGCTAGCTTGCATGTGAGTAACGTAGGCGCGCGTGGGGAGTACTGATAGCTAATTGTATGAAATGATGGTTAAAGTGCCCATTCTCTTTTCTACCCTGTACAATTTTCTTTTATACTTATTTGATTTTTTAACTGTATAACACTTTCTACAGTGTGTACACATATTGAATGGTGGACAAAAGTGAGCCAATATGGCTATGAAGAAAGCAACACCTTATAGCAAGTGGGGAATGCTTGAAGCAATTGGAATCACTGAGCACTTGCTTCTTGACATTTTTGCAAATGATGAATCTGAGGATGTGCTGAAGTGTACAGAGAATGTACCAGATGTTCTGACTTATTGAACTCTACCACTTTGCTCATCAGTTTTGAAACTTAAAGTTAACCATCTTCTCAAGGTTCTTGTCGACACTTTATTTCCACTATGTTCTGTGAGCCGGGAGAAGAATCAAAGGCCTCTTGAGTCTATGTCTAAAGAAGCACAGGCTTTGTATTTGCAAAAAACATTGGATGCCACAATCCACAGGTGTGTTGCACTACATGATTGTGTACTAATTATTTATTGTTATTACTTACCTAAGATTACCATAAATACTTACAGCATGCAAGTATGTAAAGGGATGGGCGGTATTAGAAATATGGTTTTGCGATTATCATCATTTAAATTATCACGATAATCATGATTATCATTATAAAACAATGCATACAACATAATGTACTTACACAGCATACATCATACATTCATAATGCATGTTAAAAATCATTATGGTATTGATTTACATACAATCATTATGTCTCTTTAGTCGCTGATTAATGATTAATCCAAATTATTTGCTAAAACACAAGTCTATCCAAGTTCTCAGGTTTAAGCCGTGATCTGAATTGGTCAGCAATAAAACCTGCTTTGCTAAAAATACGCTCAGAAGGCACACTTGTAGCACAAATAGCTAAGTATTTCTTTGCCAAGCGTGCTAAGGTAGGAAGATTATGCTGTTCATTCTTCCACCACTCAAGTGGGTTGCCTTCAGGATTAATATTAGGTAGACTCGTATACCTTGATATTTCATTTTGAACTACTTGCCACGGAGATAACACAGGCATTCTATCAGCGTCTTCAGATACAATATGTTTAAGTACAGCTGCTAGACCTTTACTCTTTTTCTTCTGTGGAGGAGGGCGAATGTCTTGATCTTGTGCTTCAGTGTCATTTGCAGGTGACTCCTGATCAGGTGAGGAGGTAGATAAGATTGAAATTGCCTCTTCTTTTAACAATGAATATGTATTTTCTTTGTTTTCCAGGTAGTGATCTTTGAATCTAGTCCTTGAGAATGTTTTCTTTCAGGTGTTTCAAAATTGGAATAATTGCTGAGCTTGTGACTTGTTTTTCACCAGATAAGGCATCTGTCAAGATACCAAGAGGTTTTAACACGTCAACAAGAGTTTCTAAAAGCTTGAAATCATCATTAGATGGCATTAGATGCCACTTGCTGCGGTCACCAGCAAGAACAGCACTGATTGCCTGTTGTTGCTCTACAATGCGAGATATCATTTCATTTGTTGACTCCCATCTAGTTGTAACAGGAGAAATCAATTTATGTTGTGGCAGATCTAGCTCTTCTTGTTTGTGTTGAAGATCTCGATTTTTCTTCCAACTGCGATGAAAATATGCAACAAGTGAACAGCATTTTCCAAGGACGCGTGATATTCTATTATCATTCAGTCCCTTCCCAATTGTCAGGTGAAGGTTATGACCAAAACAGCTTAGCCTAGGCCAATTCAACTTTACAAATGCTGCCGCCACCATATTAGATCCATTATCAGTGGTGGTGGCAACAAGGTTATCAGGGTTTAGTTTCCATTCTGCTAGTAACTCTTGAATAACAGAAGCAATGTTATCTCCAGTGTGATCTTCACTCAAGTGTAATGTGCCCAAGCAATACGTTTTCAAATTCCAATCTGCATCCACAAAATGAATAGTGTAACTCATAAAGGGTATATTGGCTGCACTCGTCCAAAGATCAGTAGTAGCTGAGTAATAGTTTACAGATTTGACTTTGGACTGAAAACTTGCTTTTACTTCATTGTACATTCGGGGGATTTCGTATTCAGTGAAATGCTTCCGTGATGGCATCTGATAGCGAGGGTTTAGTTTATGAACCATGTGCCTAAACCCAGGTTTATCCACCATTGAAAGTGGTTGCATTTCCTTTGCAATAAAATATGCAACAGCATGGTTGATTTCACGAGCAGCAGACGAATCAGGAGAAAATGCTTTGCTTCTTTCTATGGCCTGGGGAAGAGTTAACTGTAATTGCGGCACTTCGGTAGTATTATCTTGGGTCGAACTCCTTCGCGCCACTTTCATGTCAGCTTGTACATACAAGGTCGGATGGTTATCTCGTAAATGGGCTAAAAGGTTTGTAGTATTTCCACCCTTCGCTGATATCTTTTTTCCACAAGTTCGGCATGAGGGAATGGAAACTGTTTCTTCACGTATCTTTCCATTATCGTCCGTTTCTAAACCGAAAAAATCCCACACAATACTTTTACTCCTTGGCTTCTTAACCAACATAATGCTCGACATGCTACTCGTACTGCTGTTATCGTCTGTGTTCAAAACTTCGGTTCGACTTGAGTGACTCGACATTTTCACGCTTACAAAATGGTGAAAACAAACATCACGTGTGCATTCAACAATAATCGTCAGAACCTTAATCATATCGATATCAATAATCGTGATTATCATTATCGTTAAAATACCGCATAACCGGTTTACCGCCCATCCCTAGTAAACATGGAAATTATTATACAGTAAGTAAGGCATAGCCTGCATGCACAATGTATAGGAGTTTCATAACATTTGTTAGTCCAAACATAGCTATCTAATAGGTTTTTGAACATGTTGATGGGGGGGGTAGGCTGATCCAATTATTAATAGTACGTAATGTAAAAAAATTGCGTGGCTGAAATGTTTGGCATGTAGTTTAAAAAGTTTGTAATTGTGGTCTCGGGTTGCAGATGACTGTTACGTTGATAGACTGTTGACATCAATATCAAAATATTGATGAGTAATAACAATCTTATGGATTTTTTCTGAATAAAGAGGTGTTAGAAGCATGGATTTGCTTCCTACCTAGCTACCGCTCACCAGTACAAAACCATGTAGCTATTATTGGCCTAATATCTCTTTGTAGGAGTAAAAGCTCAAGCTACCTGTGTCACTAACGAAATGAAGAAGCATGGTCTTTATGTGAAAGATTTAGAACACATGATTGCCAATCCCAGCAAATGTTCGTGGACCTTGAACAAGCCTGCTTCTGCCAGATTTTATACTGACCTACATGATCTTCTCCATAAGAAGCGAATCCCACTAGAGGAAATTGGAATGATATACAGAGCTATAGATCCTGACCTCCGCCAAAAAACTGCTGGAAACAAGGATGCATATTCCTATGTGAGTAGAGGTTTTTCTTCTGATATTGAGGAAGAGTGTACATCTACTTATGAGTCTTCACAGGAAAGCAATTCGGACATAGAGAACACTTCTGATGAGGATGTGAGTAGATATCTATTTGAAGCATAATGTAAAAAGGAGAGAAAAACATGCACAATCAAAAATAAAGGGACTGCAAACCTCACTCAATTACTTTAAGCATCTCAGCAAGAAACAGGAGAAACAACTACATCAAACTTCAGTAGCCATGAAGGAATACATGGAACTTGTTCATGAAAGAAATTCACAAATCAAGTACTTAGAGAATTTGATTAAGCACCTTGATGAAATGAATAGCTTTTTAGAGTGTGAACTGACTGACTTGCGTAAGCAAACAGATAGTCTTCACAAGAGCAATGAAGCTCAAATATCACAATTAACTGAGCAAATTAAAGAGCTTCAATTGCATACAACTTTTCAATCCCGGTCATTTACTGCCAATGTGAGGGAGCTGTACTATTCACTGCTTTCATTGCGTGTACCACCTGCACAGATTAAACCTATAGTACAAAATATCATCTGCATCACTGAAACTGAACAATGTTTGGCTTCCTAGCAAGTCTTATGCAGCATACATGTGTAGTGCAGAAATGCCTACTATTAGCTCTTTATAAAAAGCTGCTGAGTTAGCAAAATCTGAGCAATGGTGTCTTAATAGTGATGGTACCACACTTCAGCAAGCAAAGAAAGTGGCATTTTTGATAAATGGAATTGTGCTGGGAGTCTGATGGATCTTCAGAAACAGCATTAGATGCACTTACAGCTGAGCTTCAAAAGATGGGCAAATCAGGCTCTGATATTACTCATATTGTATCGTCTACTTCTGAGCACAGTGCAAGTTTAATCATCTTGGAGTGGAAAACCACAAGGAACTATTGTTGAAAACAAGTGTGCTATGCATTTGGGAGTTAATTTGAGACATGCCCAAGTAAAAGCAATGGAGGACATACAAGCAATGGAGGACATACAAGCAACGGACAGTTCTGTAGCACATGACAGTGAAGGCAGTATGGATGAAGATATGGAAAATCCTAAGAAAAGGCACAGTGACATTGATTGTTTTGTTTATGAAGTTTGCAAAGCCTTCGGACACTTGGGATGTCCAGAGTATGGCCAAGGAGCATCATCGTTTCGGGTGTTTATTGCTAGTAAAATTAAACAGAGTTGTGATGAAGAAAAGGGATACTTATATCAAAGCGGAGATGGTATTTTTTGAGACAAGTAGGAAGTAGGTACTACGTTACTTCTTGCAATGCTGGACGCGTATTTATTTGAAGAGAGCTATGATAGCTTTTTTAAAGGAACAAGAACTCATTAAATCTCTGAACCAGCTTGAATCTGCATGTCTTAAAAAGCTACAAGATCCTCTGCTTATAACTAAGACACACATGGAAGGGTTAATGTTCAGTAGAGTCTATGCCGATTTAATGATGCTGGTTAAAAGTAAAGAGCTCAATAAAACAGCCCTGGACATGAATGTTCACTACAAAGAATTGCTGGATTTTCTTCAAAGGCTGATCGACACACCTTCATTAATTCTCAACAGAGAACAGATTGTGTTTCCAAGTGAGCCCAGATTATATTTAAATGACAAAAAATTAAACCACAGGCTAAGGAGTAAGTACATACCCATTCACCAAATGCTCTATCAAGATGCTTGTGAAACTTCACTATCTTCATTGGTATGTGGAGCAAGTAAACCAATGAGTGAGAAGCTCAAATCATATAAAAAGGATCACCTACCTGGGGGACGTTACTATGATCCAGATCTAGAAACACAGACTATCTTATCAAAGCTTCAACCACATAATGATAAAACTGAGAGTGTTTTTGGTACAAAGATTGGTTGCATCGAATTCTACCAAATATGGCTCAGGAAACACACTCAGCCATGATAGAATTCTCATACAATTCAACTATGAAATGGCTTAAAATCAAGGTGTACTCTTATTGCCTTAGCTCAGAAACGCAGGCATTTAGTCATTGAACAATCAAGAAATGATGCTAAGCAACTTCTTGAGAAGAAGATGGTTCATCGAGCCAAGTTAATCGAAAAAGGAAGAGAAAAGGCAAAAAAAATTGCACCAGCAATAGAAGACCTAAAGACTGATATCCTTATAACAACAGTTGAAGAGAGAAACTGCAATTGTGTCTCTCTCACTTCCTGAAAAACTCAAAGAAGCTGAACTAAAAGCTCTGGTGAAAAGACAGATTCAATTACACACAAAAGTATACAAACAAAAGGGCGTTAACAGGCTAAGTATGCTTCTAGGCTTCTAAAAGAGTTATCAGATATAATTCTCAAGTACCCAGTACAAGTTGAAGTGAACTCTGAGGAACCTTCTCATCAGATGCTTCATGTACTTTTTGACAGACCTTCACTCTTAGCTAGTTGTCGAATCAAACATAGATTTGAACAAGATGGCTCTTTAGTTTGGTATGAAGGAGAAATAGTATCATGTAGGAAACAACAACTTAGGGTGCATTATCCTGAAACATGAAATGTGTCAGTTTACACTCGATGAAATCAAAGATGATTTTTATTCTGGTGATTTGTGGATTGTCTAGCTATATAGCCAGCTACAAAGTTTGTACATATAATGTACAATGTTATGATTGTTTATAATGTCTATATACTATACAGAATGCATTCTATAAGTAATTACAAGTCATACACAATTTATTGCTTGTTCAAGTATATACATATGTAACATTCATAATAATTATCAGTCACATGTAAATTAATGAACAAACAATTGAACACAAAATTTAGCTAAACAATCAACAGTTCTGATATGTCACTAAACATGTACACTACTTAGAGGCAACACTACCAATTCACTGTCATTCAGACTTCAGTAGTCATATCAAGTTTATTCAAGGTCAGACAAAGCCGAAACCTGCGACATGTGTTCATACACTCCTTCCAGGAGTAACACAGCCATTTCTACAAATGGTTGTAGATCGGGGTACGTTTTATGGTAATTTCAACCTTTTCCAATAGTTTGCTGTCCTCAGCTTTTGATACGCCTGACTGCTTCACACTGGGTTTATCACCTTTGTCCGCCATTCTGTGTACAACCTGCAATAAATAAATTGTACAGTAGTAATAACTGGGTTTCTTCACTACGATGTTCAAAGTGTAGCAGGTCTGTTTTAATCTCTGATCACCCTAAATGCACTGCAATTGTATGCGATTAGATAACACTATGGTGCCAGGCAATTTTCAAAGCCTTTCGGCTTTTTGACACGAACAAAGAGCAATTATTCAAAAATCATTAGTTAGCCAAGTTCAGGGTGATCTAACAGGCATAATTGTTACCTTCGAAAATGCCTAATGAACTTTGGAGATTTTGGTCATGTGATCACTTTTCGGATATTTATGCGTATTAAAACTGTGCTGATATCAAACATAGAAAGCAGTTCAATGATAAATTAGCAGTTGGTTGCTTCATATCAAAAGGTCAGTCTGTGTGAAAATCGACAGAAACAGCAAAAAGAAGCATTTTCCTATTTTGCTAGCATAACAATCTACCTTTGTAGTAGCGCAGCGCTTGTTTTATTAATCCACTTGGGCTCGCACTTGGGCAAACCAATGCAGATATCCTACGATAAACAAAGACTGCCATAGATTAACATTATAACAAGTAAGCTTGTTACGTATGCTGACTTTACATCTCGAGTACTAACACACTCGAGTGTGGCCTGCTGACGAGTAAATTTGTACTCGCACACGAGAGCACTCGTATCAAAACATGCGAGAGAGTGTCAAGTTACCTTAAATCTGTACCGTAGCTGTAATCATAATAGCTTGCATTAGGCTGTTGAATCATGTCATGGTAGTAAAGAAAGCAGCCCATCACCAGTAGATAATGATGTAGAAGAAAGCAGCAAAGGTGAAACTAGAATAGAAAAACTTGAAAGTGACACTAGGGAATATGATGATGTAGTTGCTGATGAAAAATGGCTTTGTGCTTCTGGCATTGCTGTTACTCCACTGTTTGAGGGATCAACTCTTACAGTTCTCCAAAGTCTGGTAAATAAGTACTTCTGCTGGTCCAGCAATTAGTAAAACTGCATTGTCTCCTTGCAACAAGGCATACTACCACCTAGCAACAATTTACTGACTTCGTATGAAGCAGCACTTTCAGCTATCGAGCCATATTTAGTGCAGCCTATTGTTTATGATGTGTGCAAGAATGACTGCATTATATACAGACACGACGAGTATGCCACTCTTTCAACATGCCCCAAGTGTGGCAGTGGGAGATACATATCTGACCAATCTAAATTTGCAGTTCGAAGATTAACTTTTTTGCCACTGAAGCCAAGATTGCATAGGTTGTTTGGAAATCACAACATGGCTCAGATTTTGCAATCACACTGTGTTATTCATGATGATGATGATGGCAATATCTATGATATCCATCAATCAGTAATGTGGAGAAGAGCATACAGTAGCAAGGGGGTATTCAAGAAAGATCACAGAGGTATCTTGCAGACTTTGTGTACGGATGGCGTGAATCTATTTGTACACAACAAAGTCTCGTATTCAATGTGGCCCATCATGCTAACATTGCTAGAAATTTCAGAAACAAATATGCTAGCATAATGCTTGTTGGCATTGTTCCAAGCAATGGAGCTCAAGAGCCCCACTCTTTGAATGCATATCTTGATATTTAATAGATGAGCTCCTTGAGCTTTCAAGCTTTAAATTTTACGATGCTTACCAAAATGCACCATTTGAGTGCAAAGTGGCTGTGTTGCTATATATTCTAGACTATCCTGGAATGTACAAAATGCTGTCAGTGGTAGGATCTGGAGGACTGCATGTTTTGTAATATCCAAGGAGTTAGAAATAAGCATCTCGACAAAACCGTTTACTTACAAAACAGAAGGTTTCTTTCTCCAGAATCAAGCTTGAGAAATGACAAGGAAAAGTATACTACGTATATTAGCTAATTGTACTATATGCGTATACGTAGCTACTGTTAAATGCAACTAGCTACGTACTCTATATAGCTAGCTATCCTGTACTAGCTAAATAAATGTGCATTGGGATTAAAAATGAAGAACATAAATCACCACCACGTAAAAAGGTTTATGATGAGATGAAACCTTACCACACAGCATATGACAATGCAGAAAAGAGGTCATGCATGTGTCTAAAGCAGTGTAGTTACAATTGTATCATAGAAATTAATATATTTTGTAAACAGGACCCAATCACATGCCAAAGCTGTTGCAAAATCCACTGGATGTAAAGGGAAGTATGCATTAATGAGGCTGCCTCACCACAACCATGTTGAGCAGACTGTGCCTGATGCCATGCATACAGTAAAAGACTGCATTGAAAAGATACTATACCTCTTAATTAGGAAGTACTATATTTCATTATAAAATTATAATCATGCTGAGCTAAAAGTTACCATATATAGATGGCTAATCACACATGGAGGGAAATTTTATGTGCACATCTTATATATGTACTTACATCAATTTCCCTACAGGAAAATCCAAAGATAAAGGTAAACTAGTTCAATCAGAGATGGCACTTCAAAGGTTTGGGCTGCAACCAACTGGATCTGTTCTTACGACTGATTCTGACCAAAAATGAATTAGAACAAGCATGCCAACGCCTGATTATTCCAGCACACTACGATTTTAACCCACAATATCCTTTTACACACCCATCATGACTTAAATGTCATGATTGGAAACAGGTACATAGCTACTACACATGCATGTATGTGTATATATATATATATATATATATATATAACTATATACATGCATATTGAATGTAAGTTTAATATGTGACTCCGAGCGAAAACCAGCCTAGTTCACACTTCCAAATTTTCCACTTCAGTTTTGTTGGAAAAGGTCTACTGAGTCGAAATTTGCAGCATTAAAAGATTAGACATCACGTTATCATTCAATTTGCTGAGCTTTGTGTAACATGCCAAAAAGGTTTTACAGGTCATTAACCAGGCAAAATCTGAGGTGTGAACTGGGCTGGTTTTCGCTTGGACGGTCACATATATCATGTGTGTCTAGAATTATATATACGTACGTAAGTAGGCAGCAGGTAGGACGCATGTATAGCTAGCTATATTCTTTGTTATTTAGATTGTTTGCCAAGGTGTTCTTAAATACTGCTTGAAAGACTTGCTGAACAAAAAGCAACAGGAAACTTTATTTTTTTCTTGGATACCTTAAAATCCACCTTAGCTGAATCATACAAAGTGGAAGAAATTTCTAACTTGAAAGAAAGAATGAATACTGCTATAGCCCAATTGGAACGAGATTTTCTATCACAACTCATTTATTACATCATATAGTTGATCATATAGTTGATGGGATCGAGTACCTGGATGTATGGTTATGAACGATTTAACAGCTGGCTGAGCAGAAGGGCATTGAATCGATTCCGGCCAGAAGCTATAATAATGGAGACTTATTGTGTAAGGACATTTTGTATCTACATAAAATGCCGCAATTGTGTATATGTATATAACCACCAAACTAGATTTTCGAGTGGTGTGAATTCATGTTGGTGTGTGAAGAAAATGATAAAAAGAAAGATTCTAGATCAATATCTGAATGCTCACAATGTGATGTATCTACACCTGCTCCTAGGTATTTAAAATTTAAATACATAACTATACATACACCCACACGTATATTCACATATTGCATATAGCTATACACATACGTACCTGTGTATATTTTTATACTAGTACTGAAAAAGAATCATCATACCTCAATGAAGATGATGTCAGACTGTTTAAACATGTTTGTAAGAGACTAAGTTTGCCAGTTCAGCATCTTGTATCTGTTTGCTTTCTACTCTGTGTTTGACAATCCAACAGGAAGAATGATAGATTATCGATCATCTAATGAAAGTGCTACTTGTTTTAATGTTGTTTCTGTTGCCTCCGAGTCATCAGCCACTCAATTTGGAATGATCAAAAGTCTTTTTGTTTACAGGGGCATTAACTTTGCCATCATTGAGATCTTTGAGTGTCCAATCCATTTTTTAAATGGCATTGTGCATATAACAAACTGCACTAATACCAGTCAAGCTATATTTCCTTTAGCTGAAGCATCAAGGCCACTTGTCATTGCCATAGAACATCTTCCTCCATTTTACATTTTAAACTTTTAGTTTATAAGCAAATTGTGTACATAAATATACAGGGCCGTAGGAACAGGTCCGGCAGGTCCGGCAACTGCCGGACCAATCTTACAGGCAAATGAAAATTTTACTGTGACAAGCCTACAATTGCACTATTTTGAATTCAGACAGGATTTAAATTAACATAATTCATTCCAGTGTTGTATAGTAACAAAATAACCTTTACCCTGAAACGGCTGTTTTTATCGATGCAACTGTTCTATTTAATGCCCTTTATGTGACGTCTCCTGGATCACGTGACAGTTGCTTAAATATTGTGGTTGAATGATTAAAGACGAGCTTAAAGGTGTTTTACTTACTCTCACTATTAGCTGATTTTGTGAAACTATCTAGCTAGTCTGACTCTTGCATGGCCAGACTCGCCGCTTGTCAATTAGACAGCCGGATAAGCGTGGCTAAATTAATTGATAAGTGGCAGCGCAGAGAAAGTCTGGCCACGCGAGACTAACTTATTGTACACGTGTTGCATGGCAGCTACTGCTCTCTCTGAGCAGTTTCGACCTAGCAAGTCCTTTATCTTTCCTAAGAGAAAGTTAGGAGCTAGAGGAGAAGAGCGATCATTTCGAGCTGAGTGGTGCCAAGAGAATAATTGGCTCCAGTACGATGTTGGCAAGGATGCAGCTTTCTACTATTTGTGTATGAAGTGTGAACACAAGAAGTTCCTTTCCAGTAAGAAACCTGAGCCAGCCTTTATTTCTAAAGGGTATACACATATTGGAAGGAAGCTACCACAGCCTTCAAAATCGTGAAGCTCTGGAAGTGTTACTTGTGCTTTGTACCACTCTTGATCTAGCTAGCTAGCTAGCTACATAGCTAATGAAATAATAATTACATAGCTATAACTTCAAGCATTTTGTATTGCATGCTAGTCTATAGCAATGGTAATTTTAATCACAAAATTCACCAGAATCAATCTCAGAACACTTATTTTTCGAAAATTTTCTGTGGGGGCATGCCCCCACACCCCCTAGTTGCTCCATGCTTCGCATGTTCAGTTGTGTGCTATGCACACAAATGTCAGTGTACAGAATAATTCCTCCTAACAATTTCTGCTTCTCATATTTTACTTAGATCTGCCTGACCAATGAAAAATTGCTTCCTACAGCCCTGATACATGCGTAGGATATATACGTACTTATATATTACTTTTCAATTAATTATATAAATATATATAATGTATAGCTACGTAGATATTATATACGTAATTATAGCTAGTTGCACATATTAATAACAAAAGTCTTAGCTCCAGGCATATGCATAGGGTTCATGTATGGAAAATTTATGAAATTTGTATGCCAAAAATTCATATAATTTTCATACATAACAAAACCATCGTTAATTTCCTTTACATGAAAGTTGCATGATCAATATCTACATAACAAGCTAGTATTATCATGTAAAATTCATAACACGTGAAAATGCTATTAAATTTTCATGAAAAATATGAATTTAGCATCCATATTATTTTCATACTATTATAGTCATGCAAATTTCACTTGTTGGTCTTAAATTCATGTTATTTTCATGTGAGTATTAATTACTCATGAAACCACTTATCATACGTTTTTACATGTAGACAATAGACATTCCATGCATACATACACATTGTAACCAACACGCATGCTCACAATATAGATAGAACGCACGTGATTATAATAGAGTTGTCTTTGAGTACAATTGAGATTGTGTGTGTGTTACGAGCGTCTACATTGGTAGCAGAAGATGGCACAGCAACTGAAGCACATAAGTGTGCCAAGGCCGTTTGATTCAGGGGACATCACAGAGTGGTTGAATCGCTTCGAAATTTGTGCTAAAGCCAATGGATGGGATGCCGCTGTAAAAGCAGTAAAGCTACCGACCCTTTTAGAAGGTGAAGCGTTAGCCGTTTGGCTAGATTTTACCGAGGAAGAGCAAGGTGATTACACTGTTACTGTAGACAAATTGAAAAGAAAGTTAGCCCCTACGGGTTTTTCATCGTTGGAAGCATTTCACACATGGAAGTTGCAACCTGGCGAGCTAAAGAGCAACTCTTACTACATCAGTTTCTTGCCGGTTTGCCAGTTTCCATTAGTAAACAACTTCGGGCGGCTGGTGACATAACGAGAGTGGAAACAGCCTTGGAACGAACACGCCTATTAATGGCATTAGAAGTGGAGAACCGTCGATGGTCGTCACGATTCCAGAGCAACATCAACAAGTGCGAGAACTTAAACAACAGGTAGAAGAGCTTACTACACAAGTGGCTACACTTGTACAGCGTACTACGGCGCAGCGGCAACCGCAGAACCTTCAGCGTTGCTTTTATTGTAATAAATTAGGACACTTCCAGAGGAATTGCTCTAAACGCCGAATTGATAACCGTCGTTGCTACGCGTGTGGTCAGTTAGGCCACGTAGAAAAGAACTGTTGGCAGGGAAACTACGGAGGGACGTCCATGCGGGGCCGTGGGCGTCTCGGTTATTAGTAGGCCCAAGTGTTAACAAGGCGATAACAGTGGCTGCAGTGAAATCTAGTGCAGCTACTCTCACTGGTGAATTGGCTGGTGAACGCATGGAAATGATGCTTGACTCTGGATCAGCAGTTTCGTTAGTGATTAAGGAAGAGGCTGACAAGCTGCAAGGCCAATTGGTAAATATTCCAATACCTCAAGTCAGACTAATCACTGCATCTGGTGAGCCATTGCAGATAACTGGGTGTGTTCAAGCTCCCGTGGGAATCAGTCAGTTAAATGTTATTCATCAGTTTTTGGTTGTTGACAAATTAGTGGCACCTGTTATCCTTGGCTTGGATTTTTTACAGCAACATAACCTAGTTTTAAATTTTGCATCTAGGCCAGTGACTATCAATACCTTCACACAGAGTGTAAACCAGAAGCTAGAGATCATCCCAGATGATCTTCAGCCAATTGTAGAAGCAGCACAGCAGATAAAGAGCAAAATGTGTGCCATCGCAGCCATACAAGATCCATCTCATGATTTGATAGATGATTGCTCTATCCCAGATTTCCAAAACACACATTGTGAAATGCCAGAGTGTGCACCTGGGCTGAAACTGATCATTCTCATCATGAAACCTGGTAAAGCAGAAGGTACATACCACTACATTCCAACATCTGGCTGCCCTGTGAAGGTACCACCCAGGCGCATACCTGCTCATTACAAAGAGGAAGTGGAAAAACAAATTCAACACATGTTAGACAACCACATAATAGAACAAAGTAGCAGCCCATGGATGTCACCTGCAGTCTTTGTTCAAAAGAAAACAGGAGAAATCCGTCTTTGTGTAGATTACAGAGAGCTAAACAAGAAAACCACTCGTGATGCCTACCCATTGCCACTGCCAGATGAAGTACAAGACTGGTTAGCTGGTTCTTCAATCTTCTCAACTTTAGATTTGCAAAGCGGATACTGGCAGCTCCCAGTAAATCCAGCAGACAAGGAGAAGACAGCATTTTGTCCTGGGCCCGGCATGGGACTTTTTCAATTCTGCAGAATGCCTTTTGGATTGTCAGGGGCACCAAGTTCCTTTCAACGCTTCATGGATACAATCCTCAGAGGTTTGTCGTATGTTACAATCTATCTAGATGATATTCTTGTACACTCACCAGATGAGGAAGTTCACAAGGCTCATTTGCTGGAAGTATTCAATAGATTGTCAGCTGCTGGAGTCACTTTACGTGGTAAGAAGTGTAGAATTGGCATGAAAACTGTTACTTACTTAGGCCATGTCTTTTCAGCTCAAGGAATGGCACCGGATCCCAGCAAAATACAAGCAGTACAAGAGTGGCCAGTTCCCAGTAATATTACAGATGTACGACAGTTCTTAGGCTTAGCATCTTATTATCGTCGTTATATACCACATTTTTCTCACATAGCAGCCCCGCTACACGCCCTGACGCAAAAGAATGCTACCTTTTCTTGGACTGAGGCCTGTCAGCAAACATTTACAGCTTTAAAGGCTAAATTGATACAACCTCCTGTTTTAACATATCCTCAGTTTCATTCTTCTGCCAGCCAGTTTGTAGTATATACTGATGCTAGTGATGTTGGACTAGGTGCCGTTTTGGAACAGAACAACTATGTCATTGCATATGCAAGCCGAACACTGTCCAAATCAGAACGTAACTATAGTGTTATCCAAAAAGAATGTTTGGCTATTGTATACGCTACTAAACAATTTCGGCATTATTTACTTGGTAGAGCATTCCAACTTCATACTGATCACGCCCCATTGCAGTGGTTGTCAGCACAACGAATGGAAGGCTTATTGTGCAGATGGGTATTGGCCCTTCAAGAGTATAGTTTTACTATTGTATATCGTAGAGGTGCTCTTAACGCTAATGCTGATTCTCTATCAAGATGTTCCCACACGAATATTACTGCTCCAACAGCTGCTACATTTTGTTCTATAGGTATCCCTCCACAAACCTTACGAGCTGCACAGCAACATGACCCAGTTACCAGTGCTATATCTGATCATTTATTAAAGTCATCCGAGAAACCTACAGACACAAAATGGCGTAAGCAACCTCTTCATCGTTATGTCCAACTATGGCCCCAATTACTCCTTGTGGATGACATTGTGTGTCGCCGTTATAGTCCAGCACCTGACTCAGAGATGATCACAGTTCCAGTCCTCCCTCAGGCACTACAACAGGATGCACTGTATCAAGCCCACAACACACCTGGCTCTGGTCATCAAGGCCAAGACAGAACGTTACAGAAGCTGTGCCTCATTGCATATTGGGTGGGAATGTCTAGTGATGTTGCTAAACACTGTCTGAAATGTATTACTTGTCAACAAGCCAAGTTACCCACTCCAACTAAGGCCCCACTAGTGTCACTTCCTGTTGGTAGACCATGGGAAATGTTAGCTGTAGATGTTCTAGAGGTACCGTTGTCCAGCCATGGTAACCGCTACCTATTGGTGGTGCAGGATTACTTCACAAAATGGGCAGAAGCATTCCCAATGCCAGACCAAACTGCCAAATGTATCACTGACATATTAATTACCTTGTGTGCTAGAATGGGCTTACCAAGAATTATACATTCAGACCAAGGCCGAAATTTTGAGAGTGCCAACCTGGAATCCACCACAGACTGACCATATTGTGATTTGGGGTGACACGGATCTTTCGACAACTTCACAAACTAACTCTAACATATTTCAGCGTAGATACCCCTTGCGTGACAGACAACCACCTGACCGCTTACAGTTTTAAGCTTGGGGTCAAGCTTCTCAGAAGGGGGAGCATATGTAGACAATAGACATTCCATGCATACATACACATTGTAACCAACACGCATGCTCACAATATAGATAGAACGCACGTGATTATAATAGAGTTGTCTTTGAGTACAATTGAGATTGTGTGTGTGTTACGAGCGTCTACATACAGTTTCAGATTTGTTTCATGGATAAAAAACTAGTAGTGTATTACTGGTCGATAATAGGTTGCTTACGCTACTACTGCTCAAAAGAAAACAACCGTTTATTTGTATATATGCCAAATGATTTTAACTATATTTCACTGTATGTATTCACACTGTTTCCTAGTTGTTTTGAGGAAATAAAAGGGACAGATATTAAAGAAACTCAAATAGGCAAACTACCAGCAGGATCCACTTTACACACAGCCCAACAATTGCTGATAAGTGAAGAACTTGACTTCATCACCATAAAAATGGCAGAAATACAACAACACGAGAAAGTGATTACTATTTCAAATGACAAATCTACTTCAAAAGGAAACAGAAACCTGACCTATGAGTTATCTGTAATGGGTATCGCTTATACAATAAAGACAAACAGCAACTACAGAACTAACAGACATGCATATTAATGGTGCATGTACTTTGCCAAGAGAGCAGTATCCTGAAATAGGCGGAATCCAGTCAACACTTCACCAACAGTATGACCATGCACTGAATCAACCAAAACATGCAATTCAGATCCTCCATGCACACCCAAATCATTGGGCAGTAATATCTACGCTTGGCATTGAATATTATTTACCAACATGTCCTAAACTTTTACGACCAAATGAATCGATTACTGTCAGAATGATAAATGTTGCAAAGCAGATTGGCACAACTGAATGTGGATTATATGTGATAGCTTACTGCATATCATTAGCTTACTGCATATCATTAGCTAACGGACAAGATCCTTGTAAAGTTGTATATGACAAGTGAGAAATGAGAGAATATTTGATTTCTTGCTTTGAAATCAAGCTGACATCATTTCCCATTTCAAAACAAGAAGACTGACAACAACACATGCATCAATAATTACTATTACAATTTGTCCTATCTGCAAAGAGACTGACACGGCATAGGCAGCAGAAGTGGCACCCCCAACTTTTCAATTGATTATCTTTGCATGACGTAATAATTATCACATGACCTCTTTTGTTTGCAGGACATACAGAAGAAAGCAATTCATCGTTGTTGTATCAGCAAGTATAAAATGGCACGCTATGTACAGCTAGCTATATAAGGACAATAGTTTTGCGGATATGAACGTACACACAAGATGCATGTAACTAGCAGCCATAGCAATAGCTACATGAGTACATATTAAATTGTAATATTCATATAACAGCTGTATCAGTAATCATCTATGTGATGGTTTTATAATAGTGGCTAAATGATCGCTGATATTATATAGCTTAACTGAAGTTATGTAGCTACACATGGCAATATTATAAGAGTTAGCATATTAGCTATTTGACAGCTTAAAATTTAAATCTAACAATATTAAGGTCATGCTAGCTCGTTTAGAGGCTAAATTGCCACCAACTTCAATCTCCTGCACTATTAAAACAAACACAGGAAAAACGCACTGTTTACGCAGAGTCCGCGAAGAAGGCCTACGACCTCCGAAATTATAGCATTGCTGTGTTCACGCGGGAGTCGACTACTGTACAACTTGATGGTCCATTAATCTATGTGGTGGGACACCTTGTAGTGGCTTGGTACTGCTGTTACACCGCTCAGCCCCCGCTTAGCTACCGTTGCATTACACCCATTATAACACGTACAACCAGGGGCGTAGACATACAGGCAATTGAGGCATATGCCTCATTAAACAAATTGAAATCTAAGCCAAGCACTCAGATAATGGTCCTAATGTAGTATATTAATAGGGATGCTATACTACACTATATCATAACGATTTACTCACTAGTATATTCTCGGTCATAATGGCAGAGCCTAACTGATTCGCAGTCCTTAGTGCCATTTAATATCTTTTAAAAAATTGCCGATCAACTGTTAAAAAATACCTGATCAACTGTTAAAAAATATCCGATCGACCGTTAAAAATAATTATAGATGAAGATGTATAAATGGTTGATGTGAATGAGCCAGAAAGAGAAAGTGATGAATTCAAAGTGGTGTAAAGAAAGCTTCAACAGACTTCTTTGTTGAAAGTTACTAGGTATGCTTGTACAAAAGTATAACGGATCGACGCTCACGCATTTGATTACATTTCTTAATACTTTGAGTTAGTTAGTTACTCAGAAAGTTACTCCTGTGGAGATTGGAGGGACAGAAAACCTTATGCAAGGTTGGTTAAACATGCACTCTAGTAACTAATTATAATTTTGGCTAGTTGTGATATAGCTATAGAGCCATCAACTATAAGAGATTTGATATCGTCGTCTAAAATTGTAACTAGCTACAGTAAATTTACAACATGCATATAAACTACACACAATTACATACATACTATGCCATTGTGTTATCATAGCTGTTCAACAAAATACTAAAAGTGACTTTGATGTATTGCGTCAGCTTCTGGGGGGCTGTGCCCCCCAGACCCCCTGCATTTGAAGCACCTTTTCCTTTTAATCTTGCCTCAGTAAAGCTAAATTCCTGGCTACGCCTCTGACAACCCATGTGATTACCCCCCATCCACCTTCCAATGGGGTGTAGTCAAGCCATTTGTGAGATTAACACATAGCTAGCTAACCCATAATAGTCATTAAATAGAAATGGATTTAATACATATTTTAAAATAATTATACAAATAATAGTGCAGTGAGTATATGCATGTCATGTCATACACATAACTGAAAAAATCACTATGACTGAGTTACAACAGCCCATTCTGGAGGATCTACTGGAGGCTGCAATGTAGATGGAGTAGACAGAATTCTCTCCTTAGGCTTAAACCTCCAGCCTGTCTTGCTCTTTCGTTGCCATCGTTTGTCCAATTTTTTGATCAGACGATTTAGTTCAACATAAGAAAGTTAAAAATTATGGAACACATTAGTACTAGAAACCTCTTATGTATATGTAATGTTACAATACAAACATGTCGTGATATGTAAACACAGCATGAAATAAGGACTGACACATGTCGTCTGACATTTACCAAATTAGCAGAAATAATTATTTATTGTAGCATTATACTTACACATACTGAATGGTCAACCCCAAAGGTGCACAGAAAATGTACTTATTTCATGCTGTGTGTATCAAGACAAAATATACTAGCTATAGTTCTCTGTCTCAATACACTATCCCACTAGGAGAGCTTGACAGAAACAAATCTTTCCATGCACAGTAAGTCAAAACTTATTGTGTCATTATATCGTAGTTTGCAAAAATTTGGTGAAAAAAGTCTAGATTTAAAATTTCGATGTAATACACTGCAGTAAAACACGAAACTTTATTACTATATTTATTTAGCACTCACTATGTACATGCCATGTTGCATGTAACCACTTGTCCAACTATAAAGCTGAAATGGAAGAACACATTTTGTCGTGCTTAGTCACAAGTATTCTATCACCCCTGTTGGCACTGGCTAGAGGGAGCTCCCAATGCGCCTTTGGGGCTTGGCAAAGCATCCTTTCCGTTAAAATAATTAAGTAGAGAGCGAGGCAAATACATTTTAGTACTGTGCTACCAGTGATGAGGTAAAACTGAAATTTGATATTATCCACACAAAAATTTCATGTGTTAAACTTTGTTAAACTTTCGTTGTTTAACTGACCAGCAAAACTTTTTTACCATTCAATCTTTCACAAACTACCAGTATGGTATAATAGCTTTTGGAATCTGAATGATACATTATGTCACAATACAATAGAACACACTTGATTTAAAGTTGTTTTATTTGCACAAGTAAATTTTTGATTGTGACGTTTCTTTTTAAGGTACATCAAATTATTAATCCAAGTTATCCTATAACCTCTTACATTGAATGTTTGCATTTTATAAATTGTACATACATACAAGGGTAACTAAGTAGATATCTAGGAAAGCAAGAACGGATCGAAACTCACAAAATTCACTGCAAACTGATTTGTCAATTTTCCCCTTAAATTTCTGGAATAGCATTAGCCAAATTTTCCATCATTGTCAAAAATTTATGCTGTACGATATCATCTTAATTAGACTAATCAGGTAAATTTGATACAAATTAGTAGTTAACTTTCTGAACAGTAATTGTAAAGGCAGCACCATCACAAAATGATTTTGGTTTTATAGATACTCATTCAGAATTATGCAGCAGAGCTAATGGTTAGCCTCAAAAGTGTAATTTGCTAATTTCTACAATGTGGTCTAAGGTTTTCCCTATTGATAATAATCACACACATACAGTATGAGCATATACCATTATAGCCAGCATGTTCAGCAATCAAACCATATATGTAGTACCTTCTGAATGCCAAATTAACTTGTGCTGGCATATAACATCACTATCCTCGTCCCCACTTTCCTCTGTCATGTAATGGTAATCTATAATGCTCCAGTTCTCCTCCTCTTTCCTCTTTAAATACTTTTTTCTACGATCATAGAGCTACAAAATTAAGATACAATTACAATTAATTAAGTAAATACTGTAACTAATATTCTAGTTTCCAATAAAAATCCTGGCCAGGTTCCTTGGAAAACCTTTTATCCCATGAAACAGTGTGTGTATGCGTGTCAGTATGTATGTGTGTGTGTGTGTCAGTGTGTGCGTGTCAAGTAGAGATGCACCTGTAACAATCTCTCTTAATCCGTTAGTCGCGGTGATTCTTCTTAGGACAACGATACGACACACCATAGTACAACACACTCTAAAAACGTTCTCTATTGTTAACTAATTTACAACTTTAGTGTCCTATCAAGTGAGTGGGTATGTGTTAATAATGTACAGATATAATATAGTGCTCAGATAGTACTACATCACTCCCCTTTTTGAGAAAGGCATGTCCCATGTCTAGTCTTCTCCATATCTTACAGGTCTTCGTCGACTAGATCTTAGTGGGTATCTCCGCTGTTCTTGGCTTACTGGAAGGTTAGGTAAGTTCATTTCTCCCTGGGTTTCTGCATCATCATTATCTTCCACAAGTTGTAACATTGTACCAGGAGGTGGTGGTCTACTACTCTGTATAGGAGTCCCATCAGCAGTGGCGTAGCTACAGTGGGGCCCAGTGGGGCACTGGCCCCACCATCAGCTTCTGTCGCCCCACCATCAGGATCTCAACTTATCACGTGAACTACTATCAATTTGCACACTAGCTAATTCATAAGTAATAACATTATAATATGTACCTTAATCCATTTGTTTTTAAAAGCCGAATGTCTATAATTTAGCTAGCCATAGGCCCACGAGATTGCTGATACAAGCGCCATTAAAATATTTTAAAAGAACATTTTGACACGCGCGCACCTGATAGTATTAATTTTAATATGGCGGGTAGTATAATATCGGCAAAGTGATTGTGAGGTGAAGTACTGGAGTCAATTGATTATTACGGGGGGACGGAGGAGTGTACACCATTTCTCCCAGAATCATGCCATTCTGATGATTCTGTCTGGTCGCAGGCTCACTGGCGCGGATGCATGAGGCTCAAGCCTTAGATGGATGAAGACGAGGATGAAAGAATAGGCTGCTACAATTGTATATAATCCTGAGTGAGTATCACCGAGCTTTTAAATAGATTCAAATACTTTAGCACACACAGTGATTTGAACTGATGCACACGTGATGAATCGTCAGCAGACTCAAAGATTTATTGAAAGAAGCAGCATCTTGTCGGCGAAAGTATCTTTAATGCACAGTGTATAAATAACTATAACCGTGCACACGTAAATATCCTTAGCATATAGCTATATGATCACTGACTGAGCTGCAGGAACAGCAGCTAGTAGCTAGCTGGCTTTATGCGTTTCTATAGTGTACAGTAGGTTACAATGCACCTTTTGTTTAAATAATGTGAATAATTATATTTAATTATACTAACGGAATGCACGAGATCTTTGACAAATATACCCAAACAACTGGCTGTGTATGGGGAACTTGCAATTATAATGTGGCCCCACCATCACACTTAGTCTGACTACGCCACTGCCCATCAATACTGGTCTGCTGTTGTGGGGTGTTTGCTTTAGCCTGAATTCGGATGTTCTGGTGACAGGGTTTAAGATGATCGAAATGCACAACTTGTCTCCTCCTGTTTGCCCGTGTGTCCTGTATTCTATATACAGCATCTGACAGGCACTTGATCACTTTATATGGCCCAACCCAAGGGGTGAGCAGCTTTCTTGAGTTTCCTTTAGGAACTACTGGGTTGCACAGCCACACAAGCTGTCCTGGTGTGAACTTATCACCATGCACCTTAAGGTCGTAGTTTTCCTTTTGCCGGTGAGCAGCCGTCTGCACGTTTTTGCGAGCCAGATAATACGCTAATTCCATTGTTTTCCTAAGATTGGCTACATACTGGCAGTGCTTTTCAGTATGACTTGGGGCAACCCCATAAATAATATCCAACGGCATGTTTGGTTGGCGGCCAAACATCAAATAGAATGGGGTGTAACCAGTTGACGTATGTTTGCTGGTATTGTATGCAAGGCATACTTTAGGTAAACAATCCTCCCAGTCTCCTGCCTGACCATTAGTGGCAGTGGTTAACATATTCTGAATGGTACGGTTTGCTCTTTCCACTAGCCCGTCACTTTGTGGATGGTATGGTGCCGTGTGGGTCTTGTTGATGTGCAACATGTTACACATTTCCTTTACTACCCTAGACTCAAACTGGGCTCCCATATCCGAATGAAGCTGCTCAGGAAGCCCGAAATGGCAAAACATGTTGTTAACTAATTTCCCAGCTACTGTAGTTGCCTCCTGGTTGGGAATGGCATAAGCTTCAACCCACCTGGTAAAGTAGTCTGATGCTACCAAGATATACTTATTTCCATGTGTAGTAATCGGGAATGGTCCCATGATGTCTGTTGCAACCATTTGCATGGGATATCCTGTCAGTATGTTCTGAAGTGGGTATCGGCATTTATGTGTAGAAGCCTTTCTAGTGGCACAGTTAACACAGGTTTTACACCATTCCTTGACTGCACTGGAGTACCCTGGCCAAAAGAACTTTTCCTTAACTCTTGCAAGGGTTTTATCTTCTCCTAAATGGCAACTCACGGTCCCAGCGTGTGCTTCTTCTAATACTTCTTCCCGTAAACATCTCGGTATTACTAGTTGTAAGTGAGAGCCTTTTCCACTGCCCTCTTCAAACCGCCAGTAGAGGATTCCCTCATGTACGACTAACTGGTCCCACAACTGAGAAAGCTGTTGAGCTTCTCTCGGTTTTGCTTTCAATAATCGTGCATCCAGTTTTTGCTGAGTCTCTTTTGCTTTTAGGATAAGACCGATAGTCTCATCTTCCAGCTGCTCCTTCCTTAGGTAGCTACACTTTGCTGCAGCAACTGGTTCCCCTGAGAGAGCTGTCACAGATACTCGGAGCTGTGGCTCCAGGTCACCCGAATTGCAATTCTGTGACAGTTGCTCATCTGGTCTCCTTGACAGTGCGTCAGCATTCTGATGTTGCTTTCCTTGCCGATGAAATATAGTGAAGTCATATTCTTGCAGCTTTTCTATCCATCGTGCCAGTTGTCCCTCTGGCTCCTTGAAGTTATGCAACCAAGTCAGGGAACTGTGGTCAGTCCGCAAGGCAAAATTTCAACCCAAGAGGTAAGGGCGAAAGTGGTTGGTGAATGTAACAACTGCTAGCAGCTCCTTTCTGGTAACACTGTACTTCCACTCAGCTTTACTGAGTGTTCTGCTTGCATAAGCTATAACATGCTCGTTCCCATCACTAATCTGAGACAAAATTGCACTAATTCCTTCCTGACTGGCATCAGTATCCAGCAGGAATGGCTTTGAGAAATCTGGAAAGGATAGGATTGGAGCCCTGGAGAGACGGTTCTTTAAGGTGGCGAAAGCTGTTTCACACTCCAGTGTCCAGACAAATTCTCTACCACGCTCGGTCAGCCTGTGTAAGGGTTTGGCAATCTCTGCAAAGTTACGGACAAACCTGCGATAATAAGATGCTAACCCCAGAAATTGCTGCACTTCCTGGACTGATGTAGGAGTTGACCATCTGGTCACCTTGGCTGTCTTCTCAGGATCAGTTGATACTCCCTCTCTTGACACAATGTGTCCTAAGTACGAAACAGATTCTTGGCAAAATGAGCATTTACTTGGCTTAAGCCGCAACCCAGCCTCTCTCAGTTTCTGTAAGACAGTGCTTAGGTTTTGAAGGTGCTCCTCGAAATCTCGTCCAATAATAATCACATCGTCCAAATATACCAGACATTGTGTCCACTGTACCCCCGCCAACACAAGATCCATGAGTCTTTGGAAAGTGGCGGGGGCATTGCAAAGCCCAAATGGCATTATATTGAATTTGTAAAGCCCTTCGCGGGTTGCAAATGCTGTTTTAGGTTTATCTTCTTCTGCTACCTCCACCTGCCAGTAGCCACTCAGTAGGTCGACTGTGGAGAACCATTGGGCTCCTGAAAGTGTGTCCAGGGTGTCATCTATGCGCGGAAGAGGGTATGCATCCTTATGTGTGATTGCATTTACTTTGCGGTAATCAATACAAAATCGTGTCGATCCATCTTTCTTTTTCACAAGGACTACTGGTGAGGCCCATGGGCTGGTAGAAGGTTGGATTACCCTGCGTGCCAGCATGTCTTGGAGCAGTTGGTGGACTTCTTCCCTTTTGCAGGGAGGAATCCTTCTTGCTTGCTGCCTAATGGGTTGGTGATCTCCAGTGTTAATTTTGTGTTTCAACTGTTTGGTTCTACCCATCTGGTCGTCACTCAGTGCAAAAACATCTGCATATCCCAGTAGGAGATTAAAGAGGTGGTGCTTCTGCTGCTGGTCAAGGGTGTCCCCACTATTCTCCACCAGCCCCCACAGTAACTCTTGTTGCTTGGAAGTCACTTCTAACTGTGGTTCATCTTCTGTCTGTATCTCTGCAGTACTCGCTACCAAGGTGGACTGTTTGAGCGTAGACGCATTGGCTACCGTCGTACCCTTACGTAAAACAATGGAATCCACCGAGGTGTTGAGAAGCCGGACCGGTATGCTTGCTATCTTGTCGTTTCGTCGAGGAGTGACCAGTGCGCTAGCGACGACAACTGAGTTGGACTGTCGTGATAGATCTTCGACCAAAAGCACGCAGTCACAGTTAACTGTCGATACCTCGACCCTTGCCACCACTTCCATCACGCTGTGCGGTGGTAAAACCACCTGTTCCTGTAATATCACCGCTTTAGCTTCTTTTGACCCTGGAGCACCGGTAGAGTTTGTGTCCCTAGTTAGGCGTAGGGCTCTCCCTTTGAGATGCAGCACTTTCTGCTCCGTGTTAATACAGCACTGACTACGCTCTAAAAAGTCTAGACCTAGTATGGCTTCAGAATTTAGAGCGCTAGCTACGATAAAGTCCCCACTGACTTCGATACTCGCAAAATTAATACTTAGGTTCTGGGCTACCCCCAAAATCGGTATTGCACTGCCTTCGATGCCAACCAGCTTGTGACCATCCCAATTGGCCAGGCTTGTCTTCCCACTATCAATTGAACGCCATGTCTGATCACTTATAAGACTAATAGCCGCACCAGTGTCAAGCATAAAACGCACATCTCTGCCACGCACGGAGCCAACAACGTGGTACGCGGTGGCGGGATTTACCGCCAGTAACATTGTTTCAAATTTGTTTAAAAGTGTGGTGTGTTGTGCATTAGTGTCCACTTGGGTCTTTTCACAATCTCCCTCGGTTGTACGACCCACAACACCGAGGGCTAATCGTTTCCCGCCTTACGCTGGGCACAACCTCTAGCAAAATGTCCTTCTTGTCCACATTTTCGGCAAACAATTGGGTCGTGAAGTTGGTCCGGGGGCTTTCTGTTTGGTGCTTGGTACATGCGTGACTTCTCTCCACTGGCTGCCACCTTCCGTTCCAGCTGTTCAAGACGGATATTAAAATTACGGAGCATGTCCATCATTGCGTCCTGCTTGCTTAACACTGCTGCCACCGATATTGCCGCCCCTTTCGTATTCTCAGTGTTGACCTCCTCTTTCGGCGTCACTGCAGCCACTGTTGCTGGACGTGTACTGCCAGTGGTCCTCATGTATGATTCCATCTCGAGGGTGTATGCGACCGCTTCATCAATATTCTTGGGGCGCTTCTGCTTGACTGCCAGGGCTAACTCTGGCTTATCCAACGACGCAAGGTATCTGGCTTTATCCTGCAAGTCGGGAAACGCTCTATCAGCCAGTAAACGCAGTGTGTCGGCTAACTCCTCCCAGGCTTCTCCTCGATCACGCTTCCATGTCTGGAACTCCACAGCGTAAAGCTCCCTCCTGCTATCGGGCTCGAACCGCTTCCTCAGTGCTGCCTTCGCGGTGTCGTAGTGGGCTTTGGCTTCGTTAGTAAGACGCTTCCACGCACTCTGGGCCTTTCCTGTCATACGAACCTCTAGCCAAAGTAAGCGGGTAGCGTCATCCCATTCATTGACATGGGCTACACTTTCAAAATGGCCAATCCATTCGTCCCAATTCGACTCCCCATTAAATGCATCGGGTGTAATAACAGGTCGTACCTTCTGTGGCTGCTGGCGGCCTCCATCACCAGCTTGATTATTCTCCAGCGACATCGCGGTTCCGGAGTCGGTTCTCCCACAAAAATCTATAGTGACAAAGGACGAGAACAACTGTACAATTATGGTGAATCGTGTTGACCTTCTCGGGTACCGTTTTAGACAAGTTTATGATTGTCAAACCACGGTACAAAGTTAGTCGCTTAGGGTTACAATAAGATCAATCCAGGTCCGGCGGTATCCTGCCGACTACGCCAGTGTAACAATCTCTCTTAATCCGTTAGTCGCGGTGATTCTTCTTAGCGACACACCATAGTACAACACACTCTAAAAACGTTCTCTATTGTTAACTAATTTACAACTTTAGTGTCCTATCAAGTGAGTGGGTATGTGTTAATAATGTACAGATATAATATAGTGCTCAGATAGTACTACACACCGATATTAATATCAGTATCGGTGCCGATATAGCCATTTTAGTGATATCGGTTATCGACAAAATTGTGTTGCCTAGCTGACATTTTAACTGCATTACATTTAGGTCATTTAATACAATAACTTAACTACGCCTGTATGTCACACATAAAAGCCATGATTTGGGTGTGTAGCAAACATATCAAAGTGTAGTGGACCACTAATGAGTGGCCATCTATGATGAAAATGCAGAAATGTTGTGCATTAAATGGAGCAGCTATATCGGTATCGGTGTGTTTTGTAGCCGATATATGTCAGTTATCAGATATCAGTTAATTTGCTTATCGGTGCACTTCTAGTGTCAGTGTGTTAGGGATGTGCGATATATATTGATATACTGATAATATCGATACAAAAATAACTATCGTGATAGCAATAGTAGATTTCATATATCGATATTTCTACGCATGCTAATTTATACACATGCACATTTTAATTAATAGTTCAAGCCACTACATGGTGGCATGGAGATACTTTAGTGTTAATGCTTCTGGTTGCTTTTCAATAAAACGCGCCGTGATAAAATGTGCAGATTGTAAAATGAAAGTGAAAATCAAATGGTAACTTGCTATCTTGCATATGTACGCTAACTTATCTAATACAGTTAATTGAGTTGAACTTTTATTCACAAGTATCAATACAAAACTAAGTATACATAATTATCGTGACAAATAATCGTATCGTGATAGTTGAGGTAGTGATAATCGATAGTAAAAGTTGCTGGTGATACACATCCCTACAGTGTGTGTGTGTGTGTGTGTGTGTGTGTGTGTGTATGTGTGTGTGTGCGTATGGCCCCAGGTTATTAACCCTTTAAAGACTGCAAGAATTTTTAAAATTACATTTTTGAGAATTTAAAATTGCATTGTGGTTTCAAATGCATGCCATCACTATTGGTTATGAAGGAATCCCCTAAAACTATATATTATAAAATATTTGCCTATCTATGTTGTATACAAATATATAAGCAAAAAGATTATAAGTACAACAGATGAAAATATACAGCGTGATCTATATACTAACGTGTATGTGATCTATGCTACTCACACCATGTTCGTTTCTAAGGATGGCATCTTGCTATGCATTGTTGTAATCACGTGATCTTATATATCACGTGAATCGCCATAACACTGGCATTCGTTTAGTGTATATATCAAAGCGATAGGATAAACAGGAGCAAAGTTATGAAGTGATAAACAAAAGGTACACAATATAAACGATATAAAACTAACTTCCATAGGTCTTTGAGGTGGATTTTCCAACTTTGGGTTGGTTTTGATTCTCAGCCCATTAGAATAATCGCCAGAATATAATAAACAAGATGGCACTAGTTTCAGGTTTGTAGGGTGAACAAGGGCGAAGTTATGGCAACTTGTTTGCAGACAGTAATATTATTATTTCCATGATGCATATATGCAGCGACGGTCTTTAAAGGGTTAAAAACCATTCATGCAAAATGATGCTTGTATATTGATCCTATATAACAAATTTGCTAGGTTCCCAATTTCATACCATTGCCTCAGTAACCTCATTACATAAGAAACCAACTTAACCCTTTAACCATCAACACGCACGTACATACTTGTAAAACACATTTTACAAAGGGTGGACATTCAATGATGAACAAGATTCGAAATAAAACAATCACTAAAGAGCAGACGTCAAGAGTAGCTAATTTATTTCACTTGCAACTCATGAGTGAGACCAGCATAACTTTTGATGAGCAAAACATGCAGGAATAGTTTTACTCAACTCGCATTTCAACTACAAGTTGTCTTTAAGGTATTCGAAGGTGCAGTGCTCACAAGTGTAACCTTGCATCTGAACAGTACCATAACAAAACACATAATAAATAGAACATAGGGCTTTCTAAATTACCATAACTATACCTGTTTTCAAAAGGTAATTTTTCTTGATTTCAATTTTGTCTCCCTTGCAGCTTCTCTCCTGTGCGGTTGCTCGTCATTAAATAATCTTCAGCGACTTTCATAGTAGCGATGGATGGCACCTATAAAATGCAATATTGATATGCACTTACACAAATCCAATCAATTATCAATGCAGGGTACAAACATAAATTTTCTAGTAACACACACATATACACATACATACACACACATACACACACACACACACACACACACACACACACACACACACACACACACACACACACACAACAAACATATATTACACCATTAAATCTTGTACACGCCAAAGCATTCGTTCCATGAAAAAATTATATATTTTGCAAGCGGTAAATCTGACTAAGCTCCCCTACCCGAAGATGAAACATCTTGGCAGGTAGCCACCTAAAGATGATACATCTTGGCAGCAAAAGCCAATTAGATTTATTATACGGTAAAGATGAAACATCTTGGCAGGTAGCCACCTAAAGATGATACATCTTGGCAGTTAAGAACCAACCGCATGAATATATACTAAAGGCTGTCTACAGAAATGCAAATTAACCCTTAGACCCACAGTTTATTTTATTAAACAACACCAAAACACAGGAAAATGATGGTTTACACAAGCATCTTTCAAGGCCAGCGCTGGCCACATCCCAGCACATACAATTGTTTTCTACACATGAAACAAAACTAGAGTACATAATCTACAAGCCTATATAAAAAGTTAGAACACGAGAATGAACATGAACGATAGGGCGGATAACATCAGGAAATATAGAAGCCGCTTCAGAAGAACAGGCAGCCATTTTATGATCACATAACAATTCATATACCATTTGAACCGGAATCACGTGCTGAACAAGATGGTTGTTAGTTTTTATTCTTAGGATGCAAGATAAAGGAGTTATGGCCGATTTTCTGTAGAGATGTAGTCAAAAACTTGAAAAAGAAGTAAAATGAAGTCGATTTTGAGGTGATTGAGTAGTGTGGATACTACAATTTATGAATAGTTTAAGGAACGTTTACAGGGAAATTAGGGATTAAAAGATTTCAGATTTCCAGATTTCTTTAAAATTTTCTATAGTAGTCTACAAGATTTCTAATTGTTTCGAACCCCTTGGTTATTAACGAGTTAACAACTCACGTTTAACAATCCCAGTTGAGTAATGATCACCAGTTTTAATATTTACTTGATTGATCAGCACAGCGATACCTAAAAGACAATTGCACTTATATTTGTATAATTGTATTTAATAAATATTTTGCTTACAATTGTGAAGCATCAAATTGCAAGTTTTGTTCGCATCTCTCATGGATACTTCTGACTGCATCCTGTCAATAAAGAAAGTTAAATTTCAAACACATAAATAAATTGTCAGTGCACACAAGATTATTTACGTACATGACTTAACTGATAACTCTGAAGGAATCTTCTTTTTTGCATTAGTTTGCCTAACTCCATCCTAAATAACACTTTTCAAATTATTAATTTCATCCCTTAATTCCTTATTTTCTTTTTGCTGGGAACAAAAAGTTTCCATAACTTCATCTATCTTTCTACTCAAAGAATCAATTCTTGGGTTGTTTCAGGTGTTGATATGGAATTCGAAGAAAGCGTGGAAGGCGATGAGGCTACGCAATTTGTCACATACAATATTACTATTATAATTATTATATGATTATGATTACTACTATTATTATATTATATGATGTAGTAGTGATATTCCTTGGGATTGCCCCTCTGATCTGTTCGCTTGCTCTTAATAAAGGACCAAAATCTTTTGGTACAATTATTGTTTCTATCAAGTAGTGTTGATAAATAACCATTATATGATTTACGGCAGGCTTGTTGGGTTTCTCTTTTAAGTTTCTGATATAAAGCCCAATCCCTCTCAAGTCACCCGCTTCGCATACCGTTTCCGGGTTATATACCACGTATATGACTCAATTTTTGCGGTCGTATCCCGTAGTAATATGACTCATATATGACAAAGGTATTTCTATACTATTTATAAATCAATATTAAAAGCCTAGTAAATCCTGGCTACTGAATTATTTGATTATTGACCTCCTTGCTGGTCTGGTTGTGTCCTGTGTGCTGTGTGCAGGTCAATAGCTGGTTAGTTAGTTTAAGTATGTTATACTTTATAACTGATTTATTCGTACTATGCATTGAGTCGTGACGAAAGACTGAGCTGGCCAGGGTCGTTTTCTGATATATTCGGACGGGAATATATTAGAAAAAAGGGTCTGGTTCACGAGACTAGGTCGCCTGCTGGACCACTGTGCCTGCATGCATGCCTTATTCAGTTGCTCAGTTTCCAGTATCGGTCGACATCACGAGGCTGTATGAACCTACTTCTTAAAGAGCCTTGAATCAATAATATACGGGGAAGTTTTTTGTATCATGTATTGGCTAGCCCTTATTGGTGTCACTTAGACGGTGATCTCGGTGTCGAAAAAGTTTGGGCTGGATTATGAAAACTGATAGTAAGATCAGACTGTATAATTATTGTCAGCATTGTATGTCAACCGGCCAGTGAAGTTCGGTTGGATTTCAACAGTCTACTGATTACACTGATCACTAATGAATGGTACTGACGAGCTGCAGTCAGTCAGTTAGTTAGATGTGAGCCCAGATGGCTATGGTATATACAACAGGCTGAATAAATAATACCACTAACTTATCAGTTAGCTAGCACCGAGGGGTCTGCCACTATAGGTTTTCGCCGACGTGATTCAGAATCTTATGGAATATTGGCTTGATTTCAGTGATTCCTGTTTACCAAATTAGATAATACATATCACATGATTAATATACGGAGAAATACCAAATTTCACAAGAATATTTACGAAAATTTTGATTCCTGATTCCAGAATCTTGGAAGCCATCAATATGATTCAGAATCTAGTCGGACCCCCTGGTTAGCACTGTGGTACAATTATTACCTTGCACACCGGCATTGCATGCATATGGTTATAAATAAGGTTGTCATTTAAATGCAAAGTATTGCTAAATTAGAAAGTTCTCAGGGTACAAACCATGTATGTTCCCATTTAAGAACAATATAGGGCATGCAGAAATAGTGTTACAACTATATATAGCTAGGGAGTTATAATTTATAATTATCATGATAATTAAATCATATTGGGAAAATATTGTGATATAGCTAGCTATACTATTTATCATCCAGATTCACTTTATTAGTAGCTTGCTACCACTAACCTTGAAAATCTACTTCCCCAGTCTACACGTGATCTATCGGTGGCAATAAATATTTGATGGCTGTGGTGCCACCGAAGCATTCATTGGTGACGGTAGTCACATTGTAAAAATTATGGCTGGTCACATTGCATAAAGCACAGCCTCATATGATGCACATTAATGTAGCTGTCATGTGGATAACACATGCAGCACTGTATAATACAGAATGCCACCGCCAAAAAATTGGTGGCACTAACACCATCGGTGTCATTAAGAGCCACAAGTTGGTTATTGACACCATCGGTGTCACCAAAGCCACACTTTAGTTATGTTGACACTGCCGATCGGTTACACCAACCGATGCCGGAAAAGCACAAGTTAATGGCTCCATCTGGCAATGTCAACGTCACTTGTCAATGCAGCAATCGCTGGCAATTTCTCACCTTGAAGTTTAACTTTTGTCTTTTGTATGTACAT
Source organism: Spongia lamella (assembly GCA_963930835.1). Lineage (NCBI taxonomy): Eukaryota > Metazoa > Porifera > Demospongiae > Dictyoceratida > Spongiidae > Spongia > Spongia lamella. The sequence continues at coordinate 5,934,317 of OZ005749.1, read as the reverse complement.
ACATAGGTATGTAGGTACATATGTACGTACACACGCACATACGTATATATGCATGGATGCATTCATGTATGCTGGTATGCTGGTTTCTACCTACCTACCTACCTACCTACCTACCTACCTACCTACCTACCTACCTACCTACCTACCTACCTACCTACCTACCTACCTACCTACCTACCTACCTACCTACCTACCTACCTACCTACCTACCTACCTACCTACCTACCTACCTACCTACCTACCTACCTACCTACCTACCTACCTACCTACCTACCTACCTACCTACCTACCTACCTACCTACCTACCTACCTACCTACCTACCTACCTACCTACCTACCTACCTACCTACCTACCTACCTACCTACCTACCTACCTACCTACCTACCTACCTACCTACCTACCTACCTACCTACCTACCTACCTACCTACCTACCTACCTACCTACCTACCTACCTACCTACCTACCTACCTACCTACCTACCTACCTACCTACCTACCTACCTACCTACCTACCTACCTACCTACCTACCTACCTACCTACCTACCTACCTACCTACCTACCTACCTACCTACCTACCTACCTACCTACCTACCTACCTACCTACCTACCTACCTACCTACCTACCTACCTACCTACCTACCTACCTACCTACCTACCTACCTACCTACCTACCTACCTACCTACCTACCTACCTACCTACCTACCTACCTACCTACCTACCTACCTACCTACCTACCTACCTACCTACCTACCTACCTACCTACCTACCTACCTACCTACCTACCTACCTACCTACCTACCTACCTACCTACCTACCTACCTACCTACCTACCTACCTACCTACCTACCTACCTACCTACCTACCTACCTACCTACCTACCTACCTACCTACCTACCTACCTACCTACCTACCTACCTACCTACCTACCTACCTACCTACCTACCTACCTACCTACCTACCTACCTACCTACCTACCTACCTACCTACCTACCTACCTACCTACCTACCTACCTACCTACCTACCTACCTACCTACCTACCTACCTACCTACCTACCTACCTACCTACCTACCTACCTACCTACCTACCTACCTACCTACCTACCTACCTACCTACCTACCTACCTACCTACCTACCTACCTACCTACCTACCTACCTACCTACCTACCTACCTACCTACCTACCTACCTACCTACCTACCTACCTACCTACCTACCTACCTACCTACCTACCTACCTACCTACCTACCTACCTACCTACCTACCTACCTACCTACCTACCTACCTACCTACCTACCTACCTACCTACCTACCTACCTACCTACCTACCTACCTACCTACCTACCTACCTACCTACCTACCTACCTACCTACCTACCTACCTACCTACCTACCTACCTACCTACCTACCTACCTACCTACCTACCTACCTACCTACCTACCTACCTACCTACCTACCTACCTACCTACCTACCTACCTACCTACCTACCTACCTACCTACCTACCTACCTACCTACCTACCTACCTACCTACCTACCTACCTACCTACCTACCTACCTACCTACCTACCTACCTACCTACCTACCTACCTACCTACCTACCTACCTACCTACCTACCTACCTACCTACCTACCTACCTACCTACCTACCTACCTACCTACCTACCTACCTACCTACCTACCTACCTACCTACCTACCTACCTACCTACCTACCTACCTACCTACCTACCTACCTACCTACCTACCTACCTACCTACCTACCTACCTACCTACCTACCTACCTACCTACCTACCTACCTACCTACCTACCTACCTACCTACCTACCTACCTACCTACCTACCTACCTGTATGTATGCATGTGTGTATGTATGCATGTACATATCTACATACATGTACAAATACCAATCTGATCATATATGTACAGGGGAAGCCGGAAGGCTATACAAAACAAAGCTGAGTTCTTTATTAATACATAGTGTGTGTGTGTGTGTGTTTTATGTGTGCGTGTTATGTCTGTGTGTATATATACATACAGCATGCATTTATTGTATTCCTTGCAATAAAGCTACAACTTTTACATACATATATTGCTATGTGTTGTTGTGTTGTACAGCTTAAAGCAGAGATAATAATTGTATGGCTCATCAACAACAGCCTATGAAGGAACAGCCAAAGCCACTTAGAAAGCTAAGGGCTTTGTCTGGCTACAATCTGTGGCATTCTGAATACTTTCATTCAGCAGGTTTGCACCTTTAATAATTGTTTATCACACTATATATCATTATATATAGTGCTGAAAGGAATAATCGGATATTCGGACTATTTGTTTGCAATGGTGATATATATTCAAATGTTTAAAAGCAATGGAATATTTGTTTTCATTTTAAAGCCTCACACTTAACCACTTTAGCAGTTTGTTTGCTTGTTTTCTATTACATAATGGACATTTAGGCCACACAAAGTAAATTATCTGTTTCTGGTTCAGCCATCCTTCAAAAATTGACCAGGTGACCAGGGTTTTTATTTTAATGTTAATTTTAAATCAACAGCTTCAACTCAACTATTTAACAAATCTAACACAAAATGTTCTTTAGATAACTTCATAAAATATAGTTACTTCCATAATAATAGGTAAGGCAGCTGTAGCTACAATGCTACATAGCTTTGAATAATAATGTAGTAATCTTATAAATGATAGCAAATATGAAAGTAAACAATTCAAGACATAAATTTCATTTTAAGAAGTGGCTCAGCAGAAAATGACCAGGCAGGAGAACCAGAAACATATTTTTAAATTTGTTTGGCCTTAACTAAAGATATTGGATTTTGGTTGATGTTGAACATACATATGTTACACTTTTTAGCTGCATTTAGCAATGATTTTGCTAATAATGTGTTTTGCAATCAGTTATTTTAGCATATGAACACATGGTATTGGGCAACAGATTAATCGATATTTTTGGAGACCAAATATTCGAATAGTAAAAATTGCTATTTGTTTCAGCACTATAATTACATATATATCCCTATGGTGTTTATATACATACAATGTGGTTATATTTAGCTGGAGTTGAACCATGCGGTAACAATTTGGTATAACTACATACCTGTATGTTAAATTGTGTAGCTATTTATAACATACGTAGCTATGTATAGCTTCTCCTTGGATCTCCTTGCTTGTAATAAAAGATCCACTATTATTCTTATCCATGCACGTGTAAGATCAAATACGTGATCAGATTTGCCAAAAAATCATCCTAACAACACAAACTGAAGCTCACTTTTCACTGATAGTTATTTAGTAACTAAAAAATAAACTTACTATATTATAAGGAGTACCATTGCCAACAGTTTATCAGTGCTATGCTTTTTGGTACTGTACCTTGTGTTTTGGACCTTTCACATCTCCATGACTGCATATGTACGTATGCATGTCCATGCACATGTGGTCTTAAAATGACTAGGTGGAATTACCATATGAGTGAATGGCATTGATTTCTAATTAGACACATTTGATTTGTAGTATGTGGATTCATTTAGCTGTGTTCAAATCTACATAGTACATACATAGCTGCTTGTTGCCAAAGGTTTTTAAAACAGTGAGCATTTCTGCTAGCTATCCATAAAAATTTGGCCTCTAATAGTACAGATTAATGGAAAGTTTGTCAGCATGCAGCTTGCTTTAATTTTCAAGATCTGTATGTGTATGCAGCTCAGGTGTGTATTAATGTATTTGCTTACAGAATCTAGAACACTACCTACACTGGGAGCTAAAAATAAGAAAGTAGCTGAATTATGGAAAGAGTTTTCTACTGAACAAAAAGAAACTTATAAGCAGAAAGCTTCTACTACCAGTGTTGGCTCTAGTGATAACTGTATGACTGCTAAAAATCTGAAAGGCGAAAGTAAAAAGATTTGTAGCTATCTCCAGGATTTGGTCAGTAGTCATTTATTAAGGCATTGCACAGAGAATATATGTATATGTGCTCATAAACCCTATATAGTCTTGTTAAAGTAGCAAATGGAATGACTACGATATATTTTACTATGGTAACTAGCTATATCTTCAAACATAATATATACATATACTGCAGCTGCTTGTTCATTCAAAACTTTCACAGCTACGTACGTTAAAGTGCATATGCATCGCCACTGTAATTTTATGTACGCATAGTACGTATACTTGACTGCTGCTTCTAGTAAGTATTATGCTCATGTATTCATATTGAAAGGTCAATCATTGATGCTTACCATAAATTATATGTTTTATGCATATCATTTTTATTATTAAAACAATTCTAGCAAAACTCACCAGGGGAAACATGCCAACGTAGTTGCTGTATAATTATTAGCCATAACACTTTGTTATGACCAAATTACTGTATTAACGTGTATATTATTTTGGCTTGTGGAGTGATCATGCCAACATGATTCCAGGATTTCATCTAATGTTTGTTGCTGTTTATGATGATAAACACATGGTTGGTGGAACCGAAATAGGTGCTAACTTTCTACGTCAATTGGGATCACATATTCCATATTCGTTTTTGGGATATATATCAGGTAGCTAGCTACGTATAGTATGGTAGCTATTCTGATATGAATTTTTTTTGGCACATATAGGTACAATGCAGCAACAGTCAAAACCAACGTATTTACATTATTGATGATTATAATAATTAGGTGTTCAGATAGACTATAAATCAATAGCTATGGTTTTACACAATAGGAACATATATGTAGTCAAATATAATTTTAAAGTAAACATAGTTAAAGTCTCTCCAAAGCTCTAAAGTTCAAAGCTACAGCCCTATGTTGCAATTTCCCAAGCTGTGGCTTATAATATAGGTAGCTGCACATGCAGTTCTGCAGTATCCCATGAAGTGGATGATATCAATGTGAAGGATGATAAAGATACATTGCGAAGATCAGTTGAAGATTTATTTAACCATCGTTATGGTTAGCATTATAATTATTTAAATGATAATTATACGTACATATATTGTGTAGGACAGTGTATAGGAGACTTGTCTGCAAAGTTGCCATACAAAAGAATAGCAGATTATGGCATTATAATGAGTGGCTTACCTTCAGGCAAGCAACTCAAGCATCCTTCTTCATATGGGAGGTTGACTTTGAAAGAAATATTGGAAAAAAAGGATAACATTAAAGTGGAAGGTGTGTACCAGCTTCCATACAAATTTGTGTATTATGTATGTACGTATGTCATTATACAGTGAGAAACTATCCACAAGCTATGATCAACCAGCCTCAAAGTCAAGACTCTCCTATAGGTTAGATATATAAACCTGTTGGGTCCGTGTATTTTCCCACCACTCTAAATCCTAGTATATAAACAATAAAGTATATAGGCGCTTAGCGCACGAAGCGCCTATATACTTTATTGTTAGAACATTAGGACATTGAGCATTTGGAATTCGTGAATTCCAATTGTTTAATTCTGTAAATATGAAAAGTTTGGATATTAAGTTTATTGCTGCCGCCTGGGCGATGCGGTTCCCGGTGCTAATTTCTCACTCCAGGTGAGTATATTGTAAAGATACTTTTGTACAATAATCATTCTATATAACGCACGATATCGATATCGCCGGCACACGTGCATGGATGATCTTGGCTGGTATAAATAAGCTACCTACAGTTACTAGACGAGAAAGATCAATACTGTGTAGAAATGGTAATGGCTATTATTACAATGAGGAAAAGTTTGTCAAGTTTGTTTCACTCTAATTAATGCGTTTTCTCTCCATTTTATTTTTGGTGTAGCCATGCACGTGCCACCTTGTTATTATATTATACGTGGAGAAAGTGCAGCATTGATAATGTGCTTTGGTGCAACTTCTCAAAGAGGGTCACCAGGCCTCTCAACTCGCACGATTTGGTTGTGAGACATACTGTTTCAGCATTAGTCTTACAACTTCTTATTCATTTCATGATTTGACAGAAATATTCTTAATATGTGGTAAAACACTTGTTTATTGTGTCACGTGATTCCACACCTGACTTCAGATCTAGATTTGAAATCAGTTTCACCTGCAGAATTGCTGAGTATTCTAGTTGATGATTTTGAACTTCATACTCAAGTCTAGCAGTGCCAAACGAAGTTCGTGGGTTATTTGTCATAGAGGTTATCATAGTGTAGGCTACACCATAGCACAGGAGTAATGATGAGCTGCAGAAACAGCAGTGTTTCATCTAGTTAGCTGGTATTTTTCAACAAATTTTGTTTTAAACGTTGTATGTGCATGCTGCATCAGGATTGATTTCTCACAACCAGATCTGCTTCCAGGTTGAGAGGTCTGGGTCGCTGCTATTATGTTCATTCCAATATACACGTCACTCCTCAGTTTTCACCTTACAAGTATCATTACCTGGGGATGTTACAAACGCGCCATCTTCATTCCCGTACTAACATTCCAACATCAATCATTGTATTTTCAGAAGATAAACATACTTATCTGGGTGATATGTCATATTTGGTATTTTACAGGGTGGTATATATACAAATTGAATGGATTCACAGCTGCCCGTATGGCCAATAGTGTTCTCCGTCCATTGCATGTGTTGTGTAAAAATTATTTTTCACTGTTTTTAATGAAGGTGCAATTATTCACCTTTTTGCCTTACAGGATGGTGTAAAATCTCAACTACTACTACTGCTGCTGCTGCTGCTGCTGCTGCTGCTACTGCTACCATTACTACAAATTGCAACTTACAACAACGACCTGCTGAAAACAGCAACAACCATGTGTATAGTATAATAATTTAGTTAAAAATAAGCTTTAATGAATATATACAATACCGATAATTTTCAAATGATTGAAAACACAAACTCTTGCCAAGCACTTTTGTTTAGGAAGAATCAACTATTAAGCATCACGTACAAATTTTAATTTTGTAAAAAGCCCATAATTTTTGTAAATTAAGTTATTCAAAAGTTACCCTTTATATGGTACACATTATCACGGATGCTATCACCGAGCAGGGTAATGATGATGAGGTCACCGAATGATTTTTGTGTGATCATCACCATGAAGGTATATTCATGCACAACGCATAGCGGGAAATTTGCATAAGGTATTAGCTTATGTTATTTTATTGTCACCACACTTTTCATTGCCAAAAGTTTGACAATACGTGCACATGGAGACATGGGGTCAGATAGTATCAATGCAATTGACTGTCGTTGGGTTACACCTCAATCTTGGGGATGCCGCGATAGTGACATGTGGTGACTCTTAAAAGTACACATTATGATGTTATAAAAGGCTATACGGCAGGACAATAAATAAGATGAACGTTGTTGTTAATGTCATTGTCGTTAAATATTATGATAATGTCAATATTTTTGCAGACTAAAACAAAAATGTTTAAATTATGTGCACAATAAGTGTTGTGAAACAAAACATAGTTTATATCGTGACATACGACATGTCGTGACAATTCTCCGTGACATAATTCTCCATGACCTATGACATAAGAACTTCATATCGTGGCATCCCTACCTCAATCATTCATCACACCTATAATAACATTATATAGACCATGTGATCCATCGGCACATCATGTGACTCATCAACAGAGATCATGTGATGCAATACCTGAGCATGTCTCTGCTGCTCCTCTGATAAAGTAAAGTCTTTTGCATATCATATGATATGGCACAATACTTATTTTAACGGGGAAAAATATTGACGGATGCACTTGTTGAGAAATTTGATAGGCTGACAGCACTGCGTTAGCTGTACCACTGGAAATTATTGAAGGGGAGTGGATTGCTAGCATCAAATCTGTCTATATTTCCTCATAAAAATTGCACTATACAATATGTTTAGTACAATTTATACTGTTCCAAGTAGTCACAGTTATGTAACGTTCATCACTGATCACCATTTGGTGGCTCTAATTATCAACGTGGATGCCATCAAAGTACTCCTACAGCAGTCCTATAATACAATGTGTGGCGACATGATCACATTAGTGTCAATGATGTACATAATTACGTACACTGATTCCATAGTAGGTATCCATAGTTTCATACCAGCGACGCAAGAACCTATTCAAAACTGGAGGTATTTAAATTACCAGAATGTGTGTAAAACTTAATTCCTTTGGGCTTCAGCCCCTCTAGCCCCGCTCTGCTGCCTATGGTACATACATATGGTCAACTTGTTGCATGTACATAGTCATGTAGTCACAATAATAATACGTGTGCATAGTAACAAGGTCACAATATCACATGTGCACAGTAACAGGGTCACAAAATACATGTGCATAGTAACGGTCATAAAATATATGTGCATAGCAACGGACATAATAATACATGTGCATAGTAATAAGGTCACAATATCACATGTGCACAGTAACAGGGTCACAAAATACATGTGCATAGTAACGGTCATAAAATATATGTGCATAGCAACGGACATAATAATACATGTGCAGGATCACAAAATACATGTGCATAGTAACAGGCATAAAATACATGTGCATAGTAATCTTCATAAAACATATGTGCATAGTAACGGACATAATAATACATGTGCATAGTAATGGACACAATAACACATGTGCATAGTAATGGACACAATAATACATGTGCATAGTAATGGATATAATAATACATGTGCATAGTAATGGACACAATAATACGTGTGCATAGTAACAGTCATAAAATATATGATGTGCATAGTAACGGTCATCATAATACATGTGCAGGGTTGCAAAATACATGTGCATAGTAATCTTCATAAAATATATGTGCATAGTAACGGACATAATAATGCATGTGCATCATAATACATGTGCAAAGTAATGGTCACAACAATACATGTGCATAGTAATGAACACAATAATATATGTGCATAGTAATGGACATGTGCGCAATAATACATGTGCATAGTAACCGACACAATAATACATGTGCATACTGATAGTAACAGGGTCGACATCACAATAATACATGGTAGCAAGAACACAACGTAGACCATAATACTTAGTCAATTCATATGTAGTAGTGGATACATGTAAAGTCCATGATCTGTGTGGATAATAATACTATTAATTTACACTTTCACCATGCATAATTTTATAACTTATAATTAGTTTCAGCGGTCTCATAGTTGCAATAAATATTAACAATAACATCTTGTGGAATCTCATGACACACACACACATATATATAGCTGCTAGCTCATGATACACACATGCATGGACACACACACACACACACACAGATTCACAATAATCATATACGTATATAGCTAGTATTTAGAAAAGCTGTAATATACAAAAAGTGCTACTACATGAAGCTAGGTTCATAATGCAACATGTTGTCAGCGTACACACTTGAGGATTACATGCACGTGTAGCTGAACATATGGAATTCTTTTTGTTACAAAATGCACTACCAACTTGAGTAGTTTCAATAGTAAGTGTATGCTTTAATAGAGTGTTTGAATGTATTAATAGAGTATTTTAGGTTCAAAGAGCAAAAGATCACTGTATAAATACATAAATAATTGTAATACATGCATACTAATTACATACATGCACACACATAAGCACATGTATATATGCATACATAGCTACATACATACATACATGAATGCATACATATATACATAATAACCCCGAGAAGTCAGTGCTGTTAAGTATACATGAATGCAGAGAACATTCTGGATTACAATGGTGTAACACCTCTAAATTTCATGATGCCAGGGGTTCAATTCACCATTGGTTTGGGATTTTTCTTCATTCAATTACTAAAGTTTGGGTTAAGTTAATAGTTCTAACTTTCTGTCTATATAGACTTCCCTAGTGGGATAGTGTATGATGCATACATGCCAGGGGTGGATCCAAGGAGGTTTTTAGGGGTCTCGAGACCCCCTCTCCAGAAATATATCAAAGAAGCTAAAAGAATGATGTATTGGTATATAAACACTAAAATCCATTATTTCTTGAAATAAGTATCATTTCCAGTCATTTCAACACTTTTGTAATAAAACAACCTATATGTTCCAAGGGGTTGCACCCACCACGCCCCCTACTCCATACTTGATTAAATAGCTCCTTGTATATACTTAAATATGCTCTAAATCTCATGATTTTGGTGTTATAATAATAAAAAACCTATAGCCGGCGTCCGTCTGGGGTCCCTCAGGCCCCCTGCATCAGAGATACACTTCTGTGTTCAGACCCCCTCTCAGAATATCCTGGATCTGCCTCTGCATGCATTCATACATACCATGCATACATTAATGTAAACATCAATTGTTGAAATGCAGTGTGATAAATAGCCATTACCGTACTTTAGGATTACATGCATGCATTCATGATTATAGAAGAATTTTTTATTGTAAACACACAGTCACAAAATTTGTTATAACACCATCGACTAGTAGGTATAGAGTATATAATTATTACGTATATTACTTTTATTTGTGGTCATAACATAAATTTAATTAATTTATTCATACATAGCTACATACATACCATATGGCATGATAATTTGACAGAGGTAAATTTGATAAATTCATCAAATTTTTAACTACCATTGAAACTTTTCTTTCAATAGCTGTTTGCTTGTAAGGCTGATACAATTTGTCACATACATAAATACAAGCATACATACATACATATATACATACGTACGTACATACATACGTACATACATATGTATGTACGTACATACATACATACATACATACACACACACACACATACATACATACATACATACATACATACATACATACATACATACATACATACATACATACATACATACATACATACATACATACGCATACACTGATACACATACCATGCATACATCAATGTAAAATATAAGGTAAATTATGGAAATGCAGTGTGATGAATAACCATTACCTTACTTTAAGATTACGTACATGCATGCATTCACATGATGAAATTTTTTCACTTTTACAAATTTGTTAACACCATCATATCAACTAGCTGCAACAGTAGGTTTATGTTTTAATAGAGTATTTGATTTTATTAATAGAGTGTATTAAAGATCAAAGGTTAATGCATATTTATATGTACGTAAAATAATTATGAATGCATGTATTATGTTCGTATGTATGTATGTATGTATGTATGTATGTATGTATGTACGTAGTATATATACATGTGCTTATGTGTGTGCATGTATGTGTGCTTATATGTAGACTGTGTGTATTACATGTTTTTATACGGTGATCTTTTGCTCTATTAATACATTCAAACACTCTTTTAAAGCATACACTTACTATTGAAACTACTCAAGTTGGTAGTGCATTTTGTAACAATGAGAATTCCATATGTTCAGCTGCACATGCATATAATCCTCAAGTGTGTACGCTGACAATATGTTGCATTATGAACCTAGCTTCATGTAGCAGCACTTTTTGTATATTACAGCTTTTCTAAATACTAGCTACGTATATGATTATTGTGAATCTGTGTGTGTGTGTGTGTGTGTGTGAGTGTGTCCATGCATGTGTGTATCATGAGCTAGTGGCTATATATATATGTGTGTGTGTGTGTCATGAGATTTTACAAGATGCCACTGAAACTATTATAATTATAAGTTATACATGATGAAAGTGTAAATTAATAGTATTATTATCCACACGGGTCATAGACTTTACATGTATCCACTACTACATATGACTAAGTATTATGGTCTACGTTGTGTTCTTGCTACCATGTATTATTGTGATGTCGACCCTGTTACTATCAGTATGCACATGTGTTATTGTGTCCATTACTATGCACATGTATTATTGCGCACGTGTCCATTACTATGCATATGTATTATGATGACTGTTACTATGCACATGTATTATTATGTCCGTTACTATGCACATGTGTTATTGTGACCCTGTTACTATGCACATGTGTTATTGTGACCGTTACTATGCACATGTGTTATTGTGTCCTTTACTATGCACATGTGCTATTGTGTCCTTTACTATGCACATGTGTTATTGTGTCCTTTACTATGCACATGTGTTATTGTGTCCTTTACTATGCACATGGATTATTATGTCCGTTACTATGAACATGTATTATGTCCGTTACAATGCACATGTGTTATTGTGACAGTTACTATGCACATGTGTTATTGTGTCCATTATTATGCACATGTATTATTATGTCCGTCACTATGCACATGTATTTAGTGACCCTGTTACTATGCACATGTGTTATTGTGTCCTTTACTATGCACATGTGTTATTGTGTTATTATGTCCGTTACTATGCACATGTATTATGATGACCGTAACTATGCACATGTATTATTGTGATCGTTACTATGCACATGTGTTATTGTGACCGTTACTATGCACATGTATTATTGTGACCCTGTTACTATGCACATGTGTTATTGTGACAGTTACTATGCACATGTATTATTGCAACCCTGTTACTATGCACATGTGATATTGTGACCTTGTTACTATGCACATGTATTATTATTATGACTACATGACTATGTATATGCAACATGTTGACCATATGTATGTACCATAGGCAGCAGGATGGAGCTAGAGGGGCTGAAGCCCAAAGGAATTAAGTTTTACACACATTCTGGTAATTTAAATACCTCCAGTTTTGAACAGGTTCTTGCGTCGCTGGTACGAAACTATGGATACCCAGTATGGAAACTATGTACGTAATTATGTACATCATCGACACTAATGTGATCACGTCGCCACACATTGTATTATGGGGTTGCCAAAACTCATTTACATCATTGGACGATCTCCAAGAACATGCTGACATCACTACATTTCCATCATTAACTCCCCATCATCAATGGCTTGATTCATCGACTACTGGACGTGAGGCTGTGAGGGCCATGGTAATTTGCAGCCATTTAGCCCACATTTTGCCACCTGCAATGTTAGATGTTAACCTGGCCAAAGATTTTTGATTAGCCATCCCTGGCAATTTCAAATCACTGGATCATTTTTATATGACTGCTATAGGAGTACTTTGATGGCATCCACGTTGATAATTAGAGCCACCAAATGGTGATCAGTGATGAACGTCACATAACTGTGACTACTTGAACTGTATAAATTGTACTAAACATATTGTATAGTGCAATTTTTATGGGGAAATATAGACAGATTTGATGCTAGCAATCCACTCCCCTTCAATAATTTCCAGTGGTACAGCTAACGCAGTGCTGTCAGCCTATCAAATTTCTCAACAAGTGCATCTGTCAATATTTTTCCCCATTAAAATAAGTATTGTGCCATATGATATGCAAAAGACTTTACTTTGTTAGAGGAGCAGCAGAGACATACTCAGGTACTGCATCACATGATCTCTGTTGATGAGTCACATGATGTGCCAATGGATCACATGGTCTATATAATGTAATTATGGGTGTGATGAATGATTGAGGTAGGGATGCCATGATATGAAGTTTTTATGTCATACGTCATGGAGAATTATGTCACAGAGAATTGTCACGACATGTCGTAACATTTCATAATATTTAACGACGATAACATTAACAACAACGTTATCTTATTTATTGTCCTGCCGTATAGCCTTTTATAACATCATAATGTGTATTTTTAAGAGTCACGACATGTCGCACGTATGTCACAACTATCGCGGCATCCCCAAGATTGAGGTGTAACCCAACGACAGTCAATTGCATTGATACTATCTGACCCCATGTCTCCATGTGCACGTATTGTCAAACTTTTGGCAATGAAAAGTGTGGTGACAATAAAATAACATAAGCTAATACCTTATGCAAATTTCCCGCTATACGTTGTGCATGAATATACCTTCATGACGATGATCACACAAAAATCATTCGGCGACCTCATCATCATTACCCTGCTCGGTGATAGCATCGGTGATAATGTGTACCATATAAAGGGTAACTTTTGAATAACTTAATTTACAAAAATTATGGGCTGTTTTCAAAATTAAAATTTGTATGTGATGCTTAATACTTGATTCTTCCTAAACAAAAATGCTTGGCAAGAGTTTGTGTTTTCAATCATTTGAAAATTATCGGTATTGTATATATTCATTAAAGCTTATTTTTAACTAAATTATTATACTATACACATGGTTGTTGCTGTTTTCAGCAGGTCGTTGTTGTAAGTTGCAATTTGTAGTAATGGTAGCAGTAGCAGCAGCAGCAGCAGCAGCAGCAGTAGTAGTAGTTGAGATTTTACATCATCCTGTAAGGCAAAAAGGTGAATAATTGCACCTTCATTAAAAACAGTGAAAAATAATTTTTACACAACACATGCAATGGACGGAGAACACTATTGGCCATACGGGCAGCTGTGAATCCATTCAATTTGTATATATACCACCCTGTAAAATACCAAATATGACATATCACCCAGATAAGTATGTTTATCTTCTGAAAATACAATGATTGATGTTGGAATGTTAGTACGGGAATGAAGATGGCGCGTTTGTAACATCCCCAGGTAATGATACTTGTAAGGTGAAAACTGAGGAGTGACGTGTATATTGGAATGAACATAATAGCAGTGACCCAGACCTCTCAACCTGGAAGCAGATCTGGTTGTGAGAAATCTATCCTGATGCAGCATGCACATACAACATTTAAAACAAAATTTGTTGAAAAATGCCAGCTAACTAGATGAAACACTGCTGTTTCTGCAGCTCATCATTACTCCTGTGCTATGGTGTAGCCTACACTATGATAACCTCTATGACAAATAACCCACGAACTTCGTTTGGCACTGCTAGACTTGAGTATGAAGTTCAAAATCATCAACTAGAATATTCAGCAATTCCGCAGGTGAAACTGATTTCAAATCTAGATCTGAAGTCAGGTGTGGAATCACGTGACACAATAAACAAGTGTTTTACCACATATTAAGAATATTTCTGTCAAATCATGAAATGAACAAGAAGTTGTAGGACTAATGCTGAAACCGTATATCTCACAACCAAATCGTGCGAGTTGAGAGGCCTGGTGACCCTCTTTGAGAAGTTGCACCAAAGCACATTATCAATGCTACACTTTCTCCATGTATAATATAATAACAACAAGGTGGCACGTGCATGGCTACACCAAAAATAAAATGGAGAGAAAACGCATTAATTAGAGTGAAACAAACCTGACAAACTTTTCCTCATTGTAATAATAGCCATTACCATTTCTACACAGTATTGATCTTTCTCGTCTAGTAACTGTAGGTAGTTTATTTATACCAGCCAAGATCATCCATGCACGTGTGCCGGCGATATCGATATCGTGCGTTATTTAGAACGATTATTGTACAAAAGTATCTTTACAATATACTCACCTGGAGTGAGAAATTAGCACCGGGAACCGCATCGCCCAGGCGGCAGCAAAAAACTTAATGTCCAAACGTTTCATATTTACAGAATTAGACATTTGGAATTCACGAATTCCAAATGCTCAATGTCCTAATGTTCTAACAATAAAGTATATAGGCGCTTCGCGCGCTACGCGCGCGAAGCGCCTATATACTTTATTGTTTATATACTAGGATTTAGAGTGGCGGGAAAATACACGGACCCTGTTGCTATGGTAATAGCATAATAGTTCTGTTATGAAGTGGAGATGTTTAGCTATGGCTATACACAAGTTTGATGGTAGTGATCATTTTGCCTTCTTGCATTGGCTTAATGGTTTTACAAGTGTGTAAATTATGTACATGCACTTCTATGATGCCAGCTACATGTAGATGGTAAATTCTGAAATTCTGAAATTAATTAAGTACGTACATTATGACTGTATGAGTACGACTGACTGACTGACTGTGTGTAGCTTATGCATTCAATCAAATGTGTACATGTCACATATTGATAGGTACGACACAGAATTTGCTGGAGCCAGAACAGCCTATCACTGGAAGTACTCGTGGCAATAAAGATGTTAAGTACGTATACAAAATGGATCAATGTATTAATTTTACTATAATGGTTATCATTTTATAGCACTGGTACAGATCACTCCTATTCACAACCTATTGGAAAGACAGTTCAATTATTTGTGAACAGAAAGATAGTAGGAATGGGAACAACTAAAGCTGGAAGCAGACTGCATTGCTCTGAGATTCCACCAAATTTTGTCATTGTCTCAATTGATAGGATTGATGATAATGTGTGCCCCATGTACACTACTTCTTTTGATGAACCTTTTTGTCAGTTGGCCAATTCACAGCTTGGCCTATAGATCAATTAAAACTTATTTAACTGTTGTCATTACATACATCTTATCAGTAGTTCATGACATACGTACGTATTATACGTATCTAGGGAACACTATGAAATTGTCATTATGTAATGCACATTATGTTCAAGCTTTACACATAATTATGTAGATAACTGCAAAAACAAAATTGCTTGTGTGTATAGTATTTACATAATACATACATATACATATACGTACACATTCAATTCGCCATAATGTGGATGCATGCACGCATTTATATGTATGTATGTACGTACATACATAACTACATACATGTGTGTTAAAGCACTGCCACGAGTATATACGGAAAATACAGCACGAGGGGGTGTGTCGAGAGGTAAATACAGCACGAGGCGTAGCCGAGTGCTGTATTTACCTCGAGACACCCCCCGAGTGCTGTATTTTTCGTACATAACGAGCTAAGGCAGTGCTTTAACTGTTATATAGTATTTCTTGCCGGATTCAGTCGTCTATAAGGCGCAGACGTCCTGAAGCAGATCGTGGAGCGCGATGGTTCAAGTTCTTAGAAGGTCGAGCCTCTGTTTACGCTACCAACCAACTGAACTAGGCATGAATTATCGATGTAGCTTACGTAGCTAGCTGTTGAGGTGGCGTGGCATAGTGTCGACAAGCAAATCGACAACACCATTAACTCGAATGAATCAGTTCCGGCGATTAGTGATTTCAACAAGCAAGACTAAGGTGGTAGATAACAAAAAGAACTCTATTTTATGCATTTTTAACAGATAAGTAATGGATTTCATTTGAAATCAGTTGGTTACTGCTACCAACATCTGGAATTTCACACCTATAACAACAACAATTATTTACATAACTGTACTGTATTCACGCATAACTGTACTTTATTTTCCATACAGCACACTTGCTACTTTATGGAATATAAAGTACACTTTTGCCCTTTGATCCTCCCACGCAAAATACTTTATGTATGTGTTATTGTATGTATGTGTGTGTGTGTGTGTGTGTGTGTGTGTGTGTGTATGTATGTATGTATGTATGTATATACGATACATATAATACATGTGCACGTGTGTATGTATGTATGTATGTATGTATGTATGTATGTATGCATGTGGGTATGTACGTACATATTATACACGTTATACACATACATGTATGGATGTATATGTATATATTTATGCAAAGCATGTGATATACTTATTATAGTTATACATGCATGGCTTATAGGGCAATTCTATTATAATACTGAAAATATTTTCCCACAATATTAATGCATGTATGTACGTACATGTACCTTCATATGTGCGACACATCATGCAAACGATATCACATTAATATTATCACAGCAGTAGAAATGTGGAGTGTATGCGTATACATAGATCAATAATATTCATTATAATAATATTACTGTTATCAATTTACTCTTGAAACCATATCACGTACATGTGCTCTGCTGAGTGTATATAATACTTATTATTAAGCTGATCATGATCGCTCATATATTTCTAGATGTTTTACAATTTGTATGGACAATATACCTTTGCATTTGTATATATACAGGGGACAAAATCCTGAAATAATGTTAAAAGATCTGTATGCAATAATAGAGATGACTTGACATGTACATAAACATGTTGGATGATTGATGCTATATACATATGCTCCCATGCACTCTAGATATGTATACATTATAATTATAAGCTAAGCTATAAGGTACACATATACGTACATAAGCTTAAGATAAAATTATGCAAATGCAATGTTGGCATTATTCATAATGTCAGTGCATATACATGTGTGTAACAATATAATTGCATTACATACCACCCAACGTAATGGGACATGCATAATTATAATTATGTTTACATGTGTGTGGGTGTGTGTGTATAAAATACACAATAATCACAGCTGCAAATGTTATTTATTTAATTTGAAAAACTGGCAACTTTTGTAGTCTTTCGCGTTTTTCTGCTCTCTTCTCTGCCAGTTCAAACTGTTTTATTGATTTTTCCAAAACTTCTCTGGGAATGTTCAAATAACTGACTGGCTTTATGGTAGATTCTAAGACACATTCAATAAAGTATAAGTAATCTTTTGAACAATGCACATTATTATTTAAAATTATATGTACCATGCAGATACATGTATGCATGTGTGTGCATGTACGTATGTATATATGTATGTGTATGTATGTACCATACGTATGTGTGTGTGTATGCGTGTGTGTATGTGTATGTGTGTGTGTGTGTGTGTGTGTACACCTTTCTCTCTCTCCGTAATCTTAATATATGTACGTACGTATGTATGTATGTGTATGACTGTGTGTGTGTGTGTGTGTGTGTGTGTGTGTGTGTGTGTGTGTGTGTGTGTGTGTGTATACATATACACACCTTTCTCTCTCTCCGTAATCTTAACCTTTGCTGATTGTTCTAAATCTGTAAGCAACTTGCTAAGGTCATCATCAACATTCTATAACATTATGCATATGATATAAATGCTAAAGGTAACTTAAAGTACTCTTATTGAATCTAAGTAGGTTTCTCGTAAAAATCTGTTCATTCTCCTGTCTTGCACTACCATTTCTTCATCTGATTCCTCACTTGAAGATTCAGTAACTGGTTCATGGCTTTCAGTATCAGTAACTATAAAGTTATAGACAAAGATTAATGTATGTAATTATGTACATGTATGGATGTATTTGTGACTAGATTTGCAAAAACTTCAACCTTAAGATGACTTTTTGTTGTCAAGCCACAAAGATTAATAAGCTGGTGCAGTAAGCCAGATTGCTCCCATCTGATCGTCTACCTTGGCACCTGCTATGGTGCAGGTCTGCCGTGGCTGTCTCTAACTTATTTTACATTGTTATTTTTCAAAATACACAATGTGACAATAAGGACAGTTTTTGCAAATCCAATCACGCACATCATTTCACACACACACACACACACACACACACACACACACACACACACACACACACACACACACACACACACACACACACACACACACACACACACACACACACACACACACACACACACACACACACACACACACCACACGCATGCACGCACACGCACACGCACACACACACACACACACACACACACACACGTGCACACTAACACACACACACACGTGTGTGTTAACATATAAATAAATATATATACCTTGATTTGATGCTGCAGTGGAGAATCTCTTAGTAATATCATAGGTTTCCTCAGAATGTAAAAACAAAGAACTTGGACCAACAGTAAATAAATCTTGTTCTGTATTAGTATCACTATGCAAGTTATCCTCTAATAAAGAACACAGGGTGTACCACATACAGTATGATGTAGTAGGAAGAAGTAAGAGTTACATTTGATGCTTTGACATGCAATGATTCTATTCTACGCAATGTTTGCAAAAACTGTACAGTGTATATATCTGAGCAGAGAGTACTACTTGATTGGCTATATATATGTACATTACATACTTTACATAACATGCATATTTGTATATGTTATATTAGGGTTGGGCGATATTTTGATGTTATTGTGAAACCATGATATTATGTGCCATGATAATCGATATCGAAGAAAAGTTTTAGCATCGTAATACTGAACATTATAATTATCATCAATATACCATGATATTGTAAGGTTTACTGCTCACAACACCTGCCTTTTGCAATATCAATAAACTTGTTTTGGCTTATAATACCATTAGTGTAAGCCTAAAGAATATCGTGATGATTACTCTTATGATACGTATATCATGACATGAGTTTATAATATTGGCCATCCCTGTTATATAATAAGTACATAATATGTACACGTACATACCATGATTTAGAATATTATTAGCTGCAGATTGAACATCACCAGCTGCTTTAGGACTTTGAACAATGACATCATTTGTATCTGCAATCTCAGCATGATCCATGTTATGTTCAAAAAATTTACAGATAAACAGACACATCCCTTACGTACATACCATTATTCAATAGAGTGGCTACAGAGCTCCCAGAATCTCTGCTTATATTAGTAGCACTGTCAACACCAACATCACTGACTGAGTTATAATCTAACAATAAGACACAGGGATTACATGGTTATATTTTGCTGGATTAATAAATATAATACAATGGCATGTGGTATGCATGAATTTATGTAGCTACCTTGAAGTAAAATAGTGGCTGGAGATCCCTTGGTAGAAGTTGATGAGTTTGTCGAATCGGACATTGGGTTAACAACAGAAAATTTGTTAATGCTGACACCTGGGGACATGTCCATGTACTGTACATAACACAGCTAAGTATGTACGTACAACTGCATGTGGCTACAGTACATATGTAAACTATAATGTACATACGTAACATATACCTTGATTTGATGCGGCAAAGTTTTGATCAAGGTCAGTATCATGATCAGCACTCATATTCTCATTGCTGTGTATGCCCTGCTCAATATCATCTACAGGTATTGTAGGAGCGCATACGTATCTACTAGCTCTATATAATAATAAATGAATAACCTTGATCTGGGACATATTGTACTTCATGCTCTAACTGACCAGACAATGAAGTCAGTACACCTTGCAACTGTTCCAGTTCTGTATGTCGTAGCAAGCATTGTAAAGATTGCAACTGATACATACATTTCTTCATGGCTTTCTTCAACAAGCATAGTTTTCCAAGGTCATACAAATGCAGTGGATGTTCTGACTGTTCATAAACTTCAGCATGTTTAAGCAAATATTCATGTACATCAATGTAGTGATTCACACAATTACACATTTCAGTTTTTATTCTTGCTATTTCTTCTTCTGATCTAGAAATTCGATGATGCAATTTAACTGCTTGGTACTTTACTACTGTAGGAACTGATGACTCATCAAACAGACAGTCTTTGTAAATTTGACTAGATAGGCCAATTGCTTCACTCTACAATAGATGACATGATGCATCAATGCCAGAATTATATAATGCCAGAGATTTTTTCAACAATTTGCTAACTACAGCAATTCGTCTTGATAGACGGATAGCAATCTTTTGGCCATCTACACACAATAAAGTGCCTATTCCTAGCAATATATATATAGTTACATACATGTATGTACTATGTATGCATTCAAGGAAACAAAACTGAGGTTCAAAGAGTAGAACATACATACGATACATATGTTACCTGCATATTTGGACTTCAAACGGAGTAGGAACTATCGTTCCCTAGCATAACATCTGATTTTACTTTTAAGTTACTTTCGTAAGTTTGATTTCATTATGTCTTTTGTTGCTACATATTCCTGACAATTAGGTGTCCATCGCCTTACTAATTCGTGGCTTTCCTCGGTTTTTTGCAACAACATTTCTGTTCTAACATATGAGTAAATATCAAAATAAGTATCCACACATACTTAGCTACACATGCATGCACGCACTGACACACACACACACACACACACACACACACACACACACAGACACACACACACACACAGACACACACACACACAGACACACACACATACGTACGTACATACATACATACGTACATACATACGTACATACATACATACATATGTACATACATACATACATACATATATATGTATTATGAGCTTAGTTGTGACTGCAAGTCCAAAAAATTGATGTGTCATATGTACCATAGCTACGTATAATAGCTACCAAGTGGTATTAGGTGGAATCAATTATACATATATACGTACATATGCCTATACTTTTGGGCCTGTGGCTCCCAGGCCCTCAGGCTTGAGCTTCTTGTTCATGCTATGCTAAACAAAAACACCTTGGGTGTAAAAAAAGTGCGAGGCCAATCAGAAGCAGCATTGCAAACAGGTGCGACCAAAAACTTTGATATCAGTTGAGGCCAAGAAGTTACTTATCAAAATCTTTTTCACTACTTGAATGACATACAATAGTTTATAGCACATTTTCACAACTATGATTGGCTTTGTCACTTGGCCACCTTTATTAATAATGATGGTGTAAAAAAGGTGGCCAAGTGACAAAGCCAATCATAGTTGTGAAAATATGCTATAAACTATTGTATGTCATTCAAGTAGTGAAAAAGATTTTGATAAGTAACTTCTTGGCCTCAACTGATATCAAAGTTTTTGGTCGCACCTGTTTGCAATGCTGCTTCTGATTGGCCTCGCACTTTTTTTACACCCAAGGTGTTTTTGTTTAGCATATCACTACTTTTTTGGAAACAGATGTTAGCTACGTATTACTAGCAAGCAGCAGAGAAGTACTGCATGGCAGAGGAGTAGCTAGGGGTGGGCATGGTGGGGCATTTGCCCGACCGTCACTGATACAGCATTAGATACTTCTGTTAAATACACTGAGAGGAGTGGTATCAGCAGTGTTGTTACGCTGGTGACAAGTCGCGTGACAAAAGTAATATCATTTACAAGGGTCATATAGAAGAATTACTGATGAAGCCTCCAGCCTTCAACATGCATGCAGACTGGAGCTTTGAGACAGCTGGATATCAAGGTCAAGCAATGCACGTATAAACGTGTGCCAGGTTATAAAATTAAGCACTTGTGTGAAAAACAGGGTGCCTCCTTACTGTTGGCCTTGTGTATACATGCGATCTTTGTGTGGTTGCAAAAATTATTATTATTTAATAACTAATATATATTTTCAATGTCTAGTAGATGCCCATTCAAGTAATCCAGGGGCACGTGAGCTCGTATAGTCATGATCATCGCTGGATAGGTTCCTGGATCTTTTGATCGAGTACCTATAGCTTCATGCAGCAGCATTTGTTATACATTACATCATAGCTAGGATAGTGTGCATACACTTTTCAAAAGAAGTAAATGCTCACATAAAAGTGGGCATATGTATGCATTAATATATAACAATATACTTAGTTGCATGCTTGAACCGTTGCCCGACCATCAAGAAATGGCTGGCTACACCCCTGCTGCATGGGCATAACTTGTACTTGCTTAGCATACAATATTGTAAATTTAACTTTGAAGCTGAGTTTTGAAAAACTCAAGCCTACAAAATATTTTTTTTTATTTTTAACTACAGAGTGATACATCAATATAGATTGTGTATCTGAAAGTTTATGCAAATCATTTCAAGGGGGTCAAAGTTATGGCAACTATCAACCTGCAGTGTAATAGCTTTTCTCAAATACATTCAAGTGTTTACTTCAGGCTGAAAGTAGTAAGACAGGTAGAGCATACATAGGAAAAGTGCTGATACAAATTTGGCTGAAATCCATGAAGAAATGAGTGAGTTATTAGACAAACAATTGAATGTACAAAAAGAGAGTTTGAAAAAAACTTCCGGGATTCACGTGAGCTCCCGCAAGCCCACAAAAAAGTGTGCGATGAAAATGAAAGAAAGAAAGTAGAAGAATTAGAAGAAAAAAAAAACGACGGCCACGTCAAAAAATTTTTTGTGGAAGGAAGGATTTTATAAGGCCGTATCTGAAGACTGGCTGAACCGATTTCGACGAACTTCAGGTTATTGATTCTTCAAACAATGAAGGTACTAATTCTCGAGTAATGGGCAAATCGGGCGGGAAGGGATGGTTCGTCGTACGTGGGCGCACGAACGGTGCCATAAAACTCGCAATGGCTGGTACTTAGGAATGGTGGCGCCGACTTCCTCCATTCTCGGTTTATTGATTCTATATAGTAAGAACGTTGTGGGTTTGTGATAACTAAGCGATAGCTTTCATGGTGACTTAGCTAGAGCGTTTGCGAGTTTGAGGGCGGTGCTACATGTAAATAACTCACTCAGTGGTCGCGTATGCTGCTTCTTCTTGGCCTCGCGACTCACTATCGTGAGTCTTGATATACAGATCACCTAGTGTAATATTTAGTATAAATTTGTAGACACTAGCCACTATGCAGTGAGTTGCTATAAACCAACCAACCTTCATAAATTTTTCCTTTATAATCATTTCCACTGCACTAGAGAAGTCCTGCACTAGAGAAGTCCTGCACTAGAGAAGTCCTGTACAGACACCTGGCACTCCAACAACAGTGCTTCCATCCACTCCATAAAGGAATGCGTAAAAGCTAGAACTGTGCGGGTGGGGGTTGCTGGCCAATATCCTAGCTTTATTAATCTCAGCGCATCAGGTACACATTTGCAGAACTGGATATTAAGCTGATATGGTATACCTGAACATTAGCATGTACGTATGTGTGTATATATCTGTGCAACAAAATAGTTTGTACTTAGTTACCTTCTATGTGAAAACAAGTTATTAATCGGAAAAATTTGCTAGCACATTCATGATCACTAATCCACACAGTAGATGTTGGTAACTTAAATGGAATAAAACTGTTATCCTACATATTGGGACATAGCAAATAGTAAAACTGAAATTTTACAATTTTTACCTGCCATATCTCTGGAAAATGATGATGATGTGATTTGCTGTGAATGCTAATACAACAGTTGCTACACATATATAGTGCCGGACCACATTGTTCACATCGTACATTAGCATTGTCACTATTGCATGTGAAACAACTCTGATTGGGAAACAAGGCATGAGCTTGTATCATTACTTTATAAGCATCACTTCTCAGGGCATTCCACCTCTCACTTAGCTTTTGTTTACGTTTCGTGTGTGCACTAACGGAAGTAATTATAGTATCATCAATTACGTTCTCTTGGTATGATTCACTTTCATCATTATTTGGCCAAGGTGAATCAGTTGTAACTACATTATGACTTGATAAAGGAACATCCACAATTTCCTTGGTTATCTTTAATCGACGTTTTTTATTTCCTTTTTTAGTAGACGCTAAATTGAGGGGAATCTTATTTCGCCTTCTTTTACAAAGTGAAGAAGAATGTCGCTGATGTTGATCCATATATTATTAGTGATGTCCTACAATAAAAAGTAGTTATGAGGAACCTACTTCATAAATGTGAGTCATGTGAGTCATGAATAGTATATGTATATGTCAGGTGAAAACCAGCTTACACCCCAAGTGCAAGCTGGCCTCACAGCCATCTACCTGTGTTAAGGATTCAAAAGGTTCAGCAAAAGAGATAGAACATGTGCATACTTATATCCAGTCAAAGGCTCTACCATAGATGACTACATAGGCGCTGATTCAGAAGGGATGTGGCTATAAGCAAGGCATGGCAGATCCATAAAATCTTTAGTCCAAAGGAACTACAGAAGTCGGCATGCATGCATATGTACTATAATAGCTGTTACACTACTGGCATATCACTAAGAGAATAATCATAAATGGTGGGGGTAAATCTATGACTACAGATAAGAGGGACAATTTTCACTGTCATGCTATTCATGAATAAGGTACATACAAAGTAGCACCAATATTTATAGGATGTGTATATATAACAGTTGGACTGACAGAAGTTAACAATAAGTTGTAGTCAAAACCATCCACAACAGTATTGCAACCGGGTCACACAGTGACCTCAATCCAAAACATTTCATCCGTTTGAGTCGATTTGACCCAAAATGACCTAAAAGTGACCTGGGTTTGACCCAGTTGCAATGCTGATCCACAATACTTGACAAATACACGTTGTTGCTTTTAATCATGGTTTATACACCTTGTAGTTATAATTATATATTATAAACTCACACAAAGCTATCAGTATTCACAATTGTGAATATTACAGTTTAGATTTATTCTAGCCAACCATATAGCTACTGACAAAACCAGCCAATTCACCCCCTGGATCAGCCCTTGCTACATCTTGATAACATAGTAATTTACACAAACCGCACAGCAAGTTTAACTTAACGTATACAGCAAGGTATTTGCTCTGCCTCGGACTTACCAGCTGCAGAAATACTGAAGAGCTCGTTGAAGGGTCACGGAGTCTGGCTAGGAGTAAACTGTCATGGAGTGAAGATGTTGGTTAGCCGCCAACGACAGTCGTTTTGCTGTAGGCACTCGCCGAAGCGTAAGTAAGTACTCGGCAAGCACAGTGCCTGGTCAGCCTGCTGCCTGTATAGATACTGTATTTCAACTGAACGGGAAGAATTACTGATTTTCGAGACTGACTTGCTTAGACTAATATTTATTTATAAATAGTATAGAAATACCTTGTCATATATGAGTCATATTACTACGGGATACGACCGCAAAAATTGAGTCATATACGTGGTATATAACCCGGAAACGGTATGCGAAGCGGGTGCTCAAGTATATTACGCTACTTCATCACGTTTTACATTTCTCACCATGATTGTATCTCAATGGGGTGGTGCCGCAATACAACCAATTATTGTTGGATAACACTGGTCTGGGTCTTCCGCCATAAAATCCTCCGGTACCGGCCATCTTGAATTAAAAGCAGCTGAAAACATATCCGCACGCGCATAGCTACTAGGCCAGAATTGATTGTGGTGTTTATCAACTATGAACAATGTGAGGTATGTTACAAGCTGTTTATGGCAACAATTGGACAGCCTAAAAGTTGCCAAAATTGGCAACTTAATTGGCAACTTCAGGCAACCCAAAGTTGTCAATATTGGCAACTTCAGGCAACCAAAAGTTGCCAATATTGGCAACTTTTGTGTTCTTTTGAGCAACCACAAATGACGCTCAAAAGTATCCAAACTTGGCAATAAATGTACTTTCTTTTATAACAGATGATAGAGAATTTGATTGTGGGATTCAGTTATCCACAATTGGTAATTTTGCGTGACAAATTCTTAGAATTGCCAAAATTGGTAATTTTATAAAAGCGTGTGCAGTAGCTGCCGTTTTTGGCAATTATAACAACAGTCTAAAAGTTGCCAGTTTTGGAAACTTTGACACTAACATACAGTTTACCACTATTAAGCATGAAAGTGAGCATTACAGTGTTAAAGTTCACAAAGCTGCTAACTTAACTATGCTTACTTCAGAGGAACTGTTATAATGATGCCTGAAAGTATTTAAATATGATTACTAGCAATATTATCAGTAGATGCCAGGTAGCTAGCTATACATTCACTTTAAAAGCAGCAGTAGGAATATAGCTATGTAGCAAACTTATGATTTGAATGTGATTTGACCAAAATGCGATAAAATGGACAAAGTCATAAGAATATCTTGCTACAAATCATGCTATATAGCTACAAATCAAGGTGCTAATTTTATGCACATCCATGCAGATTGCACTTTCAGCTGCATCTTCACTCAGGTTCGAACTGCCATGACGATTATAAGTTTGCAGCATTCATGATTTTTGTAGCCTCCATTATATTAACCCAACATAGCTCTATCTTTTGTACGTACTTACACATTGTAGTTTATCAACCACATTTGCTATACAGCAAATACATCCGCTATTCTGTAATACCAGCTCTCTGTGGAGCATCAGTGAGCTACACCTGTTTTTTTTTCTGTGGCATGGTTGTCAACTCTATGATAATGATAATCATAATGGTGATAATCAGATAACCATAAAAGACATGAACATGAATAAAATTTACACTATAGTCAATCGCTTTATCTCACACAAAGTTTCAACTTGTGGTCTCTGTTTTTGATTGCAAGAAATAGTTTCAAATGAAAAAAGAAGTTGGAATGGCTCATGTATGCAAGTTGTCCCTTGATTCGCTGCATACCAGCATTTGCCTGCTCATTCACTTGTGAATTTAAGCTCTTTGTATTCAATGTGCTGTATTCATCTAAACAGTAGCCAGATGGGCAGTCTATATGCCCTCTCCAATAAAATCGGTCCACAAAAAAAGAAGTATTTTGAAAGAAAATTGGTTCTCTATTTAGACAATATTGATGAAGACCACATGCATTGTCATATACTATGATCTTAGGAGGTTTCAGAAAACGAGTCTTAAAAATCTGAAATGGATGTCGTGGGGATTCACATTCTTTCAGGACTTCAAAACCATAGCATATTGCATGGGGGCAATATATGGTAAATATCCCTGGTGTAAGCGCAGGGTGCTTAGAGCTTCTTTTATTACAAACACAGCATTTCCATGTAATTGTGGTAAGCTGGGAAAGTAACTAAAATTATTTGCCTCACTTGGCTCAGGATAATGGCACTTGTCTGGTTCAGAGATCTTGAATGGAGCTTGTATAGTCACCAAAATATGACTCAATAAATCAAAAACCTCCTGAGGAATCCCAGAAGAACAATGCTTTTGGCACAGCAACAAGAAAGATGAAATAACAGGTGCCTTTTCTGAAAGTAAATTCCAGTGGCAGCTGTTTTCTGGTAAAAACACATCTATTGATCTGTTAGCAATTCTTTTCAGTACATCACATGTTTGTTTGCATCCTGCAATCTGTACCATTCCACAGGCTGGCAAATTTCTCGCTATTTCTGAGAGAAACTTTCTGTATGGCACAGGTGCTAATTTTTCTTGGTGTTCATCTTCTATTTTCAGCAACAGTTTTTCTAGTGCCACAAAACCATCAGAATGTAGTATTTCAGTGAGCTGCTTAAATTCTTTGTCAGTAAGCTTTTGAGGACAAACAACTGGCTTTCTATCTCTTTTAAAGCAAGAATACTGCAACAACAAATATCGAGCTCGTGCAGTCTTGATCAAAACTCTATCAGAATGTAAACTTCCCTTGACAGGAACTAATTTACTCTCATCCAAATCATTCATGGTCATCATAAGATCTTTACGCATGCCTATCATAGTTCCATCACATACTATTATTTCTGGACAGGGTCCACAACTTTCACAAGCAAAAGAATCATCAATTGGTATGGCTAAAAGTCGACTAAATGCATACCATGCTCTCCTTAAAAAATGTATTGAAGGTGTCGTGCTCTCTCCAAAGCATGTGTATGTTTCTATGAAGACTTCTAAAAAGGTAATGTATGGTAACTGTAAATTAATGACACTATATATTTTTGGAAATTATGTGTGACTTTAACATATTTATTATGAGGCATTAGTACATTTAGACATAAAAGCATCATAATCCACACATCAATATAAAATGGTGTAAACAAAAAGAGATAGCTAAATTTCCAAAGTAGAAATTATACTAAGGAACACATGCATGCATTGCTGGGTTTCTCCCTTCAATCATAAGGTGCAAATAATTGAACAGCAATCCATAGTAAAAAAACCTTTTGTTGTCCAAATTAAAAAGCAAGTAATCTTGTCCATCAAAATTGTATTGGCATGAACAATCTCCAACAGTTGGCCTGTAGTACACTTTCCTTGCCTTGTCATGTAAAGCAAAGTTCTGTTTATAAATCATAACACTTGTACCAGCAATCCAATTGTTTTGGATTGGATCACCATTGTTCCATGGATTTCCATGCTCACAATGTTCACCTAAAACAACAAGCAATTTAAAGTCTTACTACTACTGTGACTACTAATTATTTTATTCGAGTATAGGCAATTAATTTTACCTGGCTTAAATGGTGGAATTAAGTGCAGCGGGAATGTCCACTGTCCTTCCTCATGTTCAGCCACACGGTTCTGTAGTGCTTTTGATAGTGGATAAGGTATTTTGATCCATGATACTGCATTGGGTGCTTTATCAATCTTGGCATCATCAGTGTCTTCATCAGGCATGAACTCAGATCTTTCACACCATTCCTGGAACATCTGCACGTCAATACATTTAATGACGTATAGTAATATTATTATGTATGTAAGGTTAAAGTGGACATATATTAATACCAAAATGTGTGGTATGTATAACATGTAAATATGATACATTTGTTAGATCAGTCATCATTCGTTTTTTTGTTGTACACATTGTACACAGTACATGTTACGGTAAGGTGCATATGTAGCTCCTGAATACCTACATAATATCATTACATTGTCTATCTTATACCTTTATATGATCACACTGCAGATCAGTACATGTAGTACACCTGTACATCGAATTGTTTCTTTTGTGCCTCATTATTAGGCCTGCACTCTGTTCATCTTCTACAAAAGTAATGCGCATAAACAATTAACACCAGTACCTATGTACACTTATAAATTGTACCTGATATAATGGCAACACATGGACTAATGCTTAATACAACTACTTGCTGAGTATCTTTTACATCACTTTCCTCATCATTAGCTTGAGATAAATACACTGCAACTCTCTGATTGCTCTGAAGCTTACAGATGGTTGAACGATGTATACAATATTGTGACTCTTCTCTTGAGTGAAATGTGCTGTAGTTCTCCATAATTGTCGAAGAGATGGATTTTAATCTATCACATTGTACTTGTGATTCTTGGCAGGAGCAGGTAAGTAAGAATGAGGTACTTGATATACATTGACTGGAATGGAAATTCAACTTCTTTATCAAACAGTACTCTGACATAAGCTGTCCATTTTGAGAACAATCTGCAATGGCATACCACTGTTTGTTTAGTGGTACAAATCTCTCTGATTGCAGTACAGCTTGATAGTATACTATTTCCTTAGGTAGTACACAAACCTGTCAAAATTAAAATCAATCCAGTAGCTACATGCCATAGAAGTGTTCTAATATGCATACCTTTTGATTTAGATGACTGAGGCTTTGGGTTTTGTAAAGATCTGGCTCCTGAAATTTTCTTCACCTTATAGCTTCTACCTATCTTCATGGCTCTTCAAATAATGATCAAGTCCAACAATTAAAAATGTGCTGCCCAGTGGTGTTGATTAGATCACAAACTTCAAAGTATATAGTCATCTGATACTTTGCTTTGAAATTCCTCAGCTGAGAGATTTTATAACAATCAAAGGACTTTAGATTTTACCCAGGACCAGTTAAATCTGTTTAAACTCGCTGTTTTGCAAGGATCAGCTGTTTGAGGAATATAAATAGTCAACACCTTTGAATACCTGCATGTTGTTTGATAACTTCTGCTAAGAAAATGGCTTCCAAAGGCAAGATGAATTCAAGAGACTCCAAAAGGAGAGTTGATGTTATTACTAAGAAAATTAGAGACCTTGAGAAATATGGAGTACCAAGCTTATTTGTTTATGCCACACCTTGGACTGGAGGCCTTTATGTTGTTGGAGATAAGCGGATGGCTAGTATTGTAAAAAACAGCCAGCAAGAGTTTCTTGAAGTGCTGCAACACCAGCCACAAGAGGATATGTTACCTCCTAAATTGATTTTGCCTGCTTTACGTCAGCCGATTGATGAAATGAATGGAAGGACACTTTGTTTGATTCTTGTTGGAATTGGAAAAGACCTTGGCATAGATTGGAAAGGAGAACAGCCTAAGTGGTGGCCAAGAAATGTGCCTTTCAATCATCCTAGAGAAACTCCGACACAGCACAAAGGTCAGCATCAATTATTTTACTCTAGTTGCGTTATTATACTAGAATGATAAAAAAATTAAAAATTTAAAAGGTAAGTAGGGATTGAATTCAATAGTGCTACAAAAAGTAAGGAAACAAGGAATAAGATTTTGGGACGAGAGAACATTCTGGCATGAGATAATTTATAAAAGTTTAATCCCTACTTTTGGCAAACCTGCTGAAGTGAGCCAAAAGTAGGGATTAAACTTTTATAAATTATCTCATGCCAGAATGTTCTCTCGTCCCAAAATCTTATTCCTTGTTTCCTTACTTTTTGTAGCACTATTGAATTCAATCCCTACTTACCTTTTAAATTTTTAATTTTTTTATCATTCTAGTTTGTTTGCTTTTTATACATGCTAAGCATTCATAATAATCTTTCAGCAGGCGCACAAATGTTACAGGCGCTTACGTAATAATTATGCTTGTTTTCAGACGCTTGTTAACAACGCGCTTACATGGCAAAGCAGCTGTGTGATAGCAAATAACGCTCGAAAAACAGCAAAAGCTATTTGTCCAAGGCTATAATCTCGAAGTTCACGATGTAATAAAGTACACTCGAAAACATCGTGCCATGGTGCCACTGTAACTAATTATATCACGTGCAAGCCAGGTTTTAGCGTGACGTAATAAGCAAAAGCCGTAACAGGCTATCGTCACCTTCGAAGGTGAGATTCACACCTTGCTAGGAACATAGAAGAACAAGGAAGGGAATGAAGGATAAAAGGAATCGCCATGGCGCAGTGGGTAAATCGTCTTCGGAACAACATTTTCGTAAATCCGCCGCCATTACCTTTATTGTGTGAAAGTTCTGGAGCCCTACACCTAGCGCAACCGGGTCTTACGGCAGGCAGGCTGTCAGGCAGGCTGGCTGTCAGACGAAATACAGGTGAATTTCTAAATTTTCAAAGTTGGCTGTAGGTCGAAATATTCGACTTGTCGCTTCGTTTAACCAAGGTACAGCATCATTACAGCCTTACCAATGCATTCCAGTCGGTTTTTTCGGGTAAAGCCTATTGGAAGGTTGTTTTATGAAGTGCGAAAAATCGGGAAACCATACAATTTCTTACCAATCCCTACTATTAAGTACTACCGTACTTAATGATATATAGGTAAATGGTCTGAATGTCTAAGGAAAGTGCTAAAAGCAATTTATAACAAGTTTGAAAGTGAAGGAGTTTCTGTGTCTGAACAGAAGCATAATAACATGCGAAGCAATGATGCTGAAGGCGATGATTCAGAAGAGGAAGCTGCAGATGAAGATGTTGAAGAAAAAGCTGCAGATGAAGATCTAGAGTGGGAGAAACTTGGACAAAGAGAGCCTATTATATCTCCTTTATCATCAGATGATGAATTTGTTCAAGGTGATCCACAAGACAAGAATGATGATCCCCGAGATAAGTTTGATGATCCCCAAGAAGAGGTTCCTCAAGAGGCTTTCACACCGTTGGCCAAACGTAAATGTAAGAGGACCATTAAAAAACGCGTTAGATATGGACAACATTAATTATAATTCTGTTTGGAAAATGAACATCAACTGTAGTTGTAGATAATATTTCTGTTGAATCTTAAAGATAAATTGTAGAACAGTGCATTGCAGCAGTAATTACCATATATATCGTACGATATACATTGAGCCAGCAGACATAAAAAACTACAATAATTATAATGCGAAATTGGGTATTCTAAATTTGTGTTATGTATATTTTGCTGCCAAATTTGGCAATATCGAGTCAAACCTTTCACCATCTTTTTGGTGAACAAGATCACAAAATCTGCTAATCCAGTTGCCAATTAAGTCCAAGTTTTCAATTTTCTTCATTAAAATTTTGTATTGCCGGAATGCAGAATGGATAGGTACAAGCACAGTTTGTATCCGGATGTTCAAGCTACCAAATTTGGACTATAGTTTTCAGTTTTGGGGCAACTTTTGGCTTGCTTCCAAAAGTAGCCAAAAGTGGAAACCTAGCTCAGAAAATTGCCAAAACTGGCAATTTGTTAGCAATACAATAATTATGCAGCTTTTAATAGTTGCCAAATGTGGAAACTTTTATTTGCAAGAAATTGCCAAAAGTGGTAATTTTAGTATGCATGAGCAGTCCAATATAGTGGGCATCAAATTTTGCCATTTTTGCAAAATAGATCCCACAATTGATTTATTTATTGGTCTTCATAAAAAAGAGTACATGTATTGCCAGAATTGGTAGTTTTGAGCACCATCTTAAACTGCCAAATTTGGAAACCATCAGCAGTTTCAGGCTTGGCAACTTTTTGGTGGCTTCCAAAGTTGCCAAAGTTAGATAGAAACTTAGTTACCTTAGGCCGAGTTATTTTAACGATACACTAATTTTAGCAATTTTTGTAAGCATGGATTTAGCACTATCAATTTTAGCGATTTCACAAAAATTATTCACTATTTAAACAATAGCTAATTATAATTTTATATTTTAACGCGTATAAAATTTAGCGTTTGTGAGGGCACTCGCTAAAATCGCTAAAATTAGTGTATTGTTAAAATAACTCGGCCTAAGGTACCAACACTGGCAAATTCTTAGCAGTCACACTGCTTTATAAAGTTGCCAAAAGTGGACACTTTTGTTTGCAAGAAGTAGCCAAAATTGGCAATTTCTAGGCTGTCCAATAGTTTCCAAAATTGGCCTTGTAACATACCTGACAATGTGGATGATAAAGAACAAAGCTAGGAACGAAGATTTAGAAAGAATACAATTAAAGAGAAAAAAGATGTGAAATTCGCGACGACGACGAATGCGTCGTAGAAAGCTGAAGCAGCTAGTAAAAGTATGCATAAAACAGATGAAACAAAATAGAAATGGCAAATTTAGAAATGGAAAAGAAAGATAAAAGGATTGAAACGCTAAGATGTATGACACGAACGTTTTGGGAAAGGTGGAAGTGGGAATTAGAGAAAAGGAAGGAAGCCTTGTGGTTGAGCAGGACTAGCAATCATCGCCTAAGTTAAGTTTTACATCAATGAAATAGATCCCAGTTTACTAACTCATCCCATAGTTAAAGATAAGCAAACAGAATGCTACCTTGGCCGTGGCTCGTTTGGGATAGTTAAATTGATGTATCGGAGAATGCATGTTGCAGTCAAGCAACTGCATGTCACAGCACATTTAAAAGATGTTCAAAAAGAAGCTGAATTAACAGTATCTTTATGTCATCCGTTTCTTCCTTACCTCTACTGAATATGTAGTAAAACTCATCCTTATAGTATTGTCCTCCAATTTCATGGATTTCTCGGAAGCTCCCAAGGACAATTTTCTCTCACGCTTCATCGGGAAATTGAACGATGTCAAATGAAATTGAACGATGTCAAATTGGATTGACTAGTATTGATTGGATTACCGTTTGTGCCCAAATTTTTGAGGCTGTTGATTACTTACATTCAAAAGCCGAAGTTTTGCACAATGATATTTCCACAACAAACATTCTCTTAGGCCCTCCAACTACATATTTGCAGCAACATTCATCATCTGTTGGTGTGACTGGAGCTGGAAACTATCAGATCCTTTTAGTAGATTTTGGGAAGGCCACTAAACTTAAGTATGGAAGAATGTTTTACCTGAGCACTTAAGACAAGTTAGACTATCGAAAGAAGTTCCCACATATTGCACCGGAAGTGGTTGAAGGTGAATATAGGCAGTCCAGTGATATGTATGCTGTTATACCAATTAGTTGAAACTGGTCGTGTTTCTAATAAGTCATACCAACAGTTTTTACTAAACATTGCAGAGGATTGTGGAGTTGTCAGCTACTTCAACAGAATTTCTGCAAACCGTGCCCTGTTGCGGTTGCAAGAAAGCATTATACCTTGCAACATGTGCAACATTGTAATTAGCAATATTTAAAGAAATTGAGTATTATAGAATAATTATGTATGTACATATATTATTAGCTATGTGCGTATATTACATACAATACTTAAAAGAAATTGGGCATGTAATAAAAACCTTTTCTGTTAGATCCCCAAAATTTACGGGCATAGTTACATGTGCACATCTTCGAGCAATACGTTGCACAGGTAAAAAATTACTGCAAGATTCTGAAGCACTTTCACACACTGTTGCAGCAGCTCCAAACCAATCAAATTTTCTGTGCAATTCCTTCCACCTGATGTAAGCAAAGAGATGATATTCTGCAACAATTTTGTCTGTACTTTTTACACAAATCTTATGCCGTACAAAATATTGTACAACACCTACTTGCATGGTGCTGTAATCAATGTTTAGATTCCTTTGTGTATAACAACTGCAGACTGTTTACTATTTACACCAGGCATCTCGGAGCCTACAATATCACCAGCTAACTTCAAACGACCAAACTTGTGATAGGATACAGGTATTGCTATTTGAGAAAAGTTCCTTTCAGGGTATAATAGTTCGTAAATATGCTTTAGTTGACTGAATGCATCAGGATAAAAAACTTCTTCATAATATGGTGCTACTGGTATCACAGCTTTCATGTCACTAGTCCATGCAAACGTCTGAATTGGGTGTTGATCACCATGTACCTGTGGAAAGATAGATTTGAGTTCTGGATATGGTACAGGCATAGCATAAATTGCATTATTTGAGGTTCAATAGCTTTGTGATTGGTATAGTAAGAACCTAAGAACCCATTGAACCTTTCATACTTTCATATGCATAACACCAAGTGGTGTGGGTGGGACCAAAGTCCAATAGTGTCTGCTTCAAATGCAGATGAAGATGCATGTTGAAACTACATTTGTATGGCCCATAGATCCTCATGAACATGCAAAAAAATTGTTTAAGAAATAAATCTGCAGAGGAAATATCATTTTCATTAATACTGTATGAACAGAGAATAACACAGCTGCGTACAAGTAGTTGCAGTGTTCGGGTGGCAAAATATCCTTCAGAATTACACATGAATACACACAAATCCAATTTTCCATTGGTTTGCAGTAAATGAACCATAACTTGAGGATATTTGTGATGGTAAACGTCCTACATCATTGGGAACATTGAACAACTTTAGCCTTTGCTCTATGTTTTTAAGATTTGTTTTTGTTAAAATCCCTGTTTCAATCCATACTGAAAACACACATTTCCCCGTTCCCAAGAATAAGTTGTGCATGATATCCATGGCTATACATTCTACAGGAGGAAGTTCTAAAAGAACCGAACAACGTACACCATGCTGAGATTCTGCTGTACTTTGTAGTTTGTTTTAAAACTTAGTTTACAGCTGATTTGTGCTGCTGTAAAGAACGCAGAATCCACTCCTCTCTGTTAAAGCCTGAAAAATCAGTTTTCCCCAAATGTAACATCAAATTCTTTTAAACACTTATCACAACCAAAAGCTACATTGTGGCTAAGGAAGCTACATACCTTTCTGGTTGCAGGCATGTCACATGTTTAATGGTTACTAAAGAATTGTCATGACTTTTTACAGTTATGCCATGTTCCCATGCCTCTTGCAACTCGTATACTAGTGAGATCAAATTAGAATTAATAGTTTTCTTAGGCTCTTTTGGTCCGGGATAATTGTGATTACAATAATATTTTCAGGTTTGTAGCGTTCATTACGAGGAAGATTTAAATTGCTAAATATATCACACCAGTACTATATACTCCACGTTCAAATGGTTCAAACCAATCTACATTCATTGACAATAAATAACAGTGTGGAGAATGAAGAAAGTTGTTCTTTTCTGAAGAATTGAATTTTTCCATATATTACCTTCATAAACATCACAAAGGTAACCTTCAGGGACTGCATGTTTCCTCCAGTGTTCACATTTCTCTAAAAATCCTTCTTTTCTTACTAGCTGTTCAATGGAATGTTTTAATTTTTTATAAGGATAAACTTTGACTGGTAACAATCTAAAACCTGTCTTCTGACTTTTTTTAAGAGCAAGGTTCCACAAGGAGCTCTTTGAGAGGCATGTGGATGATATGGATAGTATACATGCCTACATTTTTAGATACATTTTGGCGGCCTGTCAAACTTCTTTCAATACAATCAACAAATTCATATACTGAATTACATGAAGAACATACAACAAAACTTTCAAAATCATTGTTCTGAAGGGATATTATTTGGTGAGTAGTTTTAATTGTAAGTGGAAATTTATCACCAACCTTTTTCAACTGCTCACAATGGAAAATCTGGCCAAAATAAAGTAAAACATGCTTTGATATTTTAAGAAAAGCTACAATAGCTGTATTTGAAGCTTTAAAAACAAACTACCATAAAATCAAAATTGTTAACATGTATTTCAAATGCATTACAACTTCAGCATCTCCAGTGTCCTCATCATTGTCACATTCTGACTCTGTCTTCAACTACATCCTATGTATTTAAGATGCCAAATAAAAGGGCTAGGCATTATTATTTTGATATACATACCTCTCGATCCTGACAATATGTGATCTCTTCACTGTCACTAGAGCTACTTGAATGAGATTCTACATTCTCTACACAAATAAGCATATCAGTAGCTACATAGTGTGGGTGAGGCTTCATGAAATAGTATTTATTTTGAAGTTTACATTTAAATATGTATAGCTAGCATCATTGATGAAGCATCATTAGGCTACAATCGACTAAACAAAACCCATGCATGCATAAACATTGTCCCAAACTGATTTATATGGGGTCCGGCTATGCTGGCAATATCGGCTGTATTTGCCTCTTGTCATGAAGTATATATATGTAGCTTGTCATGGCTGCTTATTTTACGTGTACAGCATTAAGGACTTGTACGTAGCCCCCGTAGCTATAACTACCCTCGCATAAACCAACACTGGGACTGCAAATAGCTACCCATAGTTTTCCCTGCATGAGTATACATTCCAAAGCCGCAGATTGGTCATCGTGAACTTCTTCAACATCATCGGCCAAGCAGATATCTTCCAAAGACCTTACATCACATCTTTCTTCCAAAGCTCTATCGGATTCATCGCTGCTATCTGAACAAGAGGAGCGTCTGGATGCTCCAACATTTTCAATCCAAGTTTTCGTGTGTTTATTAAAGAACTTGCTTTTGTGACGATAAAAAGTAGATTTTGTAACCCATTCTTCACAGTGCGGACAGAATATTTGCCTAACTTTGGATTCCATTGTAAGCTCACTGTGATTTAACGGTTAACGCTATTACAAGTACATCACATGCATATCCGTGAACATAGAATTTTATTCCGTGAATACTTAGACCGCGTAAATCCGTTTGTTAACGCAAAAGTTACGGGGTTTTTCTGTGAAAGGTGTTTAATAAACACCTTTTAGAGTGTTTTAACTGCCGTTATTGTGAAGGTGTTATTTAACACCTGTTAGGGTGTTATGTAACACCTGCATAGTGACACATAAGCATCCTATTGGGTGCTTTAATACTACCAAGGGTGTTTAATGTATGCCAAGTATACCCAACCTTTCTAAGCATTTGATTATGTAATAAAATCATATTACAAAAAGCAAACCAAATATTTTAAATATAATGCAGGATACAGCAACATAATTGTTTTAGCTAAATTGTTCAGTCATTTCTATGCTTTGATATGTTTGCAATGAGCTTTGATGTGGAAGATGGTATTGCTTGCTGGTCTTTAAGTCATAGCACAAAATGCTGAAAGAACAATAATATTCTGTTGACACCCTTTGGATATGTTATATCAAATGTAAAATAGGTAGCAAATAAGTCTATTAGACCATCTTGAATTGTGTTTGATTCCATGAATATATCATTCTCACAGCATACGAATACTTGACTGTTTTCAGATCCAGGATTTCCAGTTATTATGAGATAAGGTGCAGTTTGCTCAGTCCTTTCAACTTCCTGATCCAAGTCAACATCACAGCTCTGGAAAACATCAAAATATGTATTATGTATTACTTAAAGCACTGCCGCCAGTTTGTATGAAATATACAGCTCGAGGTGAGTGTATTGTTAATGATTAAAAGGATTAGAAAAGAGGCTATCACGCACACACCATATATAACAACATACGTCACTTCGTACTACAACATACACGTGACCTGGCCTATTACATAATAATCGTTATACCTAACACTACATCTCCCCTACCGGGAAAGTCAGTTCAGTTATTGCCAGTTACGGTCCTCTATAAGTCTGGAAGGTGGAACCGAGATTCTTCCACTTCTGGTACATCTAACATCAGTGGATGGCACGTCTAAATTTACTTGTGAGTCTGCTTCAGGTGGAGGACTTCGAGTGGTCATATCTGGTTCTAACGTCACATCACTGGCAATGTTCGTAAGACGATTGAGATGTCTTCGGTTCCTGCGCAATGTTCCCGATGAGGTTTGAATCTGATACGATCGAGGTGATGAGAGCTGAATGACAGTCCCTGGTGTTTGTTGGTCTGTAACCCACACACTCTCTCCAGGAGACAGAGGGGAAAGTTCTCTAGATCTATGACGTGAGTCAAAATTATCCTTCTACTTCTTACTCATTGTCTCCTCCTTTTCTTTCAACCTGGAATAATCTGGAACTGCTGGTTGCAGTTGAGTGGGAGCTACTGGTACCGTCGAACGTAATTGTCTATTCATCAGGAGCTCTGCTGGGCTGTACCCGCAACGAACTGGTGTTGACCGGTATGCCAACAGTGCTGCATAAGGGTCCTCAGCCTTTTGTAGTAGAGTTTTGATAGTGCGGACAGCTCTTTCTGCTTCCCCATTGCTCTGGGGAAACTTAGGGCTGCTGGTAGTGTGAACAAATTTGTAACTCTTGGCAAAGTCTGAGAATTCTGCGGAAGAGTACTGTGGGCCGTTATCGGAAAACACTTGGTGTGGAATTCCATGCCTTGCAAATATAGACTTGAGTCGTAGAATCACTTCATGAGATGTCTCGTTGTCGAGCTTGGATATTTCAATATATTTAGAAAAATAGTCAACTACAAGCAAATATGTTGCTCCTCTCCATTTGAAAAGATCACTTGCTACTTTTTGCCAAGGCAATGTGGGAAACGCAGATGGCATGAGGGGTTCTGGTGCTTGTTTTTGGAATTTACAGCATGTTGTACAGTTTGCCACCAGGTCAGCGAGCTGTTTGCTGAGGTTGGGCCACCAGACTGAGTTCTTTGCTCTGTCTCTACACTTAGAAATTCCCAAATGACCAGTGTGTAAGGTCTCAAGAATGTTTGGACGCAGTGATGGTGGTATAATAATGCGACTGCCCCTCATCAGTAGCCCATTCTGGATAGTGATTTCTCCTGCAACACAAAAATATGGTTTCAACAAATGAGGGATCTCACCTTTCTTTGGCCAGCCGTGATTACAATACTCGATCAGCCTTTGACAGGTGTCATCGTTGGCTTGGCATTCTTTGATCTCGTCAATACGTTTGTCTGATGCTGGTAGGTTCTGGCAAACAAATTTGTCATATGCTTCTACTTCCTGAAAACGTTCGTCTGTCTGCGTGTTCGAGGTTGCAAGTGGGGCTCTGGACAAAGTGTCAGCAGTGACCAGATTCTTGCCTGGCACATGAGAAATTGTAAATGAGTATCTCAGTAGTCTCATTCTAAATCTTTGTACGCGGATTGGCAACTCTTCTAAGTTCTTTGTACTCAAGAGTGGGACCAGTGGTTTATGGTCAGTATGAATGTGAAATGTAGTGCCCAACAAGTAGTCATTAATCGTTCACATGACCACATGACAGCAAGCGCTTCCTTTTCTATTTGCGCGTATTTTTGCTCCGCTGGGGTGAGGGCACGTGAAGCGTACGCTACTGGCTTCCATACATTATCTGGTTGTTTCTGTAAAAGGACGCTGCCAATGCCATATGATGAAGCGTCTGCGGACACAACAGTTTCTCTGTCT
Organism: Spongia lamella; assembly: GCA_963930835.1. Lineage (NCBI taxonomy): Eukaryota > Metazoa > Porifera > Demospongiae > Dictyoceratida > Spongiidae > Spongia > Spongia lamella. The sequence continues at coordinate 5,892,984 of OZ005749.1, read as the reverse complement.
GGACTGTAGAATGAGAGAGCTGGACTAGAAAGAAGCAACTGTTTAATGGCTTGAAAAGCAGATTCTTGCGGTTCATCCCAGCACCACGCATTCTTCTTACTCAGTAAATCACGTAAAGGTTTCGAGATCTCTGCCAAACTTAGCATAAACTTTCCTAGTTGGGTGGTCATGCCCAGGAATCTTCTAACATCTGAAATAGACTTTGGACTTGCCATCAACTGGATTGCCTCGACTTTCTTTGGGTCAGGGTGTACTCCTACCTGATCAATGATATGACCCAGAAATGTTACTCGGTCAGCTGAAAAACTACATTTATCTTTGTTCAAAGTAACGCCTTCCTGCTTAAGACGCTTCAATACTGCCATTAATCTACTATCATGCTCCTCTTGTTCGCGGCCGTATACAAGGATATCATCCATCATACAAATGACTCCGTCTAGTCCAAGCAGTACTTCTTGCATTCTCTTCTGAAAATATTCGGGAGCTGATGTTATCCCGAATGGCAGCCTGTTGAAACAAAACCTCCCAAACGGGGTTATAAATGTTGTAAGGAGAGCTGAGTCTTCTTGGAGGTGCACTTGCCAAAACCCCGAGTTGGCATCGAGTTTCGAGAATATTTTGGCTCCTCCTAGTTGGGCCAGGGTATGGTCAACAGATGGTATGGGATGACGTTCTCTCTGAACGCTACGATTTAACTTCGTGAGGTCTACACAGATGCGGATCCTCCCATCTGGTTTTGGAACTACTACCATCCCTGTGCACCACTTAGTTGGAATACTAACGCTTCTGATAACGCCCAACCTTACCATCCGCTCTATCTCCTTCTTAACTTTTGGCAATAGTGGAAGTGCGATTCGTCTTGGAGTTGTAATAGCGAATGGCTGAGCATCTGCATTAAGACAAATAGTATACTCCCCTGTCATTGAGCCAAGGTCGCCAAACAGCTGGGGATATTTCTCAAGTATTTGTTGTGTCAAGTCTCCAACTGCGTTGACTCTGGAAACAAGGTGTAAAGCTTCAATAGCAGGTAACCCAACTAGAGGTTTATGTAAGTGCTGTATAACGAAAATGTCTTGTTGAACTTTGTGAGGTCCATGTTTAAGAGTTCCTTGGAATTTACCACAAACTTTGAGGCTGTCATGGCAGGGACCACTCAGGGAGCGATCACAAGGTTGTAACACAGTACTCTTGAGTTGTTTGTAAACACTTTCAGGAATTACTGTCACGTCCGCTCCCGTGTCAATCTTGAAGTTAAGACTGATCTCATTAAGTATAAGTGGAATGGAGATTCAGTCTCAATTGCACCCAAAAACTCCTCAGCAACTTCTGTCACAGGACTGGACTGAACAAACTGTATTGATCCAGCTGTGCAACACACAGCAGAATAGTGGCCCTTCTTAGAACATTTGTAGCAAATGGCTTCCCGAGCCGGGCACTCTTGGCGGGAATGTGCTGGTGACTTTCTACATCTTGTACACGTCTTGGCCTTTGAGGGTTGAGTTGGCTGTGATGACTTGTTCTTTTGTGGACGCTGTTTCTTGAAAATGACCCGGTAAATACTTGGGGGCTGATCGGCTGGCCTCACAACAGATTGTTGCTTTCGTACCATTTCGTTTTGGCTCGCCATTATAACAGCTGTTTTCAAAGTAAGCCTCGAGTCCATCTGTAATTTTAAGGACAAGTTTGGATCACGCAATCCCACAACCAAGCGGTCGCGAATCATTTCGTCTTTAAGTGCTCCATATGAACAATGCTCAGCCAGCGTATGCAACGCTGTTACAAATTGATCTACTGTCTCGTCTTCCTGCTGGCATCTTCTGTTAAATTTAGCTCGCTCGTAAATCACGTTGATATTCTTAACGAAATGAGCTTGAAATTTATCTTTCACCACCTTGTACTTTTCTTTATCTTCCTCACTGAGGCCTAGCGAGCTCAGAATATCATCTGCGGCGTCGCCCATTGTATAAATCAAGGCATTAACTTGACTCGCTTCTTCTTTTTCTGACAATCCTGATGCTTGCCGAAAACGTTCGAATTTTCTGACCCAACGTGGCCAATCTTCTGGACGATTGAAATTAAAGTTCTCTGGTGCTGTGATTTGGTAAGTTGCCATTTACTTTCTTGTTCTTTGAAATGATCCCACCGCTGTCACCATGTATTGTTAATGATTAAAAGGATTAGAAAAGAGGCTATCACGCACACGCCATATATAACAACATACGTCACTTCGTACTACAACATACACGTGACCTGGCCTATTACATAATAATCGTTATACCTAACACTACAGTGAGAGTCGAGTGGCAAATATAGTACGAGGTGAAGCTGAGTGCTATATTTGTCACCAAGAGCTGTATATTTCATACAAAGCAGCAGTGCTTTAAGTGTTTTATTGTATTTTACACTACTGATGTGTGAATAAAACACAAATGAATGGTTTTCTTTAATGAAAAATGTCAATGAGCTACCATTCTATAACTACTCTATCGTAACATCAAAATATGTATTATGTATTACTTAAAGCACTGCCGCCAGTTTGTATGAAATATACAGCTCGAGGTGAGAGTCGAGTGGCAAATATAGTACGAGGCGAAGCTGAGTGCTATATTTGTCACCAAGAGCTGTATATTTCATACAAACAAAGCAGCAGTGCTTTAAGTGTTTTATTGTATTTTACACTACTGATGTGTGAATAAAACACAAATGAATGGTTTTCTTTAATGAAAAATGTCAATGAGCTACCATTCTATAACTACTCTATCCTTCTATAACTACCCAACCACAGTTCAATAACTACCTGCTGACACTTTATGGCATATATAGCACTGTTAAACCCTTTGATCCGCCCACGCAAAATACAATAAATGTATATATTGATAAATATTGACTAAACAAAAACACCCTGGGTGTAAAAAAAGTGCGAGGCCAATCAGAAGCAGCATTGTAAATAGGTATGTGCGACCAAAAACTTTGATATCAGCTAAGGCCAAGAAGTTACTTACCAAAAACCATTCTACTTGAATGACGTACAAAATTTTATAGCATATTTCACAACTATGATTGCATGGCTTTGTCACTTGGCCACCTTTATTAATAATGATGGTGTGAAAAAGGTGGCCACATATCACTACTTTTTGTAAATAGATTCAAGAAGTTGTTGGACTAAGATAAAAAATTAAAACTTACTGGTTTATATTGATGAACATTTGTCATGGCAAAGACATACTGAGTATTTTATTTGAAGTTTTGTCTAGGGTACACTGTCTTTATCGCTTATGTCCTCTGCCTAATGTTCTCCTTGGTAGATTATATCGTACCTTTAAGTACTACCACTATTAGACTATTGTGACAATTTGGACACCTTCATCAATGGTTCATTTTAAACGTTTAGAGCGACTTCATTCAAGTCGATATTGTCATCCAACACTGAACCTTTTTTGCATGTTTCATTGACTGAGCGTAGACGATATCATGTGGCTGTGCAAGTGTACAGAATCTTGCATAAACTTTCATCACCTTATTTGTGACACTTTTCATTATACAGTTGATGTTACTTCATACACTGGCCGGAATCCTCATCGTTTATTTGTACCCAGAGTAAGAACTAACTTGGGAAAGGGTAGCTTGTACTTCAGAGGAACTCATATTTGGAATTCTTTGAACCCTAAACAAAAACACCCTGGGTGTAAAAAAAGTGCGAGGCCAATCAGAAGCAGCATTGTAAATAGGTATGTGCAACCAAAAACTTTGATATCAGCTAAGGCCAAGAAGTTACTTACCAAAAACCATTCTACTTGAATGACGTACAAAATTTTATAGCATATTTCACAACTATGATTGCATGGCTTTGTCACTCATTACTGTATGTGACAGAAAAACTTGAGCACTTTAAGACATTATATAAATCATTGTATTGATTGTGTATGTATATTGATTGTGTATGTTATTGTATGTGGTGTGTGTACAAGGGCATTGCTGAAAAGCAGTATACCATTTTTTTTAAATTAAAAAATTAGCATTCTTACTACAATGTGAGTAGCTATATAGTACTTGGCCTCACTTCACCCTTGTACTGCTGCTGCTGTTACTTAATTGCCACTTGACTTTAACCATGCAGAAAATAGCACTGTATGTGGCAGCTTTTTTATGTAATAGCTAGCTATAGCTATGATTATATTGATCAAAGTGTAAACTTATCACTTATCGCTGGGATTGGAAGCATCACCATGCAAAACACAAAAAACCTGTGAAACTGGTGAGACTTTTATAATTGGTGAATATTTTTAGCATGAAAAATACCAGCTATAAGATATTTGACTGTACTGCGACTATTAGACTGTATAAGTCTCCGGCTTCATTGGCATATGATATTTCAGGCCTAGTTAGCTATAAAACAATAAGATATTGCAATTATAAGCAGATCAGAACATTTGCCTCACTGTATGCATCAGCAGTTGCTCCAATTAATATACACATAGCTAGCTACCAACTATAAGATTGTTGGTTTTAATATACATAGTTTTAGGCTTCAGGCTTATGTTATAAAGCTTACAATGGTCCATGGATTAATTTATAATCAGTAGTGTTGGTTTCACCTAACATCCTTTAGTTTAGACAAGTATTTATAATATTGCTAAGGTGAACTTGAACCAACACTAACTAATTATAAACTTTAACTATCCATGGACCATAGTACTACGTATATTTATACACTAGTCTCGTGTGGCCAGACCCTCTTCGCACAGGCGCTTATAATCTCTAATCGATAAGCGCCTGTGCAAAGAGGGTCTAGCCACGCGAAACTATAGTCATGCACAATACAAGTAGCTGCACCTCATCTCTGCTATCTATTCTATGGTGGCTTGTTGACCTTTCCACTTTAAAAAAGTAATTCACACAAATAACTAAATACCACAAGCACAAATAACTAAATACCACAAGCAATTATGACAGTACTCTAAATAAAGCGCAATTATTAAAGCACTGACAGCGAGTCACCTGATGCATAAAGAAGGATCCTAAAAGGTAAATACTAGCTAGCTACGTATGTATATATACAGCATAACTGAGCTCTTTTAATTACTTGTTTGTCAAGGTAACTTGGTTTAAAAATATGTGCCAAAGGGGGTTTCCGGAAAGCCCCCTCCCTACACGAAGAATTAAAGGGGAGTTTGGGGCACCTGTGTATGGCATCAGTGTTTAAAATTAAGCTCCATGTCCAGACACACTAACTTGGGGTTGTGTCTTTGACCGCGGTCAAACTATGTCACGAACTATTACTTACATAAAATTCCTACCCATCAGTATATTTACATAAAATCCTGTATACTATATCACTTTTGAGTTATGGGAGCTGATCTACTAGTTGACTTCTTGGAAACTTTTGTCCTTAGACTTGCTGGATTTTCATGCTTGTTAGATTTTTTCGAGTCACGGATTCGAGTACAAGTGTATTATATTGTCAACCCTTTTCAAGGCCCTTGTGGACTACTTTCCATATGAGGAAGGGAGGCGGTTATCCTTAGTCATGCCATTGCGAGTCAATGCGTTAAATGATCATGTTGCAACATACCATAGTGGGTATGCACATTCTAGATAATGCCAACCTTTGACAATAACAAGTACCTGTGATAGTATGTGTTCTATATAATGCCTCCCTTGCAGCAACTATATTGTTAGGCTATTAAATATCATAACATTATAATTCATTAACAATTTTGTGATGACATTAAATTTATGATATTAACTAATAAGTGCACATGTCTAATGATACAGTCATTTCTTCTTCTATTGTCTATGCCTAGATCTGTGCAAGATACAATAAGAGAATGGAGAAATACAACTATGAACTTACGAGGCTCTACTCCTGGACTCATGTGAATCAAGTTCACGAAGTTTATCCATAATCTTTATTAATAGGTGTTCATGGCGTAGGTCTCTCTGAAGATCCTTCTGTATATGATCGTCCATCATTTTGAGTTTCTTAGTAAGATAAAACGCAAGAAAGGATACCACCACACCGATGACTACACCAAGTATTACCTCCATCATAGCATATTATGTGCTACAATGGTGCATGAAATGCCTTTTATATGCCAAATTTATGGGAGAAGAAATGGTGTTAACACAAAAAATGTTGACACAGGACAAGAGGCAACAATTGTAGTAACTGTTGTGAGGTTTAATTTATTGTTGTAACATGTTTACTGAATAAAGTTTTGTAATTTAAAATATTCACCTATGTAATACATGTACAGATCATTAGATAGTCTGATGTGGGTATTAGAGATGCATTAGGCAGTGATACTGTATCGATACACATTTAGGTTGTATCGATATAATTATCAACATTAAGACTGTATACTGACATGTACAGTATTTTAGACTGATGTTGTAGTTATAATTATCATGATGGCCAGTTTTACAGTTCTGTATTTTAGTTCTTGTATAAAACTTCTATTTATCTGTAAAAGTTAGCTTACTAGAGTATATCCTACAATATTTTGCTGTAACATGATACAAAAGTGGCAATATATCGATACATCTATAGTGGGTATATACATCATGACTGGTGATAATGGAACCACCTTCATAAAGTGACCATCAGTACTAGTGATGCACCTGTATTATGTGCTATGGTAATACTAAGTCTTGTGTTATGTACGGCTATACCCATGTCACATTAGTTAAACCATGTGTGTGGACACTAGCAAATAAAACCATTCTGCTTGGGTAATGGAGAAACTGGGGAGGAGGGAGTTGGGGAAAAAGAACTCAAGATGCTTGGGCAGCACACCAAAATAATATTATAAGGTGTTAAGTGGACAAGTTGTTTACTGGCACCTTATATTCCTGTCTTGACATGCTTAGGTTGTTTATTCCTTAAGAAGTGCTAACATTCTTCCTATGTTTATCTGCTAAGAGGTGCCAACAATGTTCAAAGGGGGGGGTGTAAGTACAGTGCTGGGATTCTTTAGTCGATAAACAACCCAAGGAATGCCTATACACAATCACCAAGGCAGAGGAGCTGAGGTGTGTTGAGCTGAGGAGCTTATTCACTAGCGATACTCATTTCTTCCTTTTTAGTAAACTAGCTCATGAAAAATATCATAAAGATGTTTAAGGAGTATCAAGAGTATAAAGCTTACTACACTGGACATGGCATTCAGCTTTGCTTGACTCTCACCTCATTCATACACCATGAGGTGAGAGCACTGTTTTGTGCAATGATCCATTTCAGGATAAAGTTTAAGAAACTGTAGATCGATAGAGAATACCACACACAATACATACGTATACCTAACATCAAGTGGAACTTTAGCATGTCAAAATATGTGACATAGTAAAAATTGACTTGTTCATTGTAGGTATATCACAATGACTTATAAATACCTAAAGTTATCAAAACATAATTTCCATAGATATACCACTTTGACACCTCACATCAAAGGAGACCACAGGGATATATTTCAAATATACCCTGGGAACAGGTATATATCATGATATATCCCGCTGCCATGGTGACCAGTCAGTGATGTAGAAATAAACTACCACTCTTTATATAGGCGCAAGAATGCGATATCGATTGTGGGTTTTAGTTTTCTAAATTTAATATATTTATTTGAAGTTGAAAATAAACTTTGTTACTAGTCTAAAAGCGTTTGTATTGAGTGTACAAGCCGATATAAGCCAAAGGACGCCATTTGAGGTGAGTTTCTAATGTGATAAAAATAGTCTATTCACTGCGTGACTTAATATATATTAATCTACTCTATTTACACACTCACCATTAATTTATCCTTTTGAAGCGATTAAACAGGATTTTTTGCCCATTATAAGTGCTGCAGCTTTATAAAAAGTTGTGGTAAACCCACAATCGCCATCACTACCATGCAAGAACGTCATGACAACGATAAAATCGAGCCCCACAATCACAACGAGTACCCGTTACTATATAAAGGGGCCGAATTATTGACGTCAGTTTGGGCAGATTTTTAGAGTGCCGGAAGTGGAATATATTAGTTATAACATAGGCACTCGGGATTTTCCTGATATATAGGCCCGCGCCCTCGGGCCTGCGGCCCTCGGGCTTGGGCATATATATCAGGCAAATCCCTCTTGCCCATGTTATAACTATTACATATACCATGTTAAGTCCATTATAATATATGGTCACATATTCAGACATCTCAGCCTGGGCCACGCGAAGGCAGCTCCACATCCAGGCCTCTACACAACATGTAATAATCATGTTGTGCAGGCACTATAATAAATATAGGATACAGTTCTCCACTGTGGTAAGGATCCTGTGCAGCCATAGTGGTAGCTACCTAGGAATATAGCACATAATTCTTAATACCATAATTATGTACAATGTAAACAAAGGTAAAACACACTATAACACTCTCACTCAATCTTCCACATTGAATTGGTATCCATGATATGATATATAAAAATTAGTACGTATATAGTCAAATGATAGTTGACAACTTAAGGTGATCTACTTGTGTATCCAATAGAAGATACTCATTTAGATCAACATCAACATCACGTTTAATGCCTTATGATCTCGTGTCAGTATCTAGCAGAGCAACCAATAGAAGTACACTCAACTAGACACCAACACTAGGACATAAGCACGTAAGCATCCACCCTTAATACAGTGGTTATTATTTTTCCATGATGGTCTAATTGATTGTTAACAGTTCTCTCCACCCAACTTTGATTTTCATATTCTAACTATGTAAACTACAATAAAGTAATAGACTCACCAATTAATATCAAACAGTTGTGATAGTAATATCTCACTGTATTTTCTCTATATAGTTGATCAAGATCCTAATTTTATTAACGGTAATCTGTATTGCAGTGTAGATAAGCATCCAATAGAAGAAAACCAACTAAACTGCAACACATACATAGGAAATTGATTACTTTAGTGCTGCATAATAGCTGAGCATCTAACACCATATAGAGGTGAGCGATTGATTTAATCCTGCAGAATTTTGATGTGATGGATCATTGATGCGATGGATCGTCGAAGTGATGGATCGTCGAAGTGATGGATCGTCGATGTGTTACAGAATCTAGGGAACTTGTATGCAACATAGTCTGAATTCACGCAATATAATTATAGAACATACTATACCGTACAGAACAATTTTGATGTAGAAATGGTAAGCTATTAGGTAAGCATGGGTGTATCACGTATGGGGTAATACCCTAGTAACAACATCGTAATGATTACCAGTGTAGTATATGTACATAGACTTCTTATTGACATCTTCTGATAAAGAATGGTCAATTCCTTTTGGAAAACAAGCAATCCAAAATTGGCCAGCCTTATATGAATACACTACTGTATCTAACATGTGTGCTAAGAGGGTCATCTCAAAATCTGTGCCCCATCTACCATCTGTAGCCATGCGGGTTCGAGCAAGGTAATTTTCAACACTACGATAGCCACGGTGATAATAGGTCAAATAATTGTGATGTCCATCGGCACCATAACCAGTCAGAAGCTCGGGTACGTTAAACATGTGTGCAACAATTGAACTACGAATTTCAAAATGCTGACTTTCTGAACCAGTTATGATAAAAGACAATGCTCGGAATAAGCAGTTTCCATCACCTCCTATACGTCTTAAATGACACGTATCTGGGAGTGTAAGGATTACATCATGGCCGCCAGATTCCCTTTCAAAAGGTTGTACAAATCGTAAATTCAACAACCTGCATGCTTGTCTCTGCCATTCCTCATCTACTGGGAAGTACCTATAGTTTCTCCATTCAGTTCGCAATACAGGCCGTTCAACAGAAGTTATGCCACCCCAGTCTTCACAGGTTACCACACTGGATGATATACAAGTTTTCTTGACACAAGATCCCTTATCAGACTTACCGGTTTCTGGTAGCTTTCGTTTAGAAGGTGGCATGCTTTTTGTTGTAAGTGGTGTAAATTTGGAATGCGACACCTCAGGCTTAGATTTGCGTTGCTTGGTGCCTTCCAAAGAAGTCTGTTCATAGAAAGCCAAATACAAGTTTTTAGCTCCCTTAGGCCAGCATTCCTGCGATATAATCTGATTATTGCAATGTATCCACTTACCACTAGAGCGGACAATACTAATATAAGAAAAGCTAGCACTTTTGTTGGAATGAAGATGGACACTTGATTGCAAGGTAAACAGATTATCACCAACTTTGATAGAACTGTTTGGTACAGAAGTGATATTGGCATTTCTCCTAACCATCTTGGCACCACCTACAACCTTATTCCAAACATCTAATTTAAGTACTATTATTTGTTTGGCATCAACAATTTTTGTGCACAGCTTCATTGGAGCATTACACTTATCACACACATGGATATCCTGTAGTGCACATTGCTGAGACGATGCAATTAAATCATTCATATTTAAACTTTTAGAGTCTTTAGGGACCCTTACGCTCATAACAAATTGTTCTTTAGTGCTAACCATTTCAACCTTACAAATATCACATTGTAGCTCTACAACTACACTATGCTTTAGTAAAGGTGATAATGATGGATATTTAGTGAGAAGTGCCTCAAGATAAGTTATAGGATCCTGCTGATCATGCTGATCAAATGGGCTACCTAGTTGTGTCCGTATGTCCATACAGTCTAAAACTGTATCAGTTGTACCCTCGTAATTACTGACCAATTGTTTTAAACATTTACTGGAATCAGCAGAACAAATTTTCCGAATGCTTTTACTATGCATCAAACATTGCATGACACTATTAGCGTAACTAGAGCAACCATCATTGTCCCTAAAGCCTTTGTTTGGTAACAGAGTCAAACGTTCTCCTGAACGATCAGCAGATTGCCGTTGAATTAGTGTGGCATACTTTGTAGTGCACCACTGTCTATCCGGAATAACCTTGGGTCTTTTTTTGTGGGAAGTTAGCAAAGATAAAGTAGGCTTAAATGTTTTTCTAAGGTAATTATACTCGAGAACAGCAGAATCTAAAGCTTTAATGCAACGTGGATCAAAGTTGATCAAGTGCAAACCAGATAAACTAGTAACCCGAGACATGGCTACATAAGCCTGGCCACAAGCAAAGATATTGTTGCCAATGTCTACAAGAACATTTTTCAAAGTCAATCCTTGTGATTTATGGACAGTAATAGCATATGCACTCGATATGGGAAACTGACGTCTAATAACAAAGGCCTTATCTAGGACTTGAAACTTACTACTCACCTTTTCCAAGACTTGCTCCTTACCATCGTCAAATTTTATATTTATAGCATCAACAACACTACACTGATCGATACTGTATTTTACTGAACATATAGTACCGATAGAACCGTTCACCAACCCAAGGGTTACGTCAATGTTCCTTCTAAGCATTATTTTGCACCCTATTTTAATGACAATAACGTTTTCTAAACCAGCTGTTACTATCGTCACCAGATTTTTCAAGCTTTTTTGACACCTTCTGACGAAGATACGTTAGACAATCAACAGTGTCAATTGCTAGCAACCGTATCTCTTTACCTGGAAGGCTTTGCAATACTTCCTTGTTTAATTCATTACACATGTGCCTGGTAGGTAATAAACACACAGTATCGTTTGGCAAGGTATTGAGTGTTTGCACCACTTCCTTCATTCTACCAGATAACGTATCACTACCTAGAGATATTTTTTGTTTCTCTAAAACAGCTATATCCTTACCTGTGACATAACCAAGACGAACCCTAGATAAAACTTCTATAAATTCCTTCTCGTCCTTTTGCCGCATGTTGATGGTTAATTCATCATAATTAAATAATTTTCGCCACAAGTCTATTGTACCTACACATCCAGTAAGTTTGGCAGTGAGCTCGGACGAAAGAGAACTGTAAACTGGGCCTTCAAATACGGGGGGCAACTGCAGAAGATCACCCAAGAATAACAAGTTTTTCCTACCAAACCAGCCATCTTCTACTTGTTCTGTTTGAAAAATTTCTGATAAACGTAGATGCATGTACATTAGTATTACATTGTTTACCATCGATATTTCATCAACAATAATAAGTGTAACATTGCGCAACTTATCTCATACTAGTTTTAGGGCCTCATCTGACATGGGTCGATAAGGAGGAGTACTCCCATGTTCTACAGGCAATGCAAGAATTCCGTGAATAGTTAAACCGTTTACATTATGAGCTGCTATTCCAGTGGGTGCAGCAACAACAACATCTTTCCCTGTGGTTGACTGTACCCAAGCCCTTACAGTTTGTATCAAAAAGCTTTTTCCAGTTCCGCCACAACCACTCACAAACAGTTTACATAATTCAGCACCGTCTGTTGCATCTGTACTTACCTGAGCCTCTATTGTTGCTTTCACCTTGTTAAACACTCGTAGCTGATCCTCATTCAATCGACCTATCAAGTCTTCTATATCAACAGGGTCAACATGACACGCAAGATCTTCAAAATCTGCCATGACATTGTGAACTTCTGTCGCTACATACCGCAAAGGTCCTTCAACTGGCACATCACTGCTACACATTTCTTCAGTTTCCATCTCTTCTCGGCGGTTGTTAATTAATTCACGTACATTTGCATCTGCCTCTCGTAAGCGTGATAACTGAGCGTGATATTCTAAACCATCTAGCAGCGAGTCCTTGCATGCATTAAATGCATCCATATATGTGGAATGATCTCCCAACAGACTATCACACTGACGCCATGGCTTAAACAATAGGAGGATGGAATAAAAGTATTTTTCGGCATCTTGATTTGGGTTATACCGAAAATGATTAACTAAATATGGATGTGATCTTTTCTTAGAAAACGGTCAAAAAAGGGTAATATATCGCACTTCGTTTGGGTTCATCACTGCCTATGTCATACCATGCTAAAAAGTCATACAAGTTAGTATCTTCTAAGTCTGCTGGCCTGTTTGGATAATAAGTATCAATCCACGATGCATGAAACAAATCTTCCGAATCTTCAGGTAAGTCGTTGATCTCTTTGAAATTTCTTACCTTACGGCTACGTACCATGTTAACATCAGCCCATCTGAAGACGGTATCCAGATCAGTTTCGTATAGCGATATGCCAAGTAATGTATCACTTACCTCCATTGCTCCACACTCTCGATTTGAAAGACTCCTTAATGCCAGATTCCAAAGACGACTAGCTAATGATTTCGTCGATGTCACCTCAGCAAATGCAGCATTGGAATGACTCTTCTCAGCCTTGGTGGTATATTTCGTTATGTACCAGTTAAGTATAGCCGATTTCTCACCTATGTATTGTATATCCATATTCCCTTCCCAAACTAATAATGTGGCCGGATTGTAGTCGTTAATCATACGTTGACCAGCAGTACGAGGAAGGTCATACAAACGTGAGTTAGCCTTTAATGCTTTCCTTCCAGCAACCGCCTCTACAACACTACGCAGGCAAACTGAGTCACGTTCCGGTCTTGGAAAACCAAACCTGCATACTTTACGAATACCTTTTTTGGTTTTTTTAGAACGTAAGCAGTACTGATTGCAGCGATGGTGTTGGTACTTTATCACTCTATCGTGTAAAATTGGAGATAGTGTCTTATCTGGAATCTGATAAGACACATATTTAGTGATAAACTTTACCACCTTTTCATTATGCTCCTGTCTTTCTTCGTCACTTTTTTCACTCTCTTCATCACCAAGGATAGGAGCACCTTCAATCCAGATAGCAAAGTGGAAATGTTGGAGTCCACGTCCTTGATATTCTCGCCGACAGAAATAGTGAGTAACTTTACCTATAGGATTATTGCTTGACCTAATAAAATCAATAAAAGCTTTTCTCTTGTTTTCTATAAATCTAGATGCAGAAATTGGATCAGCTGCGACCAGTGCACTTATGGGTAAATGCTTCATGCTTGGATTGACCTTGCGTAAGTACTCACCCAAGTCATTCCATGCCCACTCACTGAGACTAAGGGTCAGAAACCAAGTAGCAGGGCCGTAATAAAGGGTCATGCAATTTAGATCATTTCGCGGCCTCATCCAAAATTGCTCACTATTTTGCAACCAATGAAAAATACTGGTCAGATCACCCTCTATTTCCTCATTTTGTATCATATCAAGATACCGTGCAGCTGTTATTCGTTCATGCGGACGGATTATTTTGAGTTTGTGGTATATACCACTACTCAGTTGACGTACTGTTGCTTGATGAAAAAGGAAAAATAGAAACTGTTGATTGAGTCGAAATCTTGGATCACGTGACTGTATTATTGTCTTGACATAATCTGAAGGCTTCAGTGACACTTCCCTTGAGTAATGCATCCCACCTACACCAAATGGGAAAAGGTCTGGGAAGCACATCATGTCCAACTGTTTACATCGACCATCTATTGCTGCTTCAGTAATGCGTAACATCTGATATAGATCAGTTGCCTTTTCATTCTGTCTAGGAGCGTGCAATACTTGAATTGTATAATTTTGTACATCTCTGCCTCTTCATCTTTTTCAACTTTTCTGACCATTAGATCTTTTTCACCTCCTTCATCGTCATCATGGTCACTAACGCATTTGTCTTCATCAGTATCTATTTCTGTACTGACACATTCACTTATGGCCATGTGTAACCCCAGATCAGATGCATTCACTGGTAACTGAATTTCGTGGTACAATGGATTAATTTCCTTAAGTCTACATAGTGCACTGAATACTTTGTTAATATCTACTAGGTCCTGCCATACAACATTTTTTGCAGTCGGTATGCTGCGCAAAAGTATGTATAGCTCCCCATGCTCTGGAATAGGTTGATCAGGAGTAGGCAAACGTTTTAAGGTCTCTTGCAAAGGTAATGGAAGATGGAAAGTGGAGCCTCGTATTTTGTTCACCATGTGACTTGGAGGTAATCGTTTACCAGCCACTGTTTTCATCTTGGTTACAACTTGGAATGCTTTGGCTCGCTGAATTAAAACCTTTTCATATTGATTAAGTTGAGCTATTTCTATTGGCACGTTTTGAAATAGCAAACCATTTAAAATGCACCGTGCTGGAAGTACACCGGCACGGAACTTCTTTATACAGTAGTCACAAATATATCCAGTAGGCAGGCCATCGTGCACAACAGGATTAGATTCATGGTGATCCAGTAACTGTTTCCAAGCCTCCCCTTCAATAGGCTTTTTACAAGCAACTAATTCTGTAACTTCTCTTTTAAAGCACAACTTCGTACATGAACAACATGGATACTCTGCAAGCTGTAAATTGCGGGTGTTAAATGCTTTTATGGCTATAGAGTTATCTTTTATTATCTTATTTTCATCCAATGCATTACAAGACACAGAAAAATTATTACTTCTTTTCATCTCTTTTTCTTCTTTTATGATTTCCTCTAACGCAGCGACATTTTCTGTTTCTAAGGCATAATCAATTTTACTTAGGCTTGTATTCATTTTCCTTACAGTGTATAACATGTTTATTATCCGCCTTACATCTGGAAAGTGAGGGGCAAGACGACGCAGGTACAACAGCATAGAGCCACAGGCATCGGGATCAACATGGCATGCTTTGTTGCGGCCCTGTAACTTTGTATCATGCATGTAAGCTCTTGTACAATCATCAATATGCTGTATGAAATATTGAGCATCTGCCGGGTCTGATTCAGCAATGTTAGTGTATGTTTTGCAAATAACTTGATTTACCGATTCCTTAGGGGGGTATGGTGCATAATTCCGTGGAACACTTCCAAGTTTCTGTTCCACTTCCAGATGCATTGGTGTTGTGCGATGGAAATTTATGTCTGAGCACGTTGCCATCCTCATCGAAGGCAGCAGAATTGTATGTAGTTTCTGGAAAGAATGACTCAGAGGTGGAAGTGTGAAGACTTTGCCCACATAATACATCACTTACCTCATCATCTGTGGTTGCTTCAGTAGCTTTTGCTAACACAGCTAGTATAGCAGTACGAAGATGATGAAATTGTTTGATAAAAATAGCCTCGTGGGAATGTCTATAGTGCTTGCACGTGTTTATTAAATACTGCGCAGTGGTATGTTTATCTACATACGATTTTCCCTTTATTTGTTTAGTTAACCTATAAATATAGCCTGCTGTAGTTGCAGGCACATCAACACAAATTTTAGAGTATTTATTCAGAACAGAACATGCAACTAACTTACTAATACGACGTCTATCTAACACACGATTATTTGTATACAACTGCCTCCTCTTAATTTTATTGATTTCGTGATTCTTGTAATAAGCCTCCAATGCTCGGCGTTTCACAGGAGATGGATTAGTTTTATAAGAGTCCAGTGCTCTACGTTTTATAGGCAATGGGTTACTTTTATAAGCATCCCGTGCCCTTCGTCTTTTTGGTGATGGATTAGTGTTATAGGCTTGTCTTGCCCTTTTTTTCATAGGCGAGGGATTAGTGGCATAAGCATCTCTTGCCCTTTTTTTCATAGGCGAGGGATTAGTGGCATAAGCATCTCTTACCCTTTTTTTTATAGGCGAGGGATTAGTGGCATAAGCATCTCTTGCCCTTTTTTTCATAAGCAAGGGATTAGTGGTATAGGCTTCCCTCGCCCTTTGCCTAGCCTTTTCTTTTATGGGTGAAGGATTAGTGCTATAGGTTTCACTCGCCCTTTGCCTAGCCTTTTCTTTTATGGGTGAAGGATTAGTGCTATAGGCTTCACTCGCCCTTTGCCTAGCCTTTTCTTTTATAGGTGAAGGATTTGCATGGTAAGCATTTTGCATTCGTCTCTTCGCATGTGATGGATTAGCGTAATATGCATGCAGTACCTTCTGACTTCGTATTTCTGGCTGTGACTAATAGTACCTTTGATTGATGAGTCGTTTGCTTATAGGATTCAATTTATATTGCAGTCGCCGTTTGGCATTCACCGCTTCACTTCTCTTACCCCATTTTATAGACCCTTCGGATGGCTGACTGAGGGAGCCCATACCTACATTGAAGCTTAATTTCATGCTCTCATTATCAACCCTTTCATTCTCCCCTTCAGTCTGAGTATCAACCCTTTCATTTTCCCCTTTAGTCTCAATATCAACCCTTTCACTTTCCCCTTCAGTCTCATTATCAACCCTTTCATTTTCCCCTTCAATCACAATATCAACCCTTTCAGTTTCCCATACAGCCTCATTACTTACCCTTTCATTTTCACCCTCTAAAGTTTTTTTAGTCAGTGTTCTACAACTAACATTCAACAATCCTGTATCATCAAGTTTAATTGACTTATCAGGATCTAAGGTACCAGTGTGACTTATGGAAGGTGAAGCACAGGTAGGAAATTGATTTATTGTTTTTAAATTTTGATATTTTTGGCTGAAGGCATAACCACACAAGCAAATCTTTTTCCTAATAGGGATTTGTGCATCACAAGATGGACAAGTTTTATAACTAATTGGGCCTGGATTTGTCTCAATGTCCCCACTAAGTATAAGGCATATTTGAAAAAAGATATTCAGGACATAATATACTGACAAAAACCATACAATCGGAAAATAATGACAAGTGGAAGGTACTTCATACTCTATAAATTCAAGACTATCACACCTTATATTATCACACCTTATGTTATTATCTATACAAGTATTCCTCACTGACTGTACTGAAATATTAAATCCTCCTATGGAAGCACGCCACTGGATAATATCAATCATTGTGCTACAAATGGTAAGGTTTGAAGTAAAGTGTAGGCACAACCACAGCACAAATACTAGAATTGAGGTCCATGGAATAAAGAATGCACATATACAGCCATAGCACAAACAAGCAAACTGCATTTCTATAAAAGCCACATTACATTACATTGTTTACATAAGAGTTAAAATCTCTGACACCCTCCATGTGTGAATGTTGACAATAGTATAGACATTGTTTTCTTTGAAAAGTTTTTGATCAATTTTATAATAATTATTATAAGTAAACCATGCATGCAATAATTGCCATACAGATGTCACTATACTATAGCTAGGTGCGTAAACAAAGATGTGGAGCATGTAGCTATGTAACCTAATAAACAGATGCTTTATGTGTAGGTGACAACTTAATTGAAAGCAATAATATGGTTGATGGCTTGAATACAATAAAAGGTGACATTTTTATAAGTAACCATTCTCATTGAACATGCCAAGTTTAGTACCAGTAAGGTACCACACACACTTCACATCAGCAGGGGCTGGCTGTATATGCCAGAGTAGTGGTCACCTATTAGTAAGGGTCTGTATATTAGGCCAAGGTGCTGAAAAACACCGCTAGTTAAGCAGTATCAGATTATCATAGCTACCGTACGTACGCTCACTTGAACTGTTTCCGTAGAGTCAGTAGTGCAAGTAGAGTGATAAAATGCACGTCAAAGGCTTTAATTATAGTAATGGCTCTTGAAGAATGATTCCGTTGCGAGTGATACCTTGATTCAAGATGATGAATGACGGTGATTGAAGATGATGAACGATGCCGTTGATTGAAGATGATGAACAATGCCGTTGATTGATTGAAGATGATGAACGATGCCGTTGATTGATTGAAGATGATGAACGATGCCGTTGATTGAAGATGATGAACGATGCCGTTGGTTGATTGAAGATGATGAACGATGCCGTTGATTGATTGAAGATGATGAACGATACCGTTGATTGAAGATGCCGCAGGGTTATGGAAGATACTTGAGCTTGATAATGATACTTTAGTTGATTAGCTCGTGAGTCAGAGATATGTTTCTGACAAACATCACGTGTATGGATATCTTATTTATACTGTTTGGTAGCCTCAGGGGCGTGCGACAAATCCAAGCAGAATTAAGAGTCACGTGCTATATAGAGCCACTAGTCAAATCAACAAGCATCATGCATGCAAATGTCAAGAGGAAAGGAAGCGTTCTACCAGAGACATTGGGAATCGTACATATAGCTAACACAATAGTAAACTTTGAATACTTAATTTTGAAAAACTCAAGCCTACAATTTTTTTTTAACTTTCACTACAGAGTGATACATCAATATAGATTGTGTATCTGAAAGTTTATGCAAATCATTTCAAGGGGGTCCAAGTTATGGAAACTATCAACCTGCAGTGTAATGGCCTTTCTCAAATACATTCAAGTGTTTATTTCAGGCTGAAAGTAGTATGACAGGTAGAGCATACATAGGAGAAGTGCTGATACAAATTTGGCTGAAATCCATGAAGAAATGATTGAGTTATTAGACAAACAAGTGAATGTACAAAAAGAGAGTTTGAAAAAAACTTCCGGGATTCACGCAAACTCCCGCAAGCCCACGAAAAAAGTGTGCGATGAAAATGAAAGAAAGAAAGTAGAAGAATTAGAGGAAAAAAAAACGACGGCCGCATCAAAAATTTTTTTGTGGAAGGAAGGATTTTATAAGGCCGTATCTGAAGACTGGCTGAACCGATTTCGACGAACTTCAGGTTATTGATTCTTCAAACAATGAAGGTACTAATTCTCGAGTAATGGGCGAATCGAGCGGGAAGGGATGGTTCGTCGTACGTGGGCGCACAAACGGCGCCATAAAACTCGCAATGGCTGGTACTTAGGAATGGTGACGCCGACTTCCACCATTCTTGGTTTATTGATTCTATATAGTAAGAACGTTGTGGGTCTGTGATAACTAAGCGATAGCTTTCATGGCGGCTTAGCTAGAGCGTTTGCGAGTTTGAGGGCGGTGCTACATGTAAATAACTTACTCAGTGGTCGCGTTGCTGTGCTTCTTCTTGGCCTCGCGACTCACTATCGTGAGTCTTGATATAATGCTACATAATGAACAGTACTCAAAATTGCAAACAAAATTACCATGTTTTAATCAAGCAGTGTCATTATTACTATATGTAATAGGATGGGTTGCTGTAGTATTTGGAATTAATTGCGCAAGTAATGCAGACAAAAAGTTGTAATAGTGCAAGGCGAACAGCATCCCATCCTGTTACAAATTAATTCAACATGTCCATACTTTATAATCACACAATAGCTATAGCTATACATATATCAGCTATGATAATGTTAGATACATGCACTGATACACAATATACATATAATAGCTATATATATATATATATATATATATAGGTATATATGTGACCGGATTTGCGAAAAGGGATCTTATACACGCATCCAATTTTGTGACTTTAAGGATGTGTAACTCAGCTCACAACTTTGAAATTTGGTACCTGGCCTTTCCTATCATTGTGGTTATACATGACATAATAGCTCACTCACAAATGAAGTTATGCCTCTTCAAAGTTGCAAAATTGGATGCGTGCATAAGAGCCCTTTTTGCAAATCCGGTCACATATACTGTATTACAACATATTTATTCATCAGAGTCAGAATCAATTATTACTTTACGTTTCTTGATAGCAGGTGGAGGTTTTGAACAGCTATACTGTGACATATTAGAGCCTTGTGCCAAACTGTTGGCTTATATAAGGTAGAATATGGTATAATTACGGAGGCACAGTACAGTTATCACATGGCTTCAGCAATTAGCACTACATGGCTTCAAGCAAATTAGTTTAATTGTCACTAGCGCCTGTCACGCAAAATGAACTACACGATTAACTACACTTGCTTGTAAAAAGGCCGTTGTTTTAACGAAATACAACACAAACAATGTACAACTCTACCTTTACTCCCATAATGAACGCTTAGCTTGCTTGTATTTCTTCATGAATAAGCGCATAAACAACATCTCCGTATAAATTAGTATATCCGCGTAATTTCGATTAACATGCATTACAAATCGGGTATGCATGCTATTTTTGGAACTACTTCGTCATTTTTGAATCGATAGCCTTCAAATTTTTGGTCGAAAGAAAGGGATAAAATAGCTACAAAAGTGTGGAAGCCGATTTCAAATTGAGCGGAGTATAGTGAAATGGCGATGTGACAAAGATGGGCTTAATTGGCCTCAGAAAAGTGACTAATGGATTCTTTAAACTAGACTGAAGAAGCAAAAAGTATTTCTGCTGTTTGATTTCAACTACCATGCATAGACTATATACAAAAAGTTAGAAAGTTTTGCGCAAGCTGTCGAGAGTAGTTCTAACTAAAAGATTAAAGCAAGACAGCGCCATAACTAGTGAAAGGGTTTAGATATAAGCTTCGGCTTAACTTTATATTGCTACTTACCTTCATATCATTGTTCATACACAGCCATGAATTCATAGGATTATTGTGCAGATTTTTGGGATCGCCCACGCTTACCATATTGTGCCTCCTTAAGAGATGTAGGGTTGTTTCCTTCTAATACTTTTAACTGCCACAGTTTCTCTTCTTCATCACTGTTTAATGGTTTGGATTTATTCTTGCGTTTTCCCATACCCTTCTCTCTCAATTCTATGGCCTTTCCATTCAGAACCTTTCTGCAGCTGTCGAATTTTTTATCCTTAAAAAAGATGCTGTATTCTTGCTCTTTGTCCTTCAAGTATCTGTCCATTGCAGAAAGCATCACTCTTAGGGATTCTGGCTCGTATTCTGTTCCATTACTTTTTCAAATTTCACCAAAAAAGGATTGCAAAACATTGTCTAACTCATTCTTGGGTGTATTCTCCAATTCCGTAGTAATCCCCCTAACTTTTTGCCAAGCTTCAAATCTATTTATCCATGTTACAGTTGATTTAGCAGTGTTCTTATTCTTGTTCTTGTCTTTTAGTCGCTTTAAATCATTTTCAGTAGTTACAGCAAAAGCGCTAGTGGAATAGGTGTGGCCACCGGTGTAGCTGGAGGACGTGCCATGCGAGATGTCTGATGCGTTGGCAACACTGCAGCTGTTTGTAGTGTTTAGTACCAGCACTGGTATTATCGAGTAATTGTATGTCGCTGTCAGAAAGTTCAAGTAACGTATCTAACTTGTTGGGGCGCTCATTGTTGGAAGAAGTAGCAAACTTCAGGAGAGGTGAAGAGAGTAATTCACTCAGTTAACTGTAGTAGACTAGTTAATGAATGTGCATAGTTACCGGCGCATTATGTGGACTGTGCAATAAATTATTAGCCAATCACAGCCCTATTACAGTTTTTGTTCGAGCAAGGTATCAAACAAGTGTAATAGCGTTCCTATTGGCTATTTACTGTACAATTACAAAATAATACATACGAACTGTATCGGGCGTTTTCTATGTAAACTGTAATACATGTTGGATTATAATTATAATAGTGTAAATTCCCTAAAATTTGACTAAAAATAGAATAATTTTGCTTGAGCCAGCGCCGTAAGACCCGGTTGCGTAGGTGTAGGGCTCCAGAAATTTCACACATGGCGGTGGATTTACAAAAATGTTGTTCCGAAGACGATTTACCCACTGCGCCATGACGATTCCTTTCCCTTCCTTGTTTCCTTTAGCAAGGTGTGAATCTCACCTCAGGGATTTTTCACCTCAAGGCATCCAGTTGTTGGAACTATATTCCTATATGAACAAAAAACTTTTCAACTGTTTGTAAGGACTATTATGATTATTTGATGGCTCACATGTAATATTTGTTTATATGTGTTTTTGTAGTTGTATAGATTATATTGTTTAATTTAAAAATTTGCTTGTATTATGTTATTGTTAAGTAGCTATGGTTATAGTCAGTTTTCATTTTGTTTTGTATGTGGATGTATGTATATTATTCTGGTGCAGAAGAAAGATGATAAATTTGCCAAGCACTGTGAGTTGAAACTATTAGTAAATCGATCAATGAATCTTTGGCAATTGTCATACAGTGTACCTGAAAAGCAGCAAAACTTGTTTAACCGGTTATTCATGCTTTCATTTCATGTAATTAACTTTTAATAGACTGGGGAACACACACATACACAATCATGCACGTATAACTACGACGTCTGGACGAAACCCTATGATTCTTCAGTGTACCTTGTCAGAGTTGTTTTGATAAGGCCTCTTGATTTTAGCTTTAATTTTGATACCTTTACTCAATAATATAATTTTATTTTTTAGCTACAATTCTAAAATTAGTTTTAGCTGTATAAATTTTTAGTTTAAGATTTAATTTTAATAAGCTTTCCGTATTATTTGTGACCGGATTTTAGAAAATGGCTCCAAATCATAGCAACATTTTATTTTATTGCATTTGTCACAACCACATGAACACTAGTTCATTAATGGAAATAGGTAATTCAGTGCTCCAATCACTAAGAAATATTCTGGAATTACACATGGAGAAGGCAAAATATTATCAAATACATGCAGAAATACACTAGAATTCATGTGTGATTTGAACTATTTTCCAAAATCTGGTGATATTTTTGTTTTGGTTTTAAGTACTGACTGACAATTAATTTAAATTACAGTTTAAATACTGACTAATGATCAGATTTTAGTTTTAATTTTACATATAATACTGACTCACAATTAATTTTGGTTACTTACTTAGCCTTATGATCAAAACAAAACAGCCTTATTAAAATTAATTTTAGTTTGATTAATCAAAACACTTGTGTATATCTGTGCATATCTGTGTATACCTTAGTATACTGGTGTATACCTGTGTACTGGTGTATACCTGTGTATACTGGTGTATACTTGTGTATACTGGTGTATACCTGTGTGTATACTGGTGTATACCTGTGTATACTGGTGTATATACCTGTGTATACCTGCGTATACTGGTGTATACCTGTGTATACTGATGTATACCTGTGTATACTGGTGTATACCTGTGTATACTGATGTATACCTGTGTATACTGGTGTATACCTATGTATACTGGTGTATACCTGTGTATACTGATGTATACTGATGTATACCTGTGTATACTGGTGTATACCTGTGTATACTGATGTATACCTGTGTATACTGATGTATACCTGTGTATACTGGTGTATACCTGTGTATACTGATGTATACCTGTGTATACTGGTGTATACCTGTGTATACTGATGTATACCTGTGTATACTGGTGTATACTTGTGTATACTGGTGTATACCTGTGTGTATACTGGTGTATACCTGTGTATACTGGTGTATATACCTGTGTATACCTGCGTATACTGGTGTATACCTGTGTATACTGATGTATACCTGTGTATACTGATGTATACCTGTGTATACTGGTGTATACCTGTGTATACTGATGTATACTTGTGTATACTGGTGTATACCTGTGTATACTGGTGTATACTGTTGTATAATGAAGTTAAGACATTAAACAAAGTTAATGTGGAAAACGGCGCTTAAGGTGGGCATTTATTACAGAACTGGCGCATGTGTAATAACACATGCTGTTAGCGACAAGTGCACGAACTGAATACTGTGGAAGTTAAAACGGATTTTCCAACCTGCCTTCTGTTAGAGAATAATGCCCAAACAACCAAGATGAAGCAAGCGCATTGGTAGTAGTGCAATCACCCATCACCCAACAGCGACAAGCAGGACGCGACGGACGCCGCGAGAGCGTTAGCCCACTGCAGCAGGCAAGGGGAATGCTTAATTCCCCACTAACATGTGACGATATCCCCGCCTTGGTGCAAGAAGTGGTCCAGGCAATCTCGAGAGGACACCCGATTCGCGATGGGCCGGCAGCAGTAAATACTCCAGCCCATTCCATCAAATATAACGAGGAAATTCAGCGTCCACTCGCCAGCTCCCTCATTGATAGCACCAGGGCAACTAGCAGGAGTACTAATAGAGAGAGTGCTACCTACCTGCCTCTAACCCAAGAGGACATCCCCAGCCTAGTACAGCAAGTACTGCAAGCCCTACCAGGAACGACTACCCAGGCTGGGGATCACCACCCTCCGCAACAGAGTAATTCCGGGTCATCACCTTCAATTGAGCAGAGCTCCCAACCACCCTCAAGTGAGTTATAACTATGTATTTATCACATGTGTCATGCATGCACGATTATGGGTGTTGATATAATGGTGTAATGATATACGAATTAACGTAACAGCAAAGCAAAAAAAATACTTGCCTTCGATGCGGTGGTAACTGTTTGGTAGGGTGTACACAATGTAAATATGGGACAGATTACAATTTGTTTTAATAGCTAGCTATGTTACCACACATCCCCCCTTTCTCCATGCTATGGGTCTACTCCCCTCACATAATGCACTG